>CAWUFW010001876.1:870000-2070000 GCA_963921515.1 Calotriton arnoldi
GAGAGAGAGGAAAGGAGACGGAGAGAGAGGAAAGGAGACGGAGAGAGAGGGAGAGAGATAGATAGATAGATAGAGAGAGATGTGTGTATGCCGGGTCTGGTGGCTCATTGGACGAAGGCGTCCGCTGCAGGGGCCTGTGTTCAACCTCATGGTCATAGTTATTTTGTTTTTGCTCTAGCCCCGCCCCCTCCCCCACTGACCCCGCCCCCATCGGTGCGGCCCTCGGCCACAAACCACACTGTAAATTTGGCCCCCGAGAGAAAGTTTGTGAGTACCCATGGCCTAGAAGATTACAAATGTTTCAATGGGGCGTCCACGATATGCCGGACCTCTTCGGTTTGAAAGATCCAGAACTCGAGGTAAAGGCACAGCCATCGGCTGCAGACGAAGGCAACATCTCTCCAGATGACAGCTCCGGGTCTGACATGGGGTTTTGCAGCGTGAATCTTTTCTGGATTCACATGCAGTGCATTATTCCGCCATCTAGTGGTAGGGTCTGGAATTGTTGTACTTTGTCCTTCTACTCTTTTTTTTTTTTTTTTTTTTTTTTTTGTAATTTGTTTTTATTTATATATGTGTGGGCGTTGACATACCTCTATTTGGTGTCCCCTTGTGACGTCGCTGTGCTTCCTCCGGAAGCTCTCACCTTTAGTTGCCATCTTCATATTCTTTTTTTCCTCTGGATCGATTCGCAAGGAGCTCCAAATTTTGGAGGAAAGAATCTGGGTGGGGGTGGGGGGGGGGGAGAGAACCAGAGAAGTAGCAGGGAAAAATCAACAAGACTTTGGATCAAGGTACCGGAGAGCATTGAGAGTGGAAGGGACTACCTCATCGACGGCCATAGAACAACGCACGTGCAGGGGGCTCCTTGTTCGTGGTGATGGAAAAAACACAGTTCAAGTTCAATCAACATTGCCATCACAAGTTCGCTCAGAAGGCAGTCTACAACCTCTGCCTGCTGGTAGATCACCGAAGTGAGGACTGCAACGTGTGCTCGGCGTTCACCCCAAAGACCCTTAGGGTAAGAGAGAGGCAGAGAAGAACCAACTACAACATGCAGGGCCAAAATTCAGCACCATCGCTACGAGATCTGGGCCTCTCAAGCAAGGAAGAGCATAATGTCGCGGAAGGGCCAGAAGGAGAGGCGTAGACCAACGTCCAAATGGTGGAGGTTGAAAATAAGTCTTCTAGAAAGGTAAGAGAGCAGTCGTCCTCTAAGAAACTAGACGAGTCTCAAACAGACTCGAAAGTCCTCGAAGGGAGCCTCGGCATCCACGCGTTTGACGATCACAGTCGCGTCCCGAGATAAACATACCGTTGAATCCTTCAAAAAGAACTCCGTAGCGGGAAAAACCCTTGAAAGATCCAAGGCGTCGAAAGACAGACTCGGAAAAGACGCATCAACGTAAAAACAGGAGAGGTCAAAATCAGAAAGGCATGGTCTGCCGTCTGCAACATCTGCAAAAGAGCCTTCATCATCAAAAATAAAGGCGAAGTTCTCAACGTCGAAACACATGCGTTAGAGATTGAAAAGAAAAGGAAGAGGCTGAATTCCGAAATGGCTAATATTTTACAAAAAAGAAGGATTTTGACTAAAGCTTAAAACAATTTAAAATTCACCCTAAAAGCTCGACGACATTTGGAAAAAGCGTCAAAGACATAGAGCTTCACTTAACCCCTGAGCCTCAGAAAGAACAGGAAGAAGAGTTATTTTTCGAAGAAGAGTAAGAACAAACATACATAGGGTCAGAGAGCTCGGAGTTTCACGAGGTACAATGGCAAGACCTCGACACAGATTCACCGGAAGAGGCTGTCAACACTTATCCATCAAGGCCTTCTCCACCAGACGATATTGGGCTGTATAATCAAGTCATTAAAAAGGCTGCAGAAACATATGGAGTCCAGCTTGAGGAGGAAAAACATCAATCATGCTTCTTATTAGAGACTCTACTTCCTACACAATATAGAAACCAATTCCTCCCTAGGTTACCAAGTGTGCTAGATCAGGGGAAAGAAGCTTTCCAAGAACCTGCCACATGCAAGGCAGTTACACCCAGAGAGGAGAAGAAATACAAACATTCCTCCAAGGATCCAAATACATTAATGGTTCCGTGCCTGCAGATTCCATCATAACGTCCACAGCCAGGAAGAGAGCAAATGTGCCAAGTACAGCTGGACCTTCCCGAGATAAAGAAAGTAATAGAATGGACCTTATGGGCAGAAAGGTTGAGAGAAGTGCAGAAAACCAATGGCGCATTGCAAATTCGAATGCATTGCTCAACCGCCATTCATATCAGCTCTGGTAGGAGATAGATCTGATGAAGCACCTACCATACCAATACCAAAAAAGGGCAACACATTTGGAAGAAGCGGGGAAAAACATAGCCAATAAGTGCTTAAAATCAGCCCGGATGCCGCAGCGACATCAAGCTGGCAAATGAAGATTGGTATCACGGAGAGAACGCATGCATGGGTACGCATCTCAAGGTTCAAGCCAGAGGTACAAAACAACATTCTGAATGCACCATTCAATGGGGAACAGCTCTTTGGAAGCGTAGTAGACGACACCCTAAACCAATTAAACAAGCATTTGCAATGCAATAGGTCTCGCATTTATGCGCCTTTAAGCTATTGGCATTGTAAATGACAATGCACTTTATTTATGTTTAAAAAAAACAAAACATAAAAGGCATTGTCATTTACAATGCCAACAGCTGAAACTCGCGTAAATGCGAGACCTATTGCATTGTAAAACAAGCATTTGTGTACTAGAATAATACTTTATGAGAACTGACTGAAGAATCTTCATATACTGTGAAGCAAAAATTCTTACTATGTGAGATGTCCAGTCATGCACTGGGGATGTGTCCAAGTATACTGGCCCATGGGGGGAGAGTGGCTGGAATAGATTTACTGCACCTTTGTCCTTGCTCCCAATTTCTTTTCTTTTAAATAAATGTATATGTTGACTGTCAGACCCTGATTTTCATCAGTCTGCCCCGAGAGAATCCACACCCTTTTCTCTGCCACACTGAGCCCCAGTTTGTTTGTTTTTCCATATTATTCTAGCACTGGATGTGACTCAGAAGTCCTGACCCCTCTCTTCATATGAGGCGCTGCGGCTCTTGTCGCTTTGTATTGATGAACTTAGGAAAGAATATTACAGCAGAGATTTGGAAATGTTCTATAAGTGCAACGCTCGTCATCAGACGGGAAAGGATGACGCCTTCCACCCCAAACTATTGGCTCACATCATCACTCTGTCATTGGGGTGACGTGCGTGTGTTTGCCTCGTGAACTACCCCTACCATCTTTTTTTTTATAAAGGTTTAGCCACCTGAGTCCATAGAGAAACAAGTTAGGAATTCTGGGTGTAGGTATTTCTTGATAAATTACACACGTGTGGCACATATCCACTGAACATTTTCCTTACTGGTGAAGTGTTCACTGCGTGCACACGTATACTGCGTGAGGTTTACAATAACATAAATACACAACAGCTTATGTTATTAGCAGTCGAACAGTAAATTTCTACCTTTTATCCCACCTTATAGCACTATACGCATCAAACATTTAGCTCAGCTGAAACAATCTCTGTGGCAATAGCACATACACTAAATAGAACATGAAACGTGGTAATCGTTCTTCTGAACAAATACATTTGTTTTTTCAGCTAGGACTGTAAATTAAATCTTCAGCGCATGTAGCCTGGAGCTAGAATAACCTATTGCAGATACTTTCTTCTGTGACTCACAAAACAAGAGATGGCCCATGCCCTCTGACATCTGCGGCGGGGAGCTGATAAGAGCCCTGACACCACCCTACCTCCTCCCGCTCTGCAACTCGCCCGAACCAGGCCCAAAAACACAGCTGTTCATAAGTTGGAGAACTACATACCAGAGAGGAGTATCACATGCCCCGGATCCATGCTTGGCAGCACCGGGGATGCCACAAACAGTAAATATTCCGGGATGAACTCCCCCGGCTTCTAAGGGCCTTGGGCCTCAGCGACTGTCGGAACAGAGACGCACACTGCATTTGTAGGGAATGAAGGTGGCCGCAAGAGAGCAGGCAGCGCGGACGGGAAAGGGGGAGAATAGCGCATTGGTCACCCCCTCCTGCTCGGCCACCATCTTGCCCAGGCACCGCTGATACAGGGCAGAGCTTGTGGCCCGCGATTGTGCGCAAAAAAGTTGTGCAAATACAGAGCATTATCTTCCGATTTTAAAGCTGATTCTGCACAGAAAATGCGTCGCTTGACACACATTCAGTGATGTCGGCTTGCCTGAGTCACAGACAGACGCGCTTCACGGTAAATCAGCAGGAGTGCGCGCCGTGAGGTCGCCTCCGTTCTCAAGCTGCCCAGATGTGAGAAGGTAGGGAATGCGTAAAGGGGGGACATGGGGCGGGGCAGGAGCAGGGAAACTTGGACAACACGAGGAGAAAACTAGGAAAGTGAAAGCGCGCCATGCGTGCGTTGTGCTCAAACGCCGCGAGCCGTACACGTGCACATCGCCTGTCCGGGCGCGTGCACATCTCCTGTCCCCGCTTCAGAAGCTAAATCGACAACAATAGCTCTCGCAAGCGAGCAGCGCATGCGCTGCGTCGCTAGGCGAGACCTAAAAAGGACAGCGAGATATAAGATCAATGGGGTCTCTACAGTTCAGAGGTGGCATGGGTAGAGGAATCACCCTCTCAAGAAGACCTGCAGGAAGAGGGAATCAACACCCCACAACCTCGCATCAACAATCTCGCATCAAACTTATCAACAAGCTTATCAAGGAGGACACCAATCATAGCAGCATGGACCGCAACAAAGTTGGCAGTACCAGCAAGGAAGGTAGTCCTTTTGAGGACATCCTTGTGGAAGAGGCCAACCGCAAAGTGGGGGGGAGCTCCCCCTACAACCAAATGACTGGACTTCAGGCACAATGCGCACCCCAAGAAGACCAGGGAGCGTGTCAACAAGGAAGACAAAGCAACTAAATTCAGAATTAATCCAAGTTACTCCTACCCCGGTAGGAGGCAGACTAAAACATTTCCTTCACAAATGGAAACAAATCACTTCAGACAAATGGATTCTAAACATAATACAGTACAGATACTGCATAGAACTAATCAAAACACTTCCAAACAAATGTCCAAGGAGGAAGGTACATTCCAAGGAAGAAACAACACATCTACTCAAAGAAGTAGAAGAAATGTTGACAAAAGAAGCATTAGAGTTAGTGCCAAACAAGGAAATAAAGAAAGAAAACTACTCAACATATTTCCTAATTCCATAGATGGACGAGACACTACGTCCTATCTTGGATCTAGGGTTCTCTTCCAGGGGATACTCATCAAAGTCATAAGCACTGAATTATCCCCGCCCATCTGCGGGATCCCGGAGCATATAGAAATATACATATATATATGAGTATGTTGGGGGATCACAAGTGCATAGCACTTCCGCGACATACATATATACATGTATATAAATACATAAATATGCAGCCTAACAAATTCCAATAAGGCAAAATGCCAAAATTACAAAGGTTTTCCCTGTACAGACAATCTCCTATATACACTCTGTAATAGAGAACATACACTGTAATAGTGTTATGCAAGAAAAACCTTTATTTTCAGAGAAGAAAACATGTAATAGCAGGCAGTTGGCCCATAGGCTGCATAGCTGAATAAATATCACCGTACAGTAAAACACTGGCACCTTGCCTTTAAGGCTTCCAAGAACTTGGACACTTTGCCTTTAAGGCCTCCAGGAGACCCTCTGCTCCCATCATGCACCACAGGTGACAGTTAGGTCAGTTCTTTTTTCCGGCTCCTTCTATGAGGATCCTGGAGCTTGAGCTCGACAGTTTTTCTGACTTTTCTGTCAGGAATTGTTTTCTTCTTTGGTTTTTTGCGAATTTCCTGTGCTGGCAGTGTTTTATTATCATTCTCTGACAACATTTCAAACTTTTTCTGTCAGAATGCCAGCTCTTTTTCGAAAATGTCCATCCTGTGGAAAGAAGATGGCCATCTCTGATCCACACTCTGTGTGTATCGCCTGTCTTCCTTCCAGTCACAAGCCTGACACTTGTTACCATTGTAGTAAGTTTTCTACGAGGACTCTTCGCGACAGGGAGAGGATTCGCCTTCAGGCTGTGATCGAGAGAGGAAAAACCCGGCTGGGAAGTGGCCTTGCGTGTCAAGAGCCCTCCTCTCTTCAAGAACATCGACGCCAGCATCATTCTGCCTCTTCAACATCGAGGAAACTGCAGATTCCGGACTGTTCGCCGTCGACGTCGTTGCCGCCGTCGAAGAAGCGACCGACACAATCTCCGACGTCGAGACGGCGTGAGTCTCCGTCGTAGAGAAAGGTATTGACGTCGAAGCATGCTACCTCGGGCTCGAGGTATAGTCATGGCAAAGACCGATCGACGTCAAAACATCCATCGACGTCGAGACATCCGTCGACGTCAAGGCACTCTCCGTCACCTCCCCGTAGGTCGACGTCGAGAAGTTTGCCGACGGCAAGGGTGCCGCGAGACCAGTCGGCGTCGAAGACGTCGAGGCTATTGACGTCGAGGAGGCGAGTGCGTTCGACGTCGAAGTCCCTGAGTAGACGGTCGACGTCGAGGACACCTTTGAGGGAGGTGAGGTCGCCGTCGAGGGCAGCGAAGTCCTTAACTCCTCCTAGCCATCATCCCACGTCAAGGGAGAAGTCGACGTCGAGGGAAAAACAAAGGTCGACGTCGAGGCGCTAGACGTCGAGAGCTAAAGAGCGTGCTGTTGCCTCGGATGAGGTTAGAGCTGCATCTCTATCGTCAAAATCTGGATCTTCTCCAGGACTGCATATTGTCCAGATCTCCCCGGAAGGCTCTCCGGTGGTTGGTGAAGATGCACGGCGCAGGAAGCCTAGGGCCCTCAGTAGCCCGGGGTCTGATTTTTCCCGTACCTATTCTCCTTCACGCTTGTCCAGGGATTCTCCATCCCCTAAAACGCCTAGAAGATCAAGATCACCGACTGTGGTTTCTTCCAGAAGGAGGACTCCAAGCAGATCACGATCTTCACATGCTCTCCATGCTAGATCAAGGGACAGATCTCGCTCTTATCATTCTTCTCCAAAGAGAAGGCGGCATAGGTCTCCCACCCGGTCTTCTTCCACCAGGTCCTCTATCAGAGACTATTCTCCAACTTTGACAGCTACACCTCCGTCAAGAGTTTCTCCAATCGATGACCTCAGCACTTTTAGTGAAGTTCTCTGTAGAGGAGCGAATAAGCTGAACATTTCTATGTATGTCCCGACTGTTACCTCCTCAGTGATTTTTGAGACTCTTCATCATCGCTCCTCGACTCGGCCTTTGCTTCCTCTTGTCCCAGGCCTTCTCGAACCTGCTATGCAAACTTTTTTGACACCGGCAACGGTGGGAGCTGTTCCTTCCCGAATAGCCAAAAAGTACAAGGCTCCGGACCAAGATCCGTTGTTCCTTAGATCGGATCCTCCTCCGGATTCCATCATTGTGGCGGCGGCTAGAAAGACGCACTCAGCTATGTCTTCCTCCTCAGCGCCTCCGGATAAGGATAGTAAACTGATGGATTCTTTAGGTAGAAGGATGTGCAACACTTCAGCTTCTATCATGAAGGTCTCCAGTTCCTCCGCTCTGCTGGGGAGGTATGATAGATCCTTGTGGGATTCACTGGGACGTTTTGCAGACAAACTCCCAAAAGAGGACCAGCAAGACTTTAGAGAAATTCTACAAGAGGGAGGTCTAGTGGCTAATCAGGTGATTAGTGCTTCCGCTGACTCATCTGATCTGGCTGCCCACGGATACTCCCATGGTATCTGTTCGAGGCGTTCTGCTTGGTTACGCTTGACTGGCCTCAAACCCGACGTCCAGCGGAAGATAACCAACCTGCCTTTCAACGGTTCTTCTCTCTTCGGGCCGCATGCGGACGAAGAAATGGCAAAGATGAAAGCAGAGCTGGACACGGTGAAAGCTGTGGGTCTCGAAAAACGGAAGGAATTCCGTAGGCGCTCCCGTCCCTATGATAAACGCCCGTTCCAACAGAGGGTTCAAACCCCTCAATGGTCGGCTCAGGGTCAGCAGCAGCAGAGGTCTCACTTCCACCAACGGAGACCAGGAAGAGGAAGAGGGACCAATAGACAGCAGGCCTCTACCTCAAAGCAACCATCAAAACAATGAGGGAGTGCTTCCTCTAGACACGTGTTCCACTCCGGTAGGATGAAGTATCGCATTACATCTGGAGGAGTGGAGAAAACATAACCATCGACAAATGGGTGTTGAACATTGTTCAAGATGGATACTTGCTACGGTTCAAGATCCCACCTCCTTCGGTTCCTCCAGAAGGACGAGTCCGCTTGTGTCATCACATTTTACACGAGGAGGTAAACGGTCTTCTACAGAAAAAAGCCATAGAATACGTCCCTGTTCATCAGAGGCGCCAGGGAATATACTCTCGATATTTCCTGGTCAGAAAAAAGGTCCGACAGTAGAATTCAGACCAATTCTGGACTTGCGCATCTTGAACAAATACATCCGCAAAGAGAAATTTCGAATGCTTGCCCTTCACCAGATCTTTCCCCATCTACATCAAGGAGACTGGATGTGCTCCATAGATCTGCAGGACGCTTATTTCCACATTCCAGTGTCCAGAAAACATCGAAAATTTCTCAGTTTTCAGGTTGCTCTACGTCACTTCCAGTTCCGAGTCCTACCTTTCGGACTGAAGTCAGCCCCACGGACTTTTTCAAAGTGCATGGCAGTGGTGGCAGCTTTTCTCCGCAGACACAAAATATTTGTTTACCCGTATATGGACGACTGGCTTCTGAAGAGTGCAACTCCTTCCCTGCTTCAGTCTCATCTCTCCTACAGTCTCCAGTTAATGAACAAGTTGGGTCTACGAGTCAATTTCAAAAAATGGATTCTCAATCCGACCCAGAACATTCACTACCTAGGGTCGTTGCTGGACACCACGGAAGCAAGCGTGTGTCCTTCGGCGGAGAGGTTTTCATCAATCAGGATCAAATGCAGAGAACTCCTGCGGATTCGCCACCCAACAGTCCGACAAGTGTCCTCTCTCCTGGGTTCGATGGCTTCCTGCATCTTCATAGTTCCCAATGCCAGATTGCACATGCGTCCCCTGCAGCAAGCTCTGGAGGACCAGTGGGTGCAAGCTTCGGGCAGCTGGGAGGATCGGATCACTCTGCCCCAGTCTGCCAGGGACTCCATCGTGTGGTGGACAAGGCGATCACATCTAATGAAAGGTGTTCCCTTCCATCAAGAGACTCCGACTCAAACTATAGTGACAGACGCCTCCCTGCAAGGTTGGGGCTCTCATATGAATCACCTTCAAGTGCAAGGGCTATGGTCGGACAAAGAAAAGGGATACCATATCAATTTTCTGGAGTTGAGGGCTGTCCAACTAGCCCTAAAATCCTTCTTTCCTTCTCTTCAGTCCAACTCCCTCTTGATTCAGACAGACAACACCACGACGATGTTTTATCTGAACAAGCAGGGAGGCACCAGGTCCAGAATTCTGTCTCAGGAGGCACAAGCCATTTGGAAGTGGCTTCTGGCACGGCATCTCACCATCACGGCTGTCCATGTGCCGGGCGTCCTAAATGTACAGGCGGACTTCCTAAGCAGAGAGTTCGTAGAAGCGCACGACTGGGTGCTAAACACCGAAGTGGCTCAGGATATCTTTCAAAGATGGGGTGTGCCGGACATAGACTTGTTCGCAGATGCAACAAACGCCAAATGCCCCGTCTACGCGTCCAGGTATCACCAACCAGGTTCAAGCGGGAATGCTCTGTTGATAAAATGGTCTCAGAGCTTACTCTACGCTTTTCCTCCACTGCCTCTCATTCCAGCAGTGATCACGAAGTTCTACAAGTCCAACTCCAGGATGATTCTGATCGCTCCGGAGTGACCACGCCAGTGGTGGTATCCGGATCTTCTACAACTTTCCGAAGTTCCGCAACAGAGATTGCCTTGTCGTCCGGACCTACTATCCAAGAGCCAGGGGAGAGTGTTTCACCCCAACCTTCCTTCCCTCAGGCTGACAGCATGGCTCCTGAAGTCTTGCAGTATGGTCACTTAGACTTGCCAGCGGATTGTATGAACATACTTAAGGAAGCGAAAAGACCTTCTACCAGGGTTTCCTACGCTTTCAAGTGGAAACGTTTTTACTTATGGTGTTTGAATAATGGTCATGACCCAGTTAGAGGGCAGGAACAGGTCATTTTGCCGTATCTCTTACACCTGGCTAAGTCGGGCCTGCAGTTTACATCTATCAAGGTACACTTAGCAGCAATAACGGCATATAGAAAATCACCTTCACAGGTTTCTTTTTCAAAATGCCAGTGGTGAAAGATTTTCTTGAAGGGTTAAAAAGGTATACCCACCAGTACGAGCCCCTTCTCCTCCTTGGGAGCTCAATGTGGTCCTTACCAAACTGATGGGCGCACCTTTTGAACCAATACACAAGTCCTCCTTGCAGCACTTGTCTTGGAAAGTGGCTTTTTTGGTTGCTATCACGTCGGCTCGTAGAGTCAGCGAGATACAAGCATTATGTTGTAAGGAACCCTACACTGTTTTTCACTCAAATAGGGTAGTTCTCAGAACTCATCCAAGTTTTCTGCCAAAAGTGGTTTCAGATTTCCACATTAATCAGGTTATCACTTTGCCTACCTTCTTCTCTAATCCTTCTACACCTCCTGAAAGGGCCTTACACTCGTTAGACCTTAAGAGGGTGTTGAAGTTTTATCTGGATAAGACCAAGGTAATAAGAAAGACGGACCGCTTGTTTGTCAACTACGGCCCCATTAATACAGGATTGGCATCCTCTAAAAGGTCTATTTCAAGATGGATAGTCTCCTGCATATCTCTAGCCTATCAATTAGCTAATAAGTCTCTTTAGGGAAGGCCTAAAGCGCATTCAACCAGAGGAAAGGCCTCTACTACGGCCCTCCTCAGGAACGTCCCTATAGCAGAAATCTGCAAAGCAGCTACATGGCGGTCTGTTCATACTTTCTCTCGCCATTACTGTTTAGATTCAGATGCTCAGGAGGATGCCCAAGTGGGACAAGCCTCACTGAGGAATTTATTTGCTTAATGTCATGTTAAGATGATCTGTTTTTTAATACTATTTGCTCGTCCGCGAGGTAGTGGGTATGGGCTTGCTACTCTATTCAGTGCTTATGACTATTGATGAGTATCCCCTGGAAGAGAAGGATTAGTTACTTACCTGTAATCCTAGTTCTCTTCCAGGGGTATACTCATCAAAGTCATAAGCAACCCTCCCGCCTCCCCGGACGAGCATTTTTTAGTAATTGTTACAAGTTAGTACACCGTGCAAAAAGAACTGACCTAACTGTCACCTGTGGTGCATGATGGGAGCAGAGGGTCTCCTGGAGGCCTTAAAGGCAAAGTGTCCAAGTTCTTGGAAGCCTTAAAGGCAAGGTGCCAGTGTTTTACTGTACGGTGATATTTATTCAGCTATGCAGCCTATGGGCCAACTGCCTGCTATTACATGTTTTCTTCTCTGAAAATAAAGGTTTTTCTTGCATAACACTATTACAGTGTATGTTCTCTATTACAGAGTGTATATAGGAGATTGTCTGTACAGGGAAAACCTTTGTAATTTTGGCATTTTGCCTTATTGGAATTTGTTAGGCTGCATATTTATGTATTTATATACATGTATATATGTATGTCGCGGAAGTGCTATGCACTTGTGATCCCCCAACATACTCATATATATATATGTATATTTCTATATGCTCCGGGATCCCGCAGATGGGCGGGGATAATTCAGTGCTTATGACTTTGATGAGTATACCCCTGGAAGAGAACTAGGATTACAGGTAAGTAACTAATCCTTTCTGAACAAATTAATAAAAGAGCAAAGGTTCAAAATGACACCCCTGCATGAGGTAAAACCACAACTACAAGAAGGGGACTACATGGCTACAATAGATTTAAGGATGCCTATTTGCACATCCCCATGAGTGTAAAGCACAAAACATTCTTAGGTTTGTGGTCAACAAAACACACTACCAATTCAAAGTGTTAGCATTTGGTATAAAATCAACAACAAGAGTATTCACAAAGTGCCTAGCAGCAATAGCTGCATATCTCAGAAGACAAGGAATACATGTGTACCCTTACCTAGACGACTGGTTAGTAAGGGCAAATTCATACAAAACCTGCAAACAACATATGCAACAAGTAATAAAGACACTATACCAGCTAGGATTCTCCATTCACTGGTAAAAGTCATCCCCAGAACCAGAACAGGGGAAAGTGTTCTTGGGGGCAAAAATAGATTCAATTAAAGGGAAAGTTTTTCCCAGCGAGAAGAGAATAGCAGCACTGCTGAAGGAAATACAGCTATATCAGAAGGGGTAAGCTCTGACACGGAGGACAGTGTGGAAGCTGCAAGGAAGGTTGGCTTCTGCATCCGTTTGATACCAAACGTATGACTACACATGAGACCATTTCAGGAATGGCTACAAGCACATTGAGCGCGGTTGTATGATGTTACAACGCATTCCGTTGTAACGCATGCCTTTTCCACGCATGCGTTACACCAGAATGCCTTTCCCACGCATAACCTTTACCACGAATATTCCTTTACCACGCATACTTTTACAACAATTTTCGTTGTAAATCCATGCATGGTAAGGGCATACTCTTGGTAAAGGTTATTCCCCCACCCCTTAACCCTTCTTACAAATACCCCTCCCCTGCCCTTAAGCCTTAAATCGGACCCCTGCATTTTTTCTTTTCTTAAATCTAATATTCCCCTTACCTCTCCACGTCGTCTCTTCTCAATGTTCTTCCGTGTTGACGTCGCACGTCGTTAAGAGGAAACGGAAGTTTCTTACTGATTCCTCTTACGACGCCGATTGCCTCCCGATTCCCTCCACATAGAATCTTCAACAGGTGCGTTTTTTATTGGGGGGGGGGAACCCCCCCAAGCCCCCTGTTTTTTTCACGCTTTTTTTTGGGGGGGGGGGGGGCAGGGTGGGAGACCCCCAAGCCCCCCCTTTTTTTTTTTGCCTTTAACACATGCCTTTACTACGTATCTCGTAGTAAAGGTATGCGTGCTAAAGGCTATTCGTTGTAACCACGCATGCGTTGTAATGCATGCGTGGTTAAGTTATGTGTGGAAACGGCCGCGTTGTAGTGGCGTTTCCCATTGGTCACAAGCAACAGGGAGTTGGAAAGATCTAGTGGTTGACACACAGAGGATACAGGAAGAGATAGGATGGTGGAACAGAGCGAACATAACACAAGGAAGACCATTTCCACAACCAACTGTAACCATAACTACAGATGCCTCCCAGATGGGATGGGGAGCACACATGAACAACCTCAGAATAAGGGGAGTGTGGAAAGAGCAGGATGCTATACAGCACATCAAAATCCTGGAATGAAAGGATGTGTTCCTAGCCTTAAAAGCCTTTCAGAAAGAGCTCTTTGGGAAAACAATACTGATACAGACAGACAGCACAACCACCCTGTTCTATGTAAACAAACAGGGTGGAACACAATCAATACCCCTCTCAACATTAGCTCAACAATTGAGGAATTGGGCAAATCCAAGGAAAATGAACATTGTAGCAATGACCTACTGGGAAATCGGAAACTCCAGAGATCGATTTCTCTACAACACCCTAGAACACAAAATGGCAACGCTTCACCTCCAGGCAACACTGCCAACTGTCCATTGGGAATGGAATATGGATAAACTGGTCAGGGATATTTGCATATGCTTTTCCCCCCGATACCACTATTTCACAAGGTGATCAGCAAATTCAGAACCAGCTGCATGAAGTTGATACTAATTGCTCCACAATGGGCAAGACAAACCTGGTTCTTGTAAATAATGGAAATATCACAGAAAAGAATTAAAAAATTGCCATAAAGACAAGATTTGTTAACAATGCAAGAAGGAAGAGTGCTTCACCCAGAACCAGAGTCCTTAAGCCTGGCAGCATGGCTCCTGAGTACTTGGAGTTTGGACACCTAAAGTTGGTGGAGAACACAATGACAATCCTTAGAGGCAAGAAGGCCTACCACTAGGAAGTGTTATATGGCAAAAGGGAAACAATATTCACTATGGTGTCTTAAGGAAGAGCTACTCAGAAAGAACACAAAGGATGAAACGGTGCTAAACTACTTAACACATTTACTGGATGTAAGATAACCTATGCATCACTAAAGGTTCACCTAGCAGCAGTCGTAGCATATACAAGGGGCCACATAGGAAGAAGCTTCTTCACTTCACCAGTGGTCAAGCGGTTCCTAGAGGGAGCAAAATGAATCGCACCCCCAAAGAAGGTACCTGCACCTACTTGGAATTTAAATGTGGTACTTTCGCAACTGATGAAGGCACCATTTGAACCATTACACAAGGCTACACTACAAATGCTCACACTAAAAACAGCCTTTTTGTTAGCAATAAAATCACTACATAGTTAGTGAGTTACAGGAACTAACATTACAGAAACCTTATTTACAAATACATAAGGACAGAATCATCATGAGAATGATCCACAATTCATGCTAAAGGTGATATCCCAGTTCCATATAATTCAAACCATACAGATACCAAGTTTCTTCCAGAGACACATGCAGAAAGAACGATACATACCCTAGATGCCAGAAGGGCAGTAATTTATTATATTGAAATAACAAAGGAGTACAGGAAAATTAAACAACTCTTTGTATCATTTTCAAGGGAGACCAGTGACCAAGAACACAATTGCAAGATGGATAGCACAAACAATAATTGTGCCACAAAAATGTAGGAGAAAAATTACAAAGGGCTTGAGGGGCCCATTCTGCAAGGAAGAAAGGAGCAACTATTGCCTTTCTAGCAAACACACAACTTCAAGACATTTGCATGGCAGCAACATGGTCTTCAGTGCATACGTTCACAAAATACTACTGTGTGGATATTCAAATGAACAAGGAAGCTCAAGAAGGACAAAAGGTCTTACAACATCTATTCTCAAATCATGTTCATCTTCAACCCAGCTGCCACTGTAGTACCAAACGCTACAAAGTCAATGCACAGCATGTGAATCCAGAAAAGATTCATGCTGCAAAATGTATAGTTTCTTACCGTTCAGTGTAGTTTTGCAGCTTGAAGAATTTTTGGGATTCACAAGCGAACCTACCCTCCTCCACCAATGAAGATGAAAAGAGGGGAGAGAAAAAAAAATGTAAAAAAAAAAAGAATCTGAAGATGGCAACCAAAGGTGGGAGCTTCCGGAGGAAGCACAGTGACATCACAAGGGGACACAAAATGGAGGTACGTCGACTCCCACCAGCAAGAAAAAAAAAAAAGAATAAAGAGTAGAAGGACATACTTCAACAATTTCAGACCCAATCACTAGATGGTGGAATAATGCACAGTATGTGGATCCAGAAAATTCTTCAAGCTGCAAAACTACACCGACAGGTAAGAAACCATACACAACATCACTCCAGGGCAACAACTTGTGAGTACTGTGTCCCCTCCACCTTCAACCCGACCACAGCCACACCAGCAAAGCCTCACCCATCTCATGAGCCAAAGACTGTCATTGGGTCACAACTGCCTTCGGGCTATGGTCGGCACCGACCGGCTGCTTCCGAAACATCTAGTCACGGCTCGGCGTCGAAAAAAACGGCCTAGACAGCAGGTTACCGATCCGAGCCCCTCAACATCGGATTTAAGCCATCCTTCGGCACCGAAACCCTCCATATCAGACTCGGGTAGCAGCCTTTCGGCACCGAAATCTTGGGAACCGAAACAACACTCCACTTTGGCACAGAAAAATCAGCGTCTGAACCAAAACTTTCGACCCCTGCCTAAATCGACATCAGAGTTGACAAAACACACATCTTCGATGCATTCTCCAGACATTTTGCAACTAGTACTCAAGATACTTAATCAAGAATTGGGCACCTCGTCAAAATCAGCTGATGATTCATCCAGATACAGGACGCAGCCTCATCAGGCTTCCCCATTCAGGGGCACAAAAAGGCAACTGCTAAAAGGCAACTGTCTTTTGAGGAGGCAGTTGATGTTCCAGTTCCTCCGAAGAAAAAGAGGGTGGATTAAGCCACTAGTCCACTGCACATCAGTCCATCACCATTGCCTCCTGTGTACACTCTCTCACCACTACTGAATCACCCAAGGGTTCACTTCACTTCACTCCTTCACAGGAGATTGGGAGGAGGGTGGTAATCAATTTTCAATACCACCTCAAGATGACTGGGAGTCATATGATGCAGATCAACACAATAACACAGATCCGGATCTCTACCCATCAAACCTTCCCCTCCTGATGACACCACTACTTATAAGTAGGGCAGCCACTTCCACAAAGCGCCACTCAACACTGAGCCACTAGAGGACGACTTCTAATCAGAGACTGTCTCGTCCTCTCAGCTTCCGACGCAATACCTCCGTATGCTCAAGGGTATGCCCAGGCACACTGAGGACCTTTTTAATGACCCACTTAGATCCAGGGTTATTACTCTCAGGGTCGATAAGAAATATAAACCTTCCCCAGTCGACCATGCCTATATATCAAGGGCCAGCTTACACCTGACTCCATAGTGGTGGCTACAGCCCGTAAACGGGCAAGCTCTCAAACATATTGTGAGGCGCCCCACCAGATAAAGAAAGTAAAAGTATAGATGTTGCGGGTAAGAGATTCACAGTCTGCCAACCATTGGAGTATTGCAAACACCATTGATCTCTTATCACGCTACGATAGGTTGATATGGAGGATATTCTCCAGCATCTCCCATAGGAACATAAAAAAAGGGCATACCAGATTTCTTTAGAGGGGAAACTCATATCCAACACAACCATACGATATGCACTTGAAGCAGCTGATACAGCAGCTAGAGGCATTAATTCAAGCCTCCTTCTCAGGAGACATGCCTGGTTGAGGGTATCCGGTTTTAAACCTGAGGTTCTGCTGAACTTGTTAGCCCTCCCACGGCGAACATCTTTTTTGGCCCCAGATAGATTCCCTTTTAGAAAAGATAAAAAAAGATAACAAGACGAAAGTGATGGGAGTGTGGCAAACACCAACACAACGTGGCTCCTTTAGCTGCTGATTCTATCATGGAGGGTCCAAAACAACCTCCCCTGAGGCATCCACCTCTTATAAGACACACACTCAGATATCCTCCCCAAAAGGATACTATAGGTTCATATAGGGGAAACCATTCTCTAGGCAGAGGTAGAGGAGGTTTTACCAAACCTTCCACCACCAAGCCTTGACTTGCCCACCATTCCCCCGATCATAGTACACCTGTTGGGGGAAGACTACAGCAGTTCTTTTCCACATGGAGTAATATCACATCCGACTAATGGGTGTTGGATAATATCCAGCATAGTTATTGCCTGGAACTCACTTCCACACCTCCAAACATTCCACCTTGCAGCCAGAGACTGTCACCAGACCATCAACAACTCCTCAAAGAAGAAGTTCAAGCTCTTCTACAAAAGGGAGCAATAGAATTTGTGCCATTACACCAACAAGGCACAGGGGTCTATTCACTTTACTTCCTTATCCCTAAAAAGGATGGGTGTCTAAGACCATTCATCGACCTCAGACCCCTAAACAGGTATATTCTTTTAGAGCACTTCCACATAGTCACACTTTAAGATGTAATTCCGCTACTACAACAAGGCGACTTCATGGCTGCACTGGACCTAAAGGACGCCTACTTCCACATTCCAATTCACCCAGCACATTGTCAATACCCCAAATTCTTGCTAAATGGACAACATTTTCAGTTCAAAGGGCTTCCATTCGGAGTCGACACAGCCCCAGGGAGTTTACTAAGTGCTTAGCTATAGTAGCAGCTCACGCAGGCAAAACATCCATGTTGTCCCTTACCTGGATGATTGGCTCATCAACAACAATATTCATCAAAACTGTTTACAACACACTCAAACTATCATAAACCTACTTCACCAACTAGGTTTCACTACCTATTCAGTCAAATCTCGCCTGCAGCCCCTTCAGATACAACCTTACCTAGGAGCCATCCTCAACTCACACATCGGGATAGCTTACCCAAATGCTGCAAATTTTCAATCCTTCAAAGCACATATTCCACAATTTCAACCTCATTGGCAAATAAAGTGAGAACCGTCATTCACCTCCTAGGCATCACGCATAGCCATAGTACCTCATGCCAGACTCAATATGCACCCTTTGCAAGAATACTTAGCGCATCAATGTACTGAAGTAGAAGGTCAGCTACAAGATCTAGTGTTGATCAGCCATCAAGCTTACCACACTCTGCAGTGATGGAATTCCAACAATATTCTAAAGGGACTGCCTTTTCTAGACCCAGTTCTGCAGGGAACCATAGCAGCAGGCTCATCACTCACTGGTTGGGGAACGCACTCACAGGAAGTGACTGTACAGGACCACTGGACACCCAGGCAAACTAATCTCCATATCAGTCACCTAGAGTTGCTAGCTGTTCATCTAGCGCTGAAAACCTTCCTTCCCCACTTAACTGGCAAAGTGGTTCTCATCAAAACAGACATCATGACTACCATGTATTATCTGCAAAAACAGGGGACCAGGTTGTCTCAGCTATCTCATGTCGCCCAGACCATCTGGAAGTATTCTCTGACACATTTACCTCTTAGCAGAGTACCTACCGGGGGTGGGCAACGACTTTGTGGATCTCCTCAGTGGGAGACAACAACAAGGCCACAAGTGGTAGCTCAACCCACATGTCCTCCACCCATTCTTCCAACATTGGGGTCACCCAGGCATAAACGTATTTTCCACAGCAGAAAATGCCAAGTGCCCATCCCAGTGGCTCCCACATGGGTCAGACAACCATAATTCACCACATTACTAGAACTCTCAGTAGTTCCACAGAAGGTACTTCCCGACTGGCAGGACCTTCTAACCCAAAATCAGGGAGCAGTAAGACATTCAAACCCCAGATCTCTCAATCTTGCTCTAGAGGTCTTAGAATTTGGATACCTAAATCTACCTCAACAGTGTATGGATATTCTTTAAAAAGCTAGAAGACCCACTACTAGAGTCTGCTATGCGACAATGTGGAAACGCTTTGTTCTCTATTGTCATTCAAAGGATATTAACCCCTTAACAGCGAAGCCTCAAGACACTGTCTGTTACCTTCTCCATTTACAAACCTATGAGTTAGCCTTCACTTCCATAAGACTACACCTAGCAACAGTTGCCACATATCTCCAAAACAGGGAACAAACTTCTATATTCAGGATTCCTGTCATTAAAGCTTCCTAGAGGGCCTCAAATTCCTGTCTAGTGTTCCTCCAAAACCAGCTTGGAACCTCAGTGTTGTGTTAACAAGGTTATCTGAAAGAGACACGTTAGTGACAGATTCCTTACCTTAGAATATCCCCAGGCGTCAGGCTGGATCCGGAAAGTTTTTTGCGTAGCAGTACCCTTGCGCGTCGGTAGGCGGCGTCGTGCGGCTCCGCGTCCGTCGTCGTGATCGCCGGGATGACGTCGCGGGCAGTACTTGGGCGCCGCCCCTGCGCGCTGACGTCAGTTCTTCTTTTTTCCGCGCCAGCAAGCGCAGATCCGGGAAGAGCAGTGCCCTGGTCATTTTTTGACCAAGCTTTTTGGTGATTTTTCACTGTTTTTCTCCATCGACTTCAAGGTGTCGTAGGGATGCCCGGGTTTAAACGTTGCGGCGCCTGTGCTCGGATGATGTCCGTCACAGACCCGCATTGGGAGTGTCTCTTCTGCCTCGGCCGAGGCCACGACACGGAGTCTTGTTCCGACTGCCAGGCCCTCCACCCGAAAGCTTTGCGAGAGCGGTCTCGAAAGCTCCTCGAGGCCCGGCATTCGGCTCCGCGGAAGCCCCGGTCGCGTGAGCGGTCCAGGGGTCGATCGCGGAGTCCACACCGGTTGTCGGCATCGAAGTCTTCTTCGTCCGGTAAGTCAAAACACAAGAAGTCCAAAAAGCATCGTCGCTCTAGGACTTCGCCTCGCCGGTCTCGCGACTCGGCTGAGGCCCCTCCCGGCACCGTCCCCGCCCCCGCGGCCCCGGACATGCCTGTGGAGTCGCCCCCGCAATACCCGTCCTTCCCGGGTTCGGGGGCGGATCCGGCCCAAGTGCAGGACTTCCTGTCGGCCATGGCCCGCCTCTTCGGGCCTCAAGGTCCCTCCGGTGCGCCTTCGGGCCCCGCGGGCCCTGATGGGGTTGCTCCGGCGTCGCCGACGGCTCCGGCCCCGGCGTCGCCCGTGCCTCCAGCCTCGATCCCGGCTCCGGCCTCGATCCCGGCTCCACAACCCCCATCGACGCCGGTCGACCTAACGACACCTCCGCCGGCGCCGATGTCTCCGGTGCCGTTCTCGACGCCGCCTGGGGCTCCGGGCGGCGTCGTCCCCCAGTTCCTTCCGGACATGGACCCGGACCGACGTCGCTCGACGCCGGTTCCGGCGCCGATGAGACCTTGGGTCCCAAATGTCCCTCCTCCCCCTTATTTTGAACCTGAGGAGGACCAGGAGGACTGGGAGTGGTCTGATGACCCTCTGACACAACAGTTTCAGTACGATGAGGACTGGACAGAGGGTCTAGGGGATGCCAGTGGTCTAGATACTTCCCCTGACACTGGCATGCTGTCTCCTCCCGTGGCTACGGAGGAGGGAGCCAATTTTGCAACGTTGTTGCGTAGGGCGGCTGGAGCCTTACATCTCCAACTCCCTACTGTGGCGGTCAAGACTAATCTCTTGACAGAGGTGCTTCAGCCGGCAGCCTCCTCTACGGAGACTGTGCTGCCGTTTAACGACGCCCTCACTGACGTTCTTTTGGGCGCCTGGTCCAAGCCCAACACAGGGGCTCCTGTGGATAGGAACGTGTCCCGACGCCATCGCCCAGCTCCGGGCGACCCCCTGTTTCTCTCTGTCCACCCCACCCCTGAGAGCTTGGTTGTCCAAGCCTCCGCTTCCCAAACCGCCTTCCCTACCGCCCCTCCGGATAGGGAATCCAAACGCCTGGATCAATTTGGGAAGAAGGGTTTTTCTTCCTCCAGTGCTGGCTTGCGGTCCATCAACACCGCTTGCCTTTTGGGCCGATATACCCACTCCTTGTGGGATTCGGTGGCGAATGTTTTGCCCCAGTGTTCTGAGGAGGTCCAGACACTGCTTTCCCGCGCCATTGCGGAAGGAAGGGATGCAGCCAAATACACAATTAGATGTGGCCTTGATACCGCCGACTCGCTGGGCAGGTCTATTGCAACGACGGTGGCGCTACGACGCCACGCCTGGCTGAGAACCACTGGTTTTTCAGGGGATGTCCAGAATACTCTCATGGACATGCCCTTTGATGGAGTCGGTCTTTTTGGGTCCAAAGCAGACCATGCGTTGGAGCGCTTTAAGGACTCACGGGCTACTGCAAAGTCCCTGGGCCTTTCTGCTACACGCCCTCCGCTGACTTCTGCTTTTCGCCCCTATCGTGGCCACGGTAGGGGCGCCCCTTCACGTCAGCAGCCCAGCCACCGGCCCGCGCAGCAGGCGTCTTCGCGGGGCCGAGGACGTGGATTCCGCCGTGGCGGATCGGGCAACCAGCGTGCGGGTCAGGCCACTACCTCCAACCCGTCCGCGGCCTCCAAACCCTCCTAGTCCCTCCTTTCAGGTGCACAGCACGCCGGTAGGGGGCAGGGTCCGCCATCACCTTCCCCACTGGCGTACCATCACCTCAGACAGGTGGGTCTTGGACATTGTCCGAAGGGGCTACTCCCTCCCCTTCGAGTCCACCCCCCAGCCATGCCACCTCAATTCCACCGCATGTCAGGGGATCACTTGGTACTTCTGCAGAAGGAAGTCACGGCCCTCTTGGCCAAGAGGGCCATCGAGCATGTTCCGACCCCAGAAGTAGGGCGTGGTTGCTACTCTCACTACTTCCTGGTGCCCAAAAAGGACAAGGAGGACATGCGTCCTATCTTGGACCTCCGGAACGTCAATCGCTTCCTCCGGAAGGAGAAGTTCAAGATGCTCACCCTAGCTCAGGTCTTGACTGCCCTCGACCCTGGAGACTGGTTGGTAGCGTTGGACTTGCAGGACGCATATTTCCACATCCCCGTCCTGCCGGCCCACCGGCGTTACCTGCGGTTCACGTTAGGCCCCGAGCACTTTCAGTTCACCGTGCTCCCCTTTGGCCTTACCAGTGCCCCTCGGGTGTTCACGAAAGTGTTGGCGGTGGTCGCAGCTCATCTGCCCGGGCAGGGGTTTCAGTCTTCCCCTACCTCGACGACTGGCTGCTGAAGGCGGGCTCGTCCCAGGCAGTCGTCTCCCACCTCCAGACTACGGCCGAACTCCTGCACTCGCTGGGGTTCTCCATCAATGTGCCAAAGTCGCATCTGATTCCTTCTCCACAGCTCCTTTTCATCGGAGCAGTTCTGGACACGACGCAGTTTCGGGCCTATCCTCCCGAACGGCGAGTCCGGGATATTCAGGCTATGATTCCGATCTTTCAGCCTTTATCCTGGGTTTCGGTACGGATGACCCTGAGGCTGCCGGGACTCATGGCCTCCTGCATCCTGCTGGTCAATCATGCCAGATGGCATATGCGGGCTCTGCAGTGGGACCTGAAGTTCCAGTGGGCGCAGCACCAGGGCAACCTGTCCGATCACGTCCAGATCTCGGAGGGGACTGCAAAACAGTTGCAGTAGTGGCTCTCGAACCGGCAATGGGTCATGGGCAGATCCCTCTCCCTTCCCCAGCCAGAGCACACAGTTGTGACGGACGCGTCCCTTCTGGGATGGGGCGGTCACATGGGAGAGGCGGAGATCAGAGGCCTCTGGTCTCCGGCGGAGTCCCGGCTCCATATCAACATTCTGGAGCTCCGGGCGATCCGACTTGCACTCAAGGCATTCCTTCCCTCTGTCAAAGGGAAGGTAGTGCAGGTGTTCACAGACAACACCACCGCCATGTGGTACTGCAACAAACAGGGCGGGGTGGGGTCTTGGACCCTTTGTCAGGAGGCTCTGCGCCTCTGGACATGGCTGGAACATCAGGGCATGTTCCTGATGGTTCAACACCTGGAAGGTTCCCTGAACGCCAGGGCGGACGAACTCAGCCGCAGGTGCATGATGGATCACGAATGGCGTCTTCACTCGGAAGTGGCGCAAGGACTCTTTCTACAGTGGGGAGAGCCTTGGTTAGATCTATTCGCCACCGAAGAGAACGCGCAATGTCATCAGTTCTGCGCGTTGGAATTTCCAAGGCGGCACTCGCTCGGCGACGCTTTTCGTCACGAGTGGAGTTGCGGTCTGTTGTACGCCTTTCCGCCTATACCACTTCTACCCAGAGTGTTGAAGAAGATTCGGCACGACCGGGCCCAAGTCATTCTTGTGGCTCCGGACTGGGCTCGAAGAGTTTGGTATCCCGAGCTACTCAATATGAGCGTAGATCCCCCGATCCGTCTGCCTCTTCGGGAGGATCTTGAAATGAAATGAAATGAAATTTGTACTTGTAAAGCGCACCCATACCCCCAAAGGGGTGTCCAGGCGCTGTACGCATACCGCTGTGGAACCCTTCCTGGCTTTTCCCTGTGAAATGTCCACTCCTGGGCACCTCCAGGGTGAAGCCAGGCATCCCAGCGCTGTTGGGGCCATTGTGGAGATTAAGCAAGCTATTGCCCAGAGTTGCACAGTGGGACCCATGATTAGAATAGGCACCGAGGCGAGAATTATCAGGTCCGAGGAAATTGAGCCCAAGACCCGCCGAGGCGGGAATTGAACCCTGGTCCCGGGCCAGATCTCTGCATCAGGGTCTGCCGCTCTAACCATTGAGCCACACTTCTCCACAGCAGCAGGGGACGGTCCTCCACCCGAACCTGTCCAGTCTACACCTGCTTGCGTGGAGATTGAGCGGCGGCAGTTGATTCCTTTCGACTTGCCTCCCGAACTTTGTGATGTGATTCTGGCAGCCAGGCGTCCCTCCACTAAGGTGGTATACGCCTGCAGGTGGAACAAATTTGTGGCATGGTGCACAGCAAAGGCTGTGAATCCCCTTTCTGCCCCTCTTTCTGAGGTCCTTCTGTTCCTTCTCTCTCTGGCCCAACAGGGTTCTGCCCTGGGTACCATCAAGGGTTATCTTTGTGCTATCTCGGCCTTCCTCAGGCTCCCTGATCAGCCCTCCCTTTTCAAGTCCCCTGTTAACAGGTTCTTAAAAGGCATTACTCACCTCTTCCCTCCTGTTCCGTTTGTGATGCCTCAGTGGGACTTGAACTTGGTTCTTACCTTTTTAATGTGCGCTCCCTTTGAGCCTCTACATAACTGTCCTCTTCGTCTTCTGACTCTGAAGACAGCCTTTCTGGTGGCCATCACCTCCGCTCGGCGGGTGAGTGAGCTCCAGGCTCTGTCTTGCAAACCTCCCTTTCTGTCTGTTCATCCAGACAAGGTTGTTCTTCGGACGCGTCCGTCCTTCTTGCCAAAGGTGGTTACTGCTTTCCATATTGGGCAGACCATCACTTTGCCCACCTTCTTTCCGCCTCCGCATCCTTCCAGAGAGGAAGAGAGGCTCCACCGTCTGGACCCAAAACGTGCGCTCTCCTTCTATATTGACCGCACAAAACACTTCCGGGTGGATGACCAGCTCTTTGTTGGCTACGTGGGCGCCAAAAAGGTCGGGCGGTGCACAAGAGGACCATCTCCCGCTGGGTTACCTTGTGCATCAAGACCTGCTATTCTTTGGCTAAGAAGGAGCCTCCTGTTGGGCTGCGTGCCCATTCCACCAGGGCAACGGCTGCTACCACGGCCTTGGGCCGCGGTGTTCCGCCGCCGGTTATCTGTCAGGCAGCTACGTGGGCCTCGCTGCACACGTTTACAAAGCATTACTGCCTTGACAGTCAGGTCCGGAGGGACGGCTTCTTTGGCCGTTCTGTCCTCCAGGACTTCCTTGTCTGATCTTTGTTCGCAGACCCACCACCGGGGTTGGTATTGCTGGGGTATCTATTCTAAGGTAAGGAATCTGTCACTAACGTGTCTCTTTCAGATGCACAAGTTACTAACTTGTGTAACGATATATCTGTAAGAGACAGTAGTTAGTGACAGATTCCTTACCGCCCCACCCATCCTCCCCGTTCTGCGAACTGATTTCTAGGGTTAAGGACATCCCTTTCAGGGCCCTAGTATTTTTCAGACACCTATGTCAGCTTCTTGCATGGCTCTGCGTTCCTGGCGCGGAAAGTCGTGTACAGAACTGACGTCAGCGCGCAGGGGCGGCGCCTAAGTACTGCCCGCGACGTCATCCCGGCGATCACGACGCCGACGACGGACGCGGAGCCGCACGACGCCGCCTACCGACGCGCAAGGGTACTGCTACGCAAAAAACGTTCCGGATCCAGCCTGACGCCTGGGGATATTCTAAGGTAAGGAATCTGTCACTATCTACTGTCTCTTACAGATATATCGTTACACAAGTTAGTAACTTGTGCAACGGGTCCCCCATTTGAACCTTTACACTCCTGCACTCTTCAGTTTCTATCCGGGAAAGTTACTTTTCTCATTACAATCACTTCACTCACACGTGTCACTGAGCTTCAGGCATTAACTCTAGAAAAACCATTCTTCCAACGTCATAGGGACTAAGTGATACTACATACCAACCCTCAATTCCTTGCAAAAGTGGTCTCACAGTTCCACTTAAATCAATCTGTTGAGTTGCCAATATTCTTTCCATAACCCGATTCTGTTGCGGAAAGAGCTTTACACACACTGGATGTAAAAAAAGCTCTCATGTATTATATTGACAGAACTTAATCATTTAGAAAGACACAACTATTTGTTGCATTCTCAAAACCACATAAAGAAAGGGCCATCCCTAAAGCAAGCATTTCACGTTGGATTGTAAAATGCATCCAAACTTGTTACGCTAAAGCTAAACTAACTTTACTTATCCCTCCCAAAAAGGGAGCCTCCATGGCCTTTTTAGGCAATATACCCATGGCTGACATATGTAAGGCAGCTACAAGGACGACATCGCACACATTTACTTAACATTGTTGTGTAGCTACCATGGCCCGTCAACAAGCCAATGTGGACCAAGCAGTTCTCCGTACATTATTTCAAACAAACGCAACCCACACAGGTTAGCCACCATGATGGGAGGAAAACTGCTTTACAGTCTATGCTAAGCTTGTGTATCTACAGCCACATATACCATCAAATGGAAAATGTAACTGACCCAGTGAGCATCTGTTTGTGGTTATCTACATTAAACATTACACTATTTTTGCATGGTCATCTCACTAGTATACATCATCCTTCACACTCAATCCTCACCCGTCAAGTGGTAAACTATCTAGCAAATGGAGTCAAGTACCATGTGTATTGCAAGGAAGATGAGGAGGCACTACACCTCGTGACTCGAAAAACTTCATAGAAGAAAAACAACTTGCACACTGCCGAGCTCAACACTAGATGGCAGACTTATACTAAGCATATGAATCTACAGCACTAAATGCCACAAACAGATGCTTACTTGGTAAGTAACATTTTCCATACGGCACAAGGAAAACATTGCATACAATACACTTCTGCTTATTCTGGCTGCTTGTATTTCGAGGTCACACCTCTAACATCGTGACCATTCACATTGCTCCCCTTCTGGTTGCAGGCCTTATCACCGCACGCTGCTCTCAGTGCTACTCAACCGTTCCTGGCGAGTGCGTAAGCTGGCCCAGCAAACAGTCAAGAAGCTGCTCTCTTCACTGGGTGGATTTCGGCTTGCAGATGGACTCTTGGGAGAACTTAAAACTGTTCTGAATACTCATAAGGTATGTTCTATGGAAATTACCCTGTTTCGGTGTTTATATCCACCTCACATCTGTTGAGTCTCTTGGGCAGTCTAAATATTCTTCCTCTGGCAGCAGCACTAAGCTGACTCCTTATGTTGTTTTTAGGTCTGGCCTGATAGCACAGCTGTTTGCTGATGCAATGTTGCTAATTTACTTTAAATATAGAGTGGACTTTGTCTGCCCAGTAAAGTTTTACTTTCTTACCATATACTGTTGGCTATTTGATGTATTAATCCACTTTCCAAGAAGTGCTTCCCACTGAATACATGAGGTACTATTTCACATCTGGAAACTTAAATAGATCATCACAGTTTGCCACATTAAATGGTTTACCTCCAATATGCTTTCTGCACAAAAAGCAATCCTTTATTGATACCTTTTCTCCAGAATTTACAAAGACAGTCAGTAGGTCAGGCTTTAATGTGATAAACTGCATTGGTGCATGCAGTACATGTCAGCTACATTTGTGAATGTCTGTGATTGTATGTGTTAGCAGAACTATTGGCTTTGCCGCTGCTTGTTGTTTCTTTTTTCTTCTCCATACCCTTCAGTTTGTCTTGCACCTTCTTCTTCCTGGTCTCTGTTTTTTTAATTGAGGTCTCTCTCTGTCTTGGTTGCTCCCCAGGTGTTGCCTCCAGAGGTGTTGGTGACGGAGTCAGGGGAGCTCTCTGAATTGGGGAAAGCATATGTGCCCCCTCGTGTTCTTCAGGAAACGCTTAGTGTCATTGCTAATGTGCCTGGGCTAGAGCCAGAAAGCCCAGAGGCAGAGAAACTTGCAAAGGAGCTGCTGATTTTGGCACACCACCCATCTATAGGTGAAGCACAAGTGCATTTACAGCCATACAGAAGGAGTTTTGGTGAACTGTATGCTTGATCTCAGCAATGAGTGCATCTCAGAAGTATGGGGGAAGAAGTGCCTTATCTTGTGAGGATTTGTATGCACATGAGAGGAATACAGAAGCCTTTAACCTGAGGATAGTGAGTCAGGCATTTGTATGAATTCCTGTAGACGTGTAGGCAGAAGTGATGCTATAAAAAATGGTATGTTATAGTACTTACACTAAACATTGAAGGCTTCCAACATCAACCCTTCTCATGGATATTTCTACCTACAGATTCCTCACCTGTAAATAAAATCCCAGGCATCAAACTGGATCAGAAGACCACAAAGCTCTAAAGTCGCTGGTAGGGTGTGCCGGCTTCATGTCGACGGTGGAAGTAAAGTCAGATGACATAACCAAAGCCATTTAGTTCTCACCCTGGCACAACAATGTCATTATTTTTATTTATTCAGCACTTTCAACAGGGATCCAGAACTTGCTCTACCCTGAGAGCTGTGAATTTTCCACACATAAAATTCACTTCATTGTGGTTCAGAAGTCTGCTCCGAAGCATCCAGGCTTTAAGCTTCATAGGGACTGTGAGGGACAGATGTCTATTACTGATCCCCATTCTATCTGCCTTTGGTATTTCCGATGATGGTGATAGGGTATTGGCAGGCCTGTCATTGGCCAGTGGTTTGGACACCTCCCTGGAGATGAAGATTTAATTTGTAGCAGGGCATCCTACCCCAGTAGTTATGTCATTTCACTCCGTAGTCAAAAAAGCTGCTAAGGTACTAGAGCTTCAGCTTCCAACAGTGGATGGCAAGACAAATGTCCTCACTAAAGTACTCCTCAGCTGCACCCACGTCAGAACCCCTACTGCCCTTCAACGCTGCCTTGCTGGATCTGATGATTGCAGCCTACGAGAAGGCCACCTCCGCAATGGTGGTCAACAGGCTGTTGGCAAAGCGCTACTGTCCCGCATCAGGGTATCCTCCCTTCCTTTCTGCACACCCGTCTCCAGGAAGCCTCGCCATACAAGCATACTGCTCCTCTGGGCAATTCTGGCACCTTCCCTTCTGTACCTTCTGACAGTCAAAACGGCTGGAATGTAGGGGGAATACACTTTTTCAGTGGCCAGTATGGTGTTTGAGTCCCTGAATGCCACCCGTCTTCTGTTGCTATACACCCATGACTAATGGGACATGGCCCACTCTGTGGCATACATTATGGGTACCTCCGTCTCTCTGAGGTGACATGCCTAGCTTCGAACCTTCAGCTTCTCCTCGAATTTGCAGGCTAATTTAATGAATCTCCTCTTTTATGGAGCACTCCTGATCAGGGATAAAGCTGACTTTGCATTGTAAATCTTCAAGGCAAACAAGGCCACAACATGATCCTTGGGTCTCCAACAACCTCTTCCTTCCAGGGACTTCCACCAGCTTAAGCATTTTCTAGTGGTCTCGGGGGAATTTTCCTTCCATAAGCACCAGTCCCAGCACCCAGACTGAGCACCCCCAAAGTTCACTGGTGATGCAGTACGGGGTCAGAACTAGAGGGAAGGGCCAGGGATCACTCTACCACCTCCTTCTTCTTTTCCTCTTCTTCACCACCAGGAACGCAGGTCTAGTTTACTTCTCCAAAGCTAAGTGGAGCCTGTGGGGAGGGTGGCGGTGTCCTCCTTTCTACCTGCCTGGACGGCCATTCTCTCCAACTTATGGGTCCTTAAAATTTTAGAAAGGGCTTACACCCTACCCTTCCTTTAAGCTCAACCTCACCATTGCCCCCAACATCTCCCCTGTAGCCAGACCATCTCTTTTTCCTGCAACAAGAAATGGCAGCACTCCTCTTGACGAGAGTTAGTGCCAGAGCAGGAAACGGGACAAGGATGTTACTCCCATTTCGTTGTTCCCAAGGAGGAGGATGATCTGCGTCCAATCCTAGACCTCAGGGACTTTAATTTCTTCCTCAGGAAGAAGTTCAAGATGTCGACCCTAGCTCCGGTGTTTTTGTAATCTGGAGACTGGATGGTGTCACTCGAGCTGCAGGACTTATATTTCCACGTTCATATGAGGAATTAGTAATGGTACCTCCACAGGCAGTGGTTGCAGCACGGGAGATACCTGTCAGTCTTCATCGTAGTCTCCCCGAGCTCTACAGCGGATGTAGTTTAGAAGGGGAACGAGTCAAACCTGCACAATGAGATGGCCTTCAGTCCCCCTCCAAGTGTGGGCAAGGTAGTGACGGATGCCTACACCCTATGGTGGTCTTGGAAATCAGAGGCATCTGGTTTCCAGAGGAGCAGGTGCTTCCCATCAAACTGTTGTAACTCTTTGCAATTCGGCTGGCGCTTAAGTCCTTCCTCACCGTCATCCTAGGTCGGTCTGTGACTGACAATTTGACACTGATGTACATGAACAAACAAGGGGGAGGTATGGTCTTTTCTCCTTTGTCTAGAGGCATTAAAGCTGTGGTCTTGGGCATACTGCCAAGGGATCTAGTTAACAGCCAATCACCTGCCAGGGTCTTCAAATGTCAGAACCGACAGCCTGAGCTGGCAATATCTTGCAGATCACGAGTCGTGTCTCTTGCTGGAGGTAGTCCAGGCCATCTTCACTGAGTGGGGTGCTCCACAAGTGGACTTGTTCACCTCCTCTGAAAATGCTCAAGGCCAGCAGTTCTGTGCCTTCCAATATAGGTTGAGGTGAGCCTTGGGAAACACGTTTCAGTTGAGGTGAAACTTTCAACTGCACTGCATGCCCCTCCCCCTTGATTCCTTTAGTTAAGGAAGACCGGACACAAGTTATTTTAATAACCCCGAATTGGCACAGGAAGGTGTGGTATAAAGACATTAGGCGTGCGTCCCTATATCCCCTGCTCAAGCTGCCATTCAGGGCAGACCTTCTTTCTGTCAGGTGGAATGGTGCATTGCCCAAATTTCCAAGGCCTCCACCTTCATGCCTAGAGATTGAGTGGGGACATTTAAGCTCCTTTTAGCTTCGATTGGAGGTGGTCGACATAATCCTGTCAGCTAGTCGCTGTTTCACAAAAATCTGTTTATTCTGGAAGATGGAACAGCTTTCTTTCATGGTGTGCAGACAGCAGCATAGATCCTTTTCAGGGTCATTTGTCACAGATCCTAAAGTTCACTCTCTTCCTAGCCCAGAGGCGGTCTGCTGTTGGCTTCGTTAAGGCATTTTTGCCGTTCCTCTGTCTCCCAGATCTACCTTTCATGTTCAGATTTCCTACTGTGATAAGTTTTCTGAAGGGGTTAACTAATTTTTATCTGCCAACTCCCTTTTTGTCCCATTGCGACTTTGATCTTCTAGTCAGGTTTTTGTTGGGGGTCTCCGTTTAACCACCTTCACAGTTGCCAGTCGCGGATGTAAACCTTTAAAAAAAAAAAAAAAAAAAAGCATTTTTGTTGGCAATACCTTGGTGAGATGGGTCAGTGAATTACAGTCCTTGAGTTCTGTCCAGAGCTGCTTTTCTTCCCAAAGTACTGACTCCTTTTACATAGGTCAGTCCATCACCCTACTGATCTTTTATCCCCTGCACCACCACACAAATTAGAAGGAGCGGCTTCATAGGTTGGATCCTTGGTGGGTGGTCAGTTTCTTACTTGCCACGCGAGGATATGCGACTGGATGACCAGCTCTCTGTTGGGTACTGCGATTCCAAGAAAGGCAAAGCAGGCCAGAAACTGATGCTATCCAGATGTATCATCCTCTGCATCAAGACCTGCTATGCTTTGGCCGAGAAAGAACACTCAGAAGGGTTCAGCGCTCATTCCACAAGGGCCAAATCTTCAGCCTCATACTGCAGAGATCTGCAAGGTACCTACATGGGCATCCCTCGACACTTTTGCTTAGTATTACAGCCTGGATTTAGAAGTGCATAGGGACAGCCACCACGCCACATCAGTTCTGCAGGACTTCCTCATCTAACCATCCTCTATTCTCCCCCAGGGAAGAGTACTGCTTTGGAATATATTCTACAGGTGGAGAATTTGCCGGTGGAAGAATCCATCAGAAGAACATATTACTTACCTGTAGTAACAATCTTTCTGTGGATATTCTATATACCTGCAGATTGCTCACTTTTACCGCCTGCCTCCCTGTTCTATGGATGTGTTTTAGGGAAAGTAAATAAGGCCCCAATTCAAGTTTGGACCTTAACTACTTAATGTCTGTCCATCCACTCAAATGGAAGGCTTGGAAAAAATGAGTGGAAACATAAGTTGTGTGCCAGGAAAGGTGCAGTATGGCCTTGGTGACTACATCCGACATCACTTCCAGGTATTGGAATGAAGCCAGCACTTGGGGTTTCCAAATCCAGTCTGACACCTAGGATTATTCTACAGGCGAGGAATCTGCATTTAGCTAAGAGTATTTACCAGAAAGATCATTACAGCAGGTAAGCAACGTTTTGCTGTGTATGCAGAAGTGTCTAATGGTGTTTTTTGCTACATGAGTAATTTATGTCCCCTTTGAAGTTGTGTGTGGGTGTTGCTTTTTCTTTCCTTGGTGGGCCATGTGTATGTGGAGTTTGTTCATGGTTATGGGCTTTAGGCTTATCATAGGTGATTGTCCATCTGTACGGTTGGAAGACTCGATCATAGCAAGGCGGTGAATGTGTGGGTCTGGCTGCAGTGTCTGCGTATGGGCGTTGTCTCAGCCACTGTTAAAGGAAGGTGCATGGGCGTTGTGCCGAGGGCAATTTTAGCTGGTGTGTATAAATGTGTGATTCTTCAGAATGTATCCATGGTTTTGTATTCCGCATAACTATTGATTTGTTTTCCCAGTTATTGTAGTTAGATCATTCTTTCCTCTTCTTTTACCTTGCAGTAGGTGCCCAATCTGGCCTCTGGCCAGCTTTGCTTCTCAAGATGAAATTGGACCCAGTGGAGTTTGCACATAAGCACCTTGATGATATTCTTCCCATAATCACTACTGGAAAAATCATAGACCAGGTATCGGCCTAAAGCTGTGAAATACTTCCTTGAAGCTACACTTTTGATACAAGCCTTCTATGCCAGATTTGAGGTTGCTTTGATAATTGCTAGCATCATTCTCCTTAAGTGTCAGTGGTTGCTGTGCTGGCACACCTCTCTTTTGGTGCAGGCCTTTGAAGCGTAAGATGCTGTCCTGCTGATTGCATGCATAAATGGCAACATCCTATTTGGAAACTGTGTTTTCATGTTTTTCTGCATAATGGACATTGAGTGAATATGAAATACTTTTTTAAATGGAATTGGTGGTGACATGGATCACTTGGTGCAAGTCTTAAATCCAGTGTGGCTATTGTCTGGCTGTGAATGAATTGCTGCCTCAGCAGTCTTAGTTCAGGTTCATGCCCTGAATAATATCCCTTTTGTCATGTTTGTGTTACTGACTTCGTGTTAAAGCTTGATGTACCTGACTTGAAATGGTGAAGACATCTGGTTCGGACAGTATTCAGTAACAGCTCAGAGATCGACTCATTCCCTTTGCCTTTCTGGGGTCTAGCTGTTAGGTAACTTTGACTCAGGCAATAAAAGAGCAATCTTTGCGATTCTCTGAATGATCGTTAATGATCTGATCAAGATCGAGGAAGACCACTCAATGGTCAAAATCCTTGGTCGATTCCTTCTTAATCTTCAGCAGAACAACTCGTAGAATGCAGGCAAGTACAGAATGATGGAACAAACACCATTCCAATTTTGCCCACAGGTCAACGCCGAGTACTCTTTGGCCGATCACCACAGTCTATACAACCTCTGCCTCTCCCCCGAGCACAAAAAGGCCTCTTGGGAGTCCTGTATCACCTTTTATTTCAAGAAGACACTAAGGTACAGACGGAAAAGACATTGGGTGCACCTAAAGATGTAACAACAGTCATCCGCTGAGACGCCAGATGTTTTTGGAGAACAAGATCCCCTCAATGTGGAGGAGTCTGGACCCTCTGGAGTGCTGGCTCATCAGCCGACATCCAGGCCACAGACCGCGTCTTCAAGTGCCTCTAAGGGGCAGGAACTTGAGGAAACACCTTCTGTATTGACACCTTGTAGGAAAATACCCCTTTTTGTCATTGTCACTCGCACTTTTTGCCACTGGTAGTGATGTTTTTCGACCGATGTGCACTGGATCCTTGCTAATCGGGTGCTAGTGCTCTTTCCCTTAAACAAGGTGAAAAGGTCTAATTGGCACACAATTGGCACCCCTATAAGTCCCTAGTAAGTGGTACCCTGGATACTTATGGTGTGGGTACCAAAGAAGGTCCTTCTGGGCTGCAGCATTTATTGTGCCACCCTAAGGGACCCACCATACAAATTGCATGCAGGCTGCCATTGCAGACTGTATGTCGTTGTGCAAACCATGAGTGAAAACACGACATGGCACACTCACTATGTGCCATTCCCAACTCACTGCATGGAATATATGTAAGTCACCCCTACAGCAGGCCTTGTAGCCCTAAGGCAGGGTGCATTATATTACATGTGAGGGCGTATCTGCATGAGCAGATGTGCCCCTGAGCTGTCAGGTTCAATTACTAGAGGGTACATGAGAACAGGGAAGTCATCTTAAATATATGTCCTGGGCACTGGTCATTGCGAGCTCCCCAGCTACATGGTGGCTTTACTGAAACCTATGGTGTCTGGTATCAAACACCTTGTCTTGATACATCTGTACTGTGGCCAGTGCAAGATCTATTATAACATGCACCCAGAGGGCACCTTAGGGGTACCCCCTGAAAAACCTACCACTGTCTAGTATGCTGGCTGACTGCTCTCGTCCAGCCTGCTGCCACAGACCTGTTTCTGATCTCCTGCAGGTGAGATCCCACGCCTTCTGAGGCCAAAAACAATGACCGCTCCAGAGGAAAGTGTTCACACCTCCTCCAGCAGGATGGCTAGCGATTTAGCATGTCAAGGCCAGGGGTTTCAAAGCCCCTGCCGCCTTTGATATACGACCATGGCTTCCCCCAGACCTGGGAGATGGCACTCCCTGCCCTGTGGCCCTTTTCGCACCAGGACAGGCAGGAAATTAGCTATGTAAGTGTTGCAACAACAGGCTAGTCACACCCCTAAGGTGGGTTGCCTGATGTTCTCAACGAAAGAATGATTCCACCATCTTGTTTTTGGTGGAATTGGGAACTCTGGGACATGGTTATGCCCACTTCCCACAGGAAGTGGTCATATAGGGGGTGTAGTGACTCCAAGAGTAAGTAGCCTGTTGGCTTCTACCTTTTACTCCCCTTAACACCCCTAAATTCAGTTACGCTGATTCACCTGGAACGCTGATTCACCTGACCCAAGAAGACCACGAAGAATGCAAGAACTGAAGTCTAGCTGTGGACTTGGCACCAAACGCTGCCTGCTTCTGTCTCGAACATTGCAAAGACCTAACTCGTCCTTCAGCTGCCATCCTCCACAAGCCCCGGAGGACTGCCAGCACTTCGCCAACCTGTCAGCATCTCCCTTGAGTGGAGGCGCGCCTTCCCTGCAGGCACCCACTGCAACGTCCGGTTCACCGACCTGCTGGCCACCAGAGCTCACCAACGCAGCAGCTGCCCAGGAGGAGGTCATGCTCCAGGAGGTCTGATCAATCTCCCCACCAGTTACCCAGGACCAGCAGCAACCAAGGCTTGTTCAGCCTGGACACCAACACTACCAAGACCGACCTACCGACGAAGGACGTCCACATCACCAAGGCCAGCACCGAAAGTGGCCCTGCTGTCCTGTTTTGTCCGCATCTCTAGGTCGACACCAAAAGTGAGAGTCTCCAACGCAAGCGACCAGCTGGACAAAACACCTCTGCACCCAAGCCCCACAGCCCGAGTCCAAACCTACTGATGGTGCACCCTTGCCTCAGAGACCCTCAAGAACCAAGCCCCCCCTTTGGGTTACGACGGACATATCCCTAAGTTCCCACTTGCTGCATTTTTCTGCTTACAGGTTTCTCCCTAGATTTCAGCGGTAGCGTTCAAGGCTACCCTTGCGACCAGCACCTCTGCACTCAGACATTCCAGGACCGGTAACCCAAAACTGCTGGTAGTTCTAAGGACCTTGGCCCCTACTTACCTTAAGTCCTGAAGAACAGTCCTGTAAGTCGGTTGCAAGTGACCCTATGCAGTATATGTTTCTCCCATAGGATAACATTACCACATTTGAGGCTCATGCCTCAAATCTGACAGCTGTATTTTCTAAGTGGTTGAAAATCGCTAACTCGAACAGTACTTACCTAAACTCGTAGATCTTGGTGTCTAAATAAATATAAAAATTTTGTTTTTCTAAATTGGTGTCAGATTTCCTTATTGAGTGTCTCATTTATTGACTCTGTATGTGCAACTGATGCCTAACACTCCCCTCTGATAAGCCTAAGGCTGCTCGACCACACTACCACAAATAGAGCACCTTGTGTAGGAAAGTAGGTTTCTGTTGCAGTAACCTCCCCACTTTTTGCCAGATTTCTGATGCACTTTGACTGAATGTGCCCTGTGTCCCTGCTAATCAGGTCCCCAGTGCCTGTGTTCTTTCCCAAAACTGTACCTTTGTTTTCACAATTGGCACACCTCTGGTCCACATGTAAGTCCCCTGTTAAAGGTACCAGTGGTACCAAGGGCCTGTGACCAGAGAGGGTCTCTAAGGGCTTCAGCATGTATTGTGCCACTCTCAGAGAGCCCTCACCTAACACATATACACTGCCATTGCAGACTGTGTTGTGGAGCAGACAAAACCTAAGAGTCGACATGGCACACATCTGTGTGCCATGCCCACAAACACTGCCTGTGGCATAGGTAAGTCACCCCTCACAGCCCTAAGGCAGGATGCATTATACCACAGGTGAGGGAATAGGTTCATGAGCAATATTCCCCTACAGTGTCTAAGTCCATTCTTATACATTGTAAGTGCAGAGAAGCCATATTGAGTACATGGCCTGGCTGTTTGTCATTACAAACCCCACAGCTCATTGATGGCTTTACCGAATGCTAAGACGTTTGGTATCACACTTCTCAGCATAATAAATCCGCACTGATGCCAGTGTTGGATCTATTGCACAATGCACTCAGAGGGCAAGTTAGTGATGCACCCTGAAAAACCACCAACTCCCTTTCGTCCAGCTGACTGGTCTACACCAGCCTGCCACACACAGACATGTTTCTGACCCCCTGAGGTGGGAGCCTTTGTGCTCTCGTGGGTCAGGGACAAAGGCTGATTGGGTTGGAGGTGCTTCACACCTACCCCCAAGCAGGAACAGCATTCAGAGCGATGAGCCTCAAAGGCTTCCTGTTCTTCGATATGCTAGCCAGGGCCTCTCCAGCTGGTGGAGATGCCCGCCCCTCTGACCAAGCACCACTTTTGGCGGCAAGGTCGGTGGGAAAATGAGTATTCAGGAGAGGTGTGTCCACTCTCTGCCAGGACCACCCCAAAGGTGCCCTGGACCGAGGTGACCCCCTCCTTAGAAAATCCTCCATCTTGAATGGAAGGATTTTAGCCAATCAGGTTAGGGGATGCCTCCTCCCCAAAGGGAGGGGACATACTAAGGGTGTAGTCACCCTAAAAGCCAAGTAGCCCATCGGCTACCATCTGCCAGTACCTGTAACGCCCCTAAATTCAGTATTTAGGGGCACCCCTGAACCTTGATTCTTCCAACCTACGAAGAAGAAGGACGAAGAAGATGCTGTTCAGCAAAGACTGAAGATGACGAGTGACTTGGCCCCAGCCCTACCAGCCTGTCTTCAGCTTTAAGAACTTGCGAAGAAGACTACACTTGTCCCGTGGCCAGTGACTTCCAGAAACCCCAGGAAGACTGCCCACTCTTCAACAAAGACCAAATCTCCAGAGGACAGCAGCCCTGTCCAGAGTAATCCAACTACAAGGACTCCAGATCCAGCTGGAATCGCGATTCCTGCCCACTAACCACCCGATGCCCACGGCCCGAGTCTGAGTGGCTCACCTGTCCAGTGAAGTCTCCCCAGCGATCCTGACCTAGTCTCCACTTGTTGCTGACCTCTCCTGGACTCCATGAAGACGCCTGCAGCCTCTTCACGAAGGGTTCCCCGGACTGTGACCAGCTCCGGTAAAGAAAATTCGATACCTAAAGGCACCCCTGCATCCTCAGCTCCTGACTTTGGGTAGACGAGCCGACGGTGCCCAGGCCTTCTCCAACATCTCAACTTACCTGCCTAGCTGGTGGTCACCTTCGTCCAGCCTCCTCGTCCAAGCCTGCAGCCTCTCTGTGCGGCTGAGATCCCCCTTTACTTGCATTGGGCGACCGCTGATTTGCACCCGGCCGTCACTGTGCCGCTGCTGGTGTATGACTGGTGTTGCTTTGTGGCCTCCCCACAAGGTGGATTGTTAAATGCATGTAAAGGCTAAACATGTACACCCCATATCTCCATGGGCACACTCTACATGTAACAGGCATTGGCAAAGCCAATCGGTCTTGCCTGTGGGTGAACTATTGGCTTTGGCAATGGTGTGGGGGTGGATAGCAGAACTGGTAAAAAAGCTTTATGAAGTGGCCAGCGCTGGCACCTTCATAGTGCTTTTTTTCCATTTGTCTGTTGGGGGGGGGGGGGGGATAGAAGAAACAGGGATGGGAGGGGGGAGAAGAAACATGGACTGGGGTAGATGGGGAGAGAAGACACAGGGATGGGAGGGGGGAGAAGAAACATGGACTGGGGTAGATGGGGAGAGAAGACACGGGGACAAGGGTGGGAGAGGAGGGAGGAGCCGGGGTGGGAGGGAGAAGAAAAACAGGGGCGGTGTGCCGGTTTGGAGAAGACGAAAGAGGGACGTGGCAGGAGGGCATGGAGTCAAATGCAAGCTTTCTAGCGCAAAAATAAATAACGTTAGCAATGTAAACATGCTAATCAGCCATGTGATATCTGCAAGCTGTGCTAAATGATTTGGTTAACTTCCAACACACAGATTAGGTAGAAGATAAACCAGAAATCCAACTTTCCGTGCAACACGTGGAAGCATCCATTGTTGGAAATTATGTTTGTTTAATCATCACTATCATTGTCGGGTGCGTTCCCAAATTAAATATAAGATCTGAAAGAGACACGTTAGTGATAGATTCCTTACCTTAGAATATCCCCAGGCGTCAGACTGGATCCGGAAAGTTTTTCGTTAGCAGTACCCCTGCGCGTCAGGTGGCGTTGTGCGGCTCCTCGTCCGTCGCTGGCGTCGTAAGCGCCGAGATGACGTCACGGAGACTACTTAGGCGCCACCCATGACGTCAGTTCTTTCTTTTTCCGCGCCAGTAAGCGCAGATCCGGTTAGAGCACGGACCGTAGTCACTTTTTGACTACCCTTTTTGAGACTTTGTCTCCTGTAAGCTTTGGTTTCCTTGGTGCACGTAGGGATGCCTGGATTTAAGTCTTGTGGGGCCTGCCGTCGCAATATGTCGGTGGCGGACCCCCACGATGTCTGCCTCTACTGCCTGGAGACCGACCACGACTCCCGGTCCTGTCTGGACTGTCGGGCCATGGCCCCGAAGGCCTTGAGGGAGCGGCACCGGTAGCTGCTGGAGGTCCGGCACTCGTCCCAGCGCCGTTCCCGGTCTAGGGGCCGTGCAAGGGAACGCTCGCGGGGCCACAGTCATCACTCCTCGGGCTCCAAGTCTTCACCCTCGGATTCGGGTAAGAGACGACACAAAAAGAAGTCGAAGAAGCGTGTTCGCTCTCCGACGTCCCCCCGTCGGTCCCCGGATGCGGACGAGGGGGACAGGGGTTCTGCCCCTGCGGCTCCTTCGGAGCTCGAGAGTCCCGCGGCCTACCCACCTTACCCAGGTCCGTCAGCGACTCCCGCACAGGTGCAAGAATTTCTTGCTACCATGGACCACCTTTTTAGGCCTCGGGCTCCCGCCGTCGCGCCCTCGGGCCCCGCGGTCCCGTGTCAGGATCCTGTTGGGCCGCCGGCGGATCCAGCTTCGGCGCCACAGGATCCTGCCCCGTCGGCTCCGGCCACGGCGCCACAATGTCCATCGCTGCCGGCCCCGGCCCCAGCGCCACCCTCGGCTCCGCCTCCGGCGCCGCAGTGGGTGCCATTTGTCCCGCCCTTGCCCAGGTTCCAGGACCATTTTGCTCCTACCTGGGATCCGCGTTGGGACACGGCGCCGGTCCGGCGCCGTTCCCGACGCCGTTCCCGACGCCGTTTGTTCCTTCTCCGGCTCCTGCCCTACCGCCGCGGTCTGTGCCACATGCGGTGGAGGTGGAGGAAGACTGGGAGTGGTCCGAGGACCCTCTTGCTCGTCAGTGTGACTCTGAGCAGGACTGGGCAGACGATTTGGAGGATGCCTGCGACCTAGACGTCTCCTCTGACCCGGGGTTTGCCTCTCCCCGCCTACCATGGAGGAGGGCGCCTCCTACACGATGGTGCTCCGTCGGGCAGCTGAGGTTCTCTCCCTCAAAACTAACCTCCTCACTGAGGTGCTCCAGACGGCGTCCACTTCGTCGGAGCCCCTGCTGCCATTTAATGACGCCCTCACTGACGTCTTGCTGGGCACTTGGTCGCGGCCAGCCACAGGGGCCCCTGTGGATAAGAACGTCGCCAGGCGTCATCGCCCGGTGACCCTGCCTTTCTGACCACTCACCCTGCCTTTCTGACCACTCACCCTACGCCTGAGAGCCTGGTCATCCAAGCTTCGACGTCCCAGAGTTCCTTCCCCACGGCTCCGCCGGATAAGGTCTCCAAGAAGCTGGAGCAGTTCGGCAAGCGGTTGTTCTCTTCGGCCAGCTTGGGGCTGCGGTCGATGAACACCGCTTGCCTATTGGGCCGCTATTCCCACGCGGTGTGGGATACAGTTGCACAGGTGTTGCCTCAGTGTCCTGACGAGACCCAAGCTGTGCTGTCCCAAGCTGTTGCCGAGGGTAAAGATGCGGCTAAGTTCGCCATTCGGTGTGGTTTGGACACCGCGGACTCACTAGGTAGAGCGATTTCTACGACTGTGGCGCTTCGTCGCCACGCCTGGTTGAGATCTACCGGGTTCTCGCCAGATGTCCAAAGCTCGCTCATGGACATGCCCTTTGATGGCACTCCCCTGTTTGGCGATAAGGCCGACAGTGCGCTGGAGCGTTTTAAGGACTCGCGGGCCACGGCCAAGTCCTTAGGTCTTTCCACTAAAAGCCCAGCCACTCCTGGTTTTCGTTCCTTTCGTGGCCACGGAAAGGGGGCCCAGGCACGTTCCTTCAGCAAGCCTGTGCAGAACCAGCCTCAACGTGGACGCGGTTTCCGCAGGGGCGGGTCTGGGAATCAGCGTGGGGGTCAGTCCACCTCCGCCCCCGCTGCTTCTGCCTCCAAACCTTCCTAATCCGAGCTTTGGGGGGCACCCCACGCCCGTGGGTGGCAGGATCCGCCATCATCTCCCCCACTGGCACGCTATCACATCGGACAAGTGGGTGTTGCAGATCATCCGCAGGGGTTACGCCCTTCCCTATCAGTCCGCCCCTCCAGCCATGCCACCTCAGTTCCACCGCATGTCGGGGGACCACTTGGCACGTCTCCTGCAGGAAGTCACGGCCCTCTTGGCCAAGGGGGCCATCGAGTGTGTTCCTGGGCCAGAAGTAGGGAGTGGTTGTTATTCCCACTACTTTCTGGTCCCCAAGAAGGACAAGGCGGGCTTGCGCCCCATCTTGGACCTCAGGAACGTCAATTGCTTCCTCCGGAAGGAGAAGTTCAAGATGTTGACTCTGGCTCAGGTCTTGGCTGCCCTCGACCCTGGAGACTGGATGGTAGCGTCGGACTTGCAGGACGCCTATTTTCACATACCCGTCCTGCCGGCCCACCGGCGTTACCTGCGGTTCACGGTAGGCCAGGAGCATTTTCAGTTTGCTGTGCTCCCCTTCGGCCTTACCAGCGCCCCTCGGGTGTTCACGAAGGTGATGACAGTGGTCGCAGCTCATCTGCGCAGGTCAGGGGTGTCAGTCTTCCCCTACCTCGACGACTGGTTGTTGAAGGCGGGCTCGCCCCAGGCAGTCGTCACCCACCTTCAGACTACGGCCGACCTCCTGCATTTGCTGGGGTTCTCCATCAACGTGCCGAAGTCGCACCTGAGTCCCTCTCAGAAGCTCCCCTTCATCGGAGCGGTTCTGGATTCGACGCTGTTTCTGGTTTATCCTCCCGAGCAGCGAGTCCGGGCTATTCAGGCTATGATTCCGATCTTTCAGCCTCTCTCCCGGGTTTGTCAGGATGACCCTCCGGCTCCTGGGCCTGATGGCCTCCTGCCTCCTGCTGGTGCAACATGCCAGATGGCATATGCGGGCTCTGCAGTGGGACCTGAAGTTCCAGTGGGCACAGCATCAGCGGGGAAGTGTAGTGCAGGTGTTCACGGACAACACCACCCATGTGGTATTGCAACAAGCAGGGCGGGGTGGGGTCGTGGACCCTATGTCGGGAGGCTCTGCGCCTCTGGACTTGGATGGAACGTCAAGGCATTACCTTGGTGGTTCAACACCTGGCAGGTTCTCTGAACGCCAGGGCAGACGAACTCAGCCGCCGGTGCTTGATGGATCACGAATGGCGTCTGAACTTGGACGTGGCGCAAGGTCTCTTTCTGCAGTGGGGAGAGCCTTGGTTAGATCTATTCGCCCCCGAAGAGAACGCGCAATGTCATCAGTTCTGCGCGTTGGAATTTCCAAGGCGGCACTCGCTCGGCGACGCTTTTCGTCGCGAGTGGAGTTGCGGTCTGTTGTACGCCTTTCCGCCTATACCACTTCTGCCCAGAGTGCTGAAGAAGATTCGGCGCGACCGGGCCCAAGTCATTCTTGTGGCTCCGGATTGGGCACGAAGATACTGGTATCCCGAGCTACTCAACATGGCGCTCGATCCCCCGATACGACTGCCTCTTCGCAGCAGCAGGGGACGGTCCTCCACCCGAACCTGTCCAGCCTCCACCTCCATGCGTGGAGATTGAGCGGCGACAGTTGACAGCTTTCGATCTTCCTCCCGAAGTCTGTGATGTCATTCTGGCAGCCAGGCGGCCCTCCACTAAATCGGTATACGCCTGCAGGTGGAACAAGTTTGTGGCATGGTGCACAGCTAAGGATCCCCTTTCTGCCCCGCTTTCCGAAGTCCTTCTGTTCCTTCTTTCTTTGGCCCAGCAGGGCTCTGCTCTGGGCACTATCAAAGGTTATCTTTCGGCCATCTCCGCCTTTCTCAGGCTTCCAGATCAGCCTTCCTTGTTTAAATCTCCGGTTGTTAACTGTTTCCTGAAAGGCATTAGGCACACGTTTCCTCCCGTGCCGTTCATTATGCCTCAATGGGATTTAAATCTTGTCTTGACATATCTGATGTGCGCTCCCTTCGAGCCCCTTCATACCTGTCCTTTGCGTCTTCTCACTCTCAAGACGGCTTTCCTGGTAGCTATCACCTCTGCCGGAAGAGTGAGTGAGCTCCAGGCTCTTTCTTCCAAACCTCCTTTCCTTTCTGTTCATCCGGACAAGGTGGTTTTAAGGACCCGTCCTTCTTTCTTGCCAAAGGTTGTCACGCCCTTCCACATCGGGCAGACCATCACTTTGCCCACCTTCTTTCCGCCTCCACATCCTTCAAAAGAGGAAGAGAGGCTCCACCGTCTGGACCCAAAACGTGCGGTCTCGTTCTACCTGATGAGGGCTGAAAGCCCGAAACAGGTCCTAGGATGCTTGTTTCCAGTCCAGGGAGGACCTGGCCTGGCAGTTCGGGGTGGACTGTTCCCATTGGGCGCAGGGTCAAGACTGATTTGCATATGGCTGGGTCCAAACTGGAATGGCATGGTGAGCAAAAAAACGATGGATTTAGGCCCAGGGTGAATGTACGACATTGTTCTGCATTCTGTCCATCAATTGTTGTTTTTGCACTCGTTCTACCTGAAGCGCACTCGACAGCTCCGGGTGGAGGACCAGCTCTTTGTTGGCTACCCGGGCGCCAAAAAAGGTCGGGCTGTGCACAAACGGACCATCTCTCGGTGGGTCGTTCTCTGCATCAAAGCCTGTTACTCGTTGGCTAAGAAGTAGCCTCCTGTGGGGCTGCGTGCCCATTCTACCAGGGCGACAGCAGCCACTACTGCCTTGGGACGCGGCGTCCCCTTGCAGGATATTTGTCAGGCAGCTACGTGGGCCTCGCTGCACACGTTTACCAAGCATTACTGCCTTGACAGTTGGGTCCGGAGAGACGGCTTCTTTGACCGTTCTGTTCTCTGTGACTTTCTGGTGTAATTCATTCGCAGACCCTCCACCGGGGTTGGTATTGCTGGGGTATCTATTCTAAGGTAAGGAATCTATCACTAACGTGTCTCTTTCAGATGCACAAGTTACAACATGTGTAACGATATATCTGTAAGAGACATTAGTTAGTGATAGATTCCTTACTGCCCCACCCATCCTCCCCGTTCTGCGAACTGATTTCTAGGGTTAAGGTCATCCCTTTCAGGGACCTAGTTTCATGGCACCAATGGTCAGTTTCTTGCATGGCTCTGCGTTCCTGGCGCGGAAAGTCGTGTACAGAACTGATAGCGCGCATGGGTGGCGCCTAAGTAGTCTCCGTGACGTCATCTTTGCCCTTACGATGCCAGCAACGGACGCAGAGCCGCACAACGCCACCTACTGACGCGCAGGGGTACTGCTAACGAAAAACTTTCTGGATCCAGTCTGACGCCTGAGGATATTCTAAGGTAAGGAATCTATCACTAACTAATGTCTCTTACAGATATATCGTTACACAAGTAGTAACTTGTGCTTCAATGTAATTTTAAGAATAAGAGAGTATTTCCATTTGTGGCCTAAACGATAAGGATCGACGGTAAAGGAAAGTTAGCTGTTTAGTTCCAAAAGAGACTGAATACTCCTAGAAACCATGGATGAGTCTCAGAAAATTTCAGGCTACAAGGGAGTTAAAATGTTTTATTGTCAGATGAACGTAGTGAAAAGTTATGATGGCACTACACCTCCTTTTAAAAAGGGGTCTTTGACAATGTCTGCACAGAACAGATAAATATCCAAAACACTTCGGTGAGTGTGTTGCAAAGCCTAATAACTGTCACTGGCTGGAGTACCTTTGTTGGTGAAATGGCAAAAATTAAATAACATGGTTTTGTTACTGCAAGAGCCCTGCAGAAAACTCAAATACAGAATCTATGATCTGAAATAATTCTATTCCCCAGAGTAATGGTCGTCACTCCAATTCAGCTGGGTCTACAAGCTCACAGAGCTGGCCAGTCATCGTATCGCTAGTGCAAGGCATGGATTTATCCTTTCAACAACAAGATGCTCGTGTTGCAGACTGGCATTCTTTGAGACATAGTAACACAGGATGCTTGACTGCTGCGGGTGCTTAACGTTCCGAATAGGAGCTCAAAGTACAGCGCTGGAAGAACTGCTCTTGTGCAACGCCCCTTGCTCGAGCCTCACCTGTAGCTGGTCAGCAGGCTCTTGTTAACCACAATGATCAGGAAAGAGCTAATGTCGTAGAAAGCGGCTGCAAAGAGCTTCAGGAATATGGTTACCATTTCGGCCGCCATTCCCGAACCCTCTTCCCTGTATGCTGAGGATTCGGTGGCGCCATTGCCTTTAACCAGCTCATGCTGACGTCTGCAAACTTCCTCCATGGCCTCAGGAATGGCCTCAGTCGGGCATGCAACATGATTGCTCTAAGAGGAGGCAGGGGGGTGCCACACAACTCAACCTCTGCAGGCAGCAGTCCATCTTAATCCTTGTTAACTGTTCAGTATATCGGCCGTCTCTGAAAGGAAACTTTTTCAGTGGGCTACTTCACACAGTTGGAGTCTTTGAGACGTTCTACATCATACCAAGCCAAAGTTACATTTCCCAGTTATTTCAAAAGGTTTCAGACATTTGTAATCTTTCGAAAGCATGCGCAGATATTTTTACTTTGCAAAATGTTACCAATATAACATAATATATCATGACTTAGTATAGGCATAATAAAATTCGGCACATAAGAAATGAATGATTATAGCATTAACATGTGTGGGCCACTTTTAAAAGATGCATTCCTTCCTTGGATTTTTTAAAATATCTGGTGTAGTTTATACAAGCTCTTGCCCTTTAATAACCAGTGCAATAATAAAGAACGTCAGCAATGTAAATGTGTTCGAGGCATATGAGCTGCAGATCACACACTATGCATAGATCGCCATCTGGTGTTGGGCCCGGATGTTTGCACTTTGTTGTTGTATTGGAATAAGTCTTTGGAAGTCACGAGATAGGTGACTCCTCCTTTGGACAATAGTGCGCATGGGCATCGACTCCATCTTCAGATTGTTTTTTTCCGCCATTGGGCTCGGATGTGTTTGTCTCGCTCCAGTTCGGTGCCGCCACCGTTCTAACTTTAGACGCGCAAGCCTTCACCCTTTCGTCGGTATTGTTTTCGATCGCGTTTCCCTTTTCGACGCGCATCTCTACAACTCCAATCCTTCCATTCCGGTCGTCGACGCAGGCCTTCGGGCCTAACTGCGCCATCAGGCCTTCTTGGCTCATGGAAAGGACTCCCTTCAAAAAGTGTCCTCAATGTGGATCCAAGTTTCCCCCCGCCGATCTTCACGAGGTGTGTAACCTCTGCCTTTCGCCCGAGCACGAGGCCAAAGACTGTCCAGCTTGCGCCTCTTTCCGCTCCAAGAAAACCATAAGGGATCGTCTAGCTCGAAGAAACATGGCTCGATCCTCGACATCCATACCAGACGATATCTTCCAGGAAGGTGTCGATGTACCGGAACAGGAACAACTCGAAGAGGGCCTCATCAGTGCCTCCGAAGCCGACGATTCCGATGTCGAAGACATCACTCCTGGGCAACAGGTCGTAAGTACTGACGTCGACCCCTCCCCACTATCCATTCCGGCAAAGGCTTCGGTGACACCTGCGGGCCTAGGTGCACACCGGGACAAAACTTTTCACGCCCCGCCTTCCGGCTCGGCCAAGAAGTCGACAAATAAGACTTCAGGCCGCTCGGGCTCGAGCCAGCCTACCCTTAGTGCCGAAACCCCATCCCCGGCACCGAGACCAAAAGACAAGCCACTGTCTACGCCCGCACCAAAGCCGGGTTCCACATTGGCGCATTCGGCACCGAATCCCACCGGCACTACGCCCTCGACTCCGAAAAAACCATCGGAATCGAACAAACAACCAGTTCCGAGAACCGCTGGAACTCAACCTTCGGAGCCGAAAAAGTTACCGGTACCGGCTCCAAAGACCCCAACGGAACCGACAAAAACTCCTGTTTCCAAACCTAGGGAGTACAAAATAACTCCAAAATTGGTGCCACACAAGCATTCGGACCTGAAAAAATCGGCGCCGAAACATCACACTTCACAGGAGGAGCTTTTCCAACCCGATCCAAACCAACAAATCCTGGAAATAGACCCAAATACAGGTCGCCTTGTGGTTAGTCCTTCCAGGAAGAGGAAATTGGACAAACCTGCACCAGCTCCACTCCCTCTCAAGAAAAGAGACATTGCCACTTCTCCTTTCAGGATCCCTTCTCCACCCACTCCTCCACACCACATCTCTCCTGTTCCATCTCCAATACCCTCACAATCTCCTCCACCTCAGGATGATGAGGACCCTTCTGAGTACGAGGGTGATGATCAACCCTTAGGAGAACCTAGCCCTCCTAATATTCCAACTGACCCATGGGACAATTATGGCACACCAGATGTTCCTGACACACCACAGGATGATGTCTACCCATCTAGACCATCCCCGCCATAAGACACTATAGGGTTCACTCGGCTCATACACAGAGCCGCAGAATACCACGGTGTAGATTTACACATAGACCCATAGATTTACATTTTTTTTACATATATAGACCCTATAGAGGAAGACTTTCTTATGGACACTTTCGCACCATCTCAAAGGTCCACTTCTATTCTCCCAATGTTGAAAGGGGTAATCAAACACGCTCCTGAAGTCTTCAAAGATCCTGTCAGGGCTAGAGTCATTAACCCCAGGGTAGAAAAGAAATATAAGCCTGCCCCAGCTGACCCTGTTTATATTAAAGGGCAACTTCCCTTAGATTCCTTAGTGGGTTCTAACGCCTGGAAAAGGGCTAACTCCCAAACCTCAGGCGATGCTCCACCTCCTGATAAGGAGTCAAAACTCTTGGACGCATCTGGTAAGAGAACAGCGTCCCAGGCAGCTAACATTTGGCGAATTGCCAACACACAGGTGTTGCTGGCTAGGTACGATAGGGCACATTATGATGAACTGGAGACCCTACTACAACACCTTCCAGATCAATACAAAACAAGAGCCAATGATCTCATACAGGAAGGCAAGACTATAACAAATACCTCCATTCGATGTGCTCTAGATGCTGCAGACACAGCCTCACGAGCCATTAATACCAGTGTCCTTTTGCGTAGACATGCATGGCTCCGTATTTCGGGGTTCAAACCGCCATACTAAATCAGCCGTTTGACCAAGAACATTTATTTGGCCCTAGTGTGGATTCATCTTTAGAAAAGATGAAAAAAGACACCGACACAGCCAAATCAATGGGAGCATTGCAATCCCAAACTCCCAGAAGTTCCTTTTGTCGCTCCTCTTATAGGGGCGCCTCTGGAGGCTTTACCACGGATAACTCCTCCACGTCCTATAAAAGTCCCACCCAGACCTCCTCTACCAGAGGTTATTACAGAGGAGGCTACAGGGGTAATAATAACAAGGGTAGAGGCAAAACCGTCAATACCCGTACTGCCTCCACCTCCAAACAATGACTTCCCTCCATTCAGACCATTCCACTCCGGTCGGGGGAAGATTACTACAGTTCCTACCTGTCTGGAACACCATTACCACGGACAGGTGGGTGAGACAAATCATCCAATCCGGTTATTGCCTGGAACTCACTTCAACTCCTCCAAACATACCACCCAAACAATGTCCAATGTCAGCAGACCATTTAGCGCTTCTCAAACAAGAGGTACTTTCCCTCCTACAAAAACATGCAATAGAACCAGTTCCCCTGCATCAGCAAAACACAGGGGTCTACTCACTGTATTTTCTCATTCCAAAGAAGGACGGAACCCTGAGGCCCATCCTCTACCTCAGACCATTAAACCTCTACATACAGTCAGACCATTTTCATATGGTCACTCTTCAACAAGTCCTTCCTCTACTCAAACAAGGCGATTTCCTTGCCACCTTAGATCTCAAGGACGCCTACTTCCACATTCCCATTCACCCGGCTCACAAAAAATATCTTTGATTTGTAGTGGACGGTCAACATTATCAGTTTAAGGTGCTCCCATTCGGAGTCACCACAGCACCCACAGTCTTCACAAAATGTCTGGCAGTCGTAGCAGCCCACTTAAGAAGACAACAAATTCACGTCTTCCCATACTTGGACGACTGGCTCATAAAAGCCAAGTCGCATACCCAGTGTGTAAATCACACACACCACAATCCAGCTACTTCACGACTTAGGGTTCACAATAAACCTCACAAAGTCTCACCTCCAACCGTCCCACGTCCAGCAATATCTAGGTGCCACAATAGACACATCTGAAAGAGACACGTTAGTGACAGATTCCTTACCTTAGATATATCCCCAGGCGTCAGGCTGGATCCGGAAAGTTTTTGCGTAGCAGTACCCTTGCGCGTCGGTAGGCGGCGTCGTGCGGCTCCGCGTCCGTCGTCGGCATGACGTCGCGGGCAGTACTCAGACGCCGCCCCTGCGCGCTGACGTCAGTTCTTCTTTTTCCGCGCCAGTAAGCGCAGATCCAGGAAGAGCAGTGCCCTAGTCAATTTTTGACTAACTTTTTTGTGAATTTTTTCACTGTTTCTTTTCGAGTCTTCATCGACTCCTAGGTGTCGTAGGGATGCCCGGCTTCAAGCCATGCGACGCCTGTGGTCGAATGATGTCGATCACAGACCCGCATCTGGAGTGTCTCTTCTGTCTCGGCCGAGACCACGACACGAAGTCGTGCCCTGACTGCCGGAAACTTCACCCGAAGGCTTTGCGAGAGCGGTCTCGAAAGCTACTCGAGGTCCGGCAGTCGGCTCCGCGCCGCACCAAGCCCCAGGAGAGGTCGAGGGGCCGGTCGCGGAGTCCCCGCCGGTCGTCGGAGTCCAAGTCTTCGCGCTCCTCGGGTAAGTCGAAGCACAAAAAGTCTAAGAAGCGTCATCGCTCTAAGACTTCGCCTCGCCGGTCTCGCGACTCGGCTGAGGCCCCAGTCGGCACCGTCCCCGCGGCCCCGGACGTGCCTATGGAGCCGCCCCCGCATTACCCGTCCTTTCCGGGTTCGGGGGCGACTCCGGCCGAAATACAGGAATTCCTGTCGGCCATGGCCCGCCTCTTCGGGCCTCAAGGTCCCTCCGGTGCGCCTTCGGGCCCCGCGGGCCCTGATGGGGTTGCTCCGGCGTCGCCGACGACTCCGGTCCCGGCGCCGCCTGTCCCACCAGCCTTCATCCCGGCCTCGGCTCCGGCCCCGGCCTCGATCCCGGCTCCGGTGGTGCCGCGACCCCCATCGACGCCGGTTGACCTAACCACGCCTCCGCCGATGTCCCCGGTGCCGTTCCTGACGCCGTCCGGGGCTCCGGACGGCGTCGGTCCCCGGCTCTCTCCGGCTCCGGACATGTAGCCGGACCGACGTCGCTCGACTCCGGCGCCGATGAGACCTTGGATCCCAAATGTCCCTCCTCCTCCATATTTTGAACCTGAGGAGGACCAAGAGAGCTGGGAGGGGTCCGAAGACCCTCTCACACAACAGTGTGAGTATGATCAGGACTGGGCTGAGGAACTTGGGGATGCCAGTGGTCTAGACACCTCCCCTGACACTGGCATGCTGTCTCCTCCCGTGGCTACGGAGGAGGGAGCTAATTTCGCAACGGTGTTGCGTAGAGCAGCTGGAGCCTTACATCTCCAATTGCCTACTGTGGCTGTCAGGACTAATCTCCTGACGGAAGTGCTTCAGCCGGCAGCTTCCTCCTCGGAGACTGTGCTGCCGTTTAATGATGCACTCACTGACGTTCTTTTGGGCGCCTGGTCCAAGCCCACCACAGGGGCTCCTGTGGATAGGAACGTGGCCCGACGCCATCGCCCTGCTCCGGACGACCCCTTGTTTCTCTCCCAACATCCCACCCCGAGAGCTTGGTTGTCCAAGCCTCTGCCTCCCAAACCGCCTTCCCTACCGCCCCTCCGGATAGGGAATCCAAACGCCTGGACCAATTTGGGAAGAAGGCTTTTTCTTCCTCCAGTGCTGGCTTGCGGTCCGTCAACACCGCTTGCCTTTTGGGCCGATATACCCACTCCCTGTGGGATTCGGTGGCGGCTGTTTTGCCGCAGTGTTCTGAGGAGGTCCAGACACTGCTTACCCGCGCCATTGCGGAAGGAAGAGATGCGGCTAAATACACCATACGTTGTGGCCTTGATACCGCCGACTCGCTGGGCAGATCGCTTGCAACGACGGTGGCGCTACGTCGCCACGCCTGGCTGAGAACAACTGGTTTCTCGGGTGATGTCCAGAATACACTCATGGACATGCCCTTTGATGGAGTCTGTCTTTTTGGTTCCAAAGCAGACCATGCGCTGGAGCGTTTTAAGGACTCACGGGCTACTGCCAAGTCCCTGGGCCTTTCTGTTGTACGCCCTCCGCTCACCTCTGCTTTTCGCCCCTTTCGTGGCCACGGAAGGGGCGCCCAGTCACGTCAGCTGCCCAGCCTCTGGCCCGCGCAGCAAGCGTCTTCGCGTGGCCGAGGACGTGGATACCGCCGTGGCGGTTCGGGCAACCAGCGTGCGGGTCAGGCCACTACCTCCAACCCGTCCACGGCCTCCAAGCCCTCCTAGTCCCTCCTTTCCGGTGCACAGCACGCCAGTAGGGGCAGGGTCCGCCATCACCTTCACCACTGGCGTCCCATCACCTCGGACAGGTGGGTCTTGGACATTGTCCGAAGGGGCTACTCCCTCCCCTTCGAGACCACCCCCCAGCCATGCCACCTCAAATACACCGCATGTCAGGGGATCACTTGGTGCTTCTGCAGAAGGAAGTCACGGCCCTCTTGGCCAAGAGGGCCATCGAGCATGTTCCGACCCCAGAAGTAGGACGTGGTTGCTTCTCCCACTACTTTCTGGTGCCCAAAAAGGACAAGGAGGACATGCGTCCTATCTTGGACCTCCGGAACGTCAATCGCTTCCTCCGGAAGGAGAAGTTCAAGATGCTCACCCTAGCTCAGGTCTTGACTGCCCTCGACCCTGGAGACTGGTTGGTAGCATTGGACTTGCAGGACGCTTATTTCCACATCCCCGTCCTGCCGGCCCACCAGCGTTACCTACGGTTCACGGTAGGCCTGGAGCATTTTCAGTTCACCGTGCTCCCCTTTGGCCTTACAAGTGCCCCTCGGGTGTTCACGAAAGTGATGGCGGTGGTCGCAGCTCATCTGCGCCGGGCAGGGGTTCCAGTCTTCCCCTACCTCGACGACTGGCTGCTGAAGGCGGGCTCGTTCCAGGCAGTCGTCTCCCACCTCCAGACTACGGCCGAACTCCTGCACTCGCTGGGGTTCTCCATCAATGTGCCAAAGTCGCATCTGATTCCTTGTCCACAGCTCCTTTTCATCGGAGCAGTTCTGGACACGACGCAGTTTCGGGCGTATCCTCCCGAACGTCGAGTCCGGGATATTCAGGCTATGATTCCAATCTTTCAGCCTTTATCCTGGGTTTCGGTACGGATGACCCTGAGGCTGCTGGGCCTCATGGCCTCCTGCATCCTGCTGGTCGATCATGCCAGATGGCATATGCGGACTCTGCAGTGGGACCTGAAGTTCCAGTGGGCGCAGCACCAAGGCAACCTGTCCGATCACGTCCAGATCTCGGAGGGGGCTGCAAAACAGTTGCAGTGGTGGCTCTCGAACCGGCAATGGGTCATGGGCAGATCCCTCTCCCTTCCCCAGCCAGAGCACACAGTTGTGACAGACGCGTCCCTTCTGGGATGGGGCGGTCACATGGGAGAGGCGGAGATCAGAGGCCTCTGGTCTCCGGGCGGAGTCCCGGCTCCATATCAACCTTCTGGAGCTCCGGGCGATCCGACTTGCACTCAAGGCATTCCTTCCCTCTGTCAAAGGGAAGGTAGTGCAGGTGTTCACAGACAACACCACCGCTATGTGGTACTGCAACAAACAAGGCGGGGTGGGGTCGTGGACCCTCTGTCAAGAGGCTCTGCGCCTCTGGACATGGCTGGAACATCAGGGCATGTTCCTGATGGTTCAACACCTGGCAGGTTCCCTGAACGCCAGGGCGGGCGAACTCAGCCGCAGGTGCATGATGGATCACGAATGGCGTCTTCACTCGGAAGTGGCGCAAGGTCTCTTTCTGCAGTGGGGAGAGCCTTGGTTAGATCTATTCGCCACCGAAGAGAACGCGCAATGTCATCAGTTCTGCGCGTTGGAATTTCCAAGGCGGCACTCGCTCGGCGACGCTTTTCGTCGCGAGTGGAGTTGCGGTCTGTTGTACGCCTTTCCGCCTATACCACTTCTACCCAGAGTGTTGAAGAAGATTCGGCGCGACCGGGCCCAAGTCATCCTTGTGGCTCCGGACTGGGCTCGAAGAGTTTGGTATCCCGAGCTACTCAGTATGAGCGTCGATCCCCGATCCGTCTGTCTCTTCGGGAGGATCTTCTGTCGCAGCAGCAGGGGACGGTCCTCCACCCGAACCTGTCCAGCCTCCACCTGCTTGCGTGGAGATTGAGCGGCGGCAGTTGATTCCTTTCGACTTGCCTCCCGAAGTTTGTGATGTGATTCTGGCAGCCAGGCGACCCTCCACTAAGGTGGTATACGCCTGCAGGTGGAACAAGTTTGTGGTATGGTGCACAGCAAAGGCTGTGAATCCCCTCTCTGCCCCTCTTTCTGAGGTTCTTCTGTTCCTTCTTTCACTGGCCCAACAGGGTTCTGCCCTGGGTACCATCAAGGGCTATCTTTGTGCCATTTCGGCCTTCCTCAGGCTTCCTGATCAGCCCTCCTTTTCAAGTCCCCTGTTAACAGGTTTCTAAAAGGCATTACACACCTCTTCCCTCCTGTTCCGTTTGTGATGCCTCAGTGGGACTTGAACTTGGTTCTTACCTTTCTCATGTGCGCTCCCTTTGAGCCTCTACATAACTGTCCTCTTCGTCTTCTGACTCTAAAGACAGCCTTTCTGGTGGCCATCACCTCCGCTCGGTGGGTGAGTGAGCTCCAGGCTCTATCATGCAAACCTCCCTTTCTGTCTGTCCATCCAGACAAGGTTGTTCTTAGGACGCGTCCGTCCTTCTTGCCAAAGGTGGTTACTGCCTTCCACATTGGGCAGACCATCACTTTGCCCACCTTCTTTCCGCCTCCGCATCCTTCCAGAGAGGAAGAGAGGCTCCACCGTCTGGACCCAAAACGTGCGCTTTCCTTTTATATTAACCGCACACAACACTTCCGGGTGGATGACCAGCTCTTTGTTGGCTACGTGGGCGCCAAAAAAGGTCGGGCGGTGCACAAGAGAACCATCTGCCGCTGGGTAACCTTGTGTATCAAAGCCTGCTATTCTTTGGCTAAGAAGGAGCCTCCTGTTGGGCTGCGTGCCCATTCCACCAGGGCAACGGCTGCTACCACGGCTTTGGGCCGCGGTGTTCCGCTGCAGGATATCTGTCAGGCAGCTACGTGGGCCTCGCTGCACACGTTTACAAAGCATTACTGCCTTGACAGTCGGGTCCGGAGGGACGGCTTCTTTGGCCGTTCTGTCCTCCGGGACTTCCTTGTCTGATCTTTGTTCGCAGACCCACCACCGGGGTTGGTATTGCTGGGGTATCTATTCTAAGGTAAGTAATCTGTCACTAACGTGTCTTTCAGATGCACAAGTTACTAACTTGTGTAACGATATATCTGTAAGAGACAGTAGTTAGTGATAGATTCCTTACCGCCCCACCCATCCTCCCCGTTCTGCGAACTGATTTCTAGGGTTAAGGACATCCCTTTCAGGGCCCTAGTATTTTTCAGACACCTATGTCAGCTTCTTGCATGGCTCTGCGTTCCTGGCGCGGAAAGTCGTGTACAGAACTGACGTCAGCGCGCAGGGGCGGCGTCTAAGTATTGCCCGCGACGTCATCCCGGCGATCACGACGCCGACGACGGACGCGGAGCCGCACGACGCCGCCTACCGACGCGCAAGGGTACTGCTACGCAAAAACTTTCCGGATCCAGCCTGACGCCTGGGGATATATCTAAGGTAAGGAATCTGTCACTAACTACTGTCTCTTACAAATATATTGTTACACAAGTTAGTAACTTGTGCCTTAAGAGGCCTTGCATACCCCAATCCAGCCAGGATAGTAAGCATGCAAGCCCTTATAACAAAATTCCAGCCGCAACACTCCCTTCCAGCTCGGGTGTTTATGCAACTAATAGGGATGATGGCCTCTTGCATATTCATAGTCCCGCATGCAAGACTCCAGATGCGCCCCTTGCAAGAATGCTTAGCACGTCAGTGGAACCAAGCTCTAGGTCAGCTAACGGATCTGGTGTTGGTGGACGGCCGCACACATCGCTCTCTGCAGTGGTGGAACACCCAAAACCTTTCCAATGGGCGACCGTTCTTAGAGCCGGTTCCACAGATTGTTTTAACCGCAGACGCATCGCTCACTGGATGGGGAGCTCATCTACTACATCACACCATACAGGGCGCATGGTCACCTCAACAAAAACTACTCCACATCAATCATTTGGAGTTACTAGCAATCTTTCTGGCATTAAAATCATTCCAGAAACACATATCAAACAAAGCTGTGTTAGTCCGGACGGACAATATCACAGCAATGTATTATTTACAAAAACAGGAGGGGGACGCACTCTCTGCAGCTCTCTCAACTAGCTCAGACCATATGGAGGTGGGCTATTCCTCAAAACATATTCCTTTTAGCCCAACACCTTCCAGGAATTCAGAATCAGATGGCAGATCTGTTAAGTCGTCAAACACAACAGATTCACGAGTGGGAACTTCATCCACAGGTTCTTCAACCGTTTTTCCAAATGTGGGGGCATCCAGAGATAGATCTGTTCGCCACACATTACAACACAAAATGCCCAAGCTTCGCCGCCAGATATTCACACCCATTGTCCAAAGACAATGCGATATGGATGAATTGGTCAGGCAGATTTGCGTACGCTTTTCCGCCTCTCCCACTCATTCCATTAGTGGTTCGCAAGATGCAACAACAGTCACTAACACTGATTCTAGTTGCTCCAACATGGGCCAGGCAACCATGGTACACAACATTGCTGGAACTATCCGTAGTCCCGCACCAAAAACTACACCTCTCCCCACATCTTTTAACACAGAACCGTGGAGAGATCAGACATCCAGATCCAGCACAGCTCAATCTAGCAATCTGGCTCCTGAAGTCCTAGAATTCGGTTACCTCAATCTTCCACCTGATTGCATGAACGTTATCAAAGAGGCTAGGCGCCCCACCACTAGAGCCTGCTATGCAGCCAAGTGGAAAAGATTTGTTATATACTGTACCAATAACCCAATCAATCCTCTAGATGCGTCCATTCAACACATCATATGTTACCTGCTGCATCTTCAAAGATGTAATCTAGCATACACATCCATTAGATTGCATCTCGCTGCCATAGCAGATTACCTGCAAAATAGACAACATTTGTCATTATTCAGGGTACCAGCCATTAAAGCATTTATGGAAGGCCTCAAAAGAATAATTCCTCCCAGGGTACCACCCTCTCCAGTGTGGAATCTAAACATCGTCCTCACTAGATTGATGGGCCCTCCATTCGAGCCTCTACATAAATGTGAGCTCCAATTTCTTACATGGAAAGTTGCTTTCCTTGTAGCCATCACATCTCTCAGAAGAGTCAGTGAGTTACAGGCACTAACTATTCAAGAACCATTTTTACAACTCTATCATAACAAAGTGGTTCTCAGGACAAATCCCACATTCCTTCCTAAAGTTATTTCTCCCTTCCATCTCAACCAATCTGTGGAGTTGCCAGTATTCTTCTCGCAACCACAAACAGTAGCAGAAAGAGCTCTTCATACACTAGACGTGAAAAGAGCACTCCTTTACTATATTGACAGAACAAAACCTTTTCGCAAAACAAAGCATCTTTTTGTATCCTTCTCACCACCACATAAAGGCAATCCTATATCAAAGTCTGGGATTGCAAGGTGGATTGTCAAATGTATACAAATTTGCTACCACAAAGCAAAATGTACACTATCTATTCCCCCTAAAGCCCACTCTACCCGCAAAATAGGGGCTTCCATGGCATTTTTAGGGAACATACCCTTAGATGACATCTGCAAAGCAGCTACATGGTCTACACCGCACACATTCACAAAACACTATTGTGTAGATGTGCAGGCAAAACAACAAGCTAGTGTGGGCCAAGTTGTACTCAATATACTATTTCAAACTACTGCAACAGATACTGGTTGTCACCGCTAAAGGGAAGTACTGCTATGCAATCTATGCATAGTGTGTGATCTGCAGCTCATATGCCTCGAACGGAAAATGCTACTTACCAGTATGCATCTGTTCTTGGCATGTAGAGCTGCAGATCCACACACGCCCACCCACCTCCCCGGCTACCTTTATCTGTTCCAGTATTATCTTAATTAGATACAACATACATGGACATCTCTTTCTGTTTCTCACAAAACTCCATCATTTCCCTTCTTGGCGAAAAAACAATCTGGAGATGGAGTCGATGCCCATGCGCACTATTGTCCAAAGGAGGAGTCACCTATCTCGTGACTACCAAAGACTTATTCCAATACAACAACAAAGTGCAAACATCTGGGCCCAACACCAGATGGCGATCTATGCATAGTGTGTGGATCTGCAGCTCTACATGCCATGAACAGATGCATACTGGTAAGTAGCATTTTCCTTATTTGATATCTGTAAGCAAGCCAAGGGAGAGGATGTGACGTAACGGACAAAGCTGCCGATTTTAGAGCAGGCGAACCAGGTTCAAGTCTCTGCGCCAGCTCAACATCCTGTGACTGTCACCAAATCACTTAATCTTCCCTTGACTACACAAAATTAAAGTGTCCTTGTGTGAAACACTCCAATACCTTCTGGTCGAGTTTGCACAGTATAAAAACTGCAACAAGAGCATAAGTCACAGGCTTTCATGAAACGCGACTGGACAAAGGCATCTTGCTTCTTAACTCATTTATTGTGCTGTTTTGGGGAGCCAACACAGAGGGAACAAGCAAACACAGCCAAAGGGAGGGTGGGAGGGAGCAAACGACAGAGCCAACTACAGAAGATGCACTCTGTAGAGTGACTCAACAAAAAGAAAAAAATAGCTCTCAAAAGCGGGAGCGGTGTAAGGACACAAGTACTTGGTCCGTTGTTGTCTAGGTGAGACCTAAAAGGGAGCCACTACCACTTTGTTGGATAACGTTTCTTTAGCAGATATTTGTAAAACTGCTACTTGGTCAGTGCCGCACAACATTACTGTGTGAACATATTTGCTCGTTAGCAAGCGTGGTTGGCCAAATGATATTAAAACTTTGTTTCAAACATCTGCATCGTCTGCCCATTGGCCACCACAAGGAGTAAACTGCTTTACAGTCTATGCAAATTGTGTATTACAGCCACATATGCTATGAACGGAATATTTTACTTGCCGTCTAAGCATTTGTTCGTAGTTTGTAGTGCTGTAGATTAACATGCACAGGCCAGCCTCCCCGGAAGCAGGCAGTGATGGCACATTTCTTCTACTAAACACACATTTATTATCAACTAACCATGCACAGCGCACATACCTACTATTCTCAGTGCTCTACTTCACCTTTCACTTGCTGATTGAAGCAGTCTAAGGGTGGAGTCTGTGCTCATGTGCATTGTGGATTAAGGGAGGAGTAATGTAGTATCTGTCTGACTCAAAGCTTCTTCGAAGAAAAACAACTTGCAATGTCAGAACCTAACACTAGAGGGCAGGAGTATGCAAACCATGTGAATCTACAGCACTACACAATACAAACAGATGCTTACTGGGTAAGTAACATGTTCCTTCCTCCTAGTGGACATTTTTAAGATCTCATTGCTAGCACTACTCTTTTAGTGTTGGTTCAGTGACACAGTTGTAGGCTCCTTGGTGAGCCATGTCTCTTTTGGTTTAATATAGTTTTCTCTTTCTAATATGTGTCAGGGGTAGCTTTATTAATTAACATCCCTGCAGGTGCAGGAGCTAAAAGCACCTTTGGCTACAATTTTGTAAACAAAGAGCAAAAGTTAGCCATGACCTGCAGAACAATAGAAAATCTGTGTCTAATTACTTGCTGTGTATAGTTGCGGTCCATGTTTTATGTGGGCGTGACTCTGATATGGGTGCCATGTTCATGACCAGGATTTTAAGGGGCCTTGATTGTGACATAGGCATATTCAGAAATTCTGTGTGTAGTGATGCAACTTGCTCTTGTTTTCAGGCTGCCTTGAATTCTGCAGGAGCGCTTTCTGCACTGTCCCCCAGTAGAGTGCTCCCACAGTTGATCAACACCATAACAACGTCGATGGGGAACACTGCTCTGCGCCATGTAACGCGGGAAGAGTACGCAATTATGCAGACTCCTGAAGGGGAGTTGTATGACAAATCCATTCTTCAAAGGTGAGGGCTATCCAGGGAAGATTTGTGCACTTACGTCTTCACTGGTGCCTCTCTATGCTTGCTTTTCTAAGCACACTACTTTCTGTTGGTTTTTTTCTCCTTTACTCTTCTTTTTTGTAATTTCTGTCATTTATCCCCTCATGAACACACGTTTTGGTCACTTCAGTACCCTTGTTTGCCTACCTGTTAAACAATAAACATCTGTTATTCAGCGGCAAGATACACTTGGGTGAACGTGCGCTTTACAAATACACGTTATGTTGAATCCCACAGCTCTGCTCTCCCACAGTTAATGTTCTTGCCTCTTTGCTCTCACTAGTGCTCAACAGGACAATATGAAGAAAGCTAACATGAAGAGGGAAAACAAGGCATACTCGTTCAAGGAGCAGATCATTGAACTTGAATTGAAAGAGGTGAGTATGCTATGAGCACCATTCTTAGGTGAGCACTTATGTTAAGGATCTTCATTCAGTTTCTCAAGCCATTTATGCAAATTAGATGAGATTTACAGCTCTCGCAGGTATTTGCAGTCACTTTTTAGTAATGCTTATCAAACTCTTTTCTCTAAAATGTCTTTCTTTTTCCTCTAAATTATTGCTGCAAGAAGGCGCTGCATCTGTGTCTGAGAACAGGGGTCCAGCATTATTTTGAATGACTGTGCTGCCCCACAGCCTCAAATGTCTCACATTAGGGCAAAACAACAGATAGTTTGGTTCTACAAGTTCAATTTTGTGTTGAAAATTCTTTATTTTGCCCCACAGGAAATTATGAAGAAGAAAGGGATTAAAGAGGAGGTGCAGCTGACAAGCAAACAGAAGGAGCTGATTCAAGCACAGTTGGAAAGGGAGGCCCAAATCAGGAAACGGTTGGTTGAGGTGAGTTTCTGCCATCCTGTGTCTGTAGTGGTGTTGCTCCCTTTCCATCTCTTTGTAAGGTTGTGGGGTTGGTGTAGTACATTCTCACCCTTTAGGATTCATCTTTGCACACTTTGAATGTGATTATCATCCATATAAAGGGGTTTGGGTGTTCTGAGTAATGTAGTTTTGGGACCCCGATTGTCCTGCTTTATCTGATAACACATTAATTAATGTCTCCTTGGAATTTGAGTTCCACTATTAACTTATTTTTCTCCTTAAGCTGGACACGGAGCTGGTGGCGAGTCTTGGTCTTCTGGATGCTATCATAAAGAAAAAGCCATCAGAACTCTCCCAGTATGTTCCTGTTCTGGTCAGCTCCTTCTTGCCACTTTTCAAGTCGCCGCTGGCTGCTCCCAGGGTGAAGACTCCCTTCTTGTCTTTGGCAGACACTGTCATGCCTGCACGGCTGCATACTCTAGGTTAGTCTTTGCAGCTTGGTACCTTTCAGGTTGTACTTCAGTGATACAGAGAGAATATCTGGAGCAGACACCCTTAATCAGACACTTCAAGCTTGATAAAAAGCATTTTTTATTAGACTAGTTTTAAAAAGATGAACCAATTGGATTTCAGAACACCTTCAACTGCTCCTGAAGTCTTTAATTGCTGTGGTTGAGACAATGTTTTGTAATTCACATATTTCCCTTCATGCAGCCCAAGGACCTTTTCTTAGCCTTTAACCTCAGGCATTGGTCAGGCTCTTAAGGGTTTTTGAAGAGGATGTTTCTGACAGTGGTTAAGCCCATTTGGCTAATTTTCAGATTCCCATACCCATTACATGAAGAGGACCTGATTTGGTCGCTTCTGTCGCATGCTGGCAGCTTTCTCACCAGAGTCATTGATGACCGCATGAGTGATGTACTCTCTGCATCCTTTGACCTGTACACAGTATTTTATATTGCTCATGTGCTTATTACTAGACAATTTGGCTTTATTCTGCCTTCAAATCTGTACATTGCTAGCTCTCAAATTGGTTTAACTCCCTGCTGCACTTGACCGTATAATGCATATATTGTGTTAAGACTTCTGCTTCGTGTCTCTGTACACTTGATTTTCTCATAGGCAAGAAGGGTGAATCATTCCTTTGCAACTTGTTTTGTCTCCTGCATTTTATTACTCATTAGGCAGCTAATTTTTTGTTAACCATGTTCTGTGCTTATTTTTGTGTGGGTGATGAATGATATATTGTTGCATTTTACTAGTCATAACTTCAGTGCACTTTGCCCTTTGTACATCGATATGGCAATTGGGGAAACTGCTTTGCGCATCCGTTTGTTTTCCACTCACACATTCAATGAATGATTTGTTTGCTCTGCAGGCACCTTGATTGGTAACCTGACGCTGCGCCTGCTCAAACCTGAATGTGAATTAGATGAAGCTTGGTGCCAGGAAGAGCTGTCCGTTGGTGTGAGTCGGGCAGTTAATCTCTTACATTTGAGCACTACCCCAAGCCGGACAGCAAAAGGAGTCCATGGTACGTTATACAACATCAATTATCTGCCTGTGTCTTGGTGGTGTTTTTTTAAGTTTGAATCTACAGTTCGACAGTATGATATATCTAGAGTTAATACACCTCGCTTCCATCCATAATATTCCCCAACATTTGGTTTTTGATCTTGTAGGAAACTGGGTTTTTGTTGCAGAAGTCCCCCCACTTTTTGCCTGGTATTAGATGCAACTTTGACTGGGGTGCACTGCGTTCCTACTAACCAGCTCCTCAGTGCCAGTGTTCTTTCCCCAAAACAAGACAACTGGTCACTTGATCCCCAAGTGACCAGGCCTTTAGCACCTCTTTAAGTCCCTAGTAAGTGGTACCTCTGGTACATAGGACATAGATACTAAAGAGTGTCCCTAAGAGCTGCAGCATATCTTGTGCCACTCTAAGGAACCCAGCACCAAACTCATACAGACTGCCACTGCAGGCTGCGTGACAAGGTACTCTAAAAAGTGAAAGCACAACATGGCACACACTTGTGTGCCATGTTGTAAGAAACTGGCTCTATATATACTGCACCAAAGTGAGGTACAGTGTGTATAGAGTCCAAGAGTCCCCAAAGGTAGGCAGAGGTTAAAGTTAGATAGAACCTTACTCTCCAATAGTGGTAGCTTGGTCGAGCAGTAAGGCACTATCAGAGGACAGTGTTAAGCATTTGATGTACACACTCAGTCAGCAAATGAATTCACACACTCAAGAACTGAACTCTTGGCCAATTGTTTTTGTATAAAAAATATACTGTTATTTTATTTTAGAACCAAGCAAGCCTGATACAGGTAAGCATTCAATTCTTTTCAGTAATAAGTTACTTGTACACAGTTTTAAAAAGCAATGAAGATTGTACTTGATTTGATTTACAGGGGATGCAGTAGGTTGCAATACTTAGTAAATGCAGTACATTGAAATGAATGGCTTTTAAGGTAAATGAGGTAAAATTACTTTTGCGTTACTTTTGTAATCCAGTGCTGGACTCCTAGATTCAGCACTGGGACATTTACTTAAAACAGGTAAGTAATTACGTTTTTGTAGTTTGTACGATTTTTAGAGAATATTTTCAGATTTCAAAAGTCCACACTTGGAAACTTTTTGGACCAGTACATTGAAATACATAGGCTTTTCCTGTAAATTGCAGGTAAGTTACTTTTCGGATTACTTTTTCTAACACAGTGCTGGATCCTAGATTCAGCACTGGGACATTGCCTGAAAACAGTTGAGAAAATGCATTTTAGTTAGATGTACGATTTGTAAAGAATATTCTTGTATTTCAAAAGTTGACACTTAGAAACTTTTTCACATAGAACACCAATGTTATCCTATGGAAGGAAATTCAATTCACAGGTAAGTTACTTTTACGTTACTTTTCCTACTCCGTGCTGGATACCTAGATTCAGCACTGGAACCTTTACTGCAAATAGTTGAGAAAATTCGTTTAGGTTATTTGTGCGATTTTTAAGGAATATTCTTAGTTTTCAAAAGTCGACACTTAGAAACTTTTTGGGAGAAAAAGTGTCAATGTTATCCTATGAGGAAAAACAGGTTATCGGTTTCGAGGTAAGTATTCGGTCTTTGGAGTTAGGGTTCTGGGGTTAGACTCAGGGGTCTCCCAGGGTCAGTGATGCACTGTTGTTGCACCCTCAGCGGCACTAGGGCGGCCGGGTGCAGAGTGTTGAGGCCCAATGTTATCCTATGGAGGATAGGGGGTCTCCGGCTGGTGGCTGCTGGCAAGCAGGCCACTGGGTTGTGGGAGCAAAGCTCCTGGTTGTAGACTCAGGGCAAATGGGGAAACAAGTAGGTATCAAAAGGGCACACTCAGCGGCACTCGGGCGGCTGGGTGCAGGGTGCTGTTTTGGCGTTGGAAGCCCTGTTGTAGTCTATGTGTAACCTCCGGTTTGGAAACACACTGTAGTCTCTTGGACGAGGACCTCCTGGATGCGACCAACACTTTGAGAGGTAAGTTGGATAGGTAAGGGTTGGTTAGGCACCGTTGGTTGGGGCACACAGGGCCGTGGGCGCCGGGTGCAGGGGTGCCTTTTAGGGTCGGATTTTCTTACCCGCTCTGGTCGCGGTAGAGGGGCCCTCTGGATTTAGGCTGCAGGCGTCGTCTGGAGGCTTGAGGCAGGTCAGGAGTCGCCGGATCTCGGGTCAGGATCGCCGGGGGGACCTCCTCTTGGTGTTTTCCCGCTCGGGCCGGGGTCAGCGGGTGCAGAGTGGGCTGGATTCGAGGTTTCCGGCTGCTGCCAGAGGTTGCTGTGTTTGAACAAATCCGGTGTTCACGGGAGAAGCAGGCTTCAGAAGTGAAGGCAGGCAGGTGCTCCGGGGTTCTTGAGGTTGCTGGCTGCAGGACACACCGGGTTTTCGCAGGAAGCAGGTTCGAGGGCAGACAGGCCGGTAGGGCTGGGGCCAAGTCAGTTGTTGTCTTCCTCTTGTTAGCAGGCTGCACGGCAGTTCGGTCCTTCTTCTTTTCTTCTTGTCGTTTCTGGATCTGCCTTCCTGGTTCAGGGCTGCCCCCTAAATACTGTAATTAGGGGGCGTTTTAGGGGTCTTGAGGTGAGTAGCCAATGGGCTACTGACCTTAGGGTGACTACACCCTTGGTGTGCTCACCCCACGTGGGGGAGTGAGCACAATCCCTAGTCCTGATTGGGGAGTGCCTGCCATCTGCAAGATGGCGAGCACTGGAGAGTGGGCTTCACCTCGCCTCCCCCACCTGAGGGTGGAGTTGGCAGAGGTGGGCACACCTCCTGCGCTGGCTAGTTTTTCCCGCCTGTCTTCCTGCCGAAAGGTAGGGGAGACAGGAAGGGGGCCTACTCCTGATAGCAGGAGAGGCTGGGGGGTCGCATTACAAAGGCTGCCAGGCCTTCGAAGCTCCCCTGCCACAGATGGCTCTTCCTGGCCTGGGGGAGGTGTGTACACCTCCGCCCAGGAAAGGCTTTGTTTCTGGGCTCAGGGAGCGTAGGCTCCCACCCTAGGGGTCCAGAAACATGTCTCGTGGTGGCAGGCTGGTGTGTACCAGTCAGGGAACCCACCAGAGGCTGGTCGTTTTCAGGGGGCATCTCAAAGATGCCCTCTGTGTGCATTTTCATTAAATCCCACACTGGCATCAGTGTGGGTTTAATGTGCTGAGAAGTTTGATACCAAACTTCTCAGTTTTCAGTGCAGCCATTATGGTGCTATGGAGTTCGTAATGACAAACTCCCAGCACCATATACTCTTAATGGCAGCACTGCACTTACAATGTCTAAGAATGGACTTAGACACTGTAGGGGTACAGGGCTCATGCACCGGTACCCTCACCACTGGTATAGTGCACCCAGCTAGAGGGGTGACTGATCTATGCCAGGGCAGTGGGTTGTAGGCATGGCCCCCAGAGGTGTGCGCCATGTCGACTCTTCACTTTGTTCTGCACCAAAACACACAGCCTGCAAAGGGGGTGGGTGTGTGTGTGTGTGTGTGTGTGTGTGTGTGTGTGTGTGTGTGTGTGTGTGTGTGTGTGTGTGTGTGTGTGTGTGTGTGTGTGTGTGTGTGTGTGTGTGTGTGTGTGTGTGTGTGTGTGTGTGTGTGTGTGTGTGTGGGTAGGTAGGTAGGTAGGTAGGTAGGTAGGTGTGTGTGTAGGTGGGTAGGTAGGTGTGTAGGTAGGTGGGTAGGTAGGTGTGTAGGTAGGTGGGTAGGTAGGTGTGTAGGTAGGTGGGTAGGTAGGTGGGTAGGTAGGTGGGTAGGTAGGTGTGTGGGTAGGTGGGTAGGTAGGTGGGTGGGTGGGTGGGTAGGTAGGTGGGTGTGTAGGTAGGTACAGGGCCTCTAAGGGTGGCACAATAAGTGCTGCAGCCCTTAGAGGTCTTCCCTGGGTACCTGTGGTCCATTTACCAGGGGCTGACCTGTGGCCAGAGATGCCAATTGGGTACAGTTTTGGGGAAAGAACACAGGCCCTGGGAACCTGATTGGCAGGGACCCAGGGCACATAAAGTCAAAGTGCATCAGTGGTCTGGCAAAAAGTGAGGGGGTTACTGCAACAGAAACCCACTTCCTTACACAACCCCCCCCCCCCCCCAGCCCAAAGGCCAGGAGACTCAGCCAAAGCTGGGAGAATCTTCCTAGTCTTTCAGGCGAGGAAGAACAGAGGAAGTGGTTTGGGAGTTGCAGGGCCTACTCTGCCTTACATCCTTCTGTCCAGGTCAGCCCCTTTACGGAGCTGGCCTATCAACAGTTTCAGGACCTAATTCCCAATGCTCCTTTCCTATCTCTTTAGTGCCTTCACCCCATCTTTTTAGTTTGGGTTCAGAGGTGCCTACCTCTGCAATTTCTAACTTAGCTAGGGCAAAGCCCAGCTTACCCACAGAGGTTACCCACAGCTTGAGCAACCCCACCATGACCAATAAGGTCAGGGGGCCTAACTTGCTATTTGGCAGGGGGCTAGGCCACCATGCCACGGACAGTGCTGCCATGAAGGCTAACACCCAGCAGAGGCTACTGACAGCTGTCAGTGCCCAGAACCACACCTTTAGCTCCTCACTGGTAGGTGAAGGGGCTACCTTACAGGCTTCTTTGGATTCTGGTTGCCTGCCTGCTGTTTTAGGGTGGGGGGGTCACTACACTTGGTAGGGAACACCCTTCTTCCCCCCTCTGTTCTGCCAGCTGAGGAGCCACCAACTCAGGCTGGACAGTTGCCTGACTAGTCAGGGCTTTTTGTTGGCTAGGGGGGACTTCACCAGTGCCAATTTTGGAGTTCTCCCTTACTGGGATGGAATCTCCCTGGCCCACTGGAACTGTGGCTAACAGTTGCCCACCTTTCCTACACTGTTTCTTCTTTTTCTTTTGGGGCTTAGCTGCACTAGCTGCAGGTTGAGCCCCCCAGGTTTCTTGGGTGAGGTCTGGCATTGGACTAGTACCTCTCTTTGGCTCAGACCAACCTCTGGGTGGTCCATTCCCAAGGAGACAATCAAGGGGGGGTCTTTACTGACTTCCACCTTTCTCCATCTAAGGAACCCAGCTACTTCTAGGGGCACTACAGCCACAGGCCTAACAGTGACACCCCCTGGGACAGTCCTTACTCTTTTTGTTTCCCCTGGGACATACTGGTTTGAGAGAACCAACCTGTCATGCACCACAGTGTGACTGGCACAGGTATCTCTCAGGGCAAGGGCTGGGATTCCATTCGCCAGTAGGTGGTGGAAGTGTCTACTCCCCTCTGGAATCTCCAGCTTACCTTGTGGCCCCATTTTCCAGTTGAAGGCTATGAGGGCTTCCTCTTCTGAGGACCCTTCCTCCAAAGCTACACTGGTGGGAACCCCTGGAGCTACACTAGTCACCCCTGGAGCTGGGCTAGGGACTTTGTTTTTAGGACAGCTAGGGTCCTTGGTGTGGTGTCCTGCCTTTTGGCAGGTGTGACACCATACTCTGTTGGGATCCCAATTCTTACCTTGGTACCCTGTCTTAGTTTGTGAGGTGTCTTTGGGCCCACCCTCCTGGACAGGTTTTTGGGGGGCTACCTGGGACTCCTTACTTTTATCTTTAGGGGGTTCACTGTCTTTCCTCTGGGGAGGCTTTGTAATCCCTTTCTTTTGGTCACCCCCAGTGGACGTCCTAGTGACCCTTGTTTTGACCCAGTGGTCTGCCTTCTTTCCCAATTCTTGGGGGGAAAGTGGACCTAGGTCTACCAGGTACTGATGCAACTTTTCATCAATGCAATTACTTAATATGTGTTCCTTCATAAACAGGTTGTAAATTCCATTAAAGTCATGCACATTGTTTCCAGTTAACCAGCCACCTAGTGTTTTTACTGAGTAGTCTACAAAATCAATCCAGGACTGGTTTTGGGTTTTGTGAGCCCCCCTGAATCTAATTCTGTACTCCTCAGTTGTGAGCCCAAATCCCTCAATCGGAGTTCTCTTCATGAGGTCATAAGACCCAGCATCTGCCCCAGAAAGGGTCAGGAGTCTGTCTCTGCAGTTACCAGAGAACAGTTCCCAAAGGAGTGCCCCCTAGAAAGTCTTCTTCACCCTTCTGGCTTCACAAGCCCTCTCAAAGGCTGTGAACCACTTGGTGTTATCATCACCCTCCTCATATTTAGGGACAATCCCTTTGGGGATTTTAGGATCATAAGATTGCTCTTCATCCTTATTATTTTGATTGCTGCCACCATTGATGGGTGTTAAACCCATCTCCTTTCTTTCTTTCTCTAGAGCCAGGAGTCTGGACTCTAGATCCAGTCTTTTGGCCAACCTTGCTAAAAGGTTGTCCTCCTCATTGAGGCCGTCCTCAATGTCCCCACCAGAGCCTGAGCCACCTGTGTGGCCTCTAGGTCCCCAGAGGTTAACTCTTGGAAATAAGGGTGGCAGGGACCCTTTCTTCCCTAGGAAGTGGTGGAGGTGGGTTCCTATCTCCATCCTCCTCACTCCTTTCCTCCTCTGACTGGTAATCACCATTTTCAGAGGGGTGGGCCTTTGAATACTCAGCCAATAGCTCCTGGAGCTTTTGTTTGGTTGGATGAGGGCCCATTGCTATGTTTGAGTTTACACAAGGACCTTACTTCCTTGAAAGACAAGTGAAGGTAAGGGGTGAGGTCGAGCTCCTCAACCATGTCCTGCATGTCATTATTATCTTCACTAATAGCTGGGTTCTTTTCTTGAGACATTCTAACAAAAAGTTCTAACCCCTCTACCTTTGACTATAGTGACTTTTTATGTTCTAAAATTCTAAAGGGATCTTAAGCAAGGCCCTAACAAGACTTTTAGTAGTTTGGAAAAAAATGCCAATTTGAAAAAATCTGAATTCTAAAGGCAATTTAAGAGTTCTGTCGTGTGATCAGGTGGAAACCAAGTAGTCCAACAAATGCAAGTTGTATATCCCACCGCTGATCCACCAATGTAAGAAACTGGCTCTATATATACCGCACCAAAGTGAGGTACAGTGTGTATAGAGTCCAAGAGTCCCCAAAGGTAGGCAGAGGTTAAAGTTAGATAGAACCTTACTCTCTAATAGTGGTAGCTTGGTCGAGCAGTAAGGCAGTATCAGAAGACAGTGTTAAGCATTTGATGTACTAAAATAGATTTGAACGCGCACAACCTGCTTGTGGTTAAAGGTTCATAAAGTTCAGTGTGCTCCTTGGGTGTGTACTCCGGTCCAGTACACTATTCGAATAATAAACCGCGTTCTCTACAATAGGGAACGTCCCCGTGGGCACTACCAAGCCCTCTGGGGGGTTATCTCAATGTTATAGTATTTTCGTAATCGTCTTTATATAAGAAAATTAATCCATCAATGTTGTTTTCTTCATATTTATTTGTGATTCTTCATATGAATTCAATTCTGTTATGTTTCCATACAATGATATACTTTCATTGGATGCTTCATACACTCCTTATGTTCCAATGCATTTCGGGTATAACACCCTTCTTCAGGGAACCATATGCTGTGAATTAATGTAAACACGACTTAATACATGAGGGGACTTGAAAGGAGGCTTAATATTGTCTTAAGTACTCTAACTGGTGTGATTTATAATGTGCCTTAAGTGCTCCTGTCCATATACACATAAAACGATAAACGTGAAGGTCATGCTGTGGAACGCGTGTATACGCTGTGAAAAATGAACAACAGTGTCAGTTATCGTAACTCGTGACCGAGATCTTCCTAACCCTTTGAAAAAAACAAAGGTGCTCGATTAGTTTACCAAATTTGCAAGGAACGGGTAAATAATTAATTGCACTCTACTATTCGGTGACGGCATAGTGACCAGTGAAATAAAATACGGTATAACTAAGCACATACATTCAGGGAGCCTGAGTGAACTAAAAACTTACGTGAGTGTCCACGCATCGCCTTCTCCGATAGATTTGACGAGTATGCGTTTCCGCAATGGTTTGTGGTTGTTAAATTACGTGTACAAAAAAAAAAAAAAATAGGTGATGGACTATTTTCTATCATTGCGACTGTGGCGGCCATGATGAAACAGTCTATCCGATTAGTACTGTCATAAGGTTTCTGCACATACACAGAGCTATGCACAGGAAAATGGGACCCCGGAATACAGTGGTTTGCCACCATATACCGTAGCACCCAAAAACCCCAACCCAACTAGCTTAGCATCCCATTAGCACCCAAGTACCAATGATTGGACAACCCAGAACACGGTATCTTTATCTCAGGACTCGGAGAAGCAAGAACACTCTTTCGTCACTCACTCGTACTTGTCCACAAGGTGCGTAGGAAGAGACACTGGATAGGTTAAAATGTTTTTTCCAACTTACGTGCTCTAATGTACAGTACACGTGTCAGTACTAATAGCATAATGCATATGACTAATATAAGCAGCATGGTTACAATTCCATAGAATACAAACGGGGAAAGCATCTCAGAGCTCAGTGGATAAACGTATAAATAACATTACCACCCTCCCCTTGCAGTAAGATAGTTTATTATAATAATAGAAGACCTCTGGGCTTTGACTAGCGAACCCCCATACCTCAGTCTCTAGATGCAGAATTACATCAGCAGGACATCATAGCTCTTCTCACTGAAAGGGATTTCTCCAAGTGTGTTAAGCGCTAGTAAACCACAGTATTAAAAGCACACCAAATTCTTCATGGCAATTGCACCTAATGTTATGTCTGGGTGCGCGAGACTGGCCATATCAGGAAGAACCAAAATACATTGTTATGTGACCTTGTACATGTTTGTGCAGACCGAGCCCAAAAAGGTGAACAACAGAAAATGCAGACAGTGCAAAAGAACTTGGCACGAGCAAAGGGCGAGGAGACCCGGCTCAGTGTAACGTGCGCAAAGAAAAGCAGCATGGCAGCCAGGCCTAGGCCAACATAACAAGGCAGGCAACAATCCACAAGACACCCTCCCTGGTCAGTCCGGCGGCCAGGACAGAGGCCCATCAGAGGACAACACAGCCGTTGGAGCACAGGGAGCGCCCAGACGGCGAAGGGCAGGTCAATCCATGAAAGTGTAAGTGCAGAAAAAAGCCATACCCTCCAAGAGTTCATCATTGGAATCGTCAAAAAACATAGATGCCATCCAATCCATGAGATCAAAGAGCAGGAATGCTCCTCAGCAAGGGGAGCATCCAGAAGCAATGCGGGACAGCTTGCGTGATAATTGAAACTGCTTCGTTGTAGGAGATCCTGGGCAGCCGCCCAGATATCCCATTGCGCCAAAATCCCCAGTGCAGCCGCACGCGCCATACAGCCAGCAACGGAACAGTCCTGTTCATGGGCCTCTAAGGGACCCATCAACTGAACAAAATCCGGAACAGACAATGACGAATTGGAGAGGCAATAATCCAGAGTCCAGGTTAAAGGACAGCGGATACAAGTCATCACAGGTTGCACGCAAGTGAAATACGCAAAGCGGAATGAAAGAGTATATGACACACTCAGTGTCGCCAATGGCAAGACACCAAAACCAGCCAAAAGGCGCTCACGGAGCAGCTGGAGGCGTTCTGGATTGAGCAGGTCCCATCGGGGAGCAGCCATTGCGCAGAAAGCAAATTAAGAGCAAGACACCAGCCGCTAAAGCGAGGATCAACGGGAAACCGCCAAAGACACTGGAAAAAATAGAATGTATGAAAGCCGGGATGACACCAAAAATAGTTTGGAAGGAGGACACCAAGCCCGACCCCACGACCTTAAAAAAGTGTACTAGGCCTTCAGTGTTAGATGCGTTAAAAATACGATGTATTAACTCCCCAAAATGTTGGGGGAGATTAGTGTTTAAAAGGGCCTGTATTTCACTGTGGGTACTCGCCACCTGGAGAATGAATGTCTCCCGGGCGGACGTGAGCATAACTTCCTCGTTCAATAATAGTGCCTTTATTCTGCTCAGTCTATTGAAATCTGCCTCCATGGTAGGGATGGAAGGCCAAATAGAGATATCAACCTTGCCATGAGGGGAGGAAAAAGCACATTTTTGCAGCAGACAACCCTGTGCGAAACTGTTACAATGTAAGGAATGCCAGCCTGCAGGCCACAACAGTTTTCGTTATTTAAAAGTAAATAACTACCATTGGAAAGGAGAGTGAAAGTAGGAGAAATAACAGGAGCAGGAATACCTTTCAGCACACAAGCAAGATTAGGAGCGGAAACGCTACATGAGCCATGCAATTTAATGTGTTTACAAATAAGCGAATGACCCATAGTCGAGTCGCAGTACTCCCCCGTGAGAAAGACTTCCTTGCCGTCCCGAAGGCATTTATACATGAAAGGCAAGGACCAGAGTTCATGCAGGAAAGCACTGCCCAAGGGCCGGTAACGGCCCACAGGATAATGTTTCATGCACGAGTCAAATTCAAACAAGGAAAAAGGTAAAGCGATAACCCCATGGACTAGCCATACAGCAGAATCGAGTTCTGCAACAGAGAACGGCAAAGGATCCATCTTTTCGATATGTAATAGAGTGTAAGTTGCATCTTTCATGGACATAAATTGCTGTTTGTCAGTTAAGTTAAAAGGTAGAAACAAGGCAGAGGTGTTCAAAAAATGCCAAGGCACTTTACCTAACTTAAGCGTTTGTAAAGTCCATGCAAACTGCATAACTGAGCGCAATTGATTCTGACCATGATATAACACAGAAACATCATCTTGTACAATATCGACAACAGAGGACACAATATTCTCTAAAGTGTAAATGCGAGAAGACAGGGTATTAATACTATTGTCAACAACAGCAAGCACCTTTTCCATATTTGCTTGATCTATTTCCCGAAGACTGGAAGCAGCTTCAATTTGTGATAGCTTCCAGAGTTCATTATACGTTTCATAAATGAATCTCTTAGGTCGGGGACCACGAGGTCCCAAAACAAAATCGGACAGATCAATATTACCTGTAAGGAGGGACAAATGTTGTTTAACAGAATCAAGGGACGAATGTTGCAGCCATTGTTTGCATAATTTACCAACAGAATATGTAGTGACAGTACGGGAATCAGTAAATCTCGGATCAGGCCTATCCTGTGTGTAACTAGCTCCTGAGTCGTGAAAACGCATTTGACATGCATTTGATGATGTAGGCCATACCAACCAGGGTGACTGAACTAGCTCAGAAACATTAAACGAATTATTTTGTAACAGAGCCTGCAGGGACACGAGGGACATATTGAATCGTGAGCTTTCATTGGGAAAACTCGACAGGGATGGTATTGATGGAGTATTCAATTGTTTAGTGGTTGCTAAGCCCCAACATGTAGTCTGATAGATGGAGACATTGAGGAACATAATTTGTGTAGGGATGAGGCAAGCACGATGTAATGCCTCGGTTCCCCGTACCTGCCATGGCTTGGAGCCCCAAATAGATTTTAAATCCACTGTATTATCCCAGTACTCATAACCACCCACAGCTAGGGCACTTAGAAAGGAACCTGAATAAAGCAATTTGGTGTGTTAACATAATTTTCTGAGTTGATGTGTTATTAAGTCTAAAATAATAGGATGCAGGGTTCGACCGATTAAAATCAGTAAAATAATTAAACTTATTTCGAAGAGTTTGAGAGCTACCTGGCAAGGGGTTTGGACAATGTTCCCATTGGGTATAGTTAACAGAACTACGCAGGGCACTGGGCTTATGGAGAAAATGATTACCCCAATGTTGGTAACAATACAAATCGGCATAATTAGCAGAATTCATATATAAATCTTCAGCATTAAAAGATGCATAATATTTTAAATCGGCAAACAATGCTTCAACGGCATGCACATCCCAATCATCAGAATGAATATTATTTTGTACTACATCACCCATTGAAACACGAAGGACATTAGGTACGTTAATAATTTCCGTCGGACCATGGATTTGATAGTTCACCGCATCCCATACGATGCCATCAGCAACTGGGAAAGCTGAAATGTTCACAAATGTGTGGTCACGCTTCATGATGTGAGAAGAGGAATGAGGAGCCAAAGTTCCAGAAACATAGTCTACAGCAGAGCGTTCAGTTAAATAGTGACCATTAATTAGTAGAAAAAACACTGTGACAAAGCCAATGGACATGAACAAAAAAATCAAGAAAAGTACCAACCAGATGTATGTCCAGGGCGGAATCAAAAAATTGTCTCTAAACCAGGATATAAAAATACTGAACTTGGATGGAACTTTTGAAGATGTGGAATCCGAATCAAAGGAATAACGAGTCGGGCTTAGTGGCGATATTGGTTGATGTGCCACCGATTCAGATGCAGGATAAGTATACTCGTCCTCGTCGATGTTGGTGGAGAGTTGGGGATCAATTATAGTTTCAGGCAAATCAACCATCTCAATTACAGCATCAGCGATCGTTCGCGCAGATGGACTATGAACATATGTCCGATAAATGGCAGGACAAGAGACCGCTGGTGTGACACTATTCAGGATCGGCCAGGCGCTGTAGCTTGACATTTTCAACTGAGATGTATCTGTTCTCTTTGCGACCAGGAAGCGGTGGTAAAATGACTGTACGTGTTCCCTTCAGGCCAAGAACTGGAACCGGTGCACGAAAAGAGGGGCCAAATTCTTTTTGTTTTCAACCTTCTCTCGAACCAGTTCTCCAACTTTCGGAAGCCAGCCGGCTACCGGAATCTGCAACGCAGGATCTGTGGCTGAAGGCAAATGTGTAGTTGCAAGTTTGTCTCGGGCTTCTTGTAAGTCCTGTAACATAGCAGAATGGTTATCTACATCAAACTTGGCGGATTGCGCCGCGATGTCTGGACCCTCAAGGTCAGGCACAAACATTCTTATGCCAAAGAGCATTTCGTATGGGGTCCGCCCACCCAGAGGTCTTCTAGGGAGATTATTAAGTGCACGCTGAACGGTATACAAATGGGCCAGCCAGTTCCTGCCAGTACCTATAACCCTAGCTGTTAAGGATTGCTTTAAGTCACGGTTCATTCGTTCAACGATAGAGTTGCCCTCAGGCCTATACGGAGACGAAAATTTCACCCGCACCCCAAGCGAAGCCATTGCATCCTTGTAAGCCCTAGAGGCAAACACTGGACCTTGGTCCGAATGGAAGGTGCCGCATGCGAAAATTCCCACAAAGACACGCAAATCCCTGATTACATTTCGGGCGTCAGCACTCCGTTGTGGCCAGACCCAGAGAAACCGTGTGCACGAGTCCACTGCCACTAAGATGTATTTATAGGCAGTGTCTGATGAGAATGGACCGCAGTGATCCAAGTAAACACACCCAAAGGGTCTGTTAGCAATGCAGAGCGGTGTTTGTGGTGGACGTGTTACCGTGGAAGGCTTAATCTGTTGACAAACGTCGCAAGAAAGCACAAAAGCACGGGTGTCTTTATATAACCCACGCCACCAATAACGCTGCTGCAAGATGGAAACCGTAGCTGACACACCTGCATGAGCAGAAGCCATGCCTTCGTGTGCAGCTGATATCAAGGCACTCCTGCGGTCCGCGTTGGGGATCAGCCGATCTCCAACGTCAGGTATAGTTACATAAGGAACCTGATCGGGACTTAATGTGTAAGAATACTTGGAAGGGAAACCTGTAGGGTAATTATTACCTTCCTTGGTTGCAGCAATAGCTGTTAATATAACAGGGTCTATTTTAGACATGGACCTGGTAACCGCTGCTACTGAACACGTGACTACTGCTGAACGGGCAGCCTCATCTGCCAGATCGTTACCAATAGCGTGTGCGCCCACCCGCTGATGGCCTAAGGTGTGAACCACCTGTGTGAGGGGCAGACGTTGTTGCAATTCTGCCACTCGAACCCAAAGCATTTTATGCTTAATTGTGCTCCCTTTTGCGTCCTTGTAGTCGTTTTTCGACCAGAAAAACAGATTGTCATTGTAAGACACAGTAGAAGGAATCACATACAATAAGAGTTGTCTCATCCTGAGAAGCGAACTCAAGTGCAAGTAGCAATGCATGCAGCTCGGCCAATTGTGCGGTACTATCTCCAAGTGTGCGAGTGTGCACTACAGAGGATTTGAACGTTCCATTTACAAAGGAACCCGCAACAATAGCACATGCAGCTGAATAAGCGTGCTTGGACCCAGTGGCCGGTTGCGCCGAACCATCAGTGTAGATCACACATTTGTAATCCTCAAGCGGTAGTAAAAACAAAGGAGGAGGATGAACGAATTCATACTGCAAAAACTCCTGAGTCTGCAGAGAAGAATCAAAAACAAAAGTGACGTCCGAAGACGTCAAGGATGTAGCCCATTGTATCCAACGGGGATGCATTGCTTTTGAGTTCGGTACACTTGCCTTTGTTACTGCCTCTAGGGCAGGACAGGGTGTTACCACTAGAATCCGCTTTCCCTGTGCCAGTGCGCGTTCTTTTAGAATCGCCATTTGCACTGCAGTTAGAACTTTTTCGACAGATGTAAAGCGCAATTCAGCGGAAGTGTACAGATGTGACTTGTATGCGATGGGTACTGTATCACCTTCATTAAAGGTTAAGTATGTGAATCCCACCGCCCCCGGAATTATTCTAATCACCAGGTTTGTGTGGTTATCACGAGTCAAAAGATATTTAGACTCCAATAGGTCTGTCTGCAAAGACTGCAGAATTGAGGTATGCTCAGGCAGCCAGCAAGACCTTGAATAAGTAGGTTGTATCAAAGCATACAAAGGCTTGATACGCTGGGCATATTCGGGAATGTAAGTACGCCCGAAATTCAGGAACCCCAGCAAAGACTGAAGTTTCTTCAGAGTATTTGGGGGGCACAAATGTGCACATTTTTCCAAGAAATGGGGGCTAAGCCCTTACCTTCGTTATTGAGCTCATAGCCCAAGAACAGAACGGTAAATTCAGCAATGTGTGACTTAGCAAAGTTAAATTTGTAACCCTGCTCCGCGAATTCAAGAATAATGCGGTCCACACGGGACAAATGCTGAAATAATTCGTCGTCCGTCAGATAGATGTCATCTACGTACGAACATGCGTCTTGATCAATGTCATTTAACAAAGAAACAACACGGGCGGCGAATATACCCGGACTATTTTTGTAGCCCATGGGTAAACGCCGGAACTGGAATAATTTACCACCGGAAGTGAATGCGGTCCATTGACCACTCTCCGGGGCTAGGTTGTACGTGTAGAAACCGTTTGAAAGGTCAAGTGTCGTTTTGTATTTTTTACGAACAAGACTGTCTACAAGCGCAGAACTGTGTGTATTTTGCACCGCAAAGTTCCGACAATGAGTATTTAAATGCCGGTAATCCAAAACTAAGCGGTACGATCCATCGGGTTTAGAAACCACGAAAAGGGGATTGTTCATAGGTGATACGCATGGTTCAATTACTCCCTGATATTCCAACTGTGTCAGAATTTCGGAGACGGGGCCTTTTGCCTGCCGTTTGATGGGATATTGGGGTTGTGGCTGCGGTAGTGACCGCAAAGGTATTGCATGAGGAGGTGATTCTTCATCCCATCCCACATGGTTGCGGTATAACGCTGGTGCCAGGTACACAGCCCACTCAGCTGCAAGTGCTTCAGCTTTGTCTTTTGGGACATGCCGTGAAAAGCTTGGAAGGATTACCTCCTCTCCTTTATGTGCAGCTAAAACGAATGGGGGTGGCCAATCCACCTCCGCTAACAAAATGTCATATGAAGAGGTTAGATTTTCCCAAAAATCCCTTTTATTTCACGCGGTATGTCACCTTCAATTTGTATGACTATGTTGTAAAGTCTGTCAGGGGTGCCACTCTCGTGTCAGCTGTCTCTACAGTAACGAATGTTTCAGTTGCTGTCGCCTCCATATGAGGACGTAGCGCCTCCCGCACTATGGTAACTTCCGCGGCGCTGTCTAGGAGGGTCACTGCCCACGTCCAATTCTGGAGTCTCGTTCTCACGGTCTGAGGCATATTTCGCTGTGACAGCGGCAACTTTTTCTTCTGAAATTGCGGTCGAGGAAGATGAAAGTCTTCTGCTTTCCCTCTGACTTGTTGTCGAGGTTGGTCTCGCTCCTGGGGAGCCTCTCGGCCCCTTCCTCTATCTTGCCGTCCTCCTCCACCAGCCTGTGACGACGTCTGGGCCTGTGAAGAACGAGGAGAACGCGTATCAGAGCTCTGAAACCTTTCTGGTGATTTAATCCTTGACCTATCACGTAAATCATAAGTACGTTCAGAAGAAACCGAAACTGGGGAAGCGCCTCTCGACCCCGGCTTCTTTTGTTGCTTACCCTGTTTTTTCTGTCTCCAACTCTTTTTAGTGAAGACTGGTTTATCATCTTTCTCAGATGTACTTTTTGTTTGTGTAACTTGTGTTTGCCATTGAGTTTGCATTTTTACAAAAGGCTTGTTGCCCAGGCTATTTCTTCCAATTGTTTTATAAGCCCGGGCAATAATTTTCGGTAATTCGCGGGGCCTGTCCAACTCTGGGACCAAAGCCAAAGCATTCGCTACTTGAAAGTTCATAGCATCGCCCTTGACATTTCCAAGGATCAGCTCAGCTACTACATCAAACACTCCCACTAGTCTCATCCCTAATTCCACAGCCGCTTCAGGGCCATGTTCATCCTGTACTTTTTTAATTACAGAGGGTAGAACCGTCATGGAAGGAGTTCCAAAACATTTTGAATAAACTGCTGCGAATACCTTACCCCAGTTTTCACATGATGTCAAATCGGGGATTATGTCTTTTGGCAAACTTATCGTGAGGATGCGGTGTTTATCTACTGGGGATGTATGGGGAAACACTGCTTCTATCTGATCGAACTTTTCTGCAAGCCAGTAAGGATAGTCGTCCTTATTTTGTGGACGTTTGCCCATCACAGAATTTACCATGACAGGACTAATGGTCACTCCAGCGGCTATAGCTGGTTGGCCTGCGACTACAGGAGCAGCTCCATGTAGGCTACCTGTAACGTATGTCACTAGGGCTCGATGCACTCGTACCAATTCGGTATGCATAGTGCGCAGTTCCGCAAGCGGTAATGCCAGATAATTTGGATGCGGGGTATACCCGGCCAATATAGGCCAAGTGGCCCCCTCAATAGATAAGGGGCCTAAACGAACTGCGGTAGTTGGTTGTGGTAGGGCGCCATTAAACCAAACACGGTGCTGCCAAGCCGTGAGAGGTACTTCAAGTTTAGTATAGGGTCGATAGGCAGCAGGAATAGCGGTGGGTTTATATTCATGAAACAGCTTATCACCTGCATCCACCGCCTCAAAAGTGATCCAAGTGTAAAACACTTCAAAGTGATAAGCCGCATCGGCTTGAACCACAAAGACCAACTCGACCCCAGTATCGGGCACTCCATACACAGCTAAGTGGTCTCGGAGTGCTCCTCGACTATGTGCAGCAATCGCCACACCAGCCATGACTAAACAGTTATATTCGACAACCTAACAGGGAGCACAAAAATGGGTCAGTTAACTAACCTTTTTAATAACATCAAGCTTGAAAGAACCTATAAAACATTCAATATAGGAGGTATCACCGTCACATACGCCTCCGGAAGCGTACGCGAGGGGTTTGTGGACAAGCACAAGTACTACTCAAGCGTCTCGCAGATAAGCTGCCCCACGGTGGTCGCGCCATGTCATAAGGTTTCTGCACATACACAGAGCTATGCACAGGAAAATGGGACCCCGGAATACAGTGGTTTGCCACCATATACCGTAGCACCCAAAAACCCCAACCCAACTAGCTTAGCATCCCATTAGCACCCAAGTACCAATGATTGGACAACCCAGAACACGGTATCTTTATCTCAGGACTCGCAGAAGCAAGAACACTCTTTCGTCACTCACTCGTACTTGTCCACAAGGTGCGTAGGAAGAGACACTGGATAGGTTAAAATGTTTATTCCAACTTACGTGCTCTAATGTACAGTACACGTGTCAGTACTAATAGCATAATGCATATGACTAATATAAGCAGCATGGTTACAATTCCATAGAATACAAACGGGGAAAGCATCTCAGAGCTCAGTGGATAAACGTATAAATAACATTACCACCCTCCCCTTGCAGTAAGATAGTTTATTATAATAATAGAAGACCTCTGGGCTTTGACTAGCGAACCCCCATACCTCAGTCTCTAGATGCAGAATTACATCAGCAGGACATCATAGCTCTTCTCACTGAAAGGGATTTCTCCAAGTGTGTTAAGCGCTAGTAAACCACAGTATTAAAAGCACACCAAATTCTTCATGACAATTGCACCTAATGTTATGTCTGGGTGCGCGAGACTGGCCATATCAGGAAGAACCAAAATACATTGTTATGTGACCTTGTACATGTTTGTGCAGACCGAGCCCAAAAAGGTGAACAACAGAAAATGCAGACAGTGCAAAAGAACTTGGCACGAGCAAAGGGCGAGGGAAACCCGGCTCAGTGTAACGTGCGCAAAGAAAAGCAGCATGGCAGCCAGGCCTAGGCCAACATAACAAGGCAGGCAACAATCCACAAGACAGTACTGGATAACTAACCAACCTGAAAAGAAATAAAAATTCTAACTCAGCACATACATTCAAGAAGCCAGTGTAAACTAAAACTTACGGGAATGTCCGCACCTCGCAATCACCGATAAATTGACGAGTATGTGTTTCCGCGGTGGTTTATCGGTGCTAAATAACGTGTACGCGAAAAATCGGTAATGGACTACTATCTGTCAGTGCTAACTGTGGCGGCCATAATGAAACAATGTCTTAGAGAGTGGTATCATATCGTTTTATATCAGATAAAGACTGTTTGGCTAATAGTAACTAAATGTTAGGTTATTATGAAAACAATAACCAACCTGAAATGACGTGAATATTATAGTTAATACAAATTCAACTGCCGTGATGTATTATTGAGTGATGGGGAAACTAATGATTAAACGTGTGTCGAGTGTTAAAGAAACAATACAATAACCAGTAGATATGAATCAAAAAATTAACCAGGAGATATGAATCAAAAAATTAAGAATTAAGATACAAGGTAGAGAACTACACTAGGGTAATGAAATGATACATATGTACAAGTAAAAAAAAATCAAGTAATACAAAAACAAATAGGCAGTTCATATTGACTCCGATATCAACCAGTGACTATTACAAGTAAGTTGTATTCGATTCTGTCATTCATTCCGAATGGTTTCCAATTGTTTTATCCAAAAGTTTTCTCTTTGTAGAAGGAATTTATTGTTGTCCCGACCTTCCTCTTTTGAGATGACTTCAAGGATTAAGAATTTGAGTTGAATGATGCTGTGTTTATTTTCAGCGAAATGACTAGCCACTGTTGATTTCGAGTTCTTATTTCGTATATTAGATTTATGTTCATTTAATCTGATCTTGCGTTCAGTTTTGCCAACATACGCTTGACCGCAGGACTTGAACTTTATGAACCTTTAACCACAAGCAGGTTGTGCGCGTTCAAATCTATTTTAGTATATCCACGATCCGCTCCGAATCGCAGCACACCTATAGATAACCCATCATGGCATACGAAGAGATTTCAAATCTTACTGATCTGAGGGCTGACACCTTTGCATTTGCTAATGAGGAAGCCACACGTATCTATGCATTGATACATGAGGAGACAACCCAATCCACTACCCATCGGAACAAAGAACAAAATATCAAGCAATTATTATATTTATCCAAACGTGAGATCAACCAGAGACTACATGGTCTGTGATCCAATCAATGTAGGTTTGGGACTAGGGCTAGGGTTATGATTTCTATTGGAAGTAGGGACTAGGGCTTCCTGTGTTATTGGTTGTTGGGATTAAGGTGGAACTAGGGCTAGGCCTTTAATTGGAAGTAGCGATTAGGGCTTCTGGTGGTATTGGTTGTTGGTCTAGGTGTGGTACTAAGAGTAGGTCTAGGCTTTCTATTGGAAGGAGGGACTAGGGCTTCCTGTCCCATTGGTAGCTTGGACTAGGGTTGGGACTACTGGTAGGGCTAGGGCCTCTATTGGACGTAGAGATCAGGGGTTTGAACTTATTGGGTGCTTGGACTAGGGCTAATATTGGCTGTAAGGTCCTGGTCTCCTATTGGTTCTGGATTTTTAGGGCTAGTGTTGTGATTGGATAGTGTTAGGGCTAGGCTTCCCATTGGCTGAAGGGGTCACCTGATTAAGAGGGCTATAAAAGGCCAAGGATTAGGGCGTGTCAGCCCGGGCGTTGAGGCTAAGGGTGGAGAGGACAAGGGCAGTTGCCTGTTTGAGCCTGTTCGAGACCAGTCGGGACCAAGGCCAGAAATGCTGCCCATCCTCCCATTAAGCAACACCCAGCCCACACCATCCACATCCACAAACAGAGCAACACACTCACACCAAATGTACACCACCCACAACCCTATGCACAAACCAATGTACCAGCATACACTACAAAACCAACCAAACCACATCTATACACCCCACTATCCCAACTACCACACATATCCACCATCACCTACAAACAGTACACAACTCTATCCTATACCACTAACCAATACACTCATCACTAACACAACGCCAATCGACACCATACATAACTACATCCCATCCAGACACATGCTCCCTGCTGTAATTACACCTAACATACCACCTTTTATCACTAACAAACATATAATCATCCTTCCATCATTTGTCCAACAAACATCCTCCTCTCCCTTCTACCATAATAACACTAACGTACAACACACACACTGCAGACCACCAAACTTTTTAACTCTTGCAACAAACCAGTCTAAGACAAACACTCTTATCTCTACTTCATTCCCACCTACGCACATCATACACTCTACTCATGAACACATCACCACCCCTCTATCTTACAACGTCCTCTCACAAACAATACTATACAACCAAATCCATTGCATGAAACATATACATCAGCACCCCTTTTCACTACTCCTCAAAAACAAAACATATCACACTCACCAGCACAACAAGATCTTCAAAGCACAACACCTCATAATACTTACCATCACAAAATACAACCATACACCCACCTTTCAAACACAAAGGAACCAACTCCAATGCCAAGCTTTCTCTCTTCCACCACACCTAACACACATACAGCAACACAGCAACTCTCTTCTAACCGCCTCTCATCCATTGGACAATTTAGAACTTCACTACATGACCAACATGCTGCACCACCAACCCTGACTCATACACCTTCCGCATTAAACACACGCAAACTATATAAGCAACATGCCATACCTCACAACTTCGCTTCCCCATGTCTACTTCACAATGTTACACCACAAAAACAACACAGTACTCCTACTCCCTCTCAAACACCATCTCCAACATGTACAATAATTATGTTGTTGAGAGAGAAAAAAAAAAAAAAAAAAATATATATTAATAAATAAATATCATCTTTGGTCTACATGTACTAACTTCCATTGTGCATCTATGTACCTTCCATGTACTTGGAACTGTGTGTCTCTGTAACTTTTCTCCTGAAAAAGCATATCCAATGCACTACCCTATTTCTCATCCTGTGCCTCTATCCATATCTTTAATCTGCATATACTTACCTCCTTTATGTATCTATATACTTTCAATGTATTTATGGATCTATATATTTAGCATTTCCAAGGCACTACCCTAGTTCTCAGCCTATACTTATCTCAATATATCTTCTAGCCCAACCTTCTGACTCATCTCAAACTTCTTTCTACTACTCTTTCCAATGCACTACCCTATCTCTCATCCTATACATCTATCAATATATCCTCTACATCCACACTCATTTATCCCAAACCCCATACCACTACTATGACCACCAAAATAACCCTTTCTAGACTCTCGCCTACTCTACCCTCCTTGCATCATCGGACACCTCTTTTACTATACCTGTGCCCTAAAACAAACCTTTCTAAACTCTTCCCTGACTCCTCCCCTCAAACCCCCTTCTCCCCCTCCTACTGCTAAGACCTATAAAAAAAAAATTAAAAAAAAATCCTTCACTCTTTTATCCCTCCACTATCCTTTTCAATCAGAATTAACAGTCTAACATATTCAATTTTCAACTATACTAATTCACCACTAATCCTTTATGGGTTCCAGCGTAGCGTGCTACTCGCCAATAAAGCGTCTCAACACCCCATCAGGGTTACAAGCGCTATATAAATGCAAACCTTTTTCCCTTTCTACCCTCCCCAACCCTTCTCAATCCAAATAACTGACTAACATATCCACCACTAAAATTACTTTCATGTTTCACCATAATAATTCAACACTAATACTTCTGGGTTCCAGAGTAGCGTGCTACTTGCGCTTCAAAACCCCATCAGGGGTAGCAAGCGCTATATAAATACAAACCTCTTTCCCTCTTCTATCCCGCCACCTACCCTTCTCTACCCAAATAACTGAATAACATGTCCACTAATCAAAGTTACTTCATTTTTTACTAGACTAATGTTCAACACTAATCCTTAATGGGTTCCGGAGTGGCGTGCTACTCGCCAGAAAAGCGCTTCAACACTCATCAGGGGTAACAAGTGCTATATGAATGCAAACCTTTCTTCCCTTTTATCCCTCCGCTATCCTTCTCACTCCAAATAACTGACTAATATCCACCACTGAAACTACTTTCATATTTTCACCATATTAATTCACCACTAATCCTTGATGGGCTTCCAGAGTAGCATGCTTCAACACCCCATCAGGGGTAACCAGCGCTATATAAATACAAACCTTTTTTTCCTCCTCTATCCTTCTGCTATCATTCCAAATCCAAATAACTGCCTAACCTATCCATCACTTAAAATGTACTTGCATGTTTCACTATACTAATTCAACACTAATCCTCTATGGGTCCCGGAGTAGCGTGCTACTCGCCGAAAAAGCGCTTCGACGCCTCGTCAGGGGTAGTAAGCGCTATATAAATGCAATTACAATACAATACATGCAAGTACACTAATAAAGTACCACCGAGCACAACGCATACCGCGAGGCCTAAGAATCGCATTAAAACCTTCCCTTTGTAAAAACGCACAGAAGTTTAAAGAACGATGGTTTGCAATTTTGAACAAATGTTCATTAGATCTAATCCTTTTAATTATCGAAGTTATCAAACATACTCTAGGATCTTTCCAAAGAAATAGTATTAGTCACAACTGAACTCACCAATTCAGTGTCCACGGAAGACTGGTCAAATGTTTTGGAAGATATCAACCAGCAACTTACTAAGCACTCACAAGAAGTAAACGGGAGAAAAATACGGAAGTTTCGTCGAGACACAGTAGATTACAAGCTGGGAGAGGTGTACAGCTGGGCAGAGGTGTACGCACGTCGCCGACAAAACAAACCTGACACACTACAATCTGAGACATTATCTTCTGGTAGTGATACATCCAACAGACCAAGCAATACATTCAATAAACCACGATTCCAAAAACATCCAATCCCGTCGACCATAGAACAATAGAACAGCCACACACTTCAGGTGAGCCTTTTTTAGAATCAAGTCCACAAGAAAAAGAAGACCCAGGAGTGGCAAAAGAAAAAGATGTTCCAAATACCAGGAGCACTACTGCTGGAACGAAGAAGGACAAAGGGAAGAAAACTCAAGCAAACTGAATTTGGTAATTAACATTTCAGATCAACCATTGGAAGAAATTGAACTAAGGACTTTACAAAGAGGAATGTCGTTTGTCCCCGTGACACATACAAATAGTTTAGAACTTGAGATTAGTTTTTTAAACTAATGAGAAAATTGCGTCTTAGACACTTCTTTGAAAATGTCTTGCAAGAACACCGTACCAAGGAAGAGGATCAGTTATGGGGGCTTACACCCCGCAGCACATATATGCCACCAGTCAGCATTAAGACCCTTGACATATTTGAAAATCTAGTTAGGATTGACTTATCTAAACTTAACCATTCAAAGAGACACAGAAAGAGTAACCTCACTAAAAAAGAGCTAGGTATTCTTAAGAAAATTGCTAACAATTCAAAGATCGTATGCCAGAAGGCGGACAAAGGAGGAGCCTTAGTGGTTCTGAATACCTCACATTATGAGAGTGAAGTAGATAAACATGTTTCAGACGAAACAATTTATACCAAATTGGAAACCAACCCTACAGAATCATTCCTAAACTTGTTGAAATCTATCATCAACAAAAGCTATGAAAATAGCACTATCAATGAAAGAACCAAGAAATTTCTCATACAGGAAAATCCGAAAAGTCCCATTATATACATGGTACCTAAAATACACAAGGATATATTACATCCACCTTTTCGTCCAATAGTATCCACCAAGGGAAGCATACACCAACCCATTGGGCAATTTTTAGATCGGTACCTCCAACCCAGTGTGATGAAAATGCGGACTTATGTGAAAGATACGACCGATTTCCTCATTAAATTACAACAAGTCGAAATCAGAAGCGAAGAGTCCATTCTGCTGTGCACCATGGATGTAAAATCCTTATACACTTCAATACCGCATCAGTCAGGTATTGAAGCAGTAGAATACACATTGCTACAAACTGATATCGACCAAGACATGAAAGTTTTTTTGATGGAACTGTTGTACTTCACCCTTTTTCAGAGCTATTTTAAATGGAAGGAACAGTGGTTTCTTCAACAATCAGGAACTTCCATGGGCAATTCCGCCGCGCCGGCGTATGCCAATCTGTTTATGGAAAGATTTGAGAAAGAACATATTCTAACCAAATTGCCATGGAAGGTGCACAGTAGATTAATCCTCAGATACATAGACGATATATTCCTAATATGGAGTGGGCCGAAAACAGAGCTTATAGAGGCACTTCACAATCTCAATTGCATTGATGAGAGAATTCAGTTCACATCAGAAATACAAGAGCAACGTATAACGTTCCTGGACGTAGAAATTACCAGAACGGACACTGGATTCGACACAGATATCTATCGCAAACCCACGGATCGGAACAATACTTTGCACTACAATAGTTTTCACCAAGAAACCTTGAAACAACACCTTCCGTATTCGCAAATGTTAAGAGTCAAAAGAATAGTGTCACAACCCAACGTAGCCATAAAACGGTTACATGAAATGGAACACAGATTTAGAAAGAGGGGTTATCCGAAGACAGTATTGGAACAAGCGAAACTTCGCAGCCTTCAAAAAACCCGAAGTGAGTTACTCGCAAAAACCAACAAAAAAGAAAATACACGCATGGTAGTAGTTTCTAAATTTTCCACGATGAGTAAAGCCTATCGACGAATCATCAGACAGCACTGGTCTATCTTAGCACAAGAACATGAATTTAACAATTTATTCAATGAACTACCAATATTCGCGTACCAAAGGAGTCATAATCTAGGAGAAATATTGAAACGCCCTAGCAAAGAAGATAAAACCACTTACAAAGGCATGGAACCATGTTACAATTGTAACAATTGCAACAACATAATCAGAGGAAACACAATCACACATCCGAGAAAAGGCAACAGGATCAAACTACGAGTCACGGCAACATGCGATACTATGAACGTTATCTATTGAAATGCCCCTGCGGTCAAGCGTATGTTGGCAAAACTGAACGCAAGATCAAAATCAGATTAAATGAACATAAATCTAATATACGAAATAAGAACTCGAAATCAACAGTGGCTAGTCATTTCGCTGAAAATAAACACAGCATCAGTCAACTCAAATTCTTAATCCTTGAAGTCATCTCAAAAGAGGAAGGTCGGGACAACAATAAATTCCTTCTACAAAGAGAAAACTTTTGGATAAAACAATTGGAAACCATGAAACCGTTCGGAATGAATGACAGAATCGAATACAACTGTTACTTGTAATAGTCACTGGTTGATCGGAGTCAATATGAACTGCCTATTTGTTTTTGTATTACTTGATTTTTTTTTACTTGTACATATGTATCATTTCATTACCCTAGTGTAGTTCTCTACCTTGTATCTTAATTCTTTGATTCATATCTACTGGTTAATTTTTTGATTCATATCTACTGGTTATTGTATTGTTTCTTTATCACTTGACACACGTTTAATCATTAGTTTCCCCATCACTCAATAATACATCACGGCAGTTGAATTTGTATTAACTATAATATTCACGTCATTTCAGGTTGGTTGTTTTCATAATAACCTACATTTAGTTACTATTAGCCACACAGTCTTTATCTGATATACACGATATGATACCACTCTCTAAGACATTGTTTCATTATGGCCGCCACAGTTAGCACTGACAGATAGTAGTCCATTACCGATTTTTCGCGTACACGTTATTTAGCACCGATAAACCACCGCGGAAACACATACTCGTCAATTTATCGGTGATTGCGAGGTGCAGACATTCCCGTAAGTTTTAGTTTACACTGGCTTCTTGAATGTATGTGCTGAGTTAGAATTTTTATTTCTTTTCAGGTTGGTTAGTTATCCAGTACTAATCGGATAGATTTTGTTTCATCATGGTCGCCACAGTCGCAATGATAGAAAATAGTCCATCACCTATTTTTTTTTTTTTTTGGTACACGTAATTTAACAACCACAAACCATTGCGGAAACGCATACTCGTCAAATCTATCGGAGAATGCGATGCGTGGACACTCCCGTAAGTTTTTAGTTCACTCGGGCTCCCTGAATGTATGTTCTTAGTTATACCGTATTTTATTTCACTGGTCACTATGCCGTCACCGAATAGTAGAGTGCAATTAATTATTTACCCGTTCCTTGCAAATTTGGTAAACTAATCGAGCACCTTTGTTTTTTTCAAAGGGTTAGGAAGATCTCGGTCACGAGTTACGATAACTGACACTGTTGTTCATTTTTCACAGCGTATACACGCGTTCCACAGCATGACCTTCACGTTTATCGTTTTATGTGTATATGGACAGGAGCACTTAAGGCACATTATAAATCACACCAGTTAGAGTACTTAAGACAATATTAAGCCTCCTTTCAAGTCCCCTCATGTATTAAGTCGTGTTTACATTAATTCACAGCATATGGTTCCCTGAAGAAGGGTGTTATACCCGAAATGCATTGGAACATAAGGAGTGTATGAAGCATCCAATGAAAGTATATCATTGTATGACAACATAACAGAATTGAATTCATATGAAGAAGAACAAATAAATATGAAGAAAACAACATTGATGGATTAATTTTCTTATATAAAGACGATTACGAAAATACTATAACAGTGAGATAACCCCCCAGGGGGCTTGGTAGTGCCCACGGGGACGTTCCCTATAGTAGAGAACGCGGTTTATTAAAGCATTTGATGTACACACTCAGTCAGCAAATGAATTCACACACAAGAACTGAACTGTAGGCCAATTGTTTTTGTATAAAAAATATACTGTTATTTTATTTTAGAACCAAGCAAGCCTGATACAGGTAAGCATTCAATTCTTTTCAGTAATAAGTTACTTGCTGTACACAGTTTTAAAAAGCAATGAAGATTGTACTTGATTTGATTTACAGGGGATGCAGTATGTTGCAATACTTAGTAAATGCAGTACATTGAAATGAATGGCTTTTTAAGGTAAATGCAGGTAAAATTACTTTTGCGTTACTTTTGTAATCCAGTGCTGGACTCCTAGATTCAGCACTGGGACATTTACTTAAAACAGGTAAGTAATTACGTTTTTGTAGTTTGTACGATTTTTAGAGAATATTTTCAGATTTCAAAGGTCTACACTTAGAAACTTTTTGGACCAGTACATTGAAATACATAGGCTTTTCCTGTAAATTGCAGGTAAGTTACTTTTCGGATTACTTTTTCTAACACAGTGCTGGATCCTAGATTCAGCACTGGGACATTTCCTGAAAACAGTTGAGAAAATGCGTTTTAGTTAGATGTACGATTTGTAAAGAATATTCTTGTATTTCAAAAGTTGACACTTAGAAACTTTTTCACATAGAACCACCAACGTGATCCTAAGGAATGAAATTCAATTCACAGGTAAGTTACTTTTACGTTACTTTTCCTACTCAGTGCTGGATACCTAGATTCAGCACTGGGACCTTTCCTGCAAATAGTTGAGAAAATTCGTTTAGGTTATTTGTGCGATTTTTTTTATTTTTTTTAAGGAATATTCTTAGTTTTCAAAAGTCGACACTTAGAAACTTTTTGGGAGAAAAAGTGTCAATGTTATCCTATGAGGAAAAACAGGTTTTCGGTTTCGAGGTAAGTAATCGGTCTTTTGAGTTAGGGTTCTGGGGTTAGACTCAGGGGTCTCCCAGGGTCAGTGATGCACTGTTGTTGCACCCTCAGCGGCACTAGGGCGGCCGGGTGCAGAGTGCTGTTTTGAGGTCGGGTGCCCTGTTGATTTCAATGGAGATTCTCCGGGACAAAGAAACACTGCAGGCTCAGGGACGAGGATCTTCCAGGAGTGATCACCACTTCGAGGGGTAAGTTGGGATGTTGAGGGTTGGTTAGGCACCGCTGGGTTGGGCACACAAGGCCGTGGGGCGTCGGGTGCAGGGGTGCCTTGGGACGTCGGATTTTCTTACCCGCTCTGGTCGCGGTAGGGGGGTCCTCTGGATTGAGGCTGCAGGCGTTGTCAGGAGGATTGAGGCAGGTCAGGGGTCGCCGGATCTCGGGTCAGGATAGCCGGGGGGACCACCTCGTGGTATTTTTCCACTCTAGCTCGGGCCGGGTTCGGCGGGTGCAGAGTGGGCTGGATTCGCGGTTCCTGGCTGGCACCAGAAGCTGCAGTTCAAACACGTCCGGTGTTCACGGGAGAAACAGCTTGGAAAATGAAGGCAGGCAGGTCCTCCGGGGTTTTTGAGGTTGCTGGCCGCTGGACACGCCGGGGTTTTGCAGGAGCAGGTTCGAGGGGAGACAGGCCTGTAGGGCTGGGGCCAAGTCAGTGGGCGTCGTCCTCTTGTTAGCTCTGCACGGCTCTTCGTCCTTCTTTTCTTCTTGTAGGTAGGCTGGATCTGCCTTCCTGGTTCAGGGCTGCCCCCTAAATACTGTATTTAGGGGGCGTTTTAGGGGTCTTGAGGTCAGTAGCCAATGGGCTACTGACCTTAGGGTGACTACACCCTTGGTGTGCTCACCCCACGTGGGGGAGTGAGCACAATCCCTAGTCCTGATTGGGGAGTGCCTGCCATCTGCAAGATGGCGAGCACTGGAGAGTGGGCTTCACCTCGCCTCCCCCACCTGAGGGGTGGAGTTGGCAGAGGTGGGCACACCTCCTGGGCTGGCTAGTTTTTCCCGCCGAAAGGGAGGGGAGACAGGAAGGGGGCCTGCTCCTGATAGCAGGAGAGGCTGGGGGGTCGCATTACAAAGGCTGCCAGGCCTTTGAAGCTCCCCTGCCACAGATGGCTCTTCCTGGCCTGCGGAAGGTGTGTACACCTCCGCCCAGGAAAGGCTTTGTTTCTGGGCTCAGGGAGCGTAGGCTCCCACCCTAGGGGTCCAGAAAGATGTCTCGTGGTGGCAGGCTGGTGTGTACCAGTCAGGGAACCCACCAGAGGCTGGTCGTTTTTCAGGGGGCATCTCAAAGATGCCCTCTGTGTGCATTTTTCATTAAATCCCACACTGGCATCAGTGTGGGTTTAATGTGCTGAGAAGTTTGATACCAAACTTCTCAGTTTTCAGTGCAGCCATTATGGTGCTATGGAGTTCGTAATGACAAACTCCCAGCACCATATACTCTTAATGGCAGCACTGCACTTACAATGTCTAAGAATGGACTTAGACACTGTAGGGGTACAGGGCTCATGCACTGGTACCCTCACCACTGGTATAGTGCACCCAGCTAGAGGGGTGATTGACCTATGCCAGGGCAGTGGGTTGTAGGCATGGCCCACAGAGGTGTGTGCCATGTCGACTCTTCACTTTCTTCTGCACCAAAACACGCAGCCTGCAAAGGCAGTGTGTGTGTGTAAAGGTACAGGGCCTCTAAGGGTGGCACAATAAGTGCTGCAGCCCTTAGAGGTCTTCCCTGGTCACCTGTGGTACCATTTACCAGGGGCTGACCTGTGGCCGGAGATGCCAATTGGGTACAGTTTTGGGGAAAGAGCACAGGCCCTGGGAACCTGATTGGCAGGGACCCAGGGCACATCAAGTCAAAGTGCATCAGTGGTCTGGCAAAAAGTGGGGGGGTTACTGCAACAGAAACCCACTTCCTTACACATGTCCCCTAGCACAGCATATAACATTTGTAAGTCTCCCCTACAGCAGGCCTTACAAGCCTAAGGCAGGGTGCATTATATTACATATGAGGACATATCTGCACAAGCAGATATGCCCCTGCGCTGGTCAGTTCCATTACTGCCAGTGCAAGTGATCAGGGAAGCCATTTTAAAACGTGTACTGGACACTGGCAAAAACGATTTCCCTAACTACATGATGGCTTCACTGAAAATAGGGATGTTTGGTATCAAACAACTTGTATTAATAAACCCGCTCTGATGCCAGTGATGGATGTATTAATATATGCACCCAGAGGGTACCTTAGAGGTACCCCCTGAACCCTACTAGCCTTCTAGTATGCTGGCTGGCTAGTCCAGTCTAGCCTGCCACCACAGACCAGTTTCTAACCCCCTAGGAGGTGAATGGCCTCTGCCGCTTTTGATTTGCGACCCTAGGCTTCCCCAGACAGGGGAGATGCCACCCCCTGCCCTGGGACATCTGGCACCAGGACTGGCGGGAAAATTAGCTGTGCCTCTAGGGTGAACAAGCCTGAAGTAAACGCAAATTTTGAAATACCACCATCTTGTGTGGTGGAATTAGGAACTCTAGGACAGGGTGATGGCCACTCCCCAGAGGAAGTGATCATCTAGCGGGGGTGTAGTGACCCCAGGCGTAAGTGGTTCATTGGCTTCTACCCCTCACTCCCCTTAACGTCCCTGAATTGAGTATTTAGGGGACCCCCTGATACCAGCACTTTTGATTTCGATGGACACAAAAGGAGTGGACAAACAAGACTGTTGACCCGAGTACCGAGGAGCACAACTGACTTGGTGCCATCCCTGTCAGCTTGGCTGCTGCACCCGACCCTCGTGGAGCAACTGACTCGCCCTGCCGTTTTGCAGACTCCAAGAAACTCAATTGCCAAAGAAACTCTCTTGGAATAGAGGAGCTACTCCCTTGCAGCCACAGGCACCAAAGATGCAAGAACGGTTTCACTGACCTTCCACTCACTGGGACTATTGATGCAGCAGCCACCAGGAAGAGGTAGCAGTGCTCCTACAAGTCCAGATCCTTCGTCCCTCCAAGTGTAGGGACACCAGGACCGACCGGAGCCGCACAACACCAATTCCTGGGGTACTGGACCCCTTGCAGCAGCCAAGGATTGATGTTTCCAAACCTGGCACCAACGCTGAGAAAAACAGACCTGCATGTCGAGGGACTTCAGGGACCGTGAGACCAGTATCGTGAGTGGCCCAGCTGTGCTGTTTGCCCTTCTGCAGCAGAAACCAAGACAGAGAGAGCCTCTGAGGGCGGCCACCATACCTCAAAGCACCCCAGAGCCCGAGTCTGAGGGAAGTGATGGTGCCAACAGGGTCCTGAGACCCTCAAAGGCTAAGCCCACCCTTGGGTTACAGTCGGCTGCCTGCAGCCACTTTCTGCAACCCCCCTCCAACCGTGAGTGACTCCAGCACAGACCCCAATGCCAAAAGACAGCACTGCACCCCCACGCGGGAGCCCGAGGAGAATTGGACCTTGGGTTTTCCTACATGCCCGATCATCTCAAGGGTCGAGCCCCCCTGTGGGTTCCCCTGGACTTGTCCCCGAGTCCCAGCTTGCAGCCTCTTTCTAACCAGACCGTTCCCCATTGAAGTGAATGGGACACCCAACGCAGTAACACGTCTGCACCCGGATGCCCCAGAGCCTCCGAGGTGACCTATTGGTGTGGCCTTGGACCTTTCCCCATACTCACCTTTAGTCCTGGAGAACAGTTCCGTAAGTCGCTGTCAAGTGCCAGAATGCAGTACCTGTTTTCCCCCATAGGATAACATTACAGCACCCAGAAATGTAACTATTGAAAACTGTAAAGAATTGCTAACTCGAAAAGTACTTACCTGATTGTGATGATCTTGGTATCTAAATTCATATAAAAGTATGTGTAATTTTTATAAATTGGTGTCTGATTTCTTTATTGAGTGTGTCTCACTTACTGCCTTTGTGTGCAATAAATGCTTAGCAATATCCTCTGATATGGCTAGCTGCTCGCCCACACTACCACAAAAGAGAGCATTTGGAGTGTCATTTGTGCCTTGTAATTTCTTTGGGGGTGTGCCTGGACTCTTTGCACAGTGTACCTCCTTTTTTTTATTCACCATATAAAGAGCCAGCTTCCTACAGATCTTAAAACACTTGAGCTCAAATGATGACAAATTGGTTCCATAATCTGTTGCCCACAGTGCCCATTATTCTACGTCCGAGGAAATAATTTGGGCAGTGTTGACCCTTGTTATTAAGCCATGTGTTTATGCATGGTTGCCCCCTAACTTGTTTGCCAGATACCTGCTGAAATTTGACTAAGTGTGCCCTGGGTCTCTGCCAATCAGGTTCCCAGGGCCTGTGTTCTTTCCCTAAACGGTACCATTGTTTCCACAATTGGCACAACTCTGGCCTACCTATAAATCCCTTGTAAGGGGTACCTATGGTAGCCAGGGAAAGGCCTCTGATAGCTGCAGCATGTATTCTACCACCCTCCGAGACCTCTCACCACAACTATGCACCATTGCAGCCTGCATATTTTGGTGCAGCTAAAAGTGAAGAGTCGGCATGGCACGCATGATATAATAGGGGCCTGCCTGCTCCTGCAGGCAGGCCCTCACATGAGACACAGGGCACCCTACTTTAAGGGTGACTTACCTAGGCCTCATGCAGTGCTGGGCAGGCATGGCACACCAAGATGCCTGCCCAGCACTGTATCAGAGGACAATGTTTAAGCATTTGATGTACACACTCAGTCAGCAAATGAATTCACACACTCAAGAACTGAACTCTAGGCTAATTGTTTTTGTATAAAAATATACTGTTTTATTTTAGAACCAAGCAAGCCTGGCACAGGTAAGCATAAAATACTTTGCAGTAATAAGTTGCTGAATTTAGAACAGTTTGAAAATGCAATAGAAATTATACTTTGTTTGATTTACAGGGGATGCAGTAGGTTGCAACACTTAGCAAATACAGTACATTGAAATGAATAGGCTTTTCCAGTAAATTGCAGGTAAGTTACTTTTCACGTTACTTTTCTAACTCAGTGCTGGATACCTAGATTCAGCACTGGGACATTTCCTGCAAACAGGTAAGTAAACACGTTTTGGTTATTTGTGCGATTTTTTAAAGAATATTTTTAGATTTCAAAACTCCACACTTGTTATCCTATGGAGGAAAAACAGGTTATCGGTTTATAGGTATGTAATCGACTGTGGGAGTTAAGGTTCTGGGGTTAGACTCAGGGGTCCCCCAGGGTCAGTGATGCACTGTTGTTGCACCCTCAGCGACACTAGTGCGGCCGGGTGCAGAGTGTTGAGGCCCAATGTTATCCTATGGAGGATAGGGGGTCTCCGGTTGGTGGCTGCTAGCAAGCAGGCCACTGGGTTGTGGGAGCAAAGCTCCTAGGGTTTAGGTCAGGGCAAATAGGGAACCAAATTAGCACCAAAGGTGCACCCTCAGCGGCACTAGGGCGGCCGGGTGCAAAGTGACGCCCAGCCACTCCTGCTATCAGGAGCAGGCCTCCTTCCTGTCACACCCCCTTTCTGGTAGGAAGAGAGGGGGGTAAACGTGGAACAGCCCAAGAGGTGTGACCACCTCTGCCAACCCTCAGGTGGGGGAGGAGCGGTGAAGCCCACTCTTCAGTGCTCGCCACCTTGCAGATAGCAAGCACCCTCCAATCAGGAGGATGGTGCCTATCCCCCCCCCCCACGTGGGGTGAGCACCCTAAGGGAGTAGTCACCCTAAGGTCAGTAGCCCATTGGCTACTACGTCGAGACCCCTAAAACGCCCCCTAACTACAGTATTTAAGGGGCAGCCCTGAACCCAGGATCTGAAAGAGACACGTTAGTGACAGATTCCTTACCTTAGAATATCCCCAGGCGTCAGGCTGGATCCGGAAAGTTTTTTGCGTAGCAGTACCCTTGTGCGTCGGTAGGCGGCGTCGTGCGGCTCCGCGTCCGTCGTCGGCGTCGTGATCGCCGGGATGACGTCGTGGGCAGTACTTAGGCGCCGCCCCTGCGCGCTGACGTCAGTTATTCTTTTTTCCGCGCCAGCAAGCGCAGATCCGGGAAGAGCAGTGCCCTGGTCATTTTTTGACCAAGCTTTTTGGTGATTTTTTCACTGTTTTTCTCCATCGACTTCAAGGTGTCGTAGGGATGCCCGGGTTTAAACATTGCGGCGCCTGTGCTCGGATGATGTCCGTCACAGACCCGCATTGGGAGTGTCTCTTCTGCCTCGGCCGAGGCCACGACACGGAGTCTTGTTCCGACTGCCAGGCCCTCCACCCGAAAGCTTTGCGAGAGCGGTCTCGAAAGCTCCTCGAGGCCCGGCATTCGGCTCCGCGGAAGCCCCGGTCGCGTGAGAGGTCCAGGGGTCGATCGCGGAGTCCACACCGGTCGTCGGCATCGAAGTCTTCTTCGTCCGGTAAGTCTAAACACAAGAAGTCCAAAAAGCATCGTCGCTCTAGGACTTCGCCTCGCCGGTCTCGCGACTCGGCTGAGGCCCCTCCCGGCACCGTCCCCGCCCCCGCGGCCCCGGACATGCCTGTGGAGTCGCCCCCGCAATACCCGTCCTTCCCGGGTTCGGGGGCGGATCCGGCCCAAGTGCAGGAATTCCTGTCGGCCATGGCCCGCCTCTTCGGGCCTCAAGGTCCCTCCGGTGCGCCTTCGGGCCCCGCGGGCCCTGATGGGGTTGCTCCGGCGTTGCCGGCGGCTCCGGCCCCGGCGTCGCCCGTGCCTCCAGCCTCGATCCCGGCTCCGGCCCCGGCCTCGATCCCGGCTCCACAACCCCCATCGACGCCGGTCGACCTAACGACACCTCCGCCGGCGCCGATGTCTCCGGTGCCGTTCTCGATGCCGCCTGGGGCTCCGGGTGGCGTCGTCCACCAGTTCCTTCCGGCTCCGGACATGGACCCGGACCGACGCCGGTTCCGGCGCCGATGAGACCTTGGGTCCCAAATGTCCCTCCTCCCCCTTATTTTGAACCTGAGGTGGACCAGGAGGACTGGGAGGGGTCTGATGACCCTCTGACACAACAGTGTCAGTACGATGAGGACTGGACAGAGGGTCTAGGGGATGCCAGTGGTCTAGATACTTCCCCTGACACTGGCATGCTGTCTCCTCCCGTGGCTACGGAGGAGGGAGCCAATTTTGCAACGGTGTTGCGTAGGGCGGCTGGAGCCTTACATCTCCAACTCCCTACTGTGGCGGTCAAGACTAATCTCTTGACAGAGGTGCTTCAGCCAGCAGCCTCCTCTACGGAGACTGTGCTGCCGTTTAACGACGCCCTCACTGACGTTCTTTTGGGCGCCTGGTCCAAGCCCAACACAGGAGCTCCTGTGGATAGGAACGTGTCCCGACGCCATCGCCCAGCTCCGGGCGACCCCTGTTTCTCTCTGTCCACCCCACCCCTGAGAGCTTGGTTGTCCAAGCCTCCGCTTCCCAAACCGCCTTCCCTACCGCCCCTCCGGATAGGGAATCCAAACGCCTGGATCAATTTGGGAAGAAGGGTTTTTCTTCCTCCAGTGCTGGCTTGCGGTCCATCAACACCGCTTGCCTTTTGGGCCGATATACCCACTCCTTGTGGGATTCGGTGGCGAATGTTTTGCCCCAGTGTTCTGAGGAGGTCCAGACACTGCTTTCCCGCGCCATTGCGGAAGGAAGGGATGCGGCCAAATACACAATAAGATGTGGCCTTGATACCGCCGACTCGCTGGGCAGGTCTATTGCAACGACGGTGGCGCTACGACGCCACGCCTGGCTGAGAACCACTGGTTTTTCAGGGGATGTCCAGAATACTCTCATGGACATGCCCTTTGATGGAGTCGGTCTTTTTGGGTCCAAAGCAGACCATGCGTTGGAGCGCTTTGAGGACTCACGGGCTACTGCAAAGTCCCTGGGCCTTTCTGCTACACGCCCTCCGCTGACTTCTGCTTTTCGCCCCTATCGTGGCCACGGTAGGAGCGCCCCTTCACGTCAGCAGCCCAGCCACCGGCCCGCGCAGCAGGCGTCTTCGCGTGGCCGAGGACGTGGATTCCGCCGTGGCGGATCGGGCAACCAGCGTGCGGGTCAGGCCACCACCTCCAACCCGTCCGCGGCCTCCAAACCCTCCTAGTCCCTCCTTTCAGGTGCACAGCACGCCGGTAGGGGGCAGGGTCTGCCATCACCTTCCCCACTGGCGTACCATCACCTCGGACAGGTGGGTCTTGGACATTGTCCGAAGGGGCTACTCCCTCCCCTTCGAGTCCACCCCCAGCCATGCCACCTCAATTCCACCGCATGTCAGGGGATCACTTGGTACTTCTGCAGAAGGAAGTCACGGCCCTCTTGGCCAAGAGGGCCATCGAGCATGTTCCGACCCCAGAAGTAGGGCGTGGTTGCTACTCCCACTACTTCCTGGTGCCCAAAAAGGACAAGGAGGACATGCGTCCTATCTTGGACCTCCGGAACGTCAATCGCTTCCTCCGGAAGGAGAAGTTCAAGATGCTCACCCTAGCTCAGGTCTTGACTGCCCTCGACCCTGGAGACTGGTTGGTAGCGTTGGACTTGCAGGACGCATATTTCCACATTCCCGTCCTGCCGGCCCACCGGCGTTACCTGCGGTTCACGGTAGGCCCCGAGCACTTTCAGTTCACCGTGCTCCCCTTTGGCCTTACCAGTGCCCCTCGGGTGTTCACGAAAGTGTTGGCGGTGGTCGCAGCTCATCTGCGCCGGGCAGGGGTTTCAGTATTCCCCTACCTCGACGACTGGCTGCTGAAGGCGGGCTCGTCCCAGGCAGTCGTCTCCCACCTCCAGACTACGGCCGAACTCCTGCACTCGCTGGGGTTCTCCATCAATGTGCCGAAGTCGCATCTGATTCCTTCTCCACAGCTCCTTTTCATCTGAGCAGTTCTGGACACGACGCAGTTTCGGGCCTATCCTCCCGAACGGCGAGTCCGGGATATTCAGGCTATGATTCCGATCTTTCAGCCTTTATCCTGGGTTTCGGTACGGATGACCCTGAGGCTGCTGGGCCTCATGGCCTCCTGCATCCTGCTGGTCAATCATGCCAGATGGCATATGCGGGCTCTGCAGTGAGACCTGAAGTTCCAGTGGGCGCAGCACCAGGGCAACCTGTCCGATCACGTCCAGATCTCGGAGGGGACTGCAAAACAGTTGCAGTGGTGGCTCTCGAACCGGCAATGGGTCATGGGCAGATCCCTCTCCCTTCCCCAGCCAGAGCACACAGTTGTGACGGACGCGTCCCTTCTGGGATGGGGCGGTCACATGGGAGAGGCGGAGATCAGAGGCCTCTGGTCTCCGGGCGGAGTCCCGGCTCCATATCAACATTCTGGAGCTCCGGGCGATCCGACTTGCACTCAAGGCATTCCTTCCCTCTGTCAAAGGGAAGGTAGTGCAGGTGTTCACAGACAACACCACCGCCATGTGGTACTGCAACAAACAGGGCGGGGTGGGGTCGTGGACCCTTTGTCAGGAGGCTTTGCGCCTCTGGACATGGCTGGAACATCAGGGTATGTTCCTGATGGTTCAACACCTGGCAGGTTCCCTGAACGCCAGGGCGGACGAACTCAGCCGCAGGTGCATGATGGATCACGAATGGCGTCTTCACTCGGAAGTGGCGCAAGGACTCTTTCTACAGTGGGGAGAGCCTTGGTTAGATCTATTCGCCACCGAAGAGAACGCGCAATGTCATCAGTTCTGCGCGTTGGAATTTCCAAGGCGGCACTCGCTCGGCGACGCTTTCGTCACGAGTGGAGTTGCGGTCTATTGTACGCCTTTCCGCCTATACCACTTCTACCCAGAGTGTTGAAGAAGATTCGGCACGACCGGGCCCAAGTCATTCTTGTGGCACCTGACTGGGCTCGAAGAGTTTGGTATCCCGAGCTACTCAATATGAGCGTAGATCCCCGATCCGTCTGCCTCTTCGGGAGGATCTTCTGTCGCAGCAGCAGGGGACGGTCCTCCACCCGAACCTGTCCAGTCTACACCTGCTTGCGTGGAGATTGAGCAGCGGCAGTTGATTCCTTTCAACTTGCCTCCCGAAGTTTGTGATGTGATTCTGGCAGCCAGGCGTCCCTCCACTAAGGTGGTATACGCCTGCAGGTGGAACAAATTTGTGGCATGGTGCACAGCAAAGGCTGTGAATCCCCTTTCTGCCCCTCTTTCTGAGGTCCTTCTGTTCCTTCTCTCTCTGGCCCAACAGGGTTCTGCCCTGGGTACCATCAAGGGTTATCTTTGTGCTATCTCGGCCTTCCTCAGGCTCCCTGATCAGCCCTCCTTTTCAAGTCCCCTGTTGTTAACAGGTTCTTAAAAGGCATTACACACCTCTTCCCTCCTGTTCCGTTTGTAATGCCTCAGTGGGACTTGAACTTGGTTCTTAGCTTTTTAATGTGCGCTCCCTTTGAGCCTCTACATAACTGTCCTCTTCGTCTTCTGACTCTGAAGACAGCCTTTCTGGTGGCCATCACCTCCGCTCCGCGGGTGAGTGAGCTCCAGGCTCTATCTTGCAAACCTCCCTTTCTGTCTGTTCATCCAGACAAGGTTGTTCTTCGGACGCGTCCGTCCTTCTTGCCGAAGGTGGTTACTGCTTTCCACATTGGGCAGACCATCACTTTGCCCACCTTCTTTCCGCCTCCGCATCCTTCCAGAGAGGAAGAGAGGCTCCACCGTCTGGACCCAAAACGTGCGCTCTCCTTCTATATTGACCGCACAAAACACTTCCGGGTGGATGACCAGCTCTTTGTTGGCTACGTGGGCGCCAAAAAGGTCGGGCGGTGCACAAGAGGACCATCTCCCGCTGGGTTACCTTGTGCATCAAGACCTGCTATTCTTTGGCTAAGAAGGAGCCTCCTGTTGGGCTGCGTGCCCATTCCACCAGGGCAACGGCTGCTACCACGGCCTTGGGCCGCGGTGTTCCGCTGCCGGTTATCTGTCAGGCAGGTACGTGGGCCTCGCTGCACACGTTTACAAAGCATTACTGCCTTGACAGTCAGGTCCGGAGGGACGGCTTCTTTGGCCGTTCTGTCCTCCAGGACTTCCTTGTCTGATCTTTGTTCGCAGACCCACCACCGGGGTTGGTATTGCTGGGGTATCTATTCTAAGGTAAGGAATCTGTCACTAACGTGTCTCTTTCAGATGCACAAGTTACTAACTTGTGTAACGATATATCTGTAAGAGACAGTAGTTAGTGACAGATTCCTACCGCCCATCCATCCTCCCCGTTCTGCGAACTGATTTCTAGGGTTAAGGACATCCCTTTCAGGGCCCTAGTATTTTTCAGACACCTATGTCAGCTTCTTGCATGGCTCTGCGTTCCTGGCGCGGAAAGTCGTGTACAGAACTGACGTCAGCGCGCAGGGGCGGCGCCTAAGTACTGCCCGCGACGTCATCCCGGCGATCACAACGCCGACGACGGACGCGGAGCCGCACGACGCCGCCTACCGACGCGCAAGGGTACTGCTACGCAAAAAACTTTCCGGATCCAGCCTGACGCCTGGGGATATTCTAAGGTAAGGAATCTGTCACTAACTACTGTCTCTTACAGATATATCGTTACACAAGTTAGTAACTTGTGCATTCGGATTCGACTTGACAAGAAGGACCGAAGAGCCGTGTTACAGAAGGAGAGCGACAGCAGCTGCCTTGGCCCTAGCCCTACCGGCCTGTCTCCTGCTTCGGAACGCCTGCAAGCTAAAACCGGCGTGTCCTGCAGCCAGCAGCCTCCACGAACTGGGGTTCTGCCCTGCCTTCCCAAAAGACTCTTATCTCCGGTGGACACCGGATTTGTTCAACAGCAACCCAAGCAAGGACTCAAGATCCAGTTGGAACCGCGAGTCCTCCCCATCCTGCACCTGATGCCCATGACCCGAGTCAGAGTGGCCCAACACCCCAGCGAGGTCCCCCCGGCAATCCTGGCCTGTGATCCAGCATTGGAAGACCTCCGCCAACCTTCTCCTCGACGCCTGCAGCCTCATCCTGAAGGGTCCCCGCGACCGGAACCGGTAAGAAGAACCCGACATGAAAAGACACCCCTGAACCCGCAGCTCCTGAGTCGTGAGGTGCCTGACTGACTGTGTCCTGGTGTCCAGCAACTCTTCAACTTCATCCTTCAGTCGTTTGTTTCCTTCGTCCAGTCTTCTGACTCCAGCCTGCAGTCTTTTTCCTCGACTGGCAATTTCCATAGGACACCGCCTAAGCACCCTGCACCCGACCGCCCCAGTGCCGCTGGTGGTGTAGTGTCGGTGCTGAGCTGGGACCCCCTATTGGCTAACATTGGCGCCATGCCCTCTGCACCCGGCCGCCCTAGTGCCGCTGGTGGTGCACCTTGAGTGCCAACCTGAACCTTGGTCCTACCCCCCACCCCCAAACAGTTACCAATACTGTTTACTTACCTGCAAACCTAACACTTTGTTTATTCTCCATAGGATTGCATGGTGGGTTTTCTCTGAAAAATATGCTAAGTGTTGAACTATCTTGTACTGCAACAAAAGTAACTTAGTGCCTTCACAAGAGTTAACCTGCTTACTGCTGAACTGTAATGCTTAAACTGTTAGGAGTTTGTTTCATCCCAAACCAGAAAAGTAACTACAAAGTAACTACAAAGTAACTAAAAAGTTATCAAAAGTAATTACAAGTATTCTAAAGTGCTTGCAACCCATTTCTTCGACTGTATGCTTCTACAAAACCAACACCCACTGTATCTTGCAAAATATAATTGTATTGAAAGTATTACTTACCTGCTACTAAGTAAATCTTGTTTCTAGAAATAAAAATAAGAGTAACAACTTGTTATACAAACAATTGGTCTGGATTCAGTCTTTAAATGTGTGACATCATTTCTTGCCCGAGTGTGTACATCAAATGCTTAACACTACCCTCTGATAAGCCTGACTGCTCCACCACACTACCACAAAGGAGAGTAAGGTATTATCTACTTTAGCTTTGCTATACCTCTAGGGACTCACTGGACTCTGTGCACACTGTACCTCACTTTGGTTTAGTATATACCGAGCCAGCTTCCTACACCATGGTACAGGCCGGGCTAGAGCATGCTACAGGTGTGTGCCAAAGCTACTCATGAACACCAAAAGCATGCATAGAGATGTGCTTTGCGTCATCCTTCTTCAGTCAGGGCTCTTTTGGGTCAGCTCCAATCTGCCATTGCTTGAAGGAAGTGGCATTCACATTTTGAGTCAGAGCTGTACTTCAGTCTCACTGTTAGCAGTTGACTTTTAGGTGTTTTAGTCTGCTCCTTAAAGATTGCTTTTCATTGCCGTGTACATACAGTGAAGCAAAGCTCCCATGCACTGAGGTAGCTCTTGCAAATGTTTACATAGCCCTGTTATTGTTGCACAGGAGGTGCGTTTGCACCTAAATGTGATTTTGCACATAAATGCGATATTTCTCAATGTAATAACTTTTTACTTTACACTACTGGTGATTTTGTACCAAAAGTAATTTTGCACTAAATGTGATTTGTTCTCCTAAATGTTTTCCACACATGGCCTGTTGTTGTACCAAGTATGATTTTGCACCTCTGTGTTCTGCCGACCAAATTTGATGTCACACTGATGAACACCTTTTGCAGCTTATGTGACGTCTTACTACTGCATTTTCTTCTGTACTCTGGGATTTTGCAGCACAATGTGATACCACATGTAGGAAAGTGGATTATTATTTGAGGTGGACAAGTGCCCACCTCAAAGGATTAGGCCAACACCTGCCAGATATCACACAAATTACATAAAATGTATTGAGTGCTCAGTCACTGGTAATAGGACACAATGTATTCAGCCTTAAATAAAAGGGAATGTGTAAAGTATTTAAGCAGTACGTACAGAGTAGAAAAAGTCACACAAAACACAGTGAAACTCCACAACCAATTTTAAAATAAAGAGAAATAATTTCTGAGTAAAATAAGACAAAACAACAAAACTCAAGTTAGGGGAACTGGAGGTATACATTTTTAAAAGATTTAATTGAAAATAGGGCCAAAAAGCACAAAGTGCAAATTATAGTGTATGGAAGCAGTAGACGGGGACCTAGGTGTGATAACCTCATCAGATACTCAAGTGGTTGGTTCCTGTAAAAGTCTGGAAGTCAAAATGTTTCCAAGTCGCAACGCAGAAAGGGATTTTGTCACGTTTTGAGAAGAAAAATCCTACATGAAGAGGTTGCTGCTGTTGAACTGAAGGCTGTATACTTGAAGCAAGTTGGTCCCTCTGGTGCTCTGAAGATTTGCAGACTTTATACTGAAAAGGTTCTAAGTCCCAAGGTAGGGTGAAACTTAGTTGTTTTTTCAGAGGTGCTGGGAGCCTTTACTGATACAAAACTGAAATGAAACCTGACACATGGAACTGCCAGTCGGATACTTTTTTCTGCAGGTCCCCCTGAAACTCTGGAGGAAAAGTTTCCAAACTTTCTTTGGATGCCCAAACAACTACATGAGCTCACTTCTAATGCTTCCAGCATCTCAGGGGAGGGAACCTACAGACTCTCTTGGTGTCAGGCAAAGTCCAGTCCAGGTCAAGTTGCCACTGGTCAGCTGTGTAGTTCCACAAAAAGGCATTTTGCAGATTGTTGTGTATCTGTAGCGATATGTACCTGTGGCCATTCATTAAAGTCAGCCAATTGATCCTTGGAGTGCACTTTTTTGTCCTGGGTACAGCAGGGATCAGGTCCAGTCCTTCAGGGATCCTCTCTGGTTACAGACAGGACCAGTCCTCTTCTGATCTTCCGCTGGTCCAGTAAGTGCTCTAATGGTGGTGCCTGGGGATTCCACATATATGTCTTACACCAGCTAGTAGGCATAGTGACTCCTGGGCACTCAATAACCAGTGGGGGAAAAGGTCCAGTGGGCAAATCTATACACTTTTTTCAGCAGTTTGTTTGCCGTAGCTGTGAGAAAGTGCCATCTTTCTTGCATGGTATGCCCCCACTTTTTGCTGAATTGCTGATGTGCTTTGACTGAGTGTGCCCTGGGCTCCTGCCAACCAGGTACCCAGGGCCTGTGTTCCTTCCCTAAAACTGCATTAATACCTACACCCAATTGGCATCCCTGGCCACAGGTCAGCCCCTAGTAAATGGTACCATGGGTACCCAGGGCTCTGTGACCAAGGAAGGCCCCTAAGGGCTGCAGCACTTGTTGTGCCACCCTTAGGGACCCTGTACTTTTACACACACACACTGCCCTTGCAGGCTGCGTGTCTTGGTGCAGAACAAAAGTGAAGAGTCGACATGGCACACATCCCTGTGTGCCATGCCTACAAACCACTGCCCTGGCCTAGGTCATCCACCCCTCTAGCTGGGTGCACTATGCCAGTGGTGAGGGCACAGAGGCATGAGCCCTGTGCCCCTACAGTGCCCAAGTCCATTCTCGGGCATTGTAAGTGCAGTGCTACCATTAAGAGTATATGGTGCTGGGAGTTTGTCATTACGAACTCCACAGCACCATAATGGCTACACTGAAGACTGGGAAGTTTGGTATCAAACTTCTCAGCACATTAAACCCCCACTGATGCCAGTGTGGGATTTAATGTAAAACGCACTCCAGAGGGCATCTTAGAGATGCCCCCTGAAACCAACCCGACCTCCAGTGTCCGGACTGAGTGGCTGCCACCACCAGACCTGTTTCTGGACCCCTTGGTCGAGAGCCTCTGCTCTCAGGGGCCTGAAACAATGCGCATCCTGGAGCGAGATGCCAAAGCCTCCTCCCCCAGGACGGGCAGGGGAAGCTTCAAAGGCCTGCCGCCTTTTGAGCTTCCCCAGACCATTTGCTGCTCCCAGCAAACTGCCTACTGGTTCTACCCCCACTTCTGGCGGGAGAACCGGCGGGAAAACGAGAGGCAGGAAATGGGTTGTGCCCACCTCTGCCAACTCCACCCCTAAGGTGGGGGAGGCGAGGTGAAGCACAAACTCGAGTCCCCGCCATCTTGAGGATGGGGGGACCCAGCCAACCAGGGACAGGCTCCTGCCCCCCTCCCCCTGGAGAGTGGCAGAATAGGGGGTGTACCCACCCCAGGGAAGGGACCCATTGGTCCCTGCCCTTACCTACCTGTAACCACCCCTAAATTCAGTATTTAGGGGCTCCCTGAACCTTCCTTTCTCAGTTCCAGATTCAAACACAAGAAAGAAGAACAAGAAACAAGAAGACCTGCCGTGCAACTGCTCACAAGAGGAAGACACCAACTGATTTGGCCCCAGCCCTACCGGCCTGTCGACCCTCGAACCTGCTCCTGCTAAACCCCGGCGTCTCCAGTGGTCAGCACCCTCACAAACCCCGGAGGACCTGACTGCCTTGTGACTCTAACCACCTGGGACTCACAAGAGCAGTGGTACTGCTCAAAGCAAGCAACCAACCCCTGGTGCCAACCGGGAACCGCGAATCCTGCACCCTCTGCACCCGCCGAGCCCGGCCTGTGCCTGAGAGGGCAAATACCAAGAGGACGTCCCCCCGGCGACTGTGACCCAGAATCCAGCACCCAAGGGCCCTCCTCGACGCTCCTGACGACGCCTGCAGCCTCAGAACCAGGGACCCCTCCAACCGCGACCAGCCGAGGGTAAGATTTCCGACGCCTAAAGACACCCCTGCACCCGACGCCCCACGGCCTCCTGTGCCCAACTCCTGGGTGCCTACCCTTCCCACAGCTTCCCAACTTACCCCTCGAAGTGGTGGTCGCACTTGAAGAATCACCGTCCCCGAGCTTGCAGTCTTTGTTCGTGTCACAGCTTTCCCATTGAAAACCATTGGGCGCCCAACGGCCCAAAAGCCCACTGCACCCGGCCGCCCCAGTGCCGCTGAGGGTGCACCAACTACCCTGTTCGACTTCCCCACTTGCCCTGAGCAAGTGACCAGGAGCTTTGCTCCCACAGCCGAGTGGCCTGCTAGCCAAAAGCTGATAACTCACTTTTCTTCCATAGGGTAACATTGACTGGTTTCACTTGGAAATTCTTCTAAGTGTGGAGTTTCTCAACTTTAAAATATTCACCTAAAATCAACCGAGTAACGAAAACGAAAATACTCACCTGCTATTAGGAGAGATCACAGTGCCGGATCTTGGTGCCCAGCACTGACCCTGAAAAGTACTCACAACGTTACTTACCGCTAACTCAATTTCCTTCCATAGGGATCCATTGACTGGTTTTCTGTGAAATTTCTTCTAAGTGTCCACTTTTGAAATACCAAAATATTGCTTAAAAATCACAACAGTAACGAATTCCGGTTTACTCACCTGTCATCAGGAGAGACCTCATTGCTGCATCTTTTAGTCCAGTACTGACCCTGAAAAGTAATTTTTACCGTACTTACCAGTAACTTGAAATTCCTTCCATAGGATATCATTGCCTGCTTTTTGCTGAAAAAGTTTCTAAGTGTCGATTTCTGAAACTTACAAATATTCTTTAAAAATCGTGCCAACGATACAAACGTAATTACTTGCCTGTTTTAGATAGATATCCCAGTGCTGAACCTGAGAGCCCAGCACTGGATTACAAAAGTAACGTAAACATACTTTACCTGCAAACTGAATTTCCTTCCATAGGATAACATTGGTAATTTTACCTAGAAAAGTTTCTAAGTGTCAACTTTTAAAATACAATAATATTCCTTAAAAATCACTACTGTAACCAAAACGCTTTTACTCAACTGTTTACAGGAAGTGTCCCGGGACTGAATCCAAGATCCAGTCCTGTGGTTAGAAAAGTAATCCACAAAGTAACTAATTGCATTTAACTAAAACTTTCCATTGAGCTCAATGTTGCATTGTTTGACATTGTGTTGCCTTCTGCACCAACTGTGACTACTGTAATCAAAAAGTCTATTGCCTATTCAGAAAGTGTTTAACTAAGGTAACCCATTCTGAGAAAGTATATTTTGACCCTATTGTTGGTTCTAAAATAAAACAAGCATATATTTTTTTTATATACAAACCATTGGCCTAGAGTTCAGTTCTTGAGTGTGTGGCTTCATTTGCTGACTGAGTGTGTACAACAAATGCTTTACACTGTCCTCTGATACTGCCTTACTGCTCGACCAAGCTACCACTTTAGAGAGTAAGGTTATATTTAACTTTAGCCTCTGCCTTACCATTGGGGAACTGTGGACCCTATACACACTGTACCTTACTTTGGTGCAGTATATATAGAGCCACTTTCCTACAGTAGCGCAAACAATCCCACAGTGCCCATCCCTCTCAAAATACAACATGTCAGAAACTCTTCTCCCCTTGTGCAGAGCCTATGTGCCCACCCGGGAGTGTGGCCAAGGTAATAAGGAGTCCTCTCCTTGGTTGTCACGCAAAACTGGTTTGGTGGTTGCTTTCCTCCCACTGGATTTGGTGCCAGTCTGACTAGACATAATCTGGGGCCTTTCACTGTGTCACCTAACTTTTACTTGTGACAGGGCAGGCTTCTTTGAAATTAACTAAGTTCTTGGGCCCACCCCACTGCCAGCGGAAGCAAGCACCTACCCGCTCCCGGGCCATTGTTTATCCTCTGGAAGCAGTTTTGACACATTATTCACACCAAATACAGGCTGAGCAGTAACTGTAGAGCTAATACAAATTATCCTCCAGCAGCTTCAGGCAGGGTAAAGGTAACTTTCTATTAGTTACATTACCGCTATATTTAATTAAGACCTGACTTCACCATTAGATTGGTTGTTTTTTTAATAATATAAAAAATTTCTTTGAATGGAGTCTGTAGTTAGTACAGATCAAAAGCTATACATTTAATTTTGGAATCTATACTTTGACTTTTCCTATGTTCAGTTTTGCAGCGTGAATCTTTCTGGATTCACTATGCTGTGCATTATTCCGCCATCTAGTGGTTGGGTCCGGAATTGCAGTCTTTTTTTTTTTTTTCGTGGCCCAGGTGGGCGTCGACATACCACCATTTGGTGTCCTTCGTGACGTCGACGTGCTTCCTCCGGAAGCTCCCAACTTTGGCCGCCATCTTCAGATACTTTTCTCCGCCGTTGGGTCTGGATCGTTGCTGAAGAGTTCCAGAATTTTTGGAAGAGGAATAGAGTAAAATCGTAGGAAAGCGACGAAAATCAAGTTTCAGCTACACCGGACTACAGGTCAGGTAACCGGGACGACGAGGGAGATGGTTTACGACCAAGAACTCGACGTTCTACAGAGAATACGCATGCAGGGGGCTCCCTGAGCGCGGGGATGGACAAAACACCGTTCAAGTTTTGCACCAATTGCCACCACAAATACGCCCATAAGGACCAGCATCCAGTATGCAACCTCTGCCTGCCGCTCGACCACAGCAGCGAAGACTGCAACGCGTGCTCCGCGTTTGCACCCAAGACCCTCAGAGTAAGGGAGAGGCAGAGAAGGGCGAACCACAACATGCAGGGGCAGGGACCACCTCCATCGCTCCGAGACTTGGGCCTCTCCAGTGGAGAAGAGGACAACATCGCCGAAGGACCGGAGGACTGCACGGTCGTCTAGGTCCATAAGAAGACGTCGAAGGAGGTAAGGGAGTCGTCGACCCCTAAACACTCGAGCGACACTCGGAAGGGTGAAGCTAAAGCCCAGAGCGACACTCGTAGAAGTGAAGCTAAGTCCTCGAAGGGAGCGTTGCCGCCGAAACACTCGACGAAGGCAACAGCAACCAAGGACAGCCAGCTGAGCGGATCCTTCGTAAAGGACTCCCAATCGGCGAAAGCCCTCGAAAAACCAAGATCGTCGAAGGTTGCCCTCAGAAAGGACACCTCGGTGCAGAGAAAGGAATGGCCGACATCGTCGCCGACGTCGATGGCCCCGAAGAGAGGCGCTCCAACCCTTGACGCCGAACATGCCGCCGAGATGGAGAGGAAGAAGAGGAGGCTCGAGGCCGAAATGGCGAGCATCCTGCAGCGAAAAAGGGACTTCGACGAGAAGATGAGCCAATACACCATCCCGCCGAAACCCTCGCTCGAAGTCGAAAGAGACGACGAGGATGCCGAAAACACCCGAACCAGTCGAGGAACAGGGGGACGAAGACTATTATTTCGAGGACGCGGCGGCGAAGACCTGCAATCTTACTGGGACTCGACGTCCTCGGAGGCACAAGACCTAGAATGGCAAGATCTCGACGCAGAATCGCCGGAAGAAGGGGTAGATACTTACCCCTCGCCGCCAGACGATATAGGGATCTACAACCTGGTCGTCCAAAAGGCTGCACAGACGTATGGAGTGAAAATGGAAGAGGAGAAGCCCAAGGCATGTTTTCTCCTGGAGACTTTACTGCCTCAACAAACTAGGAGCCAATTCCTACCCATACTTCCTAGTGTGCTGGATCAAGGAAGAGAGACTTTTAAGGAACCAGCAGTATGCAAGGCAGTGACGCCATGAACGGAGAAGAAGTATAAACATTCTTCAAAGGACCCTGCATACATCCAGGGGTCAGTACCAGCCGACTCCATAATTGCAGCAACGGCTAGGAAAAGGGCCAATGTGCCCACTAATGCAGGACCACCTCCAGACAAGGAGAGTAGGAGGATGGATCTCACAGGGAGAAAGGTGGAGAGAAATGCGGCAATCCATTGGCGCATCGCAAACTCCAACGCCCTGATCAACAGACACGCATACCAACACTGGAATTAAGTGGGGCAGCTCCTAAAGCATCTACCAGAAGAGTACCAACAAAGAGCAGCTCACCTGGTAGAAGAAGGCAAAAGCATGGCGAACACATGCCTAAAATCAGCATTGGATGCTGCAGAAACATCGAGCAGCCTAATGATGATAGGAGTGACCGAAAGGAGACACGCATGGCTCAGAATTTCGGGATTCAAGCCAGAGGTGCAAAGCAACATCCTGAATACACCTTTTAACGGGGAGCAACTGTTCGGCACACCAGTGGACGACAAGTTGACGCAGCTCAAGAAGAACAACGAGACAGCAAGGTCCATGGGAGCGTTGCAGTTCAGAGGGATGAGAAGGGGCATACCCACAAGAAGGCCAGGTGGGAGAGGTGGCAACGTGCCTACCACATCGCACCAGACGTTCCAGCAAGGCTACCAAGGGAACAACCAAGGCCAGCAGCAGCAGGGACAGCAGCAGCAGAACTGGCAGTACCAGCCCCGGGGACAGTCCTTTCGAGGGCGCGGAAACGGACGAGGACAAACACGAAGGGGAGGCCAGCAGCCCTCATCCAAGTGACTTCACCAGGAAACAGACCCCCACCCTAGCAACACCTCGGGGTGGGCGGAAAGACATAGAGGAAAACTGCAGCCGAGCGTTCAACAACAAACAGTACCTCGAACACTCAAGACCGGTAGGGGGAAGAATAAAAAACTTCATCCAGGAATAGAGGAAGGTCACATCGGACAAATGGATACTAAACATCATACAATACGGATACTGTATAGAGTTAGAAAAACAACCTCCGAACAGAAAACCAAGAAGCAAGGCACACTCGGCGAAGGAGCTCTCGCTCTTGCAACTAGAGGCGCAAGAACTGCTCAGCAAGGAGGCAATAGAAGTGGTGCCGAAAAACCAAAGGAACAAAGGGGTTTACTCAACTTAATTCCTGGTGCCAAAGGTGGACGAAACACTAAGACCTATCCTGGATCTAAGTTTCCTAAACAAATTCATAAAAACTCAAAAGATTCAAGATGACTTCCCTACAAGAGGTAATACCACAAATACAACAAGGGGACTTCATGGCTACTATAGATTTAAAGGACGCTTACTTACACATCCCCATCAACCACAAACACAAGCGCCTGCTGAGGTTTGTGATCAACCAAAGCCACTACCAATTCACAGTGCTGGCATTCGGCCTAAAATCCGCACCAAGGGTGTTTACAAAATGCCTAGCAGCTGTCGCAGCACCCTACGAAGGCAAGGAATACACGTATACCCCTATCTCGACGACTGGCTCGTAAAGGCAAGTTCGTACAGCCAATGCAAACTACACATCCAGCAGGTCATACTGACGCTGACACGACTGGGTTTCTCCATCCATTGGGAGAAATCGTCAACAGAACCAGAGCAAATCAAGATATTCTTAGGGGCAGAGATCGACACCATACAGGCCAAAGTGTTCCCCAGCAGGAAGAGAACATTGGCGATACTGAAGGAAACACGTCATTACCGCAAGGGGCAAGTTCTGACAGTGAGGACGGTGAGCAAGCTGATGGGAATGATGGCATCCTGCATTCACCTAGTCCAAAATATTCGACTACACATGAGCCCATTCCAGGAATAGATACAGCAGCAATGGTCACAGGCAACTGGGAGTTGGGAAGATCTAGTGGTTGTCACACACGCAGTGCATCAGGAAATAGCGTGGTGGAACGAACAAAACATATCACAGGGGAAACCATTCACACAACCAACTCCAACAGTGACCATCACAACGGACGCCTCCCAGCTGGGGTGGGGCGCACACATGAACAAGCTCAAGGTGAGGGGGCTATGGTCGCAACAGGATGCGGTCAAGCACATCAATTACCTGGAACTAAAAACAGTGTTCCTAGCCTTAAAAGCCTTTCAGAAGGAGCTGTACGGAAACAGGGTGTTGATCCAATCAGACAACACCACGATCATGTTCTACATCAACAAACAAGGAGGAACACAGTCAGTAGCGCTATCAGGGCTAGCACAGGAGATATGGACATGGGCTATTCCATTGAGGATAGACCTACTAGCAATACATCTCCCAGGGAAGGAAAATGTGGAAGCAGACGGACTCAGCAGGCAGACGTCAGCATCCCACGAATGGGAGATCAACCAACAGGAATTACAGAAAGTATTCCAGAAGTGGGGTACACCAAAAATAGACTTATTTGCAGCACACCAAAATGCAAAGTGCCAACACTTCGCATCCAGACAACCAGACCATCGGTCACAAGGGAATGCGCTATGGATAAATTGGTCAAAGACATTTGCATACGCTTTTCCCCCGATACCACTGATACACAGGGTATTCAACAAATGCAGGATCAGCAACATGTTACTGATACTAATAGCACCTCAGTGGGCCAGACAGTCATGGTTCTCACAAATATTGGAGATGGCGTAAGCACCAGCACACAGATTCCCAAGACGAAGGGACCTGTTAACAATGCAGAACGGGAGAGTGCTACACCCAGAGCCAGAGAGCCTCAGTCTGGCGGCATGGCTCCTGAAGACCTAGAGTTCGCACACCTCAAGCTACCGGCGAGCACAATGGCAGTGCTCAGGGAGGCAAGAAGGCCTACCACAAGGAAATGCTACGTAGCAAAGTGGAAAAGGTTCTCAGAATGGTGCATTAGAGAAAAGTTGCAAAGAAAGATCGCAAGGGAGTCAACAGTACTAAAATATTTAACACACCTACTGCAAAGTAAACTAAACTACGCATCCCTAAGGGTACACTTAACGGCGATTGTGGCTTACACAAGAGGAGAAACCGGGAAGAGTTTCTTCACCTCACAAGTAGTAAAAAGATTCCTAGAAGGGGCAAAGAGAATCGCACCTCCAAACAGAATGCCAGCACCAGCATGGAACCTCAACGTACTGCTGACCCAATTGATGAAGGCACCATTCGAGCCGATGCACAAGGCTACACTGCACATGCTCACACTAAAGACGGCCTTCTTAGTGGCTATCGCATCTCTACGAAGAGTAAGTGAGTTGCAAGCGCTAACACTTCAAGAGCCCTACCTGAAGATACACAGTGATAGGATTGTGATGAGAACAGACCCACACTTCATGCCAAAGGTGGTGTCCCGGTTCCACATCAACCAGATGTAAGAAAGTGGCTCTGTATATACTGTTCCCAAATAGGTACAGTGTGCACAGAGTCCACAGTCCCCAGAGGTTTGGCAGAGGCTAAAGTTAGATATAACCTTACTCTCTAAAGTGGTAGCTTGGTCGAGCAGTAAGGCAGTATCAGAGGACAGTGTAAAGCATTTGTTGTACACACTCAGTCAGCAAATGGTCTCACACACTCAAGAACTGAACTCTAGGCCAATGGTTTTGTATCAAAATATATAGTTGTTTTATTTTAGAACCAACAATAGGTATCAAAATATACTTTCTCAGAATGAGTTACTTTAGTTAAATACTTTTCAAATAGGCAATAGACTTTTGAATACAATAGTTACAGTTGTTGTAATAGGCAACACAATTTCAAACACAATAATACATTGAGCTCAATGGGAATTTCTAGTTAAATGCAATAGATTACTTTTTGGATTACTTTTCTTACCACAGGACTGGATCCTAAATTCAGTCCTGGGACATCTCCTGTAAACAGTTGAGTAAAAACGTTTTGGTTACAGTTGTGATTTTAAGGAATATTATTGTATTTTAAAAGTTGACACTTAGAAACTTTTTCACATAGAATCACCAATGTTATCCTATGGGAGGAAATTCACTTAGCAGGTAAGTGGGGTTATTGTTACTTTTTCTAACTCAGTGTTGGATCCTGGATCCAGCACTGGTGCATCTCCTGTAAACAGTTGAAAGAATGTGTTTTTGTTATACAGGCGATTTTTATCGAATATTTGTAAGTTTGCAAAATCGACACTTAGAAACTTTTTCAGCAAAAACCAGGCAATGTTATCCTATGGAAGGAAATTCAAGTTACTGGTAAGTACAGTTATGATTACTTTTCAGGGTCAGTGCTGGGCACCAAGATCCAGCACTGGGATCTCTCCTGATAACAGGTGAGTAAATTAGTTTTACGTAATTCGGCTGATTTTAGATGAATATTTTAAAGTTTAGAAACTCCACACTTAGAAACTTTTTCACATAGAATCACCAATGTTATCCTATGTAAGGAAATTCAATTCACAGGTAAGTTACTTTTTAGTTACTTTTGTAATCCAGTGCTGGACTCCTAGATTCAGCACTGGGACATTTACTTAAAACAGGTAAGTAATTACGTTTTTGTAGTTTGTACGTTTTTAAAGAATATTCTTGTATTTCAAAAGTTGACACTTAGAAACTTTTCCACAAAGAACCCCCAATGTTATCCTATGGAAGGAAATTCAATTCACAGGCAAGTTACTTTTTAGTTACTTTTCTTACTCAGTGTTGGACACCTAGGTTCAGCACTGGGACCTTTCCTGCAAACAGTTGAGAAAATTCGGTTAGGTTATTTGTGCGATTTTTAAGGAATATTCTTAGTTTTCAAAAGTCGACACTTGTAAACTTTTTGGGAGAAAAAGTGTCAATGTTATCCTATGAGGAAAAACGAGTTATCGGTTTCGAGGTAAGTAATCGGTCTTTTGAGTTAGGGTTCTGGGGTTAGACTCAGGGGTCTCCCAGGGTCAGTGATGCACTGTTGTTGCACCCTCAGCGGCACTAGGGCGGCCGGGTGCAGAGTGTTGAGGCCCAATGTTATCCTATGGAGGATAGGGGGACTCCGGTTGGTGGCTGCTGGCAAGCAGGCCATGGGGTTGTGGGAGCAAAGCTCCTGAGGGTTAAGCTCAGGGCACGTTGGGGACCAAGTTAGCACCAAAGGGGCACCCTCAGCGGCACTAGGGCGGCCGGGTGCAGGGTGCTGTTTTGAGGTCGGGTGCCCTGTTGATTTCAATTTAGATTCTCCGGGACAAAGAAACACTGCAGGCTCGGGGACGAGGACCTTCCAGGAGCAACCACCACTTTGAGGTGTAAGTTGGGATGTAGAGGGTTGGTTAGGCACCGTTGGTTGGGGCACACAAGGCCGTGGGGCGTCGGGTGCAGGGGTGCCTTGGGACGTCGGATTCTGCTTACCCGCTCTGGTCGCGGTAGGGGGGTCCTCTGGATTGAGGCTGCAGGCGTCGTCAGGAGGCTTGAGGCAGGTCGGGGGTCGTCGGATCTCGGGTCAGGATCGCCGGGGGGACCTCCTCTGGGTATTTGCCCACTCGAGCTCGGGTCGGATTCGGCGGGTGCAGAGTGTGCGGGATTCGCGGTTCCTGGCTGGCACCAGAAGCTGCAGGTCAAACACGTCCGGTGTTCACGGGAGAAACAGCTTGGAAAGTGAAGGCAGGCAGGTCCTCCGGGGTTTTTGAGGTTGCTGGCCGCTGGACACGCCGGGGTTTTGCAGGAGCAGGTTCGAGGGAGACAGGCCTGTAGGGCTGGGGCCAAGTCAGTGGGCGTCGTCCTCTTAGCTCTGCACGGCTTCTCGTCCTTCTTCTTCTTCTTCTTCCTTTTCTTGTTGTTGCTGGATCTGAGGAAGGAAGGTTCAGGGTGCCCTAAATACTAAATTTAGGGGCGTTACAGGCTAGGTAAAGGGCAGGGACCAATGGGTCCCTTCCTGGGAGTGGGTACACCCCTATCCTGCCCCTCTCCTGTGGGAGGGGGCAGTAGCCTAGTCCTGATTGGGCAGGGCTCCCCATCTTCAAGATGGCGAGAGCCTGGAGTTGTGCTTCACCTCGCCTCCCCCACCTGAGGGTGGGGTTGGCAGAGGCTGGCACATCCCTTTCCTCCCTTGGGGTTTCCCGCCAGTCTTCCCGCCAGAGAGGGGTCAGAACCGGTGGGGGCCAGTTGCGGAGTACAGCAAGTAGCCTGGAGAAGCTCACAAAGGCGGCATGCCTTTGAAGCTTCCCCTGCCAATCCTGGGGGAGGAGACCTAGCACCTCGCCCAGGATGTGCATTGTTGCAGGCCCAGGAGAGCGGATGGCTCTCCACCCAGGGGTCCAGCAACATGTCTGCTGTGTGGCAGCCGGGGCAGCCCCTCAGACAAGACGTGGATTGTAGGTTAGGTTCAGGGGGCAACTCTAAGTTGCCCTCTGTCGTGCATTTTACATTAAATCCCACACTGGCATTAGATGTGGGTTTAATGTGCTGAGAAGTTTGATACCAAACTTCTCAGTCTTCAGTGTAGCCATTATGGTGCTGTGGAGTTCGTAATGACAACCTCCCAGCACCATATACTCTTAATGGCATCACTGCACTTACAGTGCTCAGGAATGGCCCTGGGTACTGTAGGGACACAGGGCTCATGCACCTGTGCCCACACCACTGGCATAGTGCACCCAGCTAGAGGGGTGACTGAGGTATGCCAGGGCAGTGTGTTTGTGGGCATGGCACACAGGGATGTGTGCCATGTCGACTCTCTATTTAGTTCTGCACCAAGACACTCAGCCTGCAAAGGCAGGGTGTGTGTGTCAGGAGTACAGGGCCTCTAAGGGTGGCACAATAAGTGCTGCAGCCCTTAGGGGCCTTCTCTAGTCACAGTGCCCTGGGTACCTAGGGTACCATTTACCAGGGGCTTACCTGTGGCCAGAGATGCCAATTGGGTTTAGGCTTTAGTACAGTTTTAGGGAAGGAACACAGGCCCTGGGTACCTGATTGGCAGGGACCCAGGGCACACCAAGGAAAAGTGCATCAGTTATCAGGCAAAAAGTGGGGGTTACTGCAACAGAAACCCACTTCCCTACACCAGACAATGCAAATACCTAGTTTTTGCCAAAAACCGACCACAAGCACAGAGAGAGCGCTGCACACACTGGACGCCAGGAGGGCGGTGATGCACTATATAGAAAGGACAAAAGAGTGCAGAAAGACAAAACAACTCTTTGTTTCCTTCGCAAGCAGTTTTTTGGGACGGCCAGTTACCAAAAATACCATTGCATGATGGATTGCACAAACCATACAACTATGCCACAAACAAGCTGGGCAACTGTTACAAGGAGCAGCTCATGCTCACTCAACAAGGAAGAAAGGAGCAACGATTGCGTTTCTGGCCAACACACCGATTCAAGACATTTGCCAAGCTGCAACATGGTCTTCAGTGCACACGTTCACTAAGCACTACTGTGTGGATATCCAAATGAACAAAGAAGCGCAAGTGGGACAGAAGGTCTTACAACACATATTCAGTAACCAGTGCTCATCTTCCACCCAGCCACCACAATAAGGACAAACCGCTACAAAGTCTATGCACAGCATAGTGAATCCAGAAAGATTCACGCTGCAAAACGTATAGTTTCTTATCTGTCGGTGTAGTTTTGCAGCTTGAAGACTTTCTGGATTCACTAGCGAACCCACCCTCCTCCGCCAAAAGATGAGACGGGAGGAAAGGGAGTAAACACAAACAAGACTTTACAAAATAAGAGGAAAAACAAGAATAACACAAGACAAAAAAAAAAAAGAATCCGAAGATGGCGGCCAAAGGTGGGAGCTTCCAGAGGAAGCACGTCGACGTCACGAAGGACACCAAATGGTGGTATGTCGACGCCCACCTGGGCCACGAAAAAAAAGGGAAAAAAGACTACAATTCCGGACCCAACCACTAGATGGCGGAATAATGCACAGCATCGTGAATCCAGAAAGTCTTCAAGCTGCAAAACTACACGACACGTAAGAAACTATACGTTACAGCCTGACCATTGACAATGTCGTTTTGGGCCTAGTCACTCAGGGAACATCCCATTTCTATTGTCACACATTCCACTCCTAAATATTACGCACCCTACTTTGTGGGAAGCAAATTACACATAGGGGTGACTTTTTAAATATTTAAAATCAGGTTTTGCATTGTGAATCTTTTCTGGATTCACATGCTGTGCATTATTCCGCCATCCAGTGGTTAGGTATGGAGTTGTCTCCTTGTATTTTCACTTCTCCCACCCTCCCTTCACCACACCCGTGGGCGTCGTCAATCATTTGAGTTTAAACCCCTTCTTGCATGACGTCAGACGTATGCCTAGGAAATCCTTTGATGCAGTCGCTATCTTTAGATTCTTCAGTTTTTTCACCTTTGGGTCTGGAAGCTTAAGGGAAAGCTCCAGAGTTAAGAAAGAAGAAACTACGCTGAGGAGAAGATATTTCCATCAAAACCACCATCGAGGGAAGGGGTTCTTTGATGCCCGGTAAAGAGAGGTCTATCTTACAAAGAGGAGGACGTCCTGCAGGAGACCCAACGAGAGTAACAAGGCCTCGGGGAGGTAATCTAGTTGCCCTCGGGTAAGGGACACTAGAAAGTGCCGAGAGACAAACCCAGAATTAAGATAAACACTCAAGGTCGTGGCACGACCAAGCCAAAGGTCTCAGACTCGGAAACCGGCAGTATAGTCAAAACTTTTGATCTTGAAGGGCAAAGTCAGGCCCAAAGAGCCACACGGGTCCAAGGCAAGAGACACCGCTGGAGGCAAACCCTCGAAACTGGTTTCAACCTCGAGAGCAGATCAAAACCGTGAGAGGGAGAAGGCAAAAAGCAGCTCGATGTCGATCGAGAAGACTGGGCCCACATTGGCACCAAAAAGCTGCTCTACACCAGCCGCAAAGGGCAGTGATCCATAGTGAGCGATGCACTCGAGTTCAACACCAAACAACTTTTCAACCTCAATGTCAAAACACAGAGAAGAAGCTGCTGAGCTCAATGCCAACAGCAAGTCGCTATATTTGGAGCAATAAAGAAGCTGTCTTGAGACAGAGCTCAGAGCTCTAATGATGAAAGGGAAGAAAATCTGATTCTCTTCAGGGTACAGAATCCCTTTAAAACATCACCCACAGACATGAGACGAGACAAAGGGGCTAGAAAAGCCCATAATTCCAGAACCTCATGAGGAGATGGAGCAGGATTTCTTTGAGTTAGAGGAAGAACAGGAAGACCTCTTGCAAATGGGAGAGCCAGCAGATGAATGGCAGGACACCTAAAGACACCTCTGCATCCTTCACCCCAGGTCCGTGGAGAAGAGGACCCAGGCGACATCTGATAGTCCTGGAGGGGTCAACCCACGGTGGACTCGGACTCTGGAGCATTGGGGGACCTCACTGGGACCGGTGGGCCACTCTGATTTGGCCCGTAGGCGTCGTTGCAGTGGTGGTTCCAGGCGCCAGTTTTCTTTGTCCTCAGCAGGCTCAAAGTCTGTCTTGTGAGTTTCTTTTGAACAGAACTGCTGTTCACAGGAGATCCAGTCTTTGTTGAAGGCAGTCAGTCCTCCCAGGAGTTCTGGAGGTCGCTGGCTGCAGGACAATGCGACTTTTGGTGCAGAATCTCTGGAAACTGCAGACGGGCCAGTAGGGCTGGGGCCAAGTCAGTTCTTCTCTGCAGTCTCCTCTGCTGGGCGTCTTATTTCATCCTTCTTCATAGGTTGGGGGGAATCTCTCTTCTTGGTTCAGGGGCGTTTTAGGGGTCTCGAGGTCAGTAGCCAACGGACTACTGACCTTAGGGTGACTACACCCTTGGTGTGCTCACCCCACGTGGGGGATCCCTAATCCTGATTGGAGAGTGCCTGCCATATGCAAAATGGCGGGCACTGAAGAGTGGGCTTTAACTCGCCTCCCCCACCTGAGGGGTGGGGTTGGCAGAGGTGGGCACACCTTCTAGGCTGTTCTAATTTTTCCCTCCTGTCTTCCCGCCAAAAAGGAGGGGAGACAGGAAGGGGGCCTGCTCCTGAAAACAAGAGAGGCTGGGGATCTCGTTACAAAGGCGTCAAGGCCTTTGAAGCTCCCCTGCCACAGATGGCTCTTCCTGACCTGGGGGAGGTGTGAACACCTCCGCCCAGGAAAGGCTTTGTTTCTGGGCTCAGGGAGCAAAGGCTCCCACCCCAGGCGTCCACAAACATGTCTCGTGGTGGCAGGCAGGTGTTTACCAGTCGGGGAACCCACCAGAGGCTGGTCGTTTTTCAGGGGGCATCTCTAAGATGCCCTCTGAGTGCATGGTATAATAAATCCCACACTGGCATCAGTGTGTGTTTATTATGCTGAGAAGTTTGATACCAAACTTCCCAGAATTCAGTAAAGCCATTGTGGTGCTGTGGAGTTCGTAATGACAAACTCCCAGACCATATACTCTTTATGGCTTTACTGCACTTACAATGTCTAAGAATAGATTGGACACCTTAGAAAAGTTGCTCAAACAACTGTACCCTCACCAGTGGTATAGTGCACCCAGCTAGAGGGGTGTCTTACCTATACCATAGGCAGTGGGTTGCAGTCATGGCACACAGGAATGTGTGCCATGTTGACTATTCACTTTTCTCTGCACCAAAACACGCAGCCTGTGTGTGTTAATGTACGGGACCTCTAAGGGTGGCACATTATGTGCTGCAGCCCTTAGAGGCCTTTCCTGGTCACAGTGCCCTTGGTAACCATGGTACCTTTTACCAGGGATTTACATGTGGCCAGAGAGGTGCCAATTGGGGGGTACAAAGGTACAGTTTTGGGAAAGAACACATGCCCTGGGAACCTGATTGGCAGGGACCTATGGCACTTCAAGTCAAAGTGCATCAGAAATCTGGCAAAAAGTGGGGGGGGTTACTGCAACAGAAACCCAGCTTCCTACACAAGCAGGGTTAACTTATTTTGTAATTGAGTGGGGCAACAATGACTGAATCCGGTTACTAATGTTACTGATTGGAAAGTGGGCCCTCAGGAGAAAGTCTATACTTTCTCCCCATTCTTAATCTGACCATTTTTACAGTTGCTGGAGTTTTGAAAACGCCCTGTCCCTACTACAACATACAAGGGAGCCATTCTAAATATTATGTTGTAATGAATTCAAACTTCTAAAGCAGCAAAATCCTACTGCTGCTTTTTCCATTTGCACATGTGTTGCGACAAAATACCTCTGCATGGCTTTTTAAAGCTAGATCACCTGGCTTTCTTATCAGCCATGTGTGTTTTTCTCCAGTGAGCTCGACAGAGAGCTGTTTTATTGTTGCAAGGCATCAGCGCTGCACTCTGATGATGTGACAACTTATATGCAGATCTGTCAGTTTTTACAGCCCACTGTGTCCAGGCTATGGAAGACTGACATTGGTGAAGTTTAATTGATAGTCAGAGTTACAGGCTTTTTTCTGTAACACTATATTGAGATGGGCCTTCTGGCTTCTCTAATCAGTCTCCCGACTGTGGGGTACTTTGCCCTTTCATGTTGGTGCAGTTTCTGTGTCAGCATGAAAACTAGTTACCTCTTTTCTGATTCAAATTTGTATTTCTTTGCGAGATGGCCATTCATATTTCTTTGGGAGAATGGCCTATCTCGAGCCTTTCCACATTTCACCTGAGACAGCCTAAACGTGTTTTAAGAAGAGAGGCAGGGTTGCATACATTGGACATGAGATCATCGTGCTGAGATTTTTCCCCATCCTTCCTTTAGTAAGGAGGGGCCCTTGAACTTCCAAAGATGCAGACCACCTTATCAGGCCTGGTCATCAAGCAAAGATAAATACTGGCACATTGACAAGTGATTGTTCAGCTTTTCGACTTTGAAATTGCTGAGGACCTGTATACTAGTGCAAGAGAGAAGGTCAGTTGCTGCATCACCACTTTCTCTTCAAACTGGACCTAATGTAAGGAAAGATTTGTAGATGCATATTGCTAGAAGCTGTGGGGAAAGAAAGTGATTACCTGCCTGTACAAAGAGCTGGAGTTTCCTTCCTTGGAGGAAGTGAACTGATTTGCAAATGACTGCCAGCACTTAGCTGTGTAAAGGACCTGCATTGGATAGTCTTGAAAGGCAGACACTACCCAGAAGTCAGAAGATCCTCCAGCTACCTGCCGAGGAGAAACAACAATGAGCACAATAACATCTGGCTCCATGAGGGGAGAGGCGTTATTGCATTCAGTCAGCAAAAAGGCCTCTTTTGCCCCCAACCCTCCTCGTACAGTAGGGTTTTGACATAGTGAGTGCCCCCCCTTCCTTTTTGCCTGGAAAATGATGGGGTTTCGATTGTAAGTGCACAGGGTCTCTGCCAACCTGGTCCCCTGTGCCAGTACTTCTTCCCTAAAACTGTACCACGATTGGAGACTAAATCTCCAGTGGACAGCGGACCTGTCCAGAAGAAACCAATTCCAAAGACAAACAACTCTGCCCTGAGGAACCGCAAAACCGCATCCACACCCACCTCTGCGCCTGATGCCCATGGCCCGAGTCCAAATGGCCCCTGGTCCTGCAAAGGTTTCCCAGCACTTCTGAGCCAGGGTCCACTGTGGGCCGACCCCTGCCGGACTGCACCTCGAACACCTGAAGCCTCAACTTGAAGACTCCCCTTGACTGCAACCTAGTGCTGCCTTGTGGCCTCCCCTCTCCTTACCTTAACTTCAGGAACTCAACCCCTGACACCGCTTTACTCACCTGTGAGCAGCACAACTTCGAGTATTAGTCAATGGGTGCATAACAAATGTCTTACACTCCTCTGTTAGGCCTAAGGCTGCTCGACCACACTAACACAAATAGAGCACTTTGGGTTTACATCGAGCCCTTTACACTTCTGGGGGAATATCTGGTCTCCTTGCACAATGTAACCTCCTAGTGGTATATCATATAAGGAGCCAGCTTCCTACATTGGTGGTGCTGCGGTGGGGTACAGGACTCAAAATTTGTTGTACACCTTGATTGATACGTGATTTCACAAGAGGAAATCTAAAATTGTCTTTAGTTAAAATATTTTTCCAATTTTCGATTTTTACAAATTTACTAGTTAGGGCCTTGGTTAAATCTACCAGTGTTTAGAAATTAAAATTCTGTAAAGTAGTTAGGTCCTTAGCAGTCCTTAGCATTTTTTGTAAGTTACTAATAAGATCCCAACTACTTTAAACACCATGTCTGAGAACCCAGGGACCTCCCAGGAGCGCAACCTGGCCCCCTATGCACATCTGAGAGTTCGGCAACTCAAAGATCTGTGCAAGACATGGAAAATTGCCATGGGTCCTAAACCCACAAAAGCCCATCTGCAGCAGTTGCTTGCAGAGAATGACATGGCCCTGGCAAGTAAAACTCCCCTCACTGGGGAAGAGGATGATGAGTCCCCAGAGGTAGAGGAAGGGGACTCCTACTCCATCACTACCTCCTCAGATAGTAACACCACTGGGAGTGACCCCTGCAGTGTCCCAGATGAGGTAAATCCCGAATAAGCAGATCTTCAGCAACTGGCCTTGAAGATAACCTTGGAGGCTAAACTCCTGGCCATAGAAAATGAAAGAGCTGAGACGGGCCTAGGACACATATCTGGTGGCAGCAAAATAATAAATAGGGAGCCAGTAGATTCTTTTGACCCTAAAATCCCCAAATGGATTGTCCCAAAATATTTGCGGGTGATAATATCACCAAGTGGTTGATTGCTTTCGAGAGAGCCTGTCAGGGTAGACATGTCCACAGGAAACTGTGGAATGCTATCCTGTGGGAAATGTTCTCAGGAAAATGCAGGGATAGACTCCTGACACTCAAAGAGAAAGAAGCTGAATCCTATGACCTTATGAAGGGTACCCTAATTGAGGCCTTTGGATTCACTACTGAGGAGTATAGGATCAGATTCAGGTAGGTTCGAAAAACCTAGAGCCAGACCTGGGTAGATTTTGTAGACTACTCCGTGAAATCACTAGGAGGTTGGTTAGATGGTAACAATGTACATGACTTTGAAGGGCTTTATGATTTGATAATGAAGGAGCATCTTTTAAGTAATTGTTACCAAGAGAAACTACATCAATTCCTAGTAGACCTAGGTTCACTTTCTCCTCAAGCGATGGGGAAGAAGGCAGACCACTGGGTCAAGACAAGGGTGACCAATACTATCATTGGTGGGGGAGACCACAGGAAAGAGGCCAACAAGGGTCAAGGGAAAGGGGGTAACTCTAAAAACAGAGTGTTCTTCAGGCCCCCAAAAAGCTGCTCAGAAGGGTGTGCCCAGAGACTCTTCACAGGCAAAGGGTGGGTACCAGGGTAAGAACTGGGATCTCAAGAAGGCTTGGTGCCATGACTGTAGGTCATTGGGGCACCAAACTGGAGACCCTAGCTGTAAAAACAAAAAATGTGCCTGTAGACAACCTGGAGTAAATGCAATTGCTAATGTCCAGATGGGATCCCAGGTGTGGCTTGGCCATGTCAGGGACCCCACTGAGGCAACTCTAGTCTTTGAGGGAAGGGTAGACTTATCCTGTGCTGCCTGGCCCACTAATTTGTGACAATACAGGCAGCACCCCTTGATTAGTGGGACCAGAGTAGAGGCTCTGAGAGATACTGGTGCTGGTTCACTCAGAACAGTACCTGATTGGAAGGACCTATGCAGTCACCAATGCGGACAGTGTCATAAAGATACATCCCAAGGCTATGATATATTTTGACTGGGGGGTGGGGGTGGGGGGAGTAGTTGGTAGAGGGGGGTAGAAGGTAGAGGCATTGTCCTCCACTCTCCCTGTAGAATGTCTGCTTGAAAATGATCTGTAGATTTCCACTTAGATTGAAGGTGAACTGAGGACCCATGCAGGAATACGAAGGATCCCAGACTGGGTTTGTGTAAAAACAAGAGCACAGAGTGAAAAAGAGGTGCTGGATCCTGAAAAAGTGGACCAGCCATCCAAGAGAAAAGGCAAGAAGACTGAGGACCAGCTTCTAAGCAGATTCCAAGTCAGAACCCCTCTTCTCAGGAAAAGGACTTGTTAGGCCCAGAGGAAACTGAGCCTGAGGAGCGTGGGCCTTACACGGCAGAGCTCTTGGGCCAAGGTGGACCCTGTAAAAACGGATCTGTGCCAAGGACTAAAAATCTGTCCCACTCTTGAAAGCCTGAGGCAGCAAGCTGCTGCACAGGAAAAGGGTGATATCAGTGGCAGCCACATGGTCTCTTGGGTGGATGGGCTCCTATACACTGAGACCAGAGACCCCAACCCTGGTGCAACCAGGAGAGTGGTTGAACCTCAGACGTCTAGAGAGTTTCTCCTCACTTTAGCCCATGATATTTCCTTAGCTGGGAACCTTGGTTAGTATAAAACATGGAGCAGATTAGTCAATCACTTCTACTGGCCAGGGATGTCTCCGAAGGTGAAGGACTTTTGTCAGTCCTCCGTCTCCTGCCAAGCCAGTGGTAAAGCAGGAGGTCGCCTGAAGGCCCCCTTAATCCCTCTTCCCGTGGTTGGGATACTCTTTGAAAGGGTTGGGGTCGACATTGTTGGCTCCCTTGACCCTCAAACAGCCTCAGGGAACATATATATTCTGGAGGTAGTGGATCATGCCACCAGGTATCCTGAAGCTATTCCCATTAGGTCAACAACTGCCCCTGCAGTGGCCAAGGCCCTCCTTGGTATCTTTACCAGGGTTGGCTTACCTAAGGAGGTAGTGACAGAAAGATGTACAAACTTCATGTCTGCAGGCTCACAACAAATGTGGGAGGAATGTGGAGTGACTTATAAGTTCACTACCCCATACCACCCTCAAACCAATGGCCTGGTTGGAAGATTTATCCAACCATTGAAAGGCATGATTGGTGGACTCCCTGAAAAACTCATAAGGAGATGGGATGTCTTACTTCCATGCCTACTTTTTGCCTACAGTGAAGTGCCACAGAAGGGAGTGGGGCTGGAATCAGATTCCTGGCGACCTAAAAAGTGCCGGACACTACAGTGTCGCACCAGGAGAGAAGACTGCAGAAACCAACTGACTTGGCCTCAGCCCTACCGACCTGTCTGCAGTCCTCAACGAACCTGCGCCAAAAGACGACCCGTCCTGCAGCCCAGCGTCCTCCAAAGACTTGGGAGCACTGCCTGTCTTTCGTCAAAGATCAAGATCTCCTGAGAACAGCAGACCTGTTCAAGAAGAAACCAACTTTAAAAGAAAAAGAACTCTGCCCTGAGGAACTGCGAGACTGCCTCCGGACCCACCTCTGCAACTGACGACTCGGCCCAAATACAAGTGGCTCACTGGTCCTCCAAAGGTTCCCCAGCGATTCTGAGCCAAAGTCCACCGTGGGCTGACCCCTGCCGGACTCTACCTAGATGCATACAGCCTCAGTCCGAAGACTCCCCATGACCGCAACCTCCCTGGTAAGCTGTTCCGATGCCAAAGGACACCCCTGCACCCGAAGCCCCTGGGCGTTGGAGAACTTGACCAACGGGGTCTCTACGTCCCCTAGCATCATTACTTACCTGGGCAGCTGGGGGTTCTCTTCATCCAGACTCCTGGCCAGCGTTTGCAGTCTCTTTTCAAAGCTGATCTCCCCCATTAAATACATTGGGACCCCAACGCTTTGTTGGCACCCTGCCACCCCTGTGCCGCTGAGTGTGTAAGTTTGGGGCTGCCTTGTGCCCCCCCCCTGTGCTTACCTTAACTCCTGGAGACTGAGTTACCAAACCGTGTTACTCATCTGTGAGCAGCATCTCTTCGACTACCCCCTTTCTCCATTGTATAACATTGGCGCCAGATTCCAAATTTGAACCCTGCACCCAGCCGCCCCTTTACTGCTGGAGGTGCAGATTTGCTACTTACCTGAACCTTGCTTGGTACTGATTCTTCATTTTGAAAACCAAGACTGTAAGTCGTATACTTTCCTGCAAAACCGCATTCTTTTTTTCCTCCCATAGGTTAATATTGCTGAACTGAAAAATTGCACTGTGTCCACTTTTTAAAGCGAAAAGTATTTCAACATACTTACCTTAGAACGTATATCTTGGTCTTAAAATAAAACTGAAAAGAAGCTTATTTTTCAAAAATTGGTGTGGATCTCCTTTTTGAGTCGTGTCTCATTTATTAATCACTGTATGCGTAACAAATGTCTTACACTGCTCTGTTAGGCCTAAGGCTGCTCGACCACACTACCACAAATAGAGCACTTTGGCTTTACTTTGAGCCCTGTGCTCTTCTGGGGGAATCTCTGGACTCTTTGCACGATATAACCACTTAGTGGTATTTCATATAAAGAGCCAGCTTCCTACAGTGCCCTACCACTGGAATATTTCTGCAGTGAGTTATAGACCTTCAACTCTATTAACCATCTAGAGACACCTAAGATGAACGGGCACCTTAGCGACCTACTATAGTAGCTCAGTGGCTACTAGATTTTAACTTCATTGATTGTGCCCATATCTCTTTTGCAGCACTCCCTGCGAACCAAATAGAAACACTTCACTTACCTTGAAGGGTGGGCATGTAAGTTCTTTGGGTGGTTGTAGAAAGCTGGTTCTGTATGTAGTGCACCAAAATGAGGTACACTGTGCAGAGAGTCCAGGTGACCCTTACTGGTTTACAGGGGTTAAATAATCATCCCAAATGCTCTTTTGTGGTAGTGTGGGCGTGCAGTTTGGGCTTTTCAGAGGACAGTGTTAAGCATTTATTGCACTCCCAGTCAGTAAGTGAGAGAGACACACACAAATCCAACACCAATTTATAAACATAACACAGATTTTCATATGAATTTAGACACCAAGATCGTAATCGGGTAAGTACTTTCTAAGATAGTGATTTTTCAAGACGTAGAAAATTCACTGTTACTGCATCTTTAAAGCAGCAATGTTATCCTATGGGGAGAAACGTATACTGTATTCTGTCACTTAGCAACGACTTACAGGACTGTTCTTCATTACTTAAGGTAAGTATGGGGCAAGGACCAAGGCAGCACCAACGGGTCACCTTAGTCGGCTCTGGGGCGTTCAAATGCAGAGGAGCTTTTGGCATCGGGTGTCCTGTTTAAGTCAAAGGGAAATGGTCCTGTTAAATAGAGGCTACAAGCAGGCACTGGGGGGGCCAGTCCGGTAGAACCCACCGGGGGGCTCAAGTCTTGGGCGTCTTGGCCATGCAGGAACACAGTCAGTCCACTCGAACTCGGGCTGGGATACTCATGGGCAGTGGGGCTTTGTCTGACGGGGCTGCGCCGCTGTAGCCTTTCGTGGTTCTCGGTTCTTGCAGAAAGAGGCTGCAGGCGGCGCCTGGGGGACCAGTCTGGCCAAACCCAAGGGTGGGCTCCGCTCTTGAGAGTCTCAGGACCACGTTGGCTCCGTCGCCTCCCTTAGACTCGGGCTGTGGGGTGCAGAGGTGCTTTGAGGCATCGGGTCGCGGTCGGTCAGAGACTTACTCTAAGTCTAGGTGACCTGGTGAAGAGGGGAAACAGGGCAGGAGGGCCACTCTCGGTGCTGGCATGGTGGATCCTGACGTCCCTCTACGGTAGGTCTTGCTTCGTGCTATTGGACTCCGGACTGGACTACCAAAAAGCCTTCGCTGCTGCAACTGCTCCGGTACCCAGGGTATTGGTGCTGTGCGGCTCCTGGAAGCCCTTGCATCTCCAAACTCAGAAAGGAGATGCATCTGACCTCCTGGAGCACGAAGACCTTCTCCTGTTGCAGTGCTCCTTCGGTTAACCCGATGGCTGGCAACACGGTGCACCTGCAGATACTTTGCGGTGCCTGCAGATGCACCGGGGTGGTGAAGTGAGCTAAAGAACTATGATGGATTCAACCCAGATCTGTGAACTGGGGGTGAGTGTACGAAAGGTTTGTGTTCCGTCCATCATCTCCTTGTGTCTGCTTTGCTTGCCTTGAGTTAGCAGGGTATGCCTAGATGTGGGTCCACTTTGCCACTGGATTCAAGCTAGCCTGGCTGATGAGGGGTGTTACCCCGAAACGGGTCCCAGGATGCTTGTTTCTGGTCCAATGAAGACCTGGCTTGGCAGTTCGGGCTGGATTGTTCCCATGAGGAACGACTGATTTGCATATGACTGGGTCTGAACTGGGGCAGCGAAGTGAGCTTAAGAGAACAATGATGGATTCAACCCAAATCTGTGACTGGGGTTGAGTGTCTGAAAAGTTTCAGCGCTGCACCCATCATCTCCTTGTACTTGCTTTGCAGATGCAGGGGAGCAGCTACACCAAGGGAGATCTTTCCTGGTTGTTGAGGGGCTGGGCAGTCCTCCATGAGTTTTGGGGAGGGTGTCCAGCATTTGGTGGTCGGTCCAGCGATGGTCGAAGTGTTAGCTACCTGGCAGGGTTTTGTGCCAATCTTTGGTGCATGTCTTTAGTTCATGCTCTCTTCGGTCCTTCTTCTTTCAACCTCTGTTCTCAGTAGTTGAATCGAATTTCCTGGTGTCAGGGGGTCCCCTAAATACTCAATTTAGGGGTGTTAAGGGGAGTGAAGGGTAGTAGCCAATTGGCTACTTACCCTTGGGTCACTACACCCTCTAGATGACCACTTCCTTTTTGGGAGTGGGCATCACCCTGTCCCACAATTCCTAATTCCACCACACACAAAATGGTGGAATTCCTATTTTCATGTTCACTTCAGGCTTCCCACCCTAGAGGTGTGTTCAGCCTGGCAGTGCAACATGCCTCCTGCATAGCTAATTTTCCCACCTATCCTGGTGACAAATGGGCCTCAGGGCAGGGGGTGGCATCCTCCAGGTTTGGGGGAAGCCAAGCTCGCATATCAAAGGCGGTGGGCTCTTTGAAGCTCCCTGCCTTGACATGCTAATTTACTAGCAATCCTGTTTGGAGGAGGTGTAAACATCTCCTGCCAGAGCAGGCATTGTGTCTGACCTCTGAGAGCGGGGCTCTCACCTCCTAGGGGGTCAGGAACTCGTCTGTGGTCAGGACCAGTCAGCCAGCAAACCAGAGGACTAGTAGGGTTCATGGGGTTACCTCTAGGGTACCCTCTGGGTGCATGTAGTAATAAATCCATCACTGGAATCAGTGTGGGTTTATTAATGCAAGGTGTTTGATACCAAACTGTAGGAAAGTGGCTCTGTATATACTGCACCAAAGTAAGGTTCAGTGTGCACAGAGTCCCCAGAGGGTTTGGCAGAGGCTAAAGTTAGATATAACCTTACTCTCTAAAGTGGTAGCTTGGTCGAGCAGTAAGGCAGTATCAGAGGACAGTGTAAAGCATTTGTTGTACACACTCAGTCAGCAAATGAAGCCACACACTCAAGAACTGAACTCTAGGCCAATGGTTTGTATATAAAAAAATATGCTTGTTTTATTTTAGAACCAACAATAGGGTCAAAATATACTTTCTCAGTATGAGATGTTCTGGTTAGCCACCTTACAAAATAGGCAATAGACTTGTTGGTGGTAATAATCACAGTTGGTGCAAGAGACAACACAGGGTCAAATACAATGCAACATTGAGCTTAATGGAAAATTGTGATTAATTATAATTAATGACTTTGTAGGTTACGTTTCTAACCACAGGACTGGATCCTGGATTCAGTCCTGGGACACTTCCTGGAAACAGGTAAGAAAAAGCGTTTTGGTTATTGTAGTGATTTTTGAGGAATATTACTGTATTTCAAAAGTCGACACTTAGAAACTTTTCTGGGTAAAATTACCAATGTTATCCTATGGAAGGAAATGCAGTTTGCAAGCAAAGCAGGTTTACGTTACTTTTGTAATCCAGTGCTGGGTTCTCGGGTTCAGCACTGGGGTATCTAGCTAAAACAGGTAAGTAATTACGTTTGTATCATTGGCACGATTTTTAAAGAATATTTGTAAAATGCAGAAATCGACACTTAGAAACTTTTTCAACAATATGAGAGGAATTTCGAGTTACTGGTAAGTACGGTAAAAATTACTTTTCATGGTTGGTACTAGCCTAAAAGAGGCAGTACTGACGTCTCTCCTGATAGCAGGTGAGTAGTTCGGAATTCGTTACTGTTGTGATTTTTAAACAATATTTTAGTATTTCAAAAGTAGACACTTAGAAGAAATTTCACAGAAAACCAGTCAATGGATCCCTATGGAAGAAAATGGAGTTAGCGGTAAGTAACGTTGGGATTACTTTTTAGGGCCAGTGTTGGGCACCCCGGTCCAGCACTGGGGCCTCTTCTAATGCCAGGTGAGTATTTTCGTTTTCGTGACTCGGTTGATTTTAGGTGAATATTTTAAAGTTCCAAAACTCCACATTTAGAAGAAATTCCAGGTGCGAGCCAGTCAGTGTTACCCTATGGAAGGAAAGTGAGTTATCGGTCTTTGGGTAAGTACTCGACTGGCAGAGTTAAGGTTCTGGGCATAGACTCAGGGGTCCCCCAGTATCAGGTAAGTACAGTTGCTACACCCTCAGCGGCACAGGGGCGGCCGGGTGCAGAGTGAGTAGGCCCAATGTTATCCTATGGCAGGCAGGGGGCCTCGGGTTGGTGGCTGCTGGCAAGCAGGCCACGCGGCTGTGGGAGCTGGGCTCCTGGTCACTTGCCCAGGGCAAATGGGGAAGTAGGTTATGGTAGAGGTTGCACTTCCAGGGGCACTCGGGCGGCTGGGTGCAGGGTGCTTTTGAGCCGTCGGGCGCTCAATGTTAACCAATGACGATCTTGGACGGTGAAAAAAGGCTGCAGGCTCGGGGACGGGGATTCTTCAGGGGCGACCAACACTTTGGGAGGTAAGTTGGGATCTTGGAGGATAGGTAGACACCCAGGAGTTGGGCACAGGGGGCCGTGGGGCGCCGGGTGCAGGGGTGTCTTTTGAGGTCGGGAAATCTTACCCCCTGCTGGTCGCGGTTGGAGGGGTCCCTTGTCCTGAGGCTGCAGGCGTCGTCTGGGTCGTCGAGGAGGGTCCTTGGGCACTGGATTCCAGGTCAGAATCGCCGGGGGGACGTCCTCAAAGTCTTGGTTCACTCGGGCACAGGCCGGGCTCGGCGGGTGCAGAGGGTGCAGGTTTCGCGGTTCCGTGCCAGGGCTGGGTCTTTTGGAGTTTGTTCTTTTGAGCAGTACCACTGCTCGTGGGAGTCCCTGGGTTGAAGGCTGTGGCACAGAAGTCAGGTCCTCCGGGGTTTTTGAGGTTGCTGAGGCCGGGGTTCCGCAGGAGCAGGTTCAGAGGTCGACAGGCCGGTAGGGCTGGGGCCAAGTCAGTTGTCATCGCCTCCTTGTTAGCAGCTGCCCGGCTGGTCTTCTTGCTTCGTCTTCTCTTCTTGTTTTTGGATTCGGGAACTGAGGAAGGAAGGTTCAGGGAGCCCCTAAATACTAAATTTAGGGGTGGTTACAGGTAGGTAAGGGCAGGGGCCAATGGGTCCCTTCCCTGGGGTGGGTACACCCCCTATCTGAAAGAGACACGTTAGTGATAGATTCCTTACCTTAGAATATCCCCAGGCGTCAGGCTGGATCCGGAAAGTTTTGCGTAGCAGTACCCTTGCGCGTCGGTAGGCGGCGTCGTGCGGCTCCGCGTCCGTCGTCGGCGTCGTGATCGCCGGGATGACGTCGCGGGCAGTACTTAGGCGCCGCCCCTGCGCGCTGACGTCAGTTCTTCTTTTTCCGCGCCAGCAAGCGCAGATCCGGGAAGAGCAGTGCCCTGGTCAATTTTTGACCATACTTTTTGGTGATTTTTTCACTGTTTTTTTTCAACTTTAAGGTGTCGTAGGGATGCCCGGCTTCAAGCGATGCGGCGCCTGTGCGCGGATGATGTCCGTCACCGACCCGCATTGGGAGTGTCTCTTCTGCCTCGGCCGAGGCCACGACACCGAGTCTTGTCCCGAATGCCAGGCCCTCAACCCGAAAGCTTTGCGGGAGCGGTCTCGAAAGCTCCTCGAGGCCCGGCATTCGGCTCCGCGGAAGCCCCGGTCGCGTGAGAGGTCCAGGGGTCGCTCGCGGAGTGCACACCGGTCGTCGACTTCTTCGTCCGGTAAGTCTAAGCACAAGAAGTCCAAGAAGCATCGTCGCTCTCGGACTTCGCCTCGCCGGTCTCGCGACTCGGCTGAGGCCCCTCCCGGCACCGTCCCCGCCCCGCGGCCCCGGACTTGCCTGTGGAGTCGCCCCCGTCATACCCGCCCTTCCCGGGTTCGGGGGCGGATCCGGCCAAGGTACAGAAGTTCCTGTCGGCCATGGCCCGCCTCTTCGGGCCTTCAGGCCCCTCCGGTGCGCCTTCGGGCCCCGCGGGCCCTGATGGGGTTGCTCCGGCGTCGCCGGCGGCTCTGGCCCGGCGTCGCCCGAGCCTCCAGCCTCGATCCCGGCTCCGGCTTCGGCCCCGGCCTCGATCCCGGCTCCACAACCCCCATCGACGCCGGTCGACCTCACGACACCTCCGCCGGCGCCGATGTCTCCGGTGCCGTTCTCGACGCCGCCCTGGGCTCCGGGCGGCGTCGTCCCCAGTTCCTTCCGGCTCCGGACATGGACCCGGAGCGACGTCGCTCGACGCCGGCTCCGGCGCCGATGGGACCTTGGGTCCCAAATATCCCTCCTCCTCCTTATTTTGAACCAGAGGAGGACCAGGAGGACTGGGAGGGGTCTGATGACCCTCTGACACGCAACTGTCAGTATGATGAGGACTGGACAGAGAGTCTAGGGGAGGCCAGTGGTCTGGATACTTCTCCTGACACTGGCATGCTGTCTCCTCCCGTGGCTACGGAGGAGGGGGCCAATTTTGGTACGGTGTTGCGTAGGGCTGCTGGGGCCTTACGTCTCCAGCTCCCTACTTTGACGGTCAAGACTAACATCTTGACAGAGGTGCTTCAGCCGGCAGCCTCCTCTGCGGAGACTGTGCTGCCGTTTAACGACGCCCTCACTGACGTTCTTTTGGGCGCCTGGTCCAAGCCCAACACAGGGGCTCCTGTGGATCGGAACGTGTCACGACGCCATCGCCCCGCTCCGGGCGACCCCTGTTTCTTTCTGTCCACCCCACTCCTGAGAGCTTGGTTGTCCAAGCCTCCGCTTCCCAAACCGCCTTCCCTACCGCTCCTCCGGATAGGGAATCCAAACGCCTGGATCAGTTTGGGAAGAAAGGTTTTCTTCCTCCAGTGCTGGCTTGCGGTCCGTTAACACCGCTTGTCTTTTGGGCCGATATACCCACTCCCTGTGGGATTCGGTGGCGGATGTTTTGCCCCAGTGCCCTGAGGAGGTCCAGGCACTGCTTTCCCGCGCCATTGCGGAAGGAAGGGATGCGGCCAAATACACTATCCGTTGTGGCCTTGACACCGCCGACTCGCTGGGCAGGTCGATTGCAACGACGGTGGCGCTCCGGCGCCACGCCTGGCTGAGAACCACTGGTTTTCAGGGGATGTCCAGAATACTCTCATGGACATGCCCTTTGATGGAGTCGGTCTTTTTGGGTCCAAAGCAGACCATGCGTTGGAGCGCTTTAAGGACTCACGGGCTACTGCAAAGTCCCTGGGCCTTTCTGCTACACGCCCTCCGCTGCCTTCTGCTTTTCGCCCCTATCGTGGCCACGGTAGGGCGCCCCTTCACGTCAGCAGCCCAGCCACCGGCCCGCGCAGCAGGCGTCTTCGCGTGGCCGAGGGCGTGGATTCCGCCGTGGCGGATCGGGCAACCAGCGTGCGGGTCAGGCCACCACCTCCAACCCGTCCGCGGCCTCCAAGCCCTCCTAGTCCCTCCTTTCAGGTGCACGGCACGCCGGTAGGGGGCAGGGTCCGCCATCACCTTCCCCACTGGCGCACCATCACCTCGGACAGGTGGGTCTTGGACATTGTCCGAAGGGGCTACTCCCTCCCCTTCGAGACCACCCCCCAGCCATGCCACCTCAATTCCACCGCATGTCAGGGGATCACTTGGTGCTTCTACAGAAGGAAGTCACGGCCCTCTTGACCAAGAGGGCCATCGAGCATGTTCCGACCCCAGAAGTAGGGCGTGGTTGCTACTCCCACTACTTTCTGGTGCCCAAAAGGACAAGGAGGACATGCGTCCTATCTTGGACCTCCGGAACGTCAATCGCTTCCTCCGGAAGGAGAAGTTCAAGATGCTCACCCTAGCTCAGGTCTTGACTGCCCTCGACCCTGGAGACTGGTTGGTAGCGTTGGACTTGCAGGACGCGTATTTCCACATCCCCGTCCTGCCGGCCCACCGGCGTTACCTTCGGTTCACGGTAGGCCCCGAGCATTTTCAGTTCACCGTGCTCCCCTTTGGCCTTACCAGTGCCCCTCGGGTGTTCACGAAAGTGATGGCGGTGGTCGCAGCTCATCTGCGCCGGGCAGGGGTTTCAGTCTTCCCCTACCTCGACGACTGGCTGCTGAAGGCGGGCTCGTCCCAGGCAGTCGTCTCCCACCTCCAGACTACGGCCGAACTCCTGCACTCGCTGGGGTTCTCCATCAATGTGCCGAAGTCGCATCTAATTCCTTCTCCACAGCTCCTTTTCATCGGAGCAGTTCTGGACACGACGCAGTTTCGGGCCTATCCTCCCGAACGGCGAGTCCGGGATATTCAGGCTATGATTCCGATCTTTCGGCCTTTATCCTGGGTTTCGGTACGGATGACCCTGAGGCTGCTGGGCCTCATGGCCTCCTGCATCCTGCTGGTCAATCATGCCAGATGGCATATGCGGGCTCTGCAGTGGGACCTAAAGTTCCAGTGGGCGCAGCACCAGGGCAACCTGTCCGATCACGTCCAGATCTCGGAGGGGACTGCAAAACAGTTGCAGTGGTGGCTCTCGAACCGGCAATGGGTCATGGGCAGATCCCTCTCCCTTCCCCAGCCAGAGCATACAGTTGTGACGGACGCGTCCCTTCTGGGATGGGGCGGTCACATGGGAGAGCGGAGATCAGAGGCCTCTGGTCTCCGGCGGAGTCCCGGCTCCATATCAACCTTCTGGAGCTCCGGGCGATCCGGCTTGCACTCAAGGCATTCCTTCCCTCTGTCAAAGGGAAGGTAGTGCAGGTGTTCACAGACAACACCACCGCCATGTGGTACTGCAACAAACAGGGCGGGGTGGGGTCTTGGACCCTTTGTCCAGGAGGCTCTGCGCCTCTGGACATGGCTGGAACATCAGGGCATGTTCCTGATGGTTCAACACCTGGCAGGTTCTCTGAACGCCAGGGCGGACGAACTCAGCCGCAGGTGCATGATGGATCACGAATGGCGTCTTCACTCGGAAGTGGCGCAAGGACTCTTTCTACAGTGGGGAGAGCCTTGGTTAGATCTATTCGCCACCGAAGAGAACGCGCAATGTCATCAGTTCTGCGCGTTGGAATTTCCAAGGCGGCACTCGCTCGGCGACGCTTTTCGTCGCGAGTGGAGTTGCGGTCTGTTGTACGCCTTTCCGCCTATACCACTTCTACCCAGAGTGTTAAAGAAGATTCGGCACGACCGGGCCCAAGTCATTCTTGTGGCTCCGGACTGGGCTCGAAGAGTTTGGTATCCCGAGCTACTCAATATGAGCATAGATCCCCCGATCCGTCTGCCTCTTCGGGAGGATCTTCTGTCGCAGCAGCAGGGGACGGTCCTCCACCCGAACCTGTCCAGTCTACACCTGCTTGCGTGGAGATTGAGCGGCGGCAGTTGATTCCTTTCCACTTGCCTCCCGAAGTTTGTGATGTGATTCTGGCAGCCAGGCGTCCCTCCACTAAGGTGGTATACGCCTGCAGGTGGAACAAATTTGTGGCATGGTGCACAGCAAAGGCTGTGGATCCCCTTTCTGCCCCTCTTTCTGAGGTCCTTCTGTTCCTTCTCTCTCTGGCCCAACAGGGTTCTGCCCTGGGTACCATCAAGGGTTATCTTTGTGCTATCTCGGCCTTCCTCAGGCTCCCTGATCAGCCCTCCCTTTTCAAGTCCCCTGTTGTTAACAGGTTCTTAAAGGCATTACTCACCTCTTCCCTCCTGTTCCGTTTGTAATGCCTCAGTGGGACTTGAACTTGGTTCTTACCTTTTTAATGTGCGCTCCCTTTGAGCCTCTGCATAACTGTCCTCTTCGTCTTCTGACTCTGAAGACAGCCTTTCTGGTGGCCATCACCTCCGCTCGGCGGGTGAGTGAGCTCCAGGCTCTATCTTGCAAACCTCCCTTTCTGTCTGTTCATCCAGACAAGGTTGTTCTTCGGACGCGTCCGTCCTTCTTGCCAAAGGTGGTTACTGCTTTCCACATTGGGCAGACCATCACTTTGCCCACCTTCTTTCCGCCTCCGCATCCTTCCAGAGAGGAAGAGAGGCTCCACCGTCTGGACCCAAAACGTGCGCTCTCTTTCTATATTGACCGCACAAAACACTTCCGGGTGGATGACCAGCTCTTTGTTGGCTACGTGGGCGCCAAAAGGTCGGGCGGTGCACAAGAGGACCATCTCCCGCTGGGTTACCTTGTGCATCAAGACCTGCTATTCTTTGGCTAAGAAGGAGCCTCCTGTTGGGCTGCGTGCCCATTCCACCAGGGCAACGGCTGCTACCACGGCCTTGGGCCGCGGTGTTCCGCTGCCGGTTATCTGTCAGGCAGCTACGTGGGCCTCGCTGCACACGTTTACAAAGCATTACTGCCTTGACAGTCAGGTCCGGAGGGACGGCTTCTTTGGCCGTTCTGTCCTCCAGGACTTCCTTGTCTGATCTTTGTTCGCAGACCCACCTCCGGGGTTGGTATTGCTGGGGTATCTATTCTAAGGTAAGGAATCTATCACTAACGTGTCTCTTTCAGATGCACAAGTTACTAACTTGTGTAACGATATATCTGTAAGAGACAGTAGTTAGTGATAGATTCCTACGCCCACCCATCCTCCCGTTCTGCGAACTGATTTCTAGGGTTAAGGACATCCCTTTCAGGGCCCTAGTATTTTTCAGACACCTGTGTCAGCTTCTTGCATGGCTCTGCGTTCCTGGCGCGGAAAGTCGTGTACAGAACTGGCGTCAGCGCGCAGGGGCGGCGCCTAAGTACTGCCCGCGACGTCATCCCGGCGATCACGACGCCGACGACGGACGCGGAGCCGCACGGCGCCGCCTACCGACGCGCAAGGGTACTGCTACGCAAAACTTTCCGGATCCAGCCTGACGCCTGGGGATATTCTAAGGTAAGGAATCTATCACTAACTACTGTCTCTTACAGATATATCGTTACACAAGTTAGTAACTTGTGCATTCTGCTCCTCTCTAGTGGGAGGGGGGCAGGAGCCTGTCCCTGGTTGGCTGGGTCCCCCCATCCTCAAGATGGCGGGGACTCGAGTTTGGGCTTCACCTCGTCTCCCCCACCTTAGGGGTGGAGTTGGCAGAGGTGGGCACAGCCCATTTCCTGCCTCTGGTTTTCCCGCCGGTTCTCCCGCCAGAAGTGGGGGTAGAACCAGTGGGGACCAGTTTGCTGGAAGCAGCAAGTGGTCTGGGGAAGCTCAAAGGCGGCAGGCCTTTGAAGCTCCCCTGCCCATCCTGGGGGAGGAGGCTTTGGCACCTCGCCCCAGGATGCGCATTCTTTCAGGCCCCTGAGAGCAGAGGCTCTCGACCCAGGGGTCAGAAACATGTCTGGTGGTGGCAGCCTGGGCAGCCACTCAGTCCGGACACTGGAGGTCGGGTTGGTTTCAGGGGGCATCTCTAAGATGCCCTCTGGAGTGCGTTTTACATTAAATCCCACACTGGCATCAGTGGGGGTTTAATGGGCTAAGAGTTTGATACTAAACTTCTTAGTTTTCAGTGGGGCCATTATGGTGCTGTGGAGTTCGTAATGACAGACTCCCAGCACCATATACTCTTAATGGCAGCACTGCACTTACAATGCCCAAGAATGGACTTGGGCACTGTAGGGGCACAGGGCTCATGCCTCTATGCACTCACCACTGGCATAGTGCACCCAGCTAGAGGGGTGGCTGACCTAGGCCAGGGCAGTGGCTTGTAGGCATGGCACACAGGGATGTGTGCCATGTCGACTCTTCGCTTTTGTTCTGCACCAAGACACGCAGCCTGCAAAGGCAGTGTGTGTGTGTGTGTAAAGGTACAGGGTCCCTAAGGGTGGCACAACAAGTGCTGCAGCCCTTAGGGGCCTTCCCTGGTCACAGTGCCCTGGGTACCCATGGTACCATTTACCAGGGGCTGACCTGTGGCCAGGGATGCCAATAGGGTGTAGGTATCAATGCAGTTTTAGGGAAGGAACACAGGCCCTGGGTACCTGGTTGGCAGGAGCCCAGGGCACACTCAGTCAAAGCACATCAGCATCTCAGCAAAAAGTGGGGGCATACCATGCAAGAAAGATGGCACTTTCTCACACAACCCCCCCAATGAAAGATGATGAGACTAACCTTGCCCTAGGGAGTCTTCATTGTCTAAGTGGAAGAACCTGGAAAGGCCATCTGCATTGGCATGGGCAGTGCCAGGTCTGTGTTCCACTTCAAAGTCCATTCCCTGTAGGGAGATGGACCACCTCAACAGTTTTGGATTTTCTCCTTTCATTTGCATTAGCCACCTGAGAGGTCTGTGGTCAGTTTGAACAAGGAAGTGAGTCCCAAACAGGTAGGGCCTCAGCTTCTTCAGGGACCAAACCACAGCAAAGGCCTCCCTCTCAATGGCACTCCAACGCTGCTCCCTGGGGAGAAGCCTTCTGCTTATAAAAGCAACAGGTTGGTCTTGGCCTTCATCATTGGTCTGGGATAGGACCGCTCCTATCCCCAGCTCAGAGGCATCAGTTTGCACAATGAACTGCTTGGCATAATCTGGTGCTTTTAGAATTGGTGCTGAGCACATTGCTTCTTTTAGTGTGTCAAAAGCCTTTTGGCAACAGGCAGTCCAGTTTACTTTCTTTGGCATCTTCTTGGAGGTGAGTTCTGTGAGGGAGTCACAATGGACCCATATCCCTTCACAAACCTCCTGTAGTACCCAGTCAAGCCAAGGAATGCCCTGACTTGGGTCTGAGTTGTTGGAGCTGCCCAGTCCAGGATGGCCTGGATCTTGGGCTGTAAGGGTTGTACCTGGCCTCCACCAACCAGGTGGCCCAAGTACACCACAGTGCCCTGCCCTATCTGGCATTTGGATGCCTTGATAGATAGGCCTGCATTTTGCAGAGCCTTTAACACCTTCCCAAGGTGGATCAGGTGATCCTGCCAGGTGGAACTGAAGACAGCAATATCATCAAGATAGGCTGCACTAAAGGACTCCAACCCAGCAAGGACTTGATTCACCAACCTCTGGAAGGTGGCAGGGGCATTCTTTAAACCAAAGGGCATAACAGTGAACTGAAAATGCCCATCAGGTGTGGAGAATGCTGTTTTCTCTTTGGCTCCTGGGGCCATGCCAATCTGCCAGTACCCTGCAGTTAAGTCAAAGGTACTCGGGTATTTGGCTGCACCCAATCTGTCTATCAGTTCATCAGCTCTTGGGATAGGGTGTGCATCTGTCTTGGTGACAGAGTTGAGACCTCTATAGTCCACACAAAACCTCATCTCTCTCTTTTCACCCTGTTGATGGGGTTTGGGGACCAGAACCACTGGGCTAGCCCAAGGGCTCTCAGAGGGCTCAATAACCCCCAGCTCCAGCATCTTGCTGACTTCAGCTCTGATGCTTTCCTTAACTTGGTCTGACTGACGATAGATCTTGTTTTTGACAGGTGCACTGTCACCAGTGTCCACATCATGGGTACACCAGTTTGTCAGACCAGGGGTCAAGGAAAAGAGCCCAGCATACTGCTGCAAGACTTGCTTGCAGTCAGTCTGCTGTTGGGCAGTGAGGGTGTCTGAAAAGACAACTCCATCTGCTGACCCATCTTTTGGGCTGTGGGAGAGGAGATCAGGGAGAGGTTCACTTTCAGCTTCCTGTTCCTCATCTGTCACCATCAGCATGGTGATGTCAGCCCTGTCATTGTAGAGTTTTAGGCGGTTCACATGGATAACCCTTTTGGGTGTCCTGCTTGTGCCCAGGTCAACCAAGTAGGTGACCTCACTCTTTTCTCTAGGATAGGGTAAGGGCCACTCCATCTGTCCTGGAGTGCCCTTGGTGCCACTGGCTCCAAAACCCATACCTGTTGCCCAGGTTGAAATTCAACCAGTGCAGCTTTTGGTCATACCAGTGCTTCTGAAGCTCCTGGCTGGCCTCAAGATTCTTGGATGCCTTTTCCATGTACTCAGCCATTCTGGACCTTAGGCCAAGCACATAGTCCACAATGTCTTGTTTGGGTTCTTGGAGAGGTCTCTCCCAGCCCTCCTTCACAAGACAGAGTGGTCCCCTCACAGGATGGCCAAACAGAAGTTCAAAGGGTGAGAAACCTACTCCCTTCTGTGGCACTTCTCTGTAAGCGAAAAGCAGGCATGGTAGTAGGACATCCCATCTCCTTTTGAGTTTTTCAGTGAGTCCCATGATCATGCCTTTCAATGTCTTGTTGAATCTCTCAACAAGGCCATTGGTTTGTGGATGGTAGGGTGTAGTAAACTTGTACTGCACCCCGCACTCCTTCCACATGTGGGTGGGTCAGGTAAGCAGACATGAAGTTGGAACCTCTGTCTGAAACCACCTCCTTCGGAAACCCTACCCTGGTGAAGACACCAATGAGGGCCTTGGCTACTGCAGGAGCTGTAGTAGTCCTAAGGGGAATAGCCTCAGGATACCTAGTGGCATGATCCACTACCACCAGTATGAACTTGTTCCCTGAGGCTGTGGGAGGTTCCAGTGGACCCACTATGTCCACACCTACCCTTTCAAAGGGAACCCCCACCACAGGTAGTGGTATCAGGGGGCCTTTGGATGGCCACCTGTCTTGCCACTGGCTTGACAGGTAACACAGGAGCTGACAAACTCCTTCACCTTTTGGTGCATCTGGGGCCAGTAAAAGTGGCTAACTAGCCTTTCCCAAGTTCTGGTTTGGCCCAGATGTCCAGCTAGGGGATGTCATGAGCCAAAGTTAGGAGGAACTCCCTGTACTTCTGGGGCACTACCACTCTCCTGGTGGCTCCAGGATTGGGGTCTTTTGCCTCAGTGTACAGTAGTCCCTCTTCCCAATAGACTCTGTGGGTACTACTGACATCTCCCTTGGCTTCTGAAACAGCTTGCTGCCTCAGGCTGTCAAGAGTGGGACAGTCTTGCTGTCCTTGGCACAGCTCTTCCCTAGAGGGTCCCCCTGGGCCTAAGAGTTCAACCTGGTAAGGGTCAAGCTCCAGGGGCTCAGTTCCCTCGGGGTGTCCAGGTTCTCTCCCTGAGGAGAGGGGTCCTGCTCTTGTGGCTGTGTAGAAGCTGGTCCCCCAGTCTTCTTTCCTTTTCTCTTGGTAGGTTGGGCCATCATTTCAGGCTCCAACACTATTTCTTCACCCTGCCTTTTGCTCTGTGCTCTTGTTTTTACACACACCAATTCAGGGATGCCCAGCATGGCTGCATGGGCCTTTAGCTCAACCTCTGCCCAGGCTGAGGTTTCCAGATCATTGCCTAGCAGACATGCAGCTGGTAACTTCTGAGAGACCACTACCTGCTTCAGGCCAGTAACCCCCCAGCCTAATGTCACCATGGCCATGGGATGACTAGTGGTGACACTGTCAGCATTGGTGACCGGGTAGGTTTTCCCAATCAAGTATTGCTCAGGGGAAACCAGTGTGTCCCTCACCATAGTGAGACTGGCACCTGTATTCCTCAGAGCTTCTACCCTAGTTCCATTCACCCAGGGGTATTGTAAATATTTCTTCAAGTTGGGTGACCACACAGCTACAGTGGCAAACTCCACTTCCCCTAGTGAGACGAGACTCGCCTGAGTGTGTCCCCAGATTTGCTCAGGGCACTCTTCTGATCCCATCTGTAGACTGGCTGCCCCAGGAGTAGCTGTACTGGGTGCCTTAGGGGCTTTGTTGTGGGGGCAAGATTTATCTATAGTTAGGTGTCCTAACTTCTTACAGTTATTACACCAGGCCTTTAAGGGATCAAAGTTCTTCCCCCTATAGGGTTGAGGCACATAGGGAGTAGTTTGAGACCCACCCCCAGAACAGGTTTTGGGGCCCTTTGGAAGACTCAGACTTCTTATCTTGGGGATTCTCACCACCTTTCCCCTGGGGAGGTTTGGTGACCACCTTCTTTTGGTCACCCCCAGTAGTTGTCCTTGTCACCCTAGTCTTGACCCAGTGGTCTGCGTTCTTTCCCAATTCTTGGGGAGAAATTAAACCTAGGTCTACCAAATGCTGATGCAGCTTTTCATTTGTGCAGTTACTTAATATATGTTCCTTCATGAACAAATTGTACAATCCAGTAAAATCCTGCACACCATGTCCAGCTAACCACCCATCCAGTGTCTTTACTGAGAAGTCCACGAAGTCAATCCAGGACTGGGTCTGGGTTTTTGAGCCCCCTGAATCTAATTCTATACTCCTCAGTAGTGAATCCAAATCCCTCAATCAGAGTCTTCCTCATGAGGTCATAGGACCCTGCATCTGGCCCAGAGAGGGTCAGAAGCCTGTCTCTGCAGTTACCAGAGAACAGTTCCCACAGGAGTGCCCCCAGAGAGGTTTCTTCACCCTTCTTATTTCACAAGCCCTCTCAAAGGCTGTGAACCATTTGGTGATGTCATCACCCTCCTCATATTTAGGGACAATCCCTTTGGGGATTTTAGGATCATAGGATTCCTGCTTATCCTTATTATTGGTATTGCTGCCACCATTGATGGGTGCTAAACCCATCTCTTTTCTTTCCTTCTCTAGAGCCAGGAGTCTGGTCTCTAGGTCCAGTCTTTTGGCCAACTTTGCTAAAAGTTGTCCTCTTCCCTGAGGCTGTCCTCAGGGTCCTCTCTGAGACCTGAACCACCTAGGTGGCCTCTAGGTCCCCAGAGGTCTATTCTTGGAGTTAAGGGTGCAGGGACCCTATCTTCCCTAGGCAGTGATGGAGGTGGGTTACCATCCCCATACTCCTCATTCCTTTCCTCCTCTGGTTGGTCATCATCATGCTCAGAGGGGTGGGCTTTAGCATACTCAGCCAGGAGCTCCTGGAGCCCTTGTTTGGTTGGATGCTGGCCCATTGGTATATCTTTAAGTTTGCATAAGGACCTTATCTCTTTGAAAGACAAATGAAGATAAGGGGTGAGGTCGAGCTCCTCAACCAGTTCCTGTATGTCATTATTATCTTCACTAATAGCTGGGTTCTTGTCTTGAGACATTTTAACAAAAGTTCTAACCCCTCTACCCTTGACTATAGTGACTTTTTATTTTCTAAGATGCTAAAGGGGCTTAAGCAAGGCCCTAACAAGACTTTTAGTAATTTGGTAAAAAAATGCCAATTTAAAAAAATCAGAATTCTAAAGGCAATTTAAGAGTTCTGTCGTGTGATCAGGTGGTACCCAAGTAGTCCAACAAATGCAAGTTTATATCCCACCGCTGCCACCAATGTAGGAAAGTGGCTCTGTATATACTGCACCAAAGTAAGGTTCAGTGTGCACAGAGTCCCCAGTCCCCAGAGGTTTGGCAGAGGCTAAAGTTAGATATAACCTTACTCTCTAAAGTGGTAGCTTGGTCGAGCAGTAAGGCAGTATCAGAGGACAGTGTAAAGCATTTGTTGTACACACTCAGTCAGCAAATGAAGCCACACACTCAAGAACTGAACTCTAGGCCAATGGTTTGTATATAAAAAAATATATGCTTGTTTTATTTTAGAACCAACAATAGGGTCAAAATATACTTTCTCAGTATGAGATGTTCTGGTTAGCCACCTTACAAAATAGGCAATAGACTTGTTGGTGGTAATAATCACAGTTGGTGCAAGAGACAACACAGGGTCAAATACAATGCAACATTGAGCTTAATGGAAAATTGTGATTAATTACAATTAATGACTTTGTAGGTTACGTTTCTAACCACAGGACTGGATCCTGGATTCAGTCCTGGGACACTTCCTGGAAACAGGTAAGAAAAAGCGTTTTGGTTATTGTAGTGATTTTTGAGGAATATTACTGTATTTCAAAAGTCGACACTTAGAAACTTTTCTGGGTAAAATTACCAATGTTATCCTATGGAAGGAAATGCAGTTTGCAAGCAAAGCAGGTTTACGTTACTTTTGTAATCCAGTGCTGGGTTCTCGGGTTCAGCACTGGGGTATCTAGCTAAAACAGGTAAGTAATTACGTTTGTATCATTGGCACGATTTTTAAAGAATATTTGTAAAATGCAGAAATCGACACTTAGAAACTTTTTCAACAATATGAGAGGAATTTCGAGTTACTGGTAAGTACGGTAAAAATTACTTTTCATGGTTGGTACTAGCCTAAAAGAGGCAGTACTGACTTCTCTCCTGATAGCAGGTGAGTAGTTCGGAATTCGTTACTGTTGTGATTTTTAAACAATATTTTAGTATTTCAAAAGTAGACACTTAGAAGAAATTTCACAGAAAACCAGTCAATGGATCCCTATGGAAGAAAATGGAGTTAGCGGTAAGTAACGTTGGGATTACTTTTTAGGGCCAGCGTTGGGCACCCCGGTCCAGCACTGGGGCCTTTTCTAATGCCAGGTGAGTATTTTCGTTTTCGTGACTCGGTTGATTTTAGGTGAATATTTTAAAGTTCCAAAACTCCACACTTAGAAGAAATTCCAGGTGCGAGCCAGTCAGTGTTACCCTATGGAAGGAAAGTGAGTTATCGGTCTTTGGGTAAGTACTCGACTGGCAGAGTTAAGGTTCTGGGCATAGACTTAGGGGTCCCCCAGTATCAGGTAAGTACAGTTGTTACACCCTCAGCGGCACAGGGGCGGCCGGGTGCAGAGTGAGTAGGCCCAATGTTATCCTATGGCAGGCAGGGGGCCTCGGGTTGGTGGCTGCTGGCAAGCAGGCCACGCGGCTGTGGGAGCTGGGCTCCTGGTCACTTGCCCAGGGCAAATGGGGAAGTAGGTTAGGGTAGAGGTTGCACTTCCAGGGGCACTCGGGCGGCTGGGTGCAGGGTGCTTTGAGCCGTCGGGCGCTCCATGTTAACCAATGACGATCTTGGACGGTGAAAAAGGCTGCAGGCTCGGGGACGGGGATTCTTCAGGGGCGACCAACACTTTGGGAGGTAAGTTGGGATCTTGGAGGATAGGTAGACACCCAGGAGTTGGGCACAGGGGGCCGTGGGGCGCCGGGTGCAGGGGTGTCTTTGAGGTCGGGAAATCTTACCCCCTGCTGGTCGCGGTTGGAGGGGTCCCTTATCCTGAGGCTGCAGGCGTAGTCTGGGTCGTCGAGGAGGGTCCTTGGGCACTGGATTCCAGGTCAGAATCGCCGGGGGACGTCCTCAAAGTCTTGGTTCACTCGGGCACAGGCCGGGCTCGGCGGAGTGCAGAGGGTGCAGGTTTTGCGGTTCCGTGCCAGGGCTGGGTCTTTTGGAGTTTGTTCTTTTGAGCAGTACCACTGCTCGTGGGAGTCCCTGGGTTGAAGGCTGTGGCACAGAAGTCAGGTCCTCCGGGGTTTTTGAGGTTGCTGAGGCCGGGGTTCCGCAGGAGCAGGTTCAGAGGTCGACAGGCCGGTAGGGCTGGGGCCAAGTCAGTTGTCGTCGCCTCCTTGTTAGCAGCTGCCCGGCTGGTCTTCTTGCTTCGTCTTCTCTTCTTGTTTTTGGATTCGGGAACTGAGGAAGGAAGGTTCAGGGAGCCCCTAAATACTAAATTTAGGGGTGGTTACAGGTAGAGTAAGGGCAGGGGCCAATGGGTCCCTTCCCTGGGGTGGTTACACCCCTATTCTGCTCCTTTCTAGTGGGAGGGGGCAGGAGCCTGTCCCTGGTTGGCTGGGTCCCCCATCCTCAAGATGGCGGGGACTCGAGTTTGGGCTTCACCTCGTCTCCCCCACCTTAGGGGTGGAGTTGGCAGAGGTGGGCACAACCCATTTCCTGCCTCTGGTTTTCCCGCCGGTTCTCCCGCCAGAAGTGGGGGTAGAACCAGTGGGGACCAGTTTGCTGGAAGCAGCAAGTGGTCTGGGGAAGCTCAAAGGCGGCAGGCCTTTGAAGCTCCCCTGCCCATCCTGGGGGAGGAGGCTTTGGCACCTCGCCCCAGGATGCGCATTCTTTCAGGCCCCTGAGAGCAGAGGCTCTCGACCCAGGGGTCAGAAACATGTCTGGTGGTGGCAGCCTGGGCAGCCACTCAGTCCGGACACTGGAGGTCGGGTTGGTTTCAGGGGGCATCTCTAAGATGCCCTCTGGAGTGCGTTTTACATTAAATCCCACACTGGCATCAGTGGGGGTTTAATGGGCTAACAAGTTTGATACTAAACTTCTTAGTTTTCAGTGGGGCCATTATGGTGCTCTGGAGTTCGTAATGACAGACTCCCAGCACCATATACTCTTAATGGCAGCACTGCACTTACAATGCCCAAGAATGGACTTGGGCACTGTAGGGGCACAGGGCTCATGCCTCTATGCCCTCACCACTGGCATAGTGCACCCAGCTAGAGGGGTGGCTGACCTAGGCCAGGGCAGTGGCTTGCAGGCATGGCACACAGGGATGTGTGCCATGTCGACTCTTCGCTTTTGTTCTGCACCAAGACACGCAGCCTGCAAAGGCAGTGTGTGTGTGTGTAAAGGTACAGGGTCCCTAAGGGTGGCACAACAAGTGCTGCAGCCCTTAGGGGCCTTCCCTGGTCACAGTGCCCTGGGTACCCATGGTACCATTTACCAGGGGCTGACCTGTGGCCAGGGATGCCAATAGGGTGTAGGTATCAATGCAGTTTTAGGGAAGGAACACAGGCCCTGGGTACCTGGTTGGCAGGAGCCCAGGGCACACTCAGTCAAAGCACATCAGCATCTCAGCAAAAAGTGGGGGCATACCATGCAAGAAAGATGGCACTTTCTCACACAAACACCATAGGTTTCAGTGAAGACATTATGTAGCTGGGAAACTCGTTTTGACCAGTGCCCAGTACATACCTTAAGATGGCTCTCCTGGGCACTTGCTATAATGCACCCTGCCTTAGGGCTCAAAGCCTGCTGCAAGGGTTACTTACATATAGCCCATGCAGTGTCTTTGGCATGGCATACCGGAGTGTGCCTTGTTATGTTTTCAAACATGGTTTGCACCATGGCATGCAGTCTGTGTGGAATTTGTGTGTGGGTCCCTTAGGGTTGCATAAGATATGCTGCAGCCCTTTGGAACCATCTTTAGTACCCATGCCCTAGGTACCTGGGGTACCATTTACTAGGGACTTGCAGGGATGCTAAAGTCCTTTGCCAATTGTTGAACAATCGGTCATCACTTTGTTTTAAGGAAGGAGCACTGACACTGAGGTCTGGTTAGCTCGCCTCAGTGCACTGTCAATGTCAGAAATCCGCATCTAGCAGCTAAAAAGGAGGCAAAAAGTGGGGAGACAACTGCAATAAAAGTCCAATTTCCCATAGTGGTGTGTCTTTGGGCATCTTTAGATAGATTTAAAGTTTCATAGGAGGTTCATAGGACACATTTGAGAGCACATTCCAGTCTCTGAAACCTTAACTGACAGGCTCATTAATTAAGACAAGTTTTGACATTTGAATTAAGTACTCTGAGTCTCAGTGCCTCATAGCAAACCCAAGTGCAATCCAGCAAATTTCCACTAGATAATATTGGCTATAGGGTACCATGTTAAACTAAACAATGTTGAACTAAACTATAGCGCCTAGCACTGAGGAGATGCAAAGACAGTTATTTTTTGTCCCAGAAGGTTCTATACACTTGTGGATTTTGTTTTTTGTGTTCAAAGTGTAGACCAATAAACTTGCTGTAAATGCTTTTGGTTTTATAAAGATGAGAACTGTCCAGACAGTAAGATTATTACTAGTTATTTGATGTCCGACTGTTTCTAAAGTTTCTGTCACCGCACAGACATCTCGAGTAAGCCTTGCTGGCTTAACCCCTGTTTCCCGGAGTCAAATTTTCAGCTTGAGTCCAGCATTAATTTGGTTCCAAGATACCATTTGTAAGGAACATTGTCAGATGCATTAATTAATAACCTCTGATTTATTAACTAGTAACCTCTGTCTTCTTCAGTGAGAGATGTAATAGTGAACCACAACCTACTGCAAGGGTTACCTTAAGCTGTATTTTGTAATCTTCAGGGCACAGTCAAAATGTTGTGGTGGCTAGGGCACTTAAGGGAATGGGGGCACACACTTCGACCAGTGGTTTCACATGTTCCAACTTTGTACTGGACTTTAGGGCTAAGGAAATAATGTAGCTTAAAATGTTATCTGTGGAGTTATATGGCTTAGAAGCATGATTAAATTAGTTCTGCAGTCAGACAACTTCTCCCAATATAATGTAAGTAGTGTGAAAGCTGGCTGTCTATTGGTCCTTCTCTGACTGGGGAGGAGGCAGTACTGACACCTTACCCATACAGACCGAGTCAAGCAGTGCTAGCATAACAGCTCGTTGAAGCTGTGCAACATTTCAGCTCCATGACCAAAGTGATGCAGTTTTTGGCCTTGCTTCTCTGGGGCTGCAGTAATCGCATGGCTTCTGACCAACTTCAGTTCTTTGTGGCCCTTGTGTTTTTCGTCCCAAGTCAGCTCCTTCTAGTGGGTGCAGTGCAGGTCCGACTGCAGACAGGTCAGCAACCTTTCCAGTGGGCCAGTGTAGCAAGGTATCAAAAGGAGTCCCACACTCAGTCCCTGTCTTAATTGACAGTGGCAAGAAGGCAGACGTTTTACTCCATGAAGTGCAGGGTTTCCTAGGTGTCCATATCCAAAAAATATTAGTTCAAGGGTGCCAACTGTATTCTCTTTGGGTAATAAACTGTAGCCAACCAGAGGGCATGCTTTATTTTGAAGGTCTCCAATCTTAGAATAGTGTCCCCTCTGTTGTCCAATTTTCCTGATCGCTGAAGTCAAGAGACACAGGTAAAATCAGTTTAGTTTGATCAAGGTTGTTTTGAGGTTCGACAGCTCTGGATCTGTTTATCTATGACAATACAGGAAGAGCCAGTGAGGCGTTTTCATTCGAGGAGGAAGACATCTTTTCTAACAAAGGGATTGAATGGCATTCTCTTTCAATCTTCAAGGGATTTCATGGAGGAAGACCTGGAAAGGCGTGTGTGCAGGCTCACATGGCCACTCTGGACAGCACCATCATTCACACGCAAACAAGGGCCAGATGGACCCCCACAATTTATTTGGTCTCATCAAATCTCTTCACTTCGCTCTGCAACCCACACCCCTTCCTCCAGACATGTAAACCACATGAAGATTACAAGGAACCTTAGTTATGGAAAGAGGACATACCCTTAACTGTTGAAGACCAGTAGGCAGCCTCTCTACAGGAGTACATGTAAAAAGGGATGTGCCTTTCTACTTTTAATCATCTGGGACTGCATTGCCTAGATAAATGGGGCTATAGCCACCCTCATTCAAAATTGCGGAACACAGAGTGTTCCGCCAGGAGTCAGAGCACTCCGTTAAGGCAGCTCCCAATAGCTATACATCGTAACAAGATGGCATCAGGGTTCCTCTGGTATAATGTTTATTTCTTTAAGCGTTTGCTCTTCCACTGGTATCCCCTTGACCTTTTCCCAGTTTTTTTAGATCTGGGTTTTGAAAGCGCAACTCTCTACAGGTCTTTAATTTCCAAAATACGTAATGCGGGCTTTAGGTATGCCCTTTTGAACTATTGTTTTTTTTACCTGCCCTTTTTTTCAGGTTTTATCCCTTGACTTGACACTTTGTCGATCACATCTTTGCTCAACCCATTGGAGTATTTCTCTCTCACTTACGTCCGCCTCCAATTGAGCATTTCCATTACAATGCATGAGGGCCTGTTTAACATTTCAAAAGTTAACACGCTGTTTATTACATTGAATAACTTTCAAGCCTGCTTTGTATATCCCGATCAATACATTTAATATTGTTAAATGCGCCAAGCTTTTTTTACATCACTTTCATCCAGGCTTCAGTTTGAGCCTGACCCTGTCATGGCAGCTCCATTTACTTTAATTTTTTGTCACATTGGGACACCTGACCCCAAAGTGGCTGTTCGGATCATGTGTACCTTTAGCGTCATCATGAGGTCATGGCTATCTCGTGGTGGAAAAAAACATAAAACCTCACCCCTCCTCCTTTCCCTCTCTCTGTGTCCCTCCTCATTCCTCCTGCCTGAAACTCCCTCCTTCCTACCCATTCTGCTGTCCCCTATGTATTATGCCCTGTGGGGTCTGCCTGTCTCTCACTTTTGGTAGCCTCTCTTCTCCTCCCTGGCCTTCATTACAGTCCTTTATATAAACAAAGGTGAAGTGGTATAAGGGGCTTTCTTTACAGTACTTATCTTGTTTCTATGACATAGAAAGAAACGAAGGACTGTAATGAAGGCTTATTTCCGCCTGACCTTCATTTCACATAGAAACAAAAAAATGGAACCGGACTATACTGGAGGTGAGCCTTCAATATGGCCTGGTTTCTTCGCTTAGATTTGTCTTGCTTTCATGTGCTAACATTGCTTTTCCAGTTGCATGTTAAACCCAGATCTTTTGGCTTGGCAAGGCTTGTTTCTTTTTGTATTCCACTTCTTGATGCAGCTCTTTTGTCACTCTGGTAAACAGCATGTTTATAACAATGTAGCTAATCTGGTGGTGCAAGCCTGTCAAGTAGTCATATTTAGCTTTTCGTTTGAAGTCTTGAATTCCTCTCCCTTCCTTATACAGGCACTTCTCCCCTTTCTGCACCAGCGTTTGCCTTCGTTTTTCCATTCCTAAAGATGGTGTTGATGGACACTCCAAATGACAGCGAGGAGAAGGAGGAGCTTCTTATTCAGATTTTGCATATCCTGACTCTTCATGCCCAGCTACGGTCTGCCACTGACAGTCAGTCCAAGTTGGTGGATGAGGTCAGTGTTTGTTTAGCATTGTTGATTCATGCAGGCCTGTATTGCCTAGGTTTTATCATGTACAGAGGTTTCATTTCATATGGTGACTCTCTGTTGGAGCACTTTGCTTTGTTTATTGTGCAGTTGTCTTTGCAGCAGTGGCTTTGGCCTTCTGGATTTATAGTGGATGAGGAGGTGTTCAATTATATATTTTTAAATATGCATGACTCAACCTGTAGATATAAGACCACTTTAAGACACGCCAGTTGGTTTCCAACATTTGTTTTATTAAGAGAGTGAGTGTTAGTGTTTGGTGTCAGTCATGATGTGGAGATGGTTAGTTGGAGTACTGGTAGGAGAGCAGTGTTTTGAGAACTACATGATTGGACTTTGGTGATGGTAGCTCCTGGCTGAGGAGTTCCATTTTTAAGACCCTTTGATCTGAATGAGTCTTTCGTAGTGGAGATATTTGTATTTGCCTCTTATGGTTATGTTTCAGAAAGTGGTCTCTCTGCAGTGTAGTAATTTTACAGAGGTAGTCTACACAGGTTATCAGCTTGTAGGTCATGGAAATTATGGTAAAAGTATCTGCAATGCGTGAGCTGCACTACTTGATGAAGTGCAGCTTTTGATGCATAATTCAGAATTAGTAGAAATGTTCTTTGGAGTGTAGCCGATGGAAACCATATCCAGAATCTACAGCAGCAGTTTTGATAATGAGGTATTTGATATAATGGACCAAGTTCTAGGAAGCACAAATGTGCTTTAAAATGGAAAAGCTTCATTGTAGCAAAGTATCTAAAAACAGGAGATATTGCACTTTGGTTACGTGGTCTGGTTGACACCTGAATACAATGATTAGGATGTGATTGAACAAGGGGTTGGAAACTTGTAATTGGATCAGTATTAGGTAGCACCTTGTACAGCTACTTTTTTTAAAAACATATTTACATTACAGATATTCACAGCTTGAGCTGAAGCATTACTGATTTTCCCAAAGTGTCACGATTGTTGTTAAAACCTGGATTGGAACCCAGGCTATCCCGCATTCATGGGCCCTTAGCCACCTAACCACATCTCTGATGGCAAGACCTTACCATGATTAATATTCAGCTGTGTTCTGTTGGTGCAACTGATGCAAATTTTTAGCTTCTCTGGTGATTTTTGAAGCTAGAGTTGGTGGTGGAAATTCTAAAATTACAGAGCTTATTCATACAGATAGTAAGCATTTTACCACACAAGTAGGGCTATGGTTCATTACTGACCTGTAAATTAAATTAATTGTGGTGAATCTCATCAGGCTCTAGTGAAATATTTGGAGGTGGTGTTCTGGTATGGAAGTGATGGTAATTGTTCTCAATAGTCCAAAAAGAACTTGCCATAGTCCTCATCTGTGATGTTGTTTTATGAGGTATTGATGCACTTCTTTATAGTCCTAGGTGTAGTTTAGAGTGCTGTCTATAGAGTGGACATGGTGCTTATTTAGCTATAGAAAGGATATAGGATTTGTGGTTCCATGCTGCTGTGTTTTACAATGAAACTAAGTGTCTCTCTGTAATTTGCCAGGGGTGATTTCTTTGGTTGTTCTTGGGAATGCTTTCTAGTCTGAATTTATAGGTACTGTGTAAGGTTTTCTCTGGTTTCTAATGCTTTCTTTCACTATTGCCACCTCAGAATGGCCCTGATTTGCTGCCTCGTGTGGATATGCTGCTTCTGCTGACAAGGGTAATTGGAACTGGTGCTCCGCGCTTGCAGGTGAGTTGTGCCAATGTTGTTAGCAAATTGTGCTGTAGCTGGAATCCATAGTCATTCCAACTTCAAGTGAAATGCGCCAACGTGGTGCTGTTTCGCAATGCGTGTGGTTAAGATGTGTCAAAAGGGGATATTGTACTGATGCAAATTGTTCAGTCTTCTGTAGCTCTACACTCTTTATTTTAGATTGAAAAGACTACCACATCTCCACTCACCAACACCGTCAGACTGAGCCCTTCTAGCCCCTGGCATGCCCAACCTGAGCATATGGGCAAATTAAGCAAGCAGAGTGGAATATCAATGTCACTCCTGCTAGTCCAAGGCTACGCCAAAGGTTCCCTGGCCGTATTCACAACTTGACTAGGTGACTAATTATGTGAGGGGGTAATTTGTTACACCCTGCTTCCTCTCTGCTACTATCTGGTCTCCAGAGGGATCACAGCAAGGGCTGTGTTGGCTTATGAACTTGTCAGTTTCCTATAAAGGCAAAGTTGTCACTTGTCTCCCAATTAAAAAAGGACAGTGGGAAGAAAAGATAACAACAAATGTAGCAATACGTAAGCCACTCATGGACACAATTGGACTTTGTCTCTGTACTTTGTGGCTGGGATTAAAATGGACAGTAGTCGATGTAGTGTGGCAAAGCCACAAACACACTCAGTTCATTTGTCCTTTCATTCCTATTCCACTCCCAATTGAGTGACAATGGTGTGTGATCCTGGGTAGCATGACACCTTCCAGAAGTACAGTAAAAACCGTTCCCCGAAAATGAGCAACCAATGAGTAAAGGGTGAGAAATGCATCCCATCATGGTAGATATGGGATAGTGCAGTTCCTCTGCTGTTAATAGAGGGACTATTGGCCAAGATCTCGTAGTGCATGAAGAAGGATAAGGGGGATGAGCCATTGACGGACGGTTACACAACGGATGTACCAATCTTGTAGGGTAAGTAGAGTAATGGCTGGTGGAGGGAGGACGAGTTCTAGTGAGAGTGTTTAAAGGGGATACAGGGAGAGAGAAGCAATCTGTGTAAAGTAAGTGACCAGTGAAGGCTTCCTGTTTGTTAGTAAGACTGTCATGCCATCTTTGTGTTTCATAATATCAGATCCTGGCATCGAATACCCTGACAGCACTGTGTACCAGCAGCAGTGGAGAGGATGGCTGTGCTTATGCAGAGCAGGATGAGATTGATGTATTACTCCAGGCCCTACAATCCCCATGCTCTAATGTGCGAGATGCAGCTCTACGGGTAAGTGTATTTGGGTTATGGATGATAGAAGGTTCTGGGATTAAATAATAAAATGTTAAGGTTTTTTTTTTATGTCTGACTTAGACATATAACAGCTATAAATAACCAGCTTGATTGTTAAGGTTCATGTAGAGAGAGATCTTGATTTCCACATTGAATTTGATGGCTATAAACCTCTAGTACTCTGACCTTGTGAACCTACACCAATCTGAACTCAGTGTGTGCAGATCTATCACCCCCTCAACCCTCCACACACGTGCAGTGCGATCTTGAGACCACTGGAGCGAACTCATGTTTTACAACAAAAGATCCTCTTGAGTAAAAAAATAACATTTCCATATGCGAGACCTCATTAGAGTTCGAAGCCATTGTTAGCATAGAGTAAGAATACATAACATAGTGTGAGATGCCTACTCAATGAGTGGTACCTTGGAGGGGTTATAGGTAGAGTTGCTACTGTCCTTGCGTAAGCTGGAACAACATTCTTTTTAAAAAATACTGTTTTTTCTTTCTTTTTAAAAATAAAGTTTTCTGATGAACACTATTTGCTGCAGATTCCTCACCCTTTGAAACTCCATTAGGTGCCAGACTGGTTTGGAAAACTTGTAATAGCTCTCCTGCGTCGATAGGTGGTGCCTTGGCTCTGGAATCAGTCCTGGATTTGGCATCATGAAGTTTTATAGGGTGCCACCCTGTCTCACTGATAGTTTATTTTGTTTCCGCACCCTCTGATCTGGAGTTGCGAACATTTTCCTACGCATTTTAGAACATCTCCCCCCAAAATTTCAGGTTTTTAACTTTTCTGTTCCTTTCAGAGCAAAATCTTGCTCTCCACCTTCACAAGGTCTGTCTCTGGTGCCAGAAGCACAAGGAGGCTTGGAAGAGGGACTTTTCAGCTTTGTGGCGTTGCTCCCACTCAAAATGTAGAGCCTCCAGTCAGTGTTATTCCTTGACCCTGGCCTCAACGTCTTCAGAGCCTGTTTTCTGGAGACCTGGCTTTGAAACTGGAGCCACCCTCTCCCTTCCTGAAGGTCAGGTTTGTGGCACATAACCCAAACAAAATACAGCTTTCAATCGGACAATGCTGACTGTAAGGAAACCGGCCTTTTGCATGTTTACCCCCACATTATGCCGCTGTTTTGACTACTAGGTACTGGTGTAATGGCTCTGAAATGCCCTGAGCCTCTGCATAACAAGACTCAGTGCATGTGCTTCGACCCTTAACATTGTTTATGTTTAATTGGCTTGTCCCCCATTTGGCATAACCCAACTTACCTGTACGTCCCCAGTATGTGGTACCAGGGGTACCCAGGGCCTGTAAGTTGAGGTGTCTCTTGTGGACTGCAGTACTAGTTGTGCCACCATAAGTACGACAAGGTAAAACATGGCTTCCAGGCTGCCACTGTAGACTGGAAGGGCAGTTTAAAAGTGTCCTTTCTACTTGGGCATTTAAAGTAATGGCAAAGTCCAAACCTCCCTTTTTAATATATGTAAGTCACCCCTAAGGTAAGCCTAACTAGTCCTAAGGCAAGGTGCTGTATTTTAAGAAGTGGAGCATGTATTTTTACATGTTCTAGCAGTAAAAACCTTAAATTGTCATTTTTACTGTGGAAGGGCTTGTATCTCCATTGGCAAGTACAGAGTTACAGCCTGACATCTCAGCCCTACTAACTCCTGAATGGGACTACCAAAGTTGGCACTGTAAGGTATTGAAATAATCAGTGCATCAAATCAAGTCACTGGTGGGCAAAGTGCACTTTTAGAAGTTGCCACTTTAGTTTGTTTCCAGTGCACATTTACTTTTGTACATGGGTTCTGTCCTGCAGACCGCTTTTGTTCACCTGGGGAGACATGTTTACAACTCTCAGGAAATGAGACAATAGAAGCCTGCACTGGAGCAAGGTGTTACCACCCTCCTCCAGTAAACCACACAGGTGTTGGCCCAAAAAGCATGCTTTAAAGAAGAAACCGCCTTTAAAGGGCAAATGGGTAACACTTGGGAAAGGAGCTGCTCCATTGTCTAGGTAGACCGACTCAGGGCTGGCTTTAGCGCTGGTGGCGCCTGGTGCGACAGTCATTTTTGGCACCCCCATGTCTGCCTCCTCTGATTCTCTCATTACCACCGGACAAAAGTGCCCCTCATCTCTCCAGTCATAAGTTATTGCTAAACACTGCACCCACCCTGAGGTCGGCCCCCCCTCCACAGGTCAGAGCCCAGTGCGACTACACCGGTCACACTGCTCTAAAGCTGGCCCTAGACAGACTGGCACTAGGGACAGGGAAGGGATAAACCAGTATCCAAGGGGGTTCATTGGGTGGCATCTAACCCCCCTGGGAGCCGCACCTCTGGGTTGGGCTAGGGGGCTCTGGATGCTATGAGAGGGATTCTGCATGTTGGCAGTGGGCAGAATGCTGCATCGAGATGCCACATTTAACATTTAATGTGCCAGATGCTACATTTAACAGGAAGTGGTCATCAGAAGGGAGGGAACCTGGTAGGCCATTGGCTACCAACCGTATCAATCAGGATTTATAAACCGCAGATAATCACCCGATAGGGTATCCAGGCGATTGCAGGTCTACGAGGCTTATTCGAACAGCCAGGTCTTGAGGGCCATTCGAAATTCTAAAAGTGAGGTGATGGTCCAGAGGTGCGTGGGGAGGCTATTCCAGCTCTTTTCTGCGATGTGGGAGAACGAGCGTCCTCCACTTCTGCTTCGGTAGATACGGGGAGTGTAGGCAAGTGGAAGTGAGGCGGAGAGTAGTCTTCTCGACGGTTGGTGGAAGTTCAGACGGCGGTTAATGTATGCAGGTCCTTGGTTGTGTAGAGCCTTGTATGCTTGGGTCAGCAGCTTGAAATGGCATCTCTTCTGTTTGGGGAGCTAGTGGAGTTGCCTGAGGTAGGGTGTGATGTTGGTTAGTCTGGGAAGGCCGGATGTGAGTCTGGCTGCTGCGTTCTTTATGGTCTGAAGTCTCTTTAGGAGGTGTGCAGCGATTCCTACAGAGAGGGCGTTGCCGTCGTCCATTCAACTGGTGATGAGGGCCTGTGTCACGGTGTGTCTCGTGTGTAGGGGTAGCTACTTGAAGATCTTACGTAGCATGCGCAGAGTGAGGAAGCAGGCGGAGGAGACGGTGTTGATTTGTATCCTAACCTGAGGGCATTTTCTGAGCATAAAAAGGGTACCCTAACACGCAGAACTTAGATATAGACTGGACTAGAAGAAAGACCGCCCTGCTGCACCAAGAAACCAGCAAAGAGAGGGTGCACTGGCGTGCACTGCACCTGCTGAAACTGGTGGCTAGCAAAGGAGAGGTACTGTGGCTGCTGTGTCCAACCCATGGAGAAGTCATCTCCAGAGCCCAGCCGAAGCAATTGACTCCAAGGGTCAATTGGCTGCCCTCCTATTTGCAGAACAGGGCCACAACAGCTGAAGAAGCATGCTGTAGCAAGTTGGTAGCCCAGAATCTTCAGACTGCCACCAACCGCTGCCGTGCAGCACCAGAGACCAGAACCCGACGCTCAAAGGTGCACCTGAATCCGCTGGACCTGGGAAAGTCATCGGAGTCCGTCTTGGTTGCCCAGAAGAGGAGTTATTACCCAGGGAAGGGTTTAACTGTGACCGTGATACCGGGTGACTGGTAAAACTGGATCCAAATCGAAAGAAAATACATATTCATCCACAGATTGGATGCATTATAACAAAACCTGCACCAGTACCATCTTCCAAAAGGAAAACTTCTTTCCTTCAAGACACTGGATATAAGATACCTTTAAAGAAGGACATAGCTACCATTCCCATGCACTCTATTTCTCCTTCTTCACCACCACCACATTCACCTGTACCTTTGTTACCTTTTTCACCTACAAACCCTCTAAACATCACCCCTGAGAGTTCACCTCACACAAACCCAGACGCACATGTAGGGGAGGACAATATTTATGAAGCACCACCAGACCCCTGGCAGGATTATGATGTAGACCCTCCAGGAGACACAGATCCTGTTCTTTGTTCTGCAAAACCCTCACCTCCTGATGATAACACCTCATATCAGGAGCTCATTTCCAGGGCAGCTGCATATCATGGGGTCAGCTTACACAAAGAAGCCTTAGAAGAAGACTTTTTATTTGAAACCTTAGGAACTTCACTCAAAACATCATTATCTTTACCAATGTTAACAGGCATGATGCGACATGCAGAGGATATTTTAAAAGACCCTGTACGTGCATGCATTATTACACCTAGGGTAGACTAAAAATATAAACCCCCACCATCTGACCCCATTTTTACTAGAGGTCAGCTTCCACCAAACTCCTTGATTGTGTCCAATGCTAGCAAAAGAGCAAACTCGCAAACCACAGCTGACTCACCACCACCTGACAAGGAGTCAAAGTTGATAGATGCCTCAGGTAAAAGAGTTGCTGCACAGTCTGTCAATCACCAGCGTATAGTCAATACACAGGGTCTTCTTGTCAGATACGACAGAGCTCATTGGGGAGATATTGAAGAATTACTTCAATATCTCCCAGAGGAACATAAGAAAAGAGGACAGGAATTTGTGCAGGAGGGTAAATTAATGTTCGAGGCATATGAGCTGTAGATCATATGCTATGCATAGATCGCCATCTAGTGTTTGGTCCGGATGCTTGCACTTTGTTTTTCTTCGAAGAAGTCTTTCCAGTCACGAGGCAGGCGACTCCTCCTTTCGGTGATAGTGTGCATGGGCATCGACTCCATTGTTAGATTGTTTTTTTCCGCCATCGGGTTCGGATGTTACTCGCTGCGCTCCGGTTCGACACCGTTTCTTCGGTTTCCCTCGGCGCGCAAGACACTCAACCTCGACGGTATTGTGTCCGATCGCGTATACTATTCTTCGCGTGTCAGGTTTTCTGGTTAAAACTCACTTTCGATCGGGAAAGTTCGTGGTGGGCCATCGGGCCTATTAGGGCCGGACTGGCTACCGGGGGTTTTGGCATGCTGCCGAGCTGGGGGCTGATGTCACTGCGGTGGGGGCTAATTTCGTTGATGGAGACCTGCGTGTGCTTCGAAATAAACAGAGCAAAACGAATTTCGTTCAGCACACGCAGGTCCCCATCAACGAAATCAGCCCCCAGCTCGGCAGCATGCCTAAACGCCCGGTAGCCAGTCCGGCCCTGGGGCCTATCCACTTCAGTTCGACTAGCGGTCGATGGAACAAACTCCCTTTAAATTCTGCCCTCGGTGCCATGCAAAATACCCGCGCACCGACTCGCACGGAGTGTGTAACCTGTGCTTGTCCCCTGAGCACAGAGAACAGGACTGCGACACGTGCAAAGCGTTCCACTCCAAGAAGACACTTCGCGACCGTCGGGCTCGATGTCGCGACATGCACAGTCAGCGCACAGCCTCCATTCCGGACCTCTTCGGATCCGATGAAGAAGCCGAGGACGCTATCGGGCCGAAGAAGAGCAGGAACCGATCTCCGTTTCCGAGTACGGCTCCGATCAGGATGATGACATCCCACAGGAACACAACGTACTGGGAGTACAGAAACTCACTCTCCACCACATCCACCTCAACCCAAAAAGAAGGCTCAGGACCAACCCACGCCCTCAGGCCCCGGTCGGCCCCGAGATCACGATTCCGCTGCCCCGCCTTCGGGCTCGGCACCGAAGCCTACCAAAAAGCCTTCCGGCTCCGAAAAGCCCCAATCCAAAACTGAAACCGAGCCGAAACCTTCACGATCGAAATCTAAGCCCGGCTCCGAACCTCAACCATCGGCACTGCACACATCGGCACCGAAACATACTTCGGATCCGAAAACACCAGCCCCTAAACCATCGGGACCGAAACCTTCGGGGCCAAAAACACAGTAAGTACCGAAGTCGCCAAAAAAACAGTTTCGATGATCCGCTCGATAAACTGGACCCGAAACAGAAGGTGTTGTACATTCATCCAAAAACTGGCCATACCACCACCACAGTGACTCTAAAGAGGACTGATGCTGAAGAGGAATATCACATTCCTTTGAAGAAGAGAACTGTCGGAACTCACCCTTCCCCTCCTCCTCTTCCTCTTCCTATCTCATCTCCACCTTCTCCACAGTCTATACCTGTGCCTACTTCACCTCAGCATTCACCACATACACCTGACAACCAGGATGATAGGGATGATAATGGGGATGGGGATGAATATGGCGAGCCAATACCTGCAGACCCATGGGACGACTACAACATTAACTCGCCCACAGGCAATGATCCTGACCTATACCCTACCAAACCATCTCCACCAGACGACAGTGTAGGTTACATTGAATTGCTGGGTAGGGCTGCCAATTACCATGGGGTGCAGCTCCACAAAGATTCCCTCGAAGAGGATTTCCTTTTCGAGACCCTTAGCACTACTCAAGTCATTACACACTTTACCGATGCTCAAGGGTATGATCAGACATGTGGATGATATCTTTAGTGATCCTGTCAGGGCACGCATCATTACCCCTAGGGTAGACAAAAAATATAAGTCGGCACCATCTGACCCAGCGTACATTGGGGGACAATTACAGTTGGACTCACTAGTAGTGTCTAACGCACGCAAAAGGGCTAACTCCCAAACCACAGGAGATGCTCCACCCCCAGATAAGGAATCTAAGCTTCTTGATGCTTTGGGGAAGAGAATCGCATCTCAGGAAGCAAACTTCTGGGGCATATCCAACACACGCGTTGCTAGCGAGATACGACCGTGCGCATTGGGACGAGATGGAACAAATGCTCGAATATCTACCCCAAGAACATAAATCTAAAGCTGAAGACCTAATAAGGGAGGGACAACTTATTTCCAACAATCAAATCAGGTGCTCCCTTGATGCAGCAGACACAGCTGCCAGAGCAGTCAATACCAGTGTCCTTTTAAGAAGGCACGCCTGGCTACGTATCTCTGGATTCAAACCTGAGGTTCAAACCTCTATATTAAACACACCTTTTGATAAGGAACACCTTTTTGGCCCAGTGGTAGACTCTTCACTGGAAAAGATGAAGAAAGACACTGAAGTGGCCAAATCCATGGGGGCGCTTCAGTCACCACAAGGCCGTGGTTCCTTTTGGCGCTCTTTCTATCGAGCGGGGTTCAAGAATTCTTCCTCAGAAAATACCTCCACCTACAAGGGTAATAACCAACCCTCTGGCTCTAAGAACTATTTCCGAGCGGGTCACAGAGGAAATAACGGTAAGGGAAGAGGTAGAAGGTCAAACACACGTACCTCCCCTTCCAATACAAAACAGTGACCCGCCTCTCCTCCTCCTCCCCCCCCCCCCAACCACCCAACACCTGTCGGGGGAAGACTGTCAATTTTCTTACCAGCCTGGCAGTCTATAACAACAGACAAGTGGGTTCTGCAAATTATCCGTTCTGGTTACTGCCTGGAGTTTATCAACACTCCTCCAAACATTCCCCCAAAGTCACACAAACTCTCACCGGATCATCTACACCTCCTCAAACAAGAGTGCAGTCTCCAATTTTAAAAGGAGCTATAGAGCCCGTACCTCTACAACACCAAGGGTCGGGCGTGTACTCCTTTTACTTCCTAATACCAAAAAAGGACGGGTCTCTCAGACCAATCTTAGATCTCAAAGAACTCAATTTCTACAAACAATCGGACCATTTTCACATGGTAACACTTCAACAGGTACTACCTCTATTGCAAAAGGGTGACTTTCTGTCTACTCTAGACTTAAAGGACGCCTACTTTCATATTCCAATCCACCCTGCTCATCGCAAATTTCTCAGGTTTGGTTAGTGGGCCAACATTACCAGTTCAAGGTACTCCCATTCGGAGTCACCACTGCCCCCAGAGTTTTCACAAAATGTCTAGCAGTAGTAGCTGCTCATCTCAGGAGACAAAGCATCCATGTCTTCCCATATCTAGACGACTGGCTCATCAAAGCCAGTACGTACCAACAGTGTCTCAAATACACTTCCGTAACCATCCAGTTACTGCATCGACTAGGGTTCACAGTCAATGTGCCAAAGTCGCATCTTCAGCCAGCCAATATTCAGAACTATCTAGGAGCCACTTTAGATACTCAAAAGGCTCTAGCGTTTCTTGCATCATGATCGTCCCAAATGCCAGGCTCCACATGCGTCCGCTTCAGGAATGCTTAGCCAGTCAGTGGAACCAGTCCCACGGTCTATTAACTGATCTAGTGTTGGTAAGCGGCCGTACTCATCGCTCTCTGCAGTGGTGGAACACACAAAATCTGTCAAAAGGACGGCCCTTCATAGACCCGGTTCCACAGACAGTACTAACAGCGGACGCATCTCTAACTGGCTGGGGTGCTCATCTACAGCAACACACAATATAAGGACTGTGGAGTCACCAACAAAAGTTGCTCCACATCAACCATTTATAGCTCATGGCCATATTTCTAGCCCTCAAAGCCTTTCAAACCCACCTGGCTGGCAAAGCTGTCCTGGTCCGTACAGACAACATGACAGGTATGTATTACATACAGAAACAGGGGGGAACACACTCCCTCCAACTGTCCCACCTAGCCCAGGACATCTGGATATGGGCCATTCATCACAAAATCTATCTCCTAGCAGAACACCTCCCAGGAGTAGACAATCAGATGGCAGATCTGCTAAGTCGTCAGACGCAGCAAGTCCACAAATGGGAACTACACCCTCAAGTTCTCGTCCCATTCTTTCAAATGTGGGGCTTTCCAGACATAGACCTGTTCGCCACGCACCTAATCGCAAAATGCCCAAACTTCGCGTCCATGTATCCACACCCATTGTCCAAAGGCAATGCACTATGGATCAACTGGTCAGGGATATTTGCTTACGCTTTTCCGCCTCTCCCACTCATTCCATTAGTGGTTTGGAAACTCAAACAAGCGTTACTGACACTAATCCTGGTTGCTCCCACATGGGCATGTCAACCATGGTTCACAACACTATTGGAAGTCTCGGTAGTTCCTCATCAGAAACTACGTCTTACACCCAATCTCCTCACACAGAGCCATGGAGACATAAGACACCCAGACCCCAGTCAACTCAATCTGGTGATCTGGCACCTGAAGTCCTAGAGTTTGACTATCTTAATCTACCGCCAGACTGTATGGATATTATCAAGGAAGCTAGACGTCCTACCACAAGAGCCTGCTATGCAGCAAAGTGGAAGCGGTTTGTGATTTACTGTAATAACCACATTAACCCGCTTGATGCTTCTGTCCAAAACATTATATGCTATTTGTTACATCTACAACTTTCCAATTTAGCATACACTTCCATACGCTCACACCTGGCTGCAATAGCTGCATATCTATAGAATAGGCAACTATTATCTCTTTTTAGAGTGCCTGTTATCAAAACCTTTATGGAGGGACTCAAAAGAGTAATTCCCCCAAGACGTCCACCTGCTCCGGTATGGAATCTCAACATTGTCCTCACCAGACTAATGGGTCCACCCTTTGAGCCATTGCACAAATGTGAACTGCAATTTCTCACATGGAAAACTGCTGTTCGAGGCATATGAGCTGTAGATTGTATACTTGTGCATAGATCGCCATCTGGTGTTGGGCTCGGATGTTTGCAGTTTGTTTTTGTCTTGGAAGAGTCTTTGTAATCACGAGATAGGTGACGATAGTGCGCATGGGCATCGACTCCATTTCCAGATTGTTTTTTTCCGCCATCGGGTTCGGATGTAAAACGTTGCGCTCCGGGTCGGTGTTGTATTTGATCCCCCTTCGACGCGCAATCCTTCACCGCTCGACGGTATTGTTTCGCTCGAGTTCCCCTTCGACGCGCATCCAAGGAATATCCACCAAGACCTTCGATTCCGTTCGTCGACGCGGGCAGTTGGGCCTACCTGCGCCATCAGGCCCTGCAGTAAATGGAAAGAACTCCATTTAAGAAATGTCCTTTGTGTGGGCTAAATTTCCACACACAGATCTCCACGAGGTCTGTAACCTTTGCTTATCTCCAGATCACGAGGACAAGGATTGCCAGGCCTGTGATTCCTTTCGATCGAAGAAGACCATACGTGATCGCCGCGCTCGACGTCACACGATGGCTTGATCAACTTCCTCGGCGCCGGACGACATCTTCGATGCCAAAATCCAACAGGAATCGAAAGAGGGAAACATCAGCGTCTCCGAGGCAGACGACTCCGATGCCGAGGATCAGCCCATTACTCCAGGACAACGAACTGTGAGTACTGAACTCGACGCTCCTCTCCCAGTAAAAATACAAAAGGCTCCGGTGACACCTTTGCCCTCAGGCAAACACCGAGATAAGTCTTCGGATGCCCCGCCCTCGGGCCCGGCTCCAAAGCCGAAAGAAAAGCCTTCAGGCGGCTCGGGACCGAGTCAGCCACGTACCGGTGCCGAAAAACACTCCTCGGCACCGAAAGAAAAACCAAAGCCAGGCACAGGGCCACGCCCTCTTATATCGGCACCGAAGTCGGCCTCCACGCCCACCACTTCGGCACCGAAGCAGCACAAAGACAAGTCCTCGGATCCGAAGAAACGCCATACTCCTTCGGAGCCGAAAACGGCTACAGAACTAAAGACTCCGACAAAGCTTAAGGACAGTTCTACCACTCCCAAAGCTAAGTCAAAGCACCACTCGGACCCAAAACCCTCGGTGCCGAAAAAAACGGACGCCTCCGAGGAACTGTTTTGGCCAGATCCATTGGATCCAAAGCAGAAAACTCTGTGCATTGACCCTCATACAGGTCAGGTGACCACAGTTCCACCAAAAAAGAGGACATTGGCCGTTCCAGACCCACCTGAGATACCTTTAAAAAGGAAGAACATTGCTACTTCTCCTCTTAGACCTATCTCTCCCCTTCAAAACCTTCCACCTATACATCTCTCTCCTACTTCTTCCCTATCTCCTTCTTCACCTGCCCTTCAACAGGATGAACAGGACTTTGGGGGTGGGGATGACCACAGTGATGGGCATTTCCAAGAGGATGATGATGACATGCATAACATCCCATCACAAGACTTTTGGGATGATTATCATAATATCCCAGATATACCTGAGCCAGACTCATACCAATCCAAACCATCCCCACCAGATGACAACATTGGCTTTGCACAACTGATGGACAGGGCAGCCAAGTACCACCAGGTAGAGTTACAATCGGAACCTGCGGAAGAAGATTTCTTAATGGAAACTTTTACTCACTCTCAAAAGTCGACCACTACCTTGCCAATATTAAAAGGCATGATTAAACATGCCCCAGAAATCTTCAAAGACCCAGTCAGGGCTAGGATAATCAACCCACGCATTGACAAAAAATATAAGCCAGCCCCAAACGACCCAGCCTATATTAAAGGACAACTCCCTCTAGACTCCGTCGTAGTGTCAAATGCCCGTAAACGGGCTTATTCTCAATCCACAGGGGAGGCCCCTCCTCCAGACAAGGAGTCAGAACTGCTGGACGCATCTGGCAAACGGGTCGCGTCTCAAGCAGCCAATTACTGGCGCATTGCCAACGCCCAGGCTTTACTCGCCAGGTATGACAGGGCGCATTATGATGAGCTGGAGACACTTATGCAGCACCTTCCAGACCAGTATACGGCCAAAGCCAACAACCTTATACAGGAGGGAAAAACCATCATTAATACCTCCATCAAATGTGCTTTGGATGCAGCAGATACAGCATCCAGAGCAGTCAATACAAGCGTTCTGCTGCGCAGGCATGCATGGCTGCGCATCTCTGGCTTTAAACAGGAGGTGCGGTCCCAAATTCTTAACCAGCCATTTGACCAGCAACATCTATTTGGCCCTTCTGTAGACACAACATTAGAGAAAATGAAAAAGGACACAGAAACATCCAAGTCCATGGAGGCCTTACAATTTCCGGCAAATAGAGGGTCTTTTCGTCGCTCCACTTATAGGGGCGCCTCCAAAACCAGTGGCACAGACAACACCTCTTCATACAAAAGTCCCACTCAATCTTCCCCTAGCAGAGGATATTTTAGAGGGGGCTACAGGGGTAATAATAACAAAGGAAGAGGTTGTGGTAACAATACCCGCACCTCCCCCGCCTCAAAGCAGTGACTTCCCTACGCTCCCCCAGACCATTCCACACTGGTCGGGGGAAGACTATCACAGTTCCTACCTGTGTGGCTTTCCATCACCACAGACAGGTGGGTGAGACAAATTATCCAGTATGGTTACTGCCTGGAGCTCACTTCTACTCCACCAAACGTGCCCCCCAGGCATCGACCGATGTCCACGGAACATCTAACACTTCTCAAGCAGGAGATTGCTTCCCTTTTACAAAAGCAAGCAATAGAACCAGTCCCCCTACATCAGAAAGGCTCAGGGGTCTACTCCCTTTACTTTCTCATTCCAAAAAAGGACGGTACTCTGAGGCCAATATTAGACCTCAGAATACTAAACCTGTACATACAGTCCGACCACTTCCATATGGTCACCCTGCAACAGGTCCTCCCACTGCTCCAACAGGGCGATTTCCTTTCCACTCTAGATCTCAAGGACGCCTACTTTCACATCCCCATTCACCCTGCTCACAGAAAATATCTACGGTTTGTGCTGGATGGTCAGCACTACCAGTTCAAAGTCCTCCCATTCGGGGTAACTACAGCACCCAGGGTATTCACAAAGTGCCTCGCAGTAGTAGCAGCACACTTACGAAGACAACACATTCATGTGTTCCCTTATCTAGACGACTGGCTCATAACAGCCAGCTCACACAACCACTTTGTTCAACACACACACAAAACAGTTCAGCTCCTGCACGACTTGGGATTCACAATAAATCTCACCAAGTCACACCTGCAACCGTCCCACATACAACAGTATCTGGGCGCTACACTAGATACTTCAAAAGCCATCGCGTATACCAATACACTCAGGATACACAGCATACAGGCTCTCATAAAAAGATTTCAACCTCAACACTCCCTCCCAGCTCGAGTGTTCATGCAACTAATAGGAATGATGGCCTCTTGCATTTTCATAGTGCCTTACGCAAGACTCCAAATGCGCCCATTACAGGAATGTCTGGCACATCAGTGGAACCAGGCCCAGGGCCAGCTTACAGATCTGGTGTTGGTGGACAGCCGCACACATCGCTCTCTGCAGTGGTGGAACACACAAAACCTATCCAAGGGGCGGCAGTTCATAGACCCGGTTCCACAGATTGTGCTAACAACGGACGCATCGCTCACCGGCTGGGGAGCGCATCTCTTACATTATACCATTCAGGGCATATGGACCCCTCGGCAAAAATTACTCCACATCAATCATTTGGAGTTACTGGCAATTTATCTTGCGTTAAAATCATTCCAGGTACATCTAGTACACAAAGCAGTCCTAGTCAGGACAGACAATATGACTGCAATGTACTACATACAAAAACGGGGGGGGGACACACTCTCTGCAGCTTTCCCGCCTAGCGCAAACCATATGGAGATGGGCCATTCCACAAAAAATATATCTGTTAGCAGAACACCTACCAGGGCTACACAATCAAATTGCGGATCTACTCAGTCGTCAGACACAACAGATTCACGAATGGGAACTTCATCCACAAGTTCTTCATCCATTCTTCCACAAGTGGGGCCACCCAGACATAGATCTGTTCGCCACACACTTAAACGCAAAATGCCCAAACTTCGCCTCCAGGTACCCACACCCATTGTCCAAAGGCAATGCGATATGGATGAACTGGTCAGGCAAATTTGCGTACACTTTTCCGCCTCTCCCACTCCTTCCATTAGTGGTTCGAAAACTCAGACAACAGTCGCTCACAATGATCCTGGTTGCTCCAACATGGGCTCGACAACCATGGTTCACAACCCTGCTGGAACTTTCAGTAGTCCCACATCAAAAGTTGTACCTTTCTCCAGAACTTCTCACGCAGAACCATGGAGAAATAAGACACCCAAATCCAGCTCAATTGAACCTAGCAATCTGGCTCCTGAAGTCTTAGAGTTTGGATACCTTAACCTACCTCCACAATGTATGAATATTATTAAGGAGACTAGACGTCCTACCACTAGAGCCTGCTATGCAGCCAAATGGAAAAGATTTGTGATCTACTGCAATAATAATGCACTCGATCCTTTAGATGCGTCAATTCAGAACATCTCTTGTTACCTTTTGCATCTACAAAACTGTAATCTAGCATACACATCCATACGGTTTACACCTCACAGCCATAGCTGCTTACCTTCAAAATAGACATTTGTCGTTGTTTAAGGTACCTGCTATCAAGGCTTTTATGGAAGGTCTTAAAAGAATAATTCCTCCCAGAACTCCACCAGCTCCTGCGTGGAATCTAAACATTGTCCTTACTAGGCTCATGGGCCCCCCATTTGAACCTTTGCATAGGAGCGAGCTACAGTTTCTCACATGGAAAGTAGCTTTCCTCGTAGCAATCACATCTCTCAGAAGAGTTAGTGAGCTCCAGGCCTTAACCATACAAGAACCCTTCTTGCAAATACATCACAAGGTAATTCTTAGGACAAACCCTAAATTCTTACCAAAAGTCATCTCTCCCTTCCACCTTAACCAGTCTGTTGAGCTACCAGTCTTTTTCCCTCAACCAGACTCAGTGGCAGAGAGGGCTCTTCATACACTAGATGTCAAAAGAGCTATCCTTTACTACATTGAAAGGACAAAAACTTTCAGGAAAACCAAACAACTTTTCGTAGCCTTCTCACCACCACATAAGGGCAACCCCATATCAAAATCAGGACTTGCGAGGTGGATTGTTAAATGCATCCAGATATGCTACCTAAAGGCAAAGCGTACATTATCTGTTCTTCCTAGAGCGCATTCCACACGCAAACTAGGGGCTTCTATGGCATTCTTAGGAAACATCCCCATAGATGACCTCTGTAAAGCAGCAACATGGTCTACACCACACACCTTCACAAAGCACTATTGTGTAGATGTGCAAGCAAAACAACAAGCTACTGTGGGCCAGGCTGTATTAAAAACACTTTTTCAAACTACTGCAACAGATACAGGTGGCCACCGCTAAGGAGATAACGGCTGTGTAGTCTATGCACAAGTATACAATCTACAGCTCATGCCTCGAATGGAAATTGCTACTTACCAGTATGCATCTGTTCTTGGCATGTAGATTTGTATACGCCCACTCTCCTCCCCGGTTGCCTGTAACTGTTCCAGTATTATCTTACTTGGATAACTATACATGGGCATCTTTTTTCTACTACTATTATTATTTATATTTCTTTCTAACTCCATCACAACCCTTCATGGCGAAAACAATCTGGAGATGGAGTCGATGCCCATGCGCACTATCGTCCTGAGGATGAGTCACCTATCTCGTGACTACAAAGACTCTTCCAAGACAAAAACAAACTGCAAACATCCGAGCCCAACACCAGTTGGCGATCTATGCACAAGTATACAGATCTACAGCTCTACATGCCAAGAACAGATGCATACTGGTAAGTAGCATTTTCCTTCCTTGTGGTTATCACATCACTCAGAAGAGTGGGTGAACTTCAGGCATTAACTATAGAAGAACCTTTTTTACAAATGCACCAAAATAAAGTGGTTCTTCGGACTAATCCTAAATTTCTTCCTAAAGTCATTTCTGCTTTTCACATCAATCAATCTGTTGAGTTACCCGTGTTCTTCCATCAACCAGATTCATTAGCAGAACGTGCCCTACACACATTAGATGTAAAGAGAGAATTGCTGTACTACATTGAAAGGACAAAACCTTTTCGTAACACAAATCAACTGTTTGTCGCTTTTGCTCCACCATACAAAGGCAATCCCATATCAAAATCAGGAATTGCAAGGTGGATAGTCAAGTGCATTCAAATATGCTGCGTAAAAGCAAAACGTACATTAAAAGTTCCCCCCAGAGCACACTCTACATGCAAACTGGGGGCTTCTATGGCATTCTTAGGAAATATACCCATAGATGACATATGCAAAGCTGCAACATGGTCTACACCTCACACATTCACAAAACACAATTGTGTAGATGTGTTAGCAAGACAACAAGCTAGAGTGGGCCAGGCAGTTTTACGTACACTATTTCAGACCACTGCAACAGATACAGGTTAGCCACCGCTTTGGGAGATAACTGCTATATAGTCTATGCATAGCATATGATCTACAGCTCATATGCCTCGAACGGAAAATGCTACTTGCCCAGTATGCATCTGTTCTTGGCATATTGTATTGTATTGTAATTGCATTTGTATAGCGCTTACTACCCCTGACGAGGCGTCGAAGCGCTTTTTCGGCGAGTAGCACGCTACTCCGGGACCCATAGAGGATTAGTGTTGAATTAGTATAGTGAAACATGCAAGTAAATTTTAAGTGGTGGATATGTTAGTCAGTTATTTGGATTCAGAAGGATAGCGGAGGGATAGAAGAGGGAAAAAAGGTTTGCATATATATAGCGCTTCTAACCCCTGATGGGGTGTTGAATTGCTTTTTTTGGGGCGAGTAGCACGCTACTCCGGAAACCCATAAAGGATTAGTGGTGAATTAGTATGGTGAAATATGAAAGTAATTTGAGTGGTGGATATTAGTCAGTTATTTGGAGTGAGAAGGATAGTGGAGGGATAGAAGGGAAAGAAAGGTTTGCATTCATATAGCGCCTGTTACCCCTGGTGGGTGTTGAAGCGCTTTGTTGGCGAGTAGCACGCTACTCTGGAACCCATAAAGGATTAGTGGTGAATTAGTATAGTGGAATATGGAATTAGTGAAGTGAACATGCTAGTCTGTTATTTTGATTGAAAAGGATAGTTGTGGGTTAGAAGAGTGAAGGATTTCTTTTTGTAGGTCATAGCAGTAGGAGGAGGCTTTTTGATGAGTAAAAGGGTTTTTGGAGGGGAAGAGTCAGAGGGAAGAGTTTAGAAAGGTTTGTCTTGGGCATTGGTACAGTAAAGGAGGTGTCAGAAGATACAAGGAGGGGTAGAGTAGGAGAGAGTCAAGAAAGGGTTATTTTGGGGAACATAGTAGTGGTATGGCGTTTGCGATAAATGAGAGAGTGGGTGTAGAGGATATAGTGATAGATGTATAGGGTGAGATAGGGTAGTGAATTGGAAAAAGTAGTAGAAAGAAGTTTGAGATGAGTCAAAAAGTTGGGCTAGAAGATATATTGAGGGAAGTATAGGCTGAGAAATAGGGTAGTGCATTGGAAATGCTAAATTAGAAGAAAGTGATAAATATATAGATCCATAAGTACATTGAGAGTATATAGATGCATAAAGGAGGTAAGTATATGCAGATTAAAAATATTGATAGAGGTAGCGGATGTGAAATAGGGTAGTGCATCAGGAGAAAAGTAATAGACACATTAATGGGAAGATGGGCAGCATTCCTGGCCCTGGCCCGTCTCGAACAGGCTCAAACAGGCACTCACCCTTGTCCTCTCTGCCCTTAACAGGCTCAAACAGGCACTCACCCTTGTCCTCTCTGCCCTTAGCCTCGACGCCCGGGCTGAGATGCCCTAACCCTGGCCTTTGATACCCCTAGTAATCAGGTGACCCCGTCAGCCAATGGGAACCCTAGCCCTAATACTATCCAATCACAACACTAGCCCTAAAAGCTAGAACCAATAGGAGATCAGGACCTTACAGCCAATCTTAGCCCTACTCCAAGCATCCAATCAGTTCAAAAAACCCTGATCTCTATGTCCAATAGAGGCCCTAGCCCTACCAGTAGTCCCAACCCTAGTCCAAGCAACCAATGGGACGGGAAGCCCTAGTCACTACTTCCAATAGAAAGCCTAACCCTACTCTTAGTCCCACACCTAGTCCAGCAACCAATAACACCAGAAGCCCTAATCGCTACTTCCAATTAAAGGCCTAACCCTAGTCCTAGTTCCACCTTAGTCCCAACAACCAATAAAACAGGAAGCCCTAGTCCCTGCTTCCAATAGAAATCATAACCCTAGTCCCAACCCTACATTGATTGAATCACAGATCCAGAAACCAATCAGAACCCTCAAATACCCAACCAATGAGGACACTAACTCAAACCAATAGAAACATCAGATACAACCACCAATCAGTGTATACATGTAGCAGCCACTAGCAGACTATATAAGGTCCCAGCAACCTCAGACAAGGTTTGCTGCCCAGGGAGTTGGAAGCTGCTTCTCCTGTCCAGAATCTCCTGGATTTCTGCAGGTAAAGGCCTCACAAACTTGAAATCTAACAATACTGTTTGAATACAACTTTACTCCCTCTCCTGGCCAAAAAACGAAGTGCACAGTCCCTATTAAACACAGTTTAAACAGCTCACAGAAGCACCCTCTGATGTAGAAAATCCCTGTTGCTGGAGGGGAGGCAGGGGGGCTGGTTTCACTGGCTTGATAACACAAAATGGTGGCTGGGGGTGCACTGTTTAACATACAGGTCTTAGCACAGAGCAAAGGAGAAATTTGGAGGGAAAACTGAATAGTCACCAGGAATGAGAGCGACAAACTACAGAGTTTGGACTGCAAATCCCCCATATGTGCCCACCTGCCTTCCCGGGTACCTATACCTGTTGCAGTAATATCTTATTTAGATGCATGCATTCATGGACATCTCCTTTTACTACTTCTACGATCTCCATTATCACCCTCTGCGGGAAAACAATCTAACAATGGAGTCAATGCCCATGCGCACTATCACCGAGAGGAGGAGTCACCTACCTCGTGACTGGAAAGACTTCTTCGAAGAAAAACAAAGTGCAAGCATCCGGACCCAACACTAGATGGCGATCTATGCATAGCATATGACTCTACAGCTCTATATTCCAAGAACAGATGCATACTGGGTAAGTAGCAAATTCCTTCCATCTCCTCCATAAGGTGTGCATTAGATGCTGCTGACACCGCTGCCAGGGGGATTAATACCAGTGTCCTCTTAAGGAGACAGGCCTGGCTACGTATCTCTGGTTTTAAACCAACAGTCCAACAGACATTATTAAATGTTCCTTTTTGATAAACAAAATCTAGTCGGCCCACAAGTGGATGAAGCCTTAGAAAAGAGAAAGAAAGACATTGAAGTGGTTATATCCATGGAGCACTAAAAACGCCTTCCAATAGAGGCTCCTTTCGACGCTCTTTTTACAGAGGAGGTTCAAAAACTACTTCCACAGAAGCCTCAACATCGTTGTATAGGCCACACAATCAATCCTCTCCTTCTAGAGGATTCTACAGAGGCAGTTATAGGGGTAACAACTCCAAAGGTCGGGGCAAAGGTACACTAACCCGTACCTCCCCATCTGCCAACAAACAGTGACTCCATATTCATTCCCCCCCGATCATCCTACTCCTGTCGGGGGTCGACTACAACAGTTTTTCCCACTTGGCATTCAATAACATCAGACCAGTGGGTGCTGAACATTATCCAACATGGTTATTGACTGGAGCTCCCCAGCAATATTCCATCTCACACTCCGAGTTTCTCTGGAACATCAACATCTGCTCAAACAGGAAATACAAGCTCTATTAATTAACATAGCTATAGAGCCAGTTCCAATACAACATCAAGGGGGTTACTCCCTGTACTTTCTAATTACCATAAAGGATGGCTCTCTAAGGCCTATTTTAGACCAAAGACCTTTAAACCTCTATATACTATCTGAACACTTCCAAATGGTCACACTTCAACAAGTGCTTCCACTTCTACAACAGGGCTACTTCATGTCAGCACTCGATTTAAAGGATGCATACTTTTTCTATCCCTATTCACCCAGCACATCGCAAATACCTCAGATTTGTCATAGCAGGGAACCATTATCAATTCAAGGTCCTCCCATTAGGAGTCACTACTGCACCCAGAGTGTTCACCAAATGCTTAGCAGTGGTAGCAGCTCATCTAAGACAGCAGATCTATGTCTTCCCATATTTAGACAATTGACTGATCAAAACCAATACATATTTTATGTACACACTCACTACCATCAATCTTCTCCATCAGCTGGAATTCAGTCAGTGCTCAAAAATCCCATCTTCAACCTGCACATCTTCAACCATATCTAGGAGCTGTGATCAACACTCAAATAGGTCTAGCCTATCCAAATGCAGCCAGGATTAAAAAAAATTAAACACTGCTGCTACAATTTCAAAGCAATCCGTATCTAACAGTCAAATCTTTTGTGCGACTTCTAGGGATGATGGCATCTTGCATTGCTATAGTGCTCCATGCAAGACTAAACATGCATCCTCTACAGGAATGTTTAGCACATCAGTGGACTCAAGTACAGGGTCAGCTACATGATCTGTTCTTAACCAACTCATAGTACTTCCTTGTAGACTTGGGTTGCTTCTTGCATTTGCCTCACATGTTGGTTTTCCTTATGTGTTTCACATGTCTCTTGTTTTGTGGATTTCTTCTGTACTTCCCTGTTAACTCCCTTATCGTTCTTCTAGGGATTGATGGAACTGCAGATGGTGCTGCCAACTCCAGACAGCGATGAGAAGAATGGAGTGAATCTACTGCATAGACTATGGGTTGTAAGGTTTGATGTGGAGGATGAGATCAAAATACTGGCAGAGAGGTGAGCAGTGTCTTGATCACTGGCCTGTAGTGAAAGGGAATAACAGGAGGAGAGGGATTGCATTGTTTTGTAGTATGAAAGGCCAAAATTAGACCCATAGATGAATGTAGGTAGGTATGGGGGGAGAAGTTGGGTTGCTGAAATTAGGGACATTGGCTACTTGCTCTTGTACAAAGAGTTTATTGCTATGCCCTTTTATATACTAATAGTAGAAATGCAAACAAGCTGGTCAGAGTAGTATGACTAGCACTCTTCCTTTACTAATCCTGCATAGCCCCTCTTCAAGTGGTACTCTTGAAATTCCAATCCCTGTGCAGACCTCTGTTTGATCGCGGTTCAGAAAGTTTTGGACTTTATTGCAACCAGGTATTTCTAATGATTGCATTCTAGCTCTCGCCTTCCATACAGATGTTAGCTGTCTGTAGGCGAAAGCCTCTTGTGGACCATACCAAAAACTTAGTGGGCTTAGAGCCCTCCTATTGCCTACCACTGGTTGCCTTTATTGTCACTCTTATTGGCATGCTTCTTATTAGTTGACTTGCCTTCCTCTTTTTGTGTTTGTCTCTCCTGTGAGGCATAGCCTTTTTTAGCCATCCTTTTTGATTGGCTGCCTTTTATCTTTCCACTGCTCACATTTAGGGAACTATTTTTTTCTGCAAGCACTTCGTGAGAGTGCATGTTTTCCAGCTCTCACTTTTGTTTCTCCCCCCCTCCCCAACATCTGCCTCCCCGCACTCCGTGTTACTCTCTTCCACCACCTGTCTTTTTTTATTTTCATTTAACTAACTCGCTCGCTCTCTCTCTCTCCCCTCCCCCCTTCTTCCTGCTTCTCTGTAGCTCCCCCAATGCTCGCAGCACCTTTTAATTTTTTTTAATTTTGTTTGCAGGGCCCAGTAGCTTTCCTAAATGTTATTTTCTGCAAGTGCAAATGATTTTTTATTTACCATATCTGAAAGAGACACGTTAGTGACAGATTCCTTACCTTAGAATATCCCCTGGCGTCAGGCTGGATCCGGAAAGTTTTGCGTAGCAGTACCCTTGCGCGTCGGTAGGCGGCGTCGTGCGGCTCCGTGTCCGTCGTCGGGATCGCCGGATGATGTTGCGGCCAGTACTTAGACGCCGCCCCTGCGCGCTGACGTCAGTTCTTTCTTTTTCCGCGCCAGTAAGCGCAGATCCGGAGAGAGCAGTGCCCCAGTCAATTTTTGACTGATTTTTTGGTGACTTTTGTCATTGTTTTCTCGAGTCTTACGACTCCTACGGTGCCGGTAGGGATGCCCGGCTTCAAGCCATGCGACGCCTGTGGTCGAATGATGTCGATCACGGACCCGCATCAGGATTGTCTCTACTGCCTCTGGCGCGACCACGACTCCAAGTCGTGCCCTGACTGTCGGGCCTTGCATCCGAAGGCTTTGCGAGAGCGGTCTCGAAAGCTCCTCGAGGTCCGGCAGTCGGCTCCGCGCCAATCCAAGCCGCGGTCGAGAGAGAGGTCGAGGGGCCGGTCGCGGAGTCCCCATCGTTCTTCGGGGTCAAAGTCTTCGCACTCCTCCGGTAAGTCGAAGCATAAGAAGTCAAAGAAGCGTCATCGCTCGACGACTTCCCCTCGCCGGTCGCGCGACTCGGCTGAGGGTCCCGCCGGCACCGTCCCCGCGGCGCCGGGAGTTCCTGTGGTGCCGCCGCCGCATTACCCGGGTTCGGGGGCGACTCTGGCCGAAATACAGGAGTTCCTGTCGGCCATGGCCCGCCTCTTCGAGCCTCAAGGTCCCCCCGGTGCGCCTTTGGGCCCCGCGGGCCCTAGTGGGGTTCCCACGGCGCCGCCGGCGACTCCGGTCCCGGCGACACCAGCCCCGGTCCCGATCCCGGCTCCGGTGCTGCCGCAACCCCGATCGACCCCCTTTGACCTAACAACACCTCCACCGGCGTCGATCTCACCGGTGCCGTTCACGACGCCGTCCGAGGCTCTGGGCGACGTCGTCCCCAGGTTCTCTCCGGATCCGGACTTGGCGCCGGACCGACGTCGATCGGCTCCGGCACCGCTGGGACCTTGGGTCCCACATGTCCCTCCTCCTTACATTGAACCTGATTTGGAGGACGAAGAGACCTGGGAGGGGTCTGAGGACCCTCTCACTGCCCAATGTGAGTACGATCAGGACTGGGCTGAGGAACTTGGGGAGGCCAGTCGTCTGGATACCTCTCCAGACTTTGGCATGCTGTCTCCTCCTTCCGTGGCAACGGAGGAGGGAGCAAACTTTGCAACGGTGCTGCGTAGGGCAGCTGAGGTCCTGCACCTCCAGTTACCTACAGTGGCTGTTAGGACTAACCTCCTGACGGAAGTGCTTCAGCCGGCGGCTACCTCTGCGGAGCCACTGCTGCCGTTCAACGAGGCACTTTCGGACGTTCTTTTGGGCACCTGGTCCAAGCCCACCAGAGGGCTCCTGTGGATAGGAACGTAGCCCGGCGCCATCGCCCTGCTCCGGGCGACCCCTGTTCCTTTACCAACACCCCACCCCTGAGAGCTTGGTTGTCCAAGCCTCTGCCTCCCAAAGCGCCTTCCCTACCGCTCCCCGGATAGGGAATCCAAAAACTGGACCAATTTGGGAAGAAGGTTTTTCTTCCACCAGTGCTGGCTTGCGGTCCGTCAACACCACTTGCCTTTTGGGCCGATATACCCACTCCTTGTGGGATTCGGTGGCGCAGGTTCTGCCCCAGTGTCCTGAGGAGGTCCAGGCACTGCTTTCCCGCGCCATTGCGGAAGGAAGAGATGCGGCGAAGTATACTATCCGGTGTGGCCTAGATACCGCCGACTCGCTAGGCAGATCGCTTGCGACGACAGTGGCGCTGCGCCGTCACGCCTGGCTGAGGACCACTGGTTTCTCGGGCGATGTCCAAAACACGCTTATGGACATGCCCTTTGATGGTGTCGGCCTTTTCGGCAGCAAGGCAGACCATGCGCTGGAGCGCTTTAAGGACTCACGGGCTACAGCCAAGTCCCTGGGCCTTTCTACTGTGCGCCCTCCGCAACAGTCTGCTTTTCGCCCCTTTCGTGGCCACGGAAGGGGCGCCCAGTCACGTCCGCTGCCCAGCCACCGGCCCGCGCAGCGTGTTCTCGCGCGGCCGTGGACGTGGCTCCCGCCGAGGCGGGTCGGGTAACCAGCGTGCGGGTCAGGCCACCACCTCCGCCCTGTCCGCGGCCTCCAAGCCCTCCTAGTCCATCCTTTAAGGTCCACAGCACGCCAATAGGGGGCAGGGTCCGCCATCACCTTCACCACTGGCGTGCGATTACATCGGACAGGTGGGTCTTGGACATTGTCCGAAGGGGCTACTCCCTCCCCTTCGAGACTACCCCCCCAGCCATGCCACCTCAATACCACCGCATGTCGGGGGATCATTTAGTGCTTCTTCAAAAGGAAGTTGCGGCCCTCTTGGCCAAGGGGGCCATCGAGCGCGTTCCGACCCCAGAAGTAGGACGTGGTTGTTACTCCCACTACTTGGACCTCCGGAACGTCAATCGCTTCCTCCGGAAGGAGAAGTTCAAGATGCTCACCCTAGCTCAGGTCTTGACTGCCCTCGATCCTGGAGACTGGATGGTAGCGTTGGACTTGCAGGACGCATATTTTCACATTCCCGTCCTGCCGGCCCACCGGCGTTACCTGCGGTTCACGGTCGGCCTGGAGCATTTTCAGTTCACCGTGCTCCCCTTTGGCCTTACCAGCGCCCCTCGGGTGTTCACGAAAGTGATGGCGGTGGTCGCAGCTCATCTGTGCCGGGCAGGGGTTCCAGTCTTCCCCTACGACGACTGGTTGCTGAAGGCGGGCTCGTCCCAGGCAGTCGTCTCCCACCTCCAGACTACGGCCGAACTCCTGCACTCGCTGGGGTTCTCCATCAACGTGCCGAAGTTGCACCTGATTCCTTCTCCACAGCTCCTTTTCATCAGAGCAGTTCTGGACACGACGCAGTTTCGGGCCTATCCTCCCGAACGGCGAGTCCGGGATATTCAGGCTATGATTCCGATCTTTCAGCCTTTATCCTGGGTTTCGGTACGGAAGACCCTGAGGCTGCTGGGCCTCATGGCCTCCTGCATCCTGCTGGTCGATCATGCCAGATGGCATATGCGGGCTCTGCAGTGGGACCTGAAGTTCCAGTGGGCGCAGCATCAGGGGAACCTGTCCGATTACGTCCAGATCTCGGAGGGGACTGCACCGCAGTTGCAGTGGTGTCTCTCGAACCGGCAATGGGTCATGGGCAGATCCCTCTCCCTTCCCCAGCCAGAGCACACAGTTGTGACGGACGCGTCCCTTCTGGGATGGGGCGGTCACATGGGAGAGGCGGAGATCAGAGGCCTCTGGTCTCCGGCGGAGTCCCGGCTCCATATCAACCTTCTGGAGCTCCGGGCGATCCGACTTGCACTCAAGGCATTCCTTCCCTCTGTCAAAGGGACGGTAGTGCAGGTGTTCACAGACAACACCACCGCCATGTGGTACTGCAACAAACAAGGCGGGGTGGGGTCGTGGACCCTATGTCAGGAGGCTCTGCGTCTCTGGACATGGCTGGAACATCAGGGCATATTCCTGATGGTTCAACACCTGGCAGGTTCCCTGAACGCCAGGGCGGACGAACTCAGCCGCAGGTGCATGATGGATCACGAATGGCGTCTTCACTCGGAGGTGGCGAAGGACTCTTTCTACAGTGGGGAGAGCCTTGGTTAGATCTATTCGCCACCGAAGAGAACGCGCAATATCAGTTCTGCGCGTTGGAATTTCCAAGGCGGCACTCGCTCGGCGGCGCTTTCGTCGCGAGTGGAGTTGCGGTCTGTTGTACGCCTTTCCGCCTATACCACTTCTACCCAGACTGTTGAAGAAGATTCGGCGCGACCGGGCCCAAGTCATTCTTGTGGCTCCGGACTGGGCTCGAAGAGTTTGGTATCCCGAGCTACTCAGTATGAGCGTCGATCCCCGATCCGTCTGCCTCTTCGGGAGGATCTTCTGTCGCAGCAGCAGGGACGGTTCTCCACCAGAACCTGTCCAGTCTCCACCTCCTTGCGTGGAGATTGAGCGGCGGCAGTTGATTCCTTTCGACTTGCCTCCCGAAGTTTGTGATGTGATTCTGGCAGCCAGGCGTCCCTCCACTAAGGTGGTATACGCCTGCAGGTGGAACAAGTTTGTGGCATGGTGCACAGCATAGGCTGTGAATCCCCTTTCTGCCCCTCTTTCTGAGGTTCTTCTGTTCCTTCTTTCTCTGGCCCAACAGGGTTCTGCCCTGGGTAGCATCAAGGGCTATCTTTGTGCAATCTCTGCCTTCCTCAGGCTTCCTGATCAGCCCTCCCTTTTCAAGTCCCCTGTTGTTAACAGGTTTCTTAAAGGCATTACACACCTCTTCCCTCCTGTTCCGTTTGTGATGCCTCAGTGGGACTTAAACTTGGTTCTTACCTTTTTAATGTGCGCTCCCTTTGAGCCTCTACATAACTGTCCTCTTCGTCTTCTCACTCTGAAGACAGCCTTTCTGGTGGCCCTCACCTCCGCTCGGCGGGTGAGTGAGCTCCAGGCTCTTTCGTGCAAACCCCCCTTTCTGTCTGTCCATCCAGACAAGGTTGTTCTTAGGACGCGTCCGTCCTTCTTGCTAAAGGTGGTTACTGCCTTCCACATTGGGCAGACCATCACTTTGCCCACCTTCTTTCCGCCTCCTTCCAGAGAGGAAGAGAGGCTCCACCGTCTGGACCCAAAACATGCGCTTTCCTTTTACCTCAACCGCACACAACAGTTCCGGGTGGATGACCAGCTCTTTGTTGGCTACGTGGTCGCCAAAAAAGGTCGGGCGGTACATAAGAGGACCATCTCCCGCTGGGTAATCTTGTGTATCAAAGCCTGCTATTCTTTGGCTAAGAAGGAGCCCCCTGTTGGGCTACGTGCCCATTCTACCAGGGCAACAGCTGCTACCACGGCTTTAGGCCGTGGTGTTCCGCTACAGGACATAAGTCAGGCAGCTACGTGGGCCTCGCTGCACACGTTTACCAAGCATTACTGCCTTGACAGCCAGGTCCGGAGTGACGGCTTCTTTGGCCGCTCTGTCCTCCGTGACTTGTCTGAATCTGTTCGCAGACCCACCACCGGGGTTGGTATTGCTGGGGTATCTATTCTAAGGTAAGGAATCTGTCACTAACGTGTCTCTTTCAGATGCACAAGTTACTAGCTTGTGTAACGATATATCTGTAAGAGACAGTAGTTAGTGACAGATTCCTCACGCCCCACCCATCCTCCCCGTTCTGCGAACTGATTTCTAGGGTTAAGGACATCCCTTTCAGGGCCCTAGTATTTTTCAGACACCAATGTCAGCTTCTTGCATGGCTCTGCGTTCCTGGCGCGGAAAGTCGTGTACAGAACTGACGTCAGCGCGCAGGGGCGGCGTCTAAGTACTGGCCGCGACGTCATCCGACGATCCCGACGACGGACGCGGAGCCGCACGACGCCGCCTACCGACGCGCAAGGGTACTGCTACGCAAAACTTTCCGGATCCAGCCTGACGCCTGGGGATATTCTAAGGTAAGGAATCTGTCACTAACTACTGTCTCTTACGGATATATCGTTACACAAGTTAGTAACTTGTGCTTCAGGTGGTGTCTGCCATTTTGGAATGATGACTGAAACAATAAATAAAATGGCATCAGTGATATTCAGTAGGCGCGCACATGTGTGGTGATGCATGCACATACATCTTCACGCATGGCCACGCCTAATGAATGATGCATAGAAGTGAGCTAAAGAACGATGATGGATTCAACCCAGATCTGTGACTGGGGGTGAGTGTCTGAAAAGTTTCAGCGCTCGGTCCTTCATCTCCTTGTGTTTGCTTTATTCGCCCTAAGTTGGCAGGGTATGCCCAGACGTGGGTCCCTTGTTCACTTTGCCACTGGATTCAAGCTAGCCTGGCTGATGAGGGATGTTAGCCCGAAACCGGTCCCAGGATGCTTGTTTCCGGTCCAGGGAAGACATGGCTTGGCAGTTCAGGCGTGGACTGTTCCCATGAGGCACAGAGTCGAGACTGATTTGCTTATAGCTGTGTCTGAACTGTGGTGGCGAAGTGAGCTAAAGAACGATGATGGATTCAACCCAGATCTGTGACTGGGGGTGAGTGTCTGAAAAGTTTCAGCGTTCCGTCCATCATGTCTTTGTGTTTGCTTTGTTTGCCCTAAGTTGGCAGGGTATGCCCAGGCGTGGGTCCTTTGCTCACTTTGCCACTGGATTCAAGCTAGCCTGGCTGATGAGGGCTGTTAGCCCGAAACCGGTCCCAGGATGCTTGTTTCCGGTCCAGGGAAGACATGGCTTGGCAGTTCGGGTGTGGACTGTTCCCATGAGGCACAGGGTCAAGACTAATTTGCATATAGCTGTGTCTGAACTGGGGTGGCGAAGTGAGCTAAAGAACGATGATGGATTCAACCCAGATCTGTGACTGGGGGTGAGTGTCTGAAAAGTTTCAGCGCTCCGTCCATCATCCCCTTGTGTTTGCCAATAGAATCTTGTCATCTCATGTCAGCATCATGTCATCACATGTTTTTTGCCAATGCTCTTATCAGATCAGCAAAGAGCATTTTGCTTTTTGCCAATATGTACATCAATTGCCAATGCTATACATCATTTGCTTTGCCAATCTTTGTATGCTTCTCCCTCAAATCACCACCCACCTATACTGTAGTGCTCACCTATAAATTATTTTCTTTTAGGCTTTGGGAGGCCATGGGTCTGGAGCTGCAGCCTGATATCTGCTCACTGCTAATCAGGGATGTGATTTACCATGAGGAAGCTGTTCGGCAGGCCGGTGCAGAGGCACTCTCCAGTGCAGTGTCTCAGTATCGAGACCAGTCCTCAAATGTCATGAATAAACTAATAGAGATCTACGAGGAGAAACTCTATGTAAGTGTGCGATTAACATTGACTGAGGATGGGTTATGCTATACCAATCAAAACATACAGGATTTGTCACACATAGCCAGAGGTGAAAGATGACCCCAATGCAGTCTTGGAGATTATATGCAAAAAGAACAATTGATGGCCGGAATGCTGAACAGTGTCAAACATTCACCCCCAGTACAGAGATCTATGCCTAAATCCATCGGTTTTTTTGCTCACCAAGCCATTCCAGTTTATACCCAGCCATATGCTAATCAGTCTTGACCCTGCTCACTATGGGAACAGTCCAGCCCAAACTGCCACACCAGGTCCTCTCTGGACCGGAAACAGGCATCCTGGGACCGTTTTCGGGGTATCGCTCCTCACCAGACAGGCAAGCTTGACTCCAGTGGCATGGTGAGCATGGAACCCACATGTGGGCATACTCGTCCCACTCAGAGTGACAAATGCAGAAAAAATAATTGATGGATGCAATTCTGAACAGTGTCAAACATTCACCCCCAGTCACAGATCTGGGTTTTATCCATAATTTGTGTTGCTCACCATGCCATTCCAGTTTAGACCCAGCCATATGCCAAACAGTCTTGGCCCTGCTCCACATGGGAAAAGTCCAGCCTGAACTGCCAGGCGCTCCCTGGACCGGAAACCAGCATCCTGGGACCAGTTTCAGGGTATCACCTCATCAGCCAGGCTAGCTTGACTCCAGTGATGCAGTGAGCACAGGACCCATGTGTGGGCATACCCGCCCCACTCAGGGTGACAAATGCAAAATGAACAATCGAAGGACGGAATGCGGAACAGTGTCAAACATTCACCCCCATTACAGGGATCTGGGCCTAAATCCATCGTGATACCCCGAAACCGGTCCCAGGATGCTGGTTTCCAGTCTGTGGAGAACAAAGCCTGGCAGTTCAGGCTGGACTGTTCCCATGAGGAGCAGGGTCAAGACTGATTTGCATATGGCTGGGTCCAACCTGGGATGGCATGCTGAGCAAAAAAAAGAAGGATGAAACCCAGATCTGAGACTGGGGGTGAATGTTTGCATTGTTCAGCATTCCGTCCATCATCCGTTCTGTTTGCATTTGTTGCCCTAAGTGGGAAGGGTATGCCCAGACATGGGTCCCGTGCTCATTGTGCAACTTTATTCAAGCTAGCCTGGCTAATGAGAGGTGATGCACCGAAACCGGTCCCAGGATGCTTGTTTCCGGTCTGGGAGGACCTGACATGGCAGTTTGGGTTGGACTGTTCTCATGAGGAGCAGCGTCAAGACTGATTTGCATATGGCTGGGTCCAAACTGGGGTGGCGGGGTGAGCAAAAAAACGATGGATGAAACCCTGATCTGTGACTGGGGGTAAATGTTTGCATTGCTCAGCATTCCGTCCATCATCTGTTCTTTTTGCTCTTAGAGATTATAGGCATACTGCCTATCATGATTGTGTCGGCGCAAACCTTGCAGTGCTGCTTGTATTGTTTCATTGTAAGTCGCCTTTGTGTTACTGGTTCCTTTGTAATGAGATTTCTGCCAAATAGTTACAGCAGGTTCCTCACCTGTAGAATACTCTCATGCGCCATACTGGACCGGAGTTCTTTAAAGGAATACCTCCGATGCATCAGTTGGTGGCTTTGTCTCATTCTGTGACAGCCTCGCAGCGCCCCATAAGTGACAGAGCAAAGCTTAATATTGACGTCACGGCTGTGCACAGATGTCCATTTCTTTCCGAGCACTTTGATGGATATCGGAGCGCTGCTTCCAGCTTCTGACAATTCCAAATCCATGAGATCGTGTGCCCAAGAAGAACAAGCATTTGCAATGCAATAGGTCTCGCATTTATGAGAGTTTTAGCTATTGCCATTGTAAATGACAATGCCTTTTATTTATCTGTTTTAAAAACCAACACATAATTAAAAGGCATTGTCGTTTACAATGCCAATAGATCAAACTCTCGCAAATGCGAGACCTACTGCATTGCAAATGCTGGTTTTCTTTCTGTTCCAGTACTTTGAAGTGACTTTGCTGATGTGCAGCGCATTACAAACCTTTTAATAAAAGATAGTGATCCCACACCTTTCTAAAAATAAAAAATAAACTTTTGCTTACCTAACACCACAAGGTGAACAACTAGATTAATTTAAATAACTCTAGTTGAGATATCGTGTAAACTGTGTACAAGTTTTTTCAAGTGCCCTCATGCTTGTTAATGTGCGCTTTACAAATATAGGTGGTGGAGTCATCCACGCTCGGTAAATAGTGATTTTTGAGTGCCTGTCTCTACCTTATTAATGTGCCATACCAGAAAGAGCCACGGTTACTAGTACATCATGTTGCTCCAATAGCGCCCTGGGTGGATAGAAATGTCCTGCTCTCGCTTCTGCTGGAGAAAAGAAATGAAGCAGCAGCTGCAGCCTTTTCACATGCCAGTCTGAAGATGGCAACATCAAGGATCAAGTTGTCCAGGTTTACCAACGAGGAGAGCTTGGCTTTGCTAAATGTGCCACTGTGCCTTGTGCTGTATCCGACTCTAGGTGGCGCTGGCACCCTTTTTATCCTAAAGCCCGTCTCCCCATCACGTTTGCTGTTTCCATTCTCTTCTTTCTGGTGCCTGTTTTAATCTTTCAGTAATCACATGCAATCTTTAATGAATAAACACAAAAAGGCTGTTGTCCCAAGAGGATGAAAGCTGTTAGTTCCATTGTTAATTGAAAAGCTCACTTTTCAAAACACTGCATGGCTGCAATGAAAATAGCGCAGAACCGTGGCAGTATGCATTGTCTCAATAAGGAACAAAAAGGGTTAAGGGTGGGTGTGCTGGAAGGGTGCCTCAAGACGGGAAATGAAGATAAAAGGCCAAAAAAATGCCGATCCTGCTAGGAGCGGCTGACTTTGGTACTGGGAATCAGGGTTCGAGCCTCCGCGTAGGCTCTCCCCGTGCTTTAAAAAAAAAAAAAAAAAAGACTTGCAAGTTACCAGGAGATGATGAAAAGAAAAAGTAGTGCATAGAAACAAAAACAAATGGCCACTACTGTTAGGATCCAAGTAGCAGGGCCAGTCGCTAGGGCGTTGTCAAAAGAGCCAGGAGGCGGGACTAATGTACAGTATTAACCAAAGAGACCAATGGAATGCGTGACGTCAGACCAAGCAACCAATGAAAAAGGGCTGGGTGTGTTCCAACACCCGAGAAGGATTACTTCATGCCTCGCAGAGCAGCGCATGCGCTGACTCTAGGCTCGACCTAAAAAGGTCAGCTGTAACCCCCCGCTGCCCTCCCACCCCCTCTGGATTAACACATCACTGGAAGCAGATGTCAGTCACAGACCCCCATGACGTGCGTCTCTGGTGCTTGGTCTCGGGCAATGGCAGAGTTGTGTGATATGTGTGACCTGATGCACCCGAAGGCTCTCCGAGAGCAGGAAGCGCAGTTGTAGGTATCAGAGCACAAGAAAAGGCCGCATTCGTAGCAGCAGGTGGGCCGTTCCTATGCCAGATCCCAGTCTTGCTGAGTCATCCTGTAAATCTACAGCAATTCACAAATGCAAAAGGGCAAAGTGGGATTCAGTCCCTCCTCTTGCTACTCGGTCAGGCAAGAAGCAGCGCATCCGATATTCTAACGGCCCCTTTCCAGTGACCCCCGACTGAGAGCCCTTTCCGAGGCTGGTCCCAGCACGCCCTGAATTTCTCAGGCTGGGTCTACCCTCCTGCAGACCAAGGTGCTCAAAGAGGCTGTGCTGCCAATTTTCAAGCTGCTTCCACTCCCTTTGGAGTGCCTTCGAGCTCAACCAAGACACAGGAGCCACCAGTCCCACTTCTGTTACTGGTTCCCTACCAGACACCGACTGACACCCTGCCATGGCTCAGACTTAAACGCAGTCCAAGGGCTGACAAATGCTCCCCATGACAATATTGAGTAGGCAGACAACTTACTCCCTCCTCATTATACCACTACAGGACTCTCTTTGGACCTACAAAATGCTAGTAGGTTGAGACCTCTTCGGAAACTGAGTTGGCACCCCACCTGCTCCACAAGCTGAAGAAGGTGACTCTGTGCATTGGTAGCACACAGGGCAGTGGAGGTCCTTGACCTGCAATTGCCCACTTTAGAAACAAAATCCAACTTACTGAAATTCTCCGACCAGCAAGGCTGGCCTCTAAAGAAACACTATTGCCCTTCAATGAGTTACTTACTTAGTCTAATGGCCACTTGGGCAAAGCCATGCTCAGTCCAACCAATCAGTCGACGTGGATAGGCGACATAGACCAGCTTCTGGTGACCCAGCATTTCTTACTCCGCACCCAATTCCGGAATGTCTCCTGGTGCAAGTGTCAACCACGAAGATTAATCCATATACTGTCTCTTTTGTCCCTCCAGACAAGGAATCCAACTGTATTGACATCTTTGGGAAGAAATTGTTTTCTTTAGCTAGCCTTGCCCTATGATCTCTGAGTGCGAACTCTCTTCTTGGCAGATATGCACATACCCTTTGGGATATCTGTAGCAAAATCTTACTGGCTGTCCTAGAAGATCTCAGAGTAGCCTTTACCCAGAACTTCCAATTTGGACAGGCTTCAGCAAAGTATGTTTTATGTGCTGGTGTGGATACCACGGATTGTGTGGGTTTTTCCCATGGGCATCCCCATAGTGCTCAAGCAGCACACTTGAAGTCATTTAGATGTTTCTTGGGGAAGGCTGATTCAGCATTAGAGAGGTTTAAAGACAGCTGTGCTGCCCATTCCTTTGGGTTGCTCTTCCCGGCCCGTAAATTTCATCCGCACTATAGAAAGATCAGTGTAGGAAGCTGGGTTTCTGTTGCAGTAACCCCCCCCACTTTTTGCCAGACTACTGATGCACTTTGACTTGATGTGCCCTGGGTCCCTGCCAATCAGGTTCCCAGGGCCTGTGTTCTTTCCCAAAAACTGTACCTTGCACCCCCAATTGGCACTCTCTGGCCACAGGTCAGCCCCTGGGAAATGATACCACAGGTACCCAGGGCACTGTGACCAGGGAAGGCCTCTGAAGGCTGAAGCACTTATTGTGCCACCCTTAGAGGCCCTGTACCTTTACACTCGCACACTGCCTTTGCAGGCTGCATGTTTTGGTGCAGAACAAAGTGAAGAGTCAACATGGCACACATCCCTGTGTGCCATGCCTACAACCCACTGCCCTGGCATAGGTCAGCCACCCCTCTAGCTGGGTGCACTATACCAGTGGTGAGGGTACAGGTGCATGAGCCCTGTACCCCTCCAGTGTCTAAGTCAATTCTTAGACATTGTAAGTGCAGTACTGCCATTAAGAGTATATGGTGCTGGGAGTTTGTCATTACGAACTCCACAATGGCTTTACTGAAAACTGAGAAGTTTGGTAACTTCTCAGCACATTAAACTCACACTGATGCCAGTGTGGGATTTAATAAAAAATGCACTCGGAGGGCATCTTAGAGATGCCCCTTGAAAAAAACCAGCCTCTGGTGGGTTCTTGACCAGTACACACCAGCCTGCCACCACGAGACATGTTTCTGGACCCCTGGGGTGGGAGCCTTCGCTCCCTGAGCCCAGAAACAAAGCCTTTCCTGGGCGGAGGTGTTCACACCTCCCCCAGGCCAGGAAGAGCCATCTGTGGCAGAGGAGCTTCAAAGGCCTTGCGCCTTTATAATGCGACCCCCAGCCTCTCCTGCTATCAGGAGCAGGCCCCTTTCCTGTCTCCACTCCTTTTCAGCTGGAAGACAGGCGGGAAAAATTAGCACAGCCCAGAAGGTGTTCCCACCTCTACCAACCCCACCCCTTAGGTGGGGGAGGCGAGGTGAAGCCCACTCTTCAGTGCCCGCCATCTTGCAGATGGCAGGCACTCTCCAATCAGGACTAGGGATTGTGCCCACTCCCCCACGTGGGGTGAGCACACAAAGGGTGTAGTCATCCTAAGGTCAGTAGCCCATTGGCTACTAACCTCGAGACCCCTAAAACGCCCCCTAAATACAGTATTTAGGGGGCAGCCCTGAACAAACAAGGCAGATTCCCGCAACCTTGGATGAAAAAAGGACAAAAGAAGACGGCCAGCAGAGGCGACTGCAGAGAACTGACTTGACCCCAGCCCTACCGGCCCGTCTGCAGTTTCCAGAGATCCTGCGCCAAAAGTCGCCTTGTCCTGCAGCCAGCGACCTCCAGAACCCTGGGAGGACTAACTGCCTTCAACAAAGACCGGATCTCCTGTGAACAGCAGCTCTGTTCAAAAGAAAACTCCCAAGACAGACTCTGAGCCTGCTGAGGACAAAGAAACCTGAGGCCTGGAACCACCACTGCACCCGTCGCCTACGGCCTGAGTTAGAGTGGCCCACCGGTCCCAGCGAGGTCCCCCAGCGCTCCAGAGTCTGAGTCCATCGTGGGTTGACCCCTCCAGGACTCCCCCACGTCACCTGCAGCCTCTGCACGGAGACCCCCCAACCGCGAGTGGCCTGGTAAGGTGAAATCCGACCTCAAAAGAGAGCCCTGCATCCATCCGCCCTGTGCCCTGGAGAAGAGAACCCGAGGTGCACCTACGTCCCTGAGCCCTCCAACTTACCTGCCCAGCTGTTGGTTCCTCCCGGAAGTCTTCCTGGACCGAGCCTGCAGCTGAAAACCAAAACCAAAAATCCCCATTGAAAAGAAACAGGGCACCCGACTCAAACCAGCACCCAGCCGCCCCTGCACCGCTACGGGTGCACTTTTTGTGCTAAACAGGATCCCCCTTTGCCCTGAGCTGAACACCAGGAGCTTTGCTCCCACAACCCTGTGGCCTGCTCGTAAGCAGCCACCAACAGGAGGCCCCTATCCCCCATTGGATAACATTGGGCATCAGCACTCTGCACCCGGCCGCCCTAGTGCAGCTGAGGGTGTAACAAGAGTGCATCCTTGACCCTGGGGGAACCCTTGTTCTAACCCCAGAAGCTCAACCCCAAAGACCGATAACTTACCTAGTAACCGTTAACTTCATTTCTCTCCATAGGAACCTATTGACTGTTTTTCTCTGAAAAATGTTGTGTGGAGTTGATTTGTATGGAAACCTAAAAAAGTACAATTGTGCAAAACTGTTTTTCTTACCTTTTCTCTAGGAAATGTCTCAGTGTGATATCTAGGCATTTCACACTGAGTAGAAAAAGTAATCTAAAAGTAACTAAAAAGTAATCTGTACAGTAATTTCAATACCTTGATTTACCTGTATTTCAAACAACTGCATTTAAACTTGCATTCACTTGTAAAAACTGCATAATATTTTGCAAAGTATTTATTTCACTTACCTGTGCCAGGCTTGGCTTGGTTCTAGAAATAAATTAGCTTAAAGAAGAAAAATAATTTATTCACTGGATGAGAATGATAGTCAACTGGCATAGAACGCCAGGAGGTAGAGAGTAAGAGCAGAGTGAGATACATCAAACAGCAAAAACAAAGGCAATCTTCTTCATAACATCAACGATATTAAAAAGTGTCTATCAAGCCAAAATATCAAGCTTTTTGGATTAAAGTGTTAAGTCTTCCGACTATGCTCTTCTGACAGAATCAGGTCAGAAAAATTCAAGCAAAGCAATAGGGAGACTGCTAATTCCAGGATTTGAAGTCTCACCGCAATTGGAAAATAGGCCCACAATGTTTCTAAAACAAGTAGGTTATTTCCTTTATTCTACAAAAGGTGTTTCATATCTGGTTAAATGGCTGGAGACACCATGAATTGGCAGTGCAGGGAATAGGCAGCAAGGGATCGCACCCTGGCTTTTGCTCTTTAATGTTATTTTGGAGGTTGCAGAGGTAGTTAGGAGGAGGGTTTGAGGTTGCCTTCTGGAGCATCCTGATTAGTTCTACGGTCCTGCTGCTGAAAAAAGCACAGGTTGCTCCCACTAGAAGTATCATTTTTTTTCTCAAGTTTCCATGTCAAGCCAACACTGAGGGATCTTCACTTTGCACTACACCAACCCCTCATTACAGAGAGCTCTTCCTTTAATGCTGGATAACGTCCTGAAAGGGCCTCATGTTAAAGCATTCTGCACCAGATCTTCTTTGAGAATATGGTCTCCCTCTTTGCAACACCTCCAGCCTTCAATTGACTTTCCAGAGCATGAGATGCTGCCACCAAACCTGGTGCCATCATGAGATCTTGGAAGCCTCCTGAGAGTTTGCGTCCATCACCAATTTCTTACCGCCTCTGTCCCATGGGTTCTTCAAAACGGAGCTGCAAGTTCAGCTGCTGGTTCATTCTGGAGGAATCTGCTTTTGTTCCTTTACTAGAGTTTGGGGTGAGGGGTGCTCCCACCACGTCAATAATTTGATCTTTCAGTTCTCCCTTTGACTCATCCGTGGGGAGGTGACCGTCGACTCGAGTGAATTCCCCCGCCCCCCCCCACCAGGAGTAATTCTGCCTCCAGTTTTGGCCAGGGCTTCATGACGGTGACGAAGCATCTGCAGCTCGTATTCACAGTTGGCATAGGCCTGCTTCAGCTCATAAAGCAACACCAGATCACTTCGCAATTCGTTATACATGTGAACAATCTCCTCTGTAGGCATTGGGATCAGATCTACTCCCAATTCCGTTAACATCTGCTCAAGGGCTTTAATCTTTTTCTGTCCTACAGAACTTGGCAGCTTCATCCTCTGACTGCGAAGTGTGACACCAGCAGATTTGAAGTCTGGGAACTTAATGCCTGCAGTCTCGGGAATGGACGGCTTCTCCAACTCCCTTTTCTGTGGAAGCTTCTTTTTAGAGGTTTTTCTCTCTGCTCGCCTCATTTCAGTGGTGGTGTCAGCTGCTGTGATGAGCTTCTGCAAGTCCTGGGCTTTCTTCTCCCGCTCTTTCTTCCTACTTTCTATTTTCCGTAGTTCTTGAATGAGGTATTCTTCTTCTGTCACATGCTCCGGAGTTCTAGTGTACAACCTCTCCAGTTGCTCCTTCCTCCGCCTCTCGTGCCCAGCGTCAAATACTGGCACCTTCACATCAGGGCCTGGTGTGGCACGGATATTCCCCAGCTTAGCGCATATCCCATAGTACCGCTCTTTCAAGTCTTCTGTTGACCTTTTCTTAAACTGCTGGTGATCATAACGGTCATGGATGAGAAGGAAGCGCAGGTTGAACCTTCTGCACAGGTCGAAGAGATGATCCGTCTCAGCCTTGGTCCAGCCGTCATCATGCAGGCACATCTAGTACTCCTGCTCCGAATAGACCGGTATATGCACAGTCTTAATGAATCTAGCAAAGGGGTAGTCCTTGCCGTCTTCTGCAGCACGCCTCCAGTGGTAGAAGAGGGCCCCATCCTTCCTCGCCGGGTTGGCAAAGGGCATCCACTTCCAGGGACGGACCTTTTTGCAGCCTAGCTTCGCCTTCACTGTGCGGTGTCCTTGTGTGGTATCACTCGGCAGCAGTGGAGGAGCATCCTTGTCAGAGTAGAAAAGAGCATAGACCTCTCTGTGCATTCCTTCGGGCCTCTTGATGGTCAGCGTTTCTGAGGATTTCTTTGATCTTTTCTTGTCAGCATTTATAATGTACCTTTTGTTGATGATTCCAATGGTTTCTGATTTCCCACCATCAAGGTCCAGAATATCTCGAACATCTGAGCCATTCACCATTTTTTAGACTTAATGTGGTTTAGTTCAGTGAGAAAATCTGCATCAGTCTCTGTCCCAGGGTACTTGCTGCTGCTCCAACTCTCGCTCGCGCCTCTCAGAAGCGTCCGGACCTGGGGTTCCTTGGAAATCCCTGTGACCCGGCCACAGAAAGGCGAGTTGGCTCTACGGCCACCGACAGCATCGTCCGCCGGTACACCGCAATTCTAGAAAGTATACTTCCGGTGACGAGAGCCACCCTGCCCATACCTTGCGTTACGAAAGCGTTTCTTCCTGTGTCTCAGAGCATACAAAACCAATTGGTCTGCAAAGTATTTATCACTTACCTGTGCCAGGCTTGCTTGGTTCTAGAAAATAAAATAACTAAAAGAATATTTTTATACAAAAAAAATTGGTCTGAAGTTCAGTCTTTGAGTGTGTGATATCATTTGCTGATTGAGTGTGTACAACAAATGCTTAACACTACCCTCTGATACAGCCTTACTGCTCGACCACACTACCACAAATAGAGAGTAAGGTGCTATCTACTTTTACCTCTGCCTACCTTTGGGGTTCCACTGGACTCTGTGCACACTATACCTCACTTTGGTATAGTATATACAGAGACAGCTTCCTACAATCAGTAGCTTCTTACGGGGAATGGCAGCTCTCCCAGCCAGTTCAGCAACCAGCTCAGAACGTTTGCGACTCCAGGGGTCGCAGTGACAACTGAAGCAGTTAACAGCAGTGGATCTGTCCCCTGCTTCCTTCTCATTTACTTCAGTGCCCATGCTACTCTGATTTGCCCTTTCAGGACCACAACCAGTATGGTGCAGGATCCAATTGTTCCTCCCCCAGCTGGAAATCCATCAAATTAATGGGTACTGCACATCATCTAAAGGGATTGTGCCCTAGCTTTCATTTCATCACGTCCCCCTCTCTCAACCCAGTTTTTGACAGATCACACTACCGTCCTTAACAGGAGATCACTTTACTCCTGACCAAGGAGGCAACTGAGAGTCAAAAATAGGCAAGGGGTGTTACTCCTGTTTTGCAGCGTGAATCTTTCTGGATTCACTATGCTGTGCATTATTCCGCGGTCTAGTGGTTGGGTCCGGAATCGTAGTCTTTTTTTTTTTTTTTCGTAGCCCAGGTGGGCGTCGACGCCCACCATTTGGTGTGCTTCCGTGACGTCGGCGCGCTTCCTCCGGAAGCTCCACCCTTGGGCGCCATCTTCAGATTCTTTTTCCGCCGTTGGGTCTGGATCGTCGTGAGAAGCTCCAGAGTTGGAAAAGGAGAGAAGAAGTAAGAAAAGACAAAAGCCTGTTTTCTCCTGGAAACACTGCTGCCAACACAAACTAGGAGCCAATTCCTTCCTATGCTCCCTAGTGTGCTAGACCAAGGCAGGGAAGCTTTCAAGGAGCCTTCTACCTGCAGATCTGTCACCCCCAGGGCTGAGAAAAATACAAACACTCTTCCAAGGACCCACCATACATCCAGGGATCTGTACCGGCTGATTCCATCATAACAGCAGCAGCCAGGAAGAGGGCCAACGTTCCCACAAACTCCGGACCGCCTCCAGACAAGGAGAGCAAGAGGATAACCTCACAGGGAGGAAAATCGAAAGGAATGCGGCAATACATTGGCGCATTGCCAACTCCAATGCCCTTCTAAATAGGCACGCCTACCAGCACTGGGAAGAAGTTGGGCAGTTGCTCAAACTGCTCCCCACCGAACAACAGCAAAGAGGGGCACACCTCATAGAGGAGGGGAAGAACATGGCCAACACCTGCCTGAAGTCGGCCTTGGACGCAGCTGATACATCAAGCAGGCTGATGATGATCGGGGTCACAGAGAGAAGTCATGCCTGGCTTAGGATCTCTGGGTTCAAGCCAGAGGTGCAAAACAACATCCTGAAGTTGCCCTTCGACGGGAAGAAGCTGTTCGGCACGCCCGTGGACAAGACGCTGACGCAGCTCAAAAAAGACAACGAAACTGCAAGGTCCATGGGAGCACTGCAGTTCAGGGGTATGAGAAGGGGCACCCCCTCACGAAGACCTAATGGCAGAGGTGGAAACCAGCCAGGAACATCGCACCAGGCCTTCCAGCAAACATTTCAGGGAAGCAGCCAGGCGCAACAGGGTCAGCAGCAGCAAGGCTGGCAGAACCAACAAAGGGGCCAGTCCTTTCGAAGCCGACCAAACGGGCGAGGAAATACGAGAAGAGGCGGCCAGCAACCCGCCCCCAAGTGACTTCACAATACAAAACGTGCCCGCACTGACAACATCTCGAGTTGCGCGGCACAACATAAGACACGGACAACACCTACAAATTTACCATCATACAACTCCCGTAGGAGGCAGACTAAAACACTTCTCCCAGGAGTGGGAGAAGATCACAACTGACAAGTGGATACTCAACATCATACAGTTCGGATACTGCATAGAACTGGTAAGAAAGCCACCAAACAGGAGGCCGGCAAACAAAATACGCTCAACAGAAGAGCTGTCACTACTGTGGCAGGAAGCACAAGAATTCCTCCACAAACAGGCTATAGAAAGAGTGCCATACAGAGAAAAGGGCACAGGAGTGTACTCCAACTACTTCCTCGTACCAAAGGTAGACGAAACATTAAGGCCCATACTGGACCTACGGTTTCTAAACAAATACATAAAAACTCAAAAGTTCAAGATGACGTCCTTGCAGGAGGTCATACCTCAAATAAGGCACGGAGACTTTATGGCCACAATAGACCTCAAGGATGCCTACCTACACATCCCTATGAACCAAAAACACAAGCATCTACTCAGATTTACCATCAGCAAAATGCACTACCAGTTCACGGCCCTAGCCTTCGGCCTAAAATCAGCGCCGAGAGTATTCACCAAATGCCTAGCTGCCGTAGCAGCACATCTGCGAAGACAGGGGATACACGTATACCCCTACCTAGACGACTGGTTGGTAAAGGCAAACTCATACAACCAGTGCAAACTACATGCTCAGCAGGTCACACAAACGCTGACAAAACTGGGCTTCTCCATACACGAGGAGAAGTCATCGCTGGAACCAGAACAAGTGAAGATCTTCCTGGGTGCGAGAATCGACACCATTCAAGGAAGAGTGTTCCCCAGCGAGAAGAGGACCCTCGCACTACTGAAGGAGACTCGCCACTACCGGAAGGGGCAACGTCTGACAGTGAGGACAGTGAGCAAACTCATGGGCATGATGGCATCATGCATACACTTAGTCCCCAATATTCGGCTACACATGAGACCATTCCAGGAATGGCTGCAACAGCAGTGGTCACAGGCAACGGGGAGTTGGGAAGATCTAGTGATTGTAACGCACGCAGTGCAGGGAGAGATAGCATGGTGGAACAGGGACAACATATCAAGGGGAAAACCGTTCACACCACCAACTCCGACAGTGACCATCACAACAGACGCATCCCAAATGGGGTGGGGAGCGCACATGAAACTGCTCAAAGTGAGGGGTTTATGGACGCAAACAGATGCCGTCAAACACATCAACTACCTAGAACTCAAGACCGTATTCCTTGCCCTCAAAGCATTCCAGAAACAGCTGTACGGCCAAAGGATGTTAGTACAAACAGACAACACAACAACGATGTTCTACATCAACAAGCAGGGAGGAACACAGTCGGTGGCGCTCTCAGATCTAGCGCAACAAATATGGAAATGGGCTATCCCATTACAAATAGACCTACTGGCAATACATCTGCCGGGGAAGGACAATGTGGAAGCAGACAGACTAAGCAGACAAACGTCGACCTCACATGAGTGGGAGCTCAACGCTCAGGAGACGCAAAAATATTCAAAAAGTGGGGAACACCACAATTAGACCTGTTTGCAACACACCAGAATGCAAAATGCCAATACTTCGCATCCAGGCAACCAGGACATCAATCCCAGGGAAATGCCCTATGGATGAGCTGGTCAAAGACATTTGCATACGCTTTTCCACCGATACCGCTGATACACAAAGTGCTCAGCAAGTGCAGAACAAGCAACATGACACTAATTCTAGTGGCACCTCAGTGGGCCAGGCAGTCCTGGTTCTCACAGATCGTGGAAATGGCACAGGAACCACCACACAAGTTCCCAAAAGAAGGGACCTGCTCTCGATGGAACACGGAAGAGTACTCCATCCAGAACCAGAGAGCCTCAGCCTAGCAGCATGGCTCCTGAAGACCTAGAGTTCGCCCACCTCAAGCTTCCGCAAAGCACGCTAGCGGTACTGCGAGAAGCAAGGAGGCCCACCACAAGGAAATGCTATGCAGCTAAATGGAAGAGATTCACTGAGTGGTGCATCAAGGAGAGGCTCCACAAGAGAATCACCAGAGAGTCAACTGTGCTAAGATACTTAACACACTTACTAAAGAGTAACCTGAGCTGCACATCACTAAGGGTGCACCTGGCAGCTATAGTAGCCTATACAAGAGGAGAAACGGGAAAAAGCTTCTTTACATCTCAAGTGGTAAAAAGATTCCTAGAGGGAGCAAAAGAATAGCCCCGCCAAAGAGGATGCCGCCGCCGGCATGGAACCTCAATGTGGTTTTAACGCAGCTTATGAAAGCACCATTCGAACCTATTCACAAGGCCTCGCTTCATATGCTCACCATAAAAACAGCATTCCTGGTAGCGATTACCTCGCTCCGAAGGGTGAGTGAGTTGCAGGCCCTTACACTACAAGAACCCTACATTCAAATTCACAATGACAGGGTGGTAATGAGGACTGACCCACACTTCATGCCTAAGGTGGTGTCCAAGTTCCATATAAGCCAAACTATACAAATTCCCAGTTTCTTCCAAAAACCATCCACAAGCGCAGAAAGGGCGCTGCACATGCTGGACGCCAGAAGGGCAGTAATGCACTACATTGAAAGGACTAAAGGTTGTAGGAAGACAAAACAATTCTTTGTGTCCTTCGCAAGCAGTTTCCTGGGCAGACCAGTAACAAAAAATACCATTGCACGATGGATCGCACAAGCGATTCAATACTGCCACAAACAGGCAGGCCAGGAGCTACAAGGGGCAGCTCAGGCTCACTCAACCAGGAAAAAGGGAGCAACAATCGCCTTCCTGGCAAACACACCTATCCAAGACATTTGCCTGGCGGCAACATGGGCTTCAGTGCACACTTTCACTAAGCACTACTGCGTGGATATACAGATGAACAAAGAAGCACAAGTAGGTCAGAAAGTGCTTCAACATATTTTCAACAACCAATGCTCATCTTCCACCCAGCCGCCACAAACATAGCAAACCGCTACAAAGTCTATGCACAGCATAGTGAATCCAGAAAGATTCACGCTGCAAAACGAATAGTTTCTTACCTGTCGGTGTAGTTTTGCAGCTTGAAGACTTTCTGGATTCACTAGCGAACCCACCCGCCTCCACCAGAAAGATGAGACAGGAGGAAGATGGGACTAACAAATGGAAAACACCTTCAAAAGGTAAAAGGATAAACAAAACAAACACAAGACAAGAAAAAAGAATCCGAAGATGGCGCCCAAGGGTGGGAGCTTCCGGAGGAAGCGCGCCGACGTCACGGAAGGACACCAAATGGTGGGCGTCGACGCCCACCTGGGCTACGAAAAAGAAAGAAAAAAAAAGAGAAAAAGACTACGATTCCGGACCCAACCACTAGACCGCGGAATAATGCACAGCATAGTGAATCCAGAAAGTCTTCAAGCTGCAAAACTACACCGACAGGTAAGAAACTATTCGTTACTTCCTCGAAGCCACAAAGGATGAGGGCTGAGATCCGTCTTAGACCTCTAGCTTCCGAATGCCTTCTTACAGAAGGACGAATTGAAAATATTCACTCTGGCAGAGTTTCTTTTTGCTCAGGATGATCTGGAGGACTGGATGGTGTCCTTGAATTTGCAGAATATTTATTTTATATACCCGTTCTTCAGTCCAATAGACGTTACCTGCGGTCCACGTTTGGCACAGAACACTTCCAATTTACAGTTCTTCCCTTCTTTCCCTCTGATCAGCCCCTTGGGTGTTTACGAGGGTGATGCCAGTGGTCGCAGCTCATCTTTGCAGGTCCAGGTTATATGCATTTGCATACCTCGACAACTGGCTGCTCGAGGAGGGCTTGCTGCAGTCTGTTGCATACTACCTGTGGAGAACGGTTGCACTTCTGTTATCCCTGGGCTTTTCCATCAGCGCGCTGAACATCCACCTGATGCCCATACAGAATATTCTGTTTATAAGGGTTTTCATTGACTTGGTCTCGATGAGGATGTTTCTCAGGCTTTTTGGGCCCCTGGCTTTGTGCAGTGCTCCTTATCCTATGTGCCAGATGCATATGCTGTCCATACAGTGGAATCTTGTGTTGTGGTGGGCTATGCACTGGACAGTTTGTCCAATGCCAACCATATCTCAGAGGAAATGACCCTGGATCTTCAGTGGTGACAAGTGGACACCAGCCTGACTTGAAGCTGGCCGCTCCCCCAACCAGAGCTCATAGTAGTGACAAATGCATCCTCTCTGGGTTGAAGTTGTCACTTGGTAAAGGTGAAGATCAGTGGTCTGTGACCTCCAATGAAGGGCCATCTCTACTTCAGTCTGTTGGAGCTTCGAACCATCCTGCTATCAGGGTGGAGTGGGGTCTTGGACCCTGTGCCAGGAAACCCTGTGCCTTTGAAGGTGTCTTGGCCAGCAATTGTGACCAATCACCTGTCAGGGTCTGAATATCCGAGCGATCAAAATGAGCAGACATCAGCTGGCATGTCATGAATGCAGTCTTCTTCCAGAGTGGGTCAAATTATCTTTGGCCAGTGGGGCATACTCTGGCTGGATATTTTCACCACTGCAGAGAATGTGCAGTGTTGAGACTACTGTGCAGTGGAGTTTCCACCAGGAAGGTCCTTAGGAATGCATTTTGTGTACGATGGAACATAAACCTCCTTATATGCATTTTCACTACTACTTCTCCTGACTCAAGTCATGTAGAAAATCAGGAGAGAGCAGGCCCACGTCCCCTTGATTGCCCTAATTCAGCCAAATGGTATGGTACCCCCATGAGCATTTTCCCTCTGATCTGGCCACCCCTTTGGGAGGACCTCCTATCTCAGAAAAAGGGCAGGGTCCTACACCCGAATCACCACACCTTACAGGTTCATGCTTTGAGATTGAACAAGCAGTTTTCACTTGCCATCTGAGGTGTTAGATGTGATCCTGGCAACCAGATGTCCTTTGATCAAGTTCGCCTGCCTGGGATGCTAAGTGAAGTTTTGGCCTGGTGTAATGTTGTTCAGCTTGATCCCTTATAGGCTAAATTATCAAATGTTTGTTTTGTTTTTGGCCTATCAAGTCTTTACGATAGGTGCAATCAAAGGTTACATGTAGGCCTTTTTGGCCTTTTTTTGTTTGCCATAGCAGCCTAGCCTCTTTTAGTCACATTTTGTGATGCATTTCCTGATAGCCATAATATGTTTGCCCCCAAATGGTTTATGCTTCGTCGAAACCTTAACTTTGCCCTCACCTTTCTCATGTATAGGCCATGAATAATTGTTCTTATCACAATCACTTCTGAGCCAAATATTTTAGCAGTCCAACCTCCATTCACTTGACCACTTTTTTCCCAGACAAGTTGGTGCTAAGGACCCGGGCTGCCTTCTGGCTAAAATGGTATTGCCCATCCACATAGGACTACCCGTCATCCTACCAGTGTTTTTTTCTCTGCCGTATTCCTCAAAAGAGGAGCCATGGCTTTATGAGCTTGATCCAAGAGATCCTTAGGAAACCTTGCAGTGCACATTGGAGTATCGTGTTGATTATCAGTGTGTCATTGCCAAAAAGGGAAAAACTATGCAGAAGAGGACCCTGTTGAGGTGGATCATCTATTGGATGAAGATGTGCTACGCTCAAGCCAAGAGGCAGCACCTTAAGGCCCACTGGATCATTCCACCCTCCAGAGTCAAGGCTACTATAACGGTATTAACAAGGGTAAGTTCCTTTCTTGAGCATCTGTCAGGCTGCTACATATGGGTCCTCTCACGCTCTCACCAAGCATTACTGCCTTGACACATTTTCAAAGGGTAATTTTGCGTGCTTGTTCCTGCAGGACTTTTTAATTTGAGTTCACTCCTCTGTCTCATCATCTTATGGCAAATACTGCTTGGAGGTCTATTCTACTGGGGAGGAATCTGCGATTAGTAATATCTATCAGAAGCACAAGTTACTTATTGTTGGTAATGCTTTTTCTGCTGAATGCTCTATCTAACTGTGGATTCCTCACCACACTGCTGCTTCCCTGTTCTGTGAACTGGCCATCTGCACATTCTTGAAAAAAGAAGATACCAGTTAGTTTTTTGCACATTGTCACCAATTTGTTAGAGTTGATCCGCATTTGAGGGCACATAGCCGTAGCAGCAACCAAGCTTTGGAATTCCTTGCCCACCTTCATTTCCAATGCGGACTCTCTTCCGGTTTTCAGAAAACTTTTGAAAACATGGCTATTTTCATCTTAGTGGGCTGGTAGTGCATCTCTCCCCTCCTCCGTCCGCCCAGCGCCTTGACACCTTCGGGTATAAGTGTTCTTTACAAATATTATCCTATCCTATAAGGTGAACTTAAAAAGCGAGGTCGGTCCCATTCCCCATCGAAACCCCATAAGTCCATGGAAAAGTAGAAAGACAAGTCCAAAACAAAATTAAGTTCAAGTGAGGCTCTTTCCTCCCACCACTCCTGCTCCAGGGTTAGGTTTCATAGTCCTATTTCAAAGGGTGTGTCCCTGGTTTTGACAATCAAACTGTTATCAAATTCAGGGTCTAGAGCCATTGCTCCCCAAATTCACTGGCCATTGTCTACTCCACAGCAAATAGTACCCTTCAAGGAGGCCACCCTGCAGCTTTTCAAGATGGTTCCCGATGGGGAATCTTTGGGCACTGTGAGGAAATGGGGTGTATTATATAGTGTGATTGTGCAACCTCACAGTGTAATACACTACCAACCCCTTTTGGTTCAGTAGGTACCAACCCCTTTTGGTTCAGTAGGTTTTGTCTCAACCCTGGGTAGCTGTGGCACTGAGCAGCACGATTTACACAGAGAAACAAGTGTTAAGCATTTAAACAGCAGCAAAACAATTGAAGAAATCAAGACGACACTGAACAAACTGATACCGATTTATAAAAAGTTATTATTTTTATAAAAATGTAGACACTAAAATGAGAAAGATCCACCGGAGGTATCCGGGGATAGAGATTTTACTAGCAACAATAAATTGATACAAGTTCAAAGGGTAAACAGCCATTACAACGAGGCTATTACTACGCAAGTCATTACATCGCATGCGTTAGAACGCATGCGATGTAACAACGCGTAGCCATTTCTACGCATACCATTACATCGCATGCGCTTTTACAACGCATGCGATGTAATGGCTATCCACATCGTTGTGAGGAAACTGAGGCTGTTCCGTTTCCTCACAACGACGTGCAACGCCCCTCAATTGACGCTGGAACCAGGAGAGAGGAACCACGAGGAGAGAGAGGTAAGGGGGATTGGGCATGGGGTGGGGGTTACTTTTTCAGGGTTTAGGGTAGTGTGGAAGTAGTGTTGTAATGTTTGTGTAGTGTAGGGTTGTTTTTTAGGATTTAGGGTAGTGTTGGGGGGGGTCGTGCAGGGTAGTGTTTGAGTGTAGTGACCGGACTGGGGGAAGGGGGAGGGTCGTGCTGGGGGTAGTGTTTGAGGGTTTAGGGTAGTGTTGTGGAGTTTGTGTTGTGTAGGGTAGTGTATTTGGATTTAGGATTTAGCGTAGTGTTGGCGGGGGGTTTTAATTAAAAAAATGCGTTGTAAAAGTATGCGGGGTATTTGGATCCGTTGTAATGTCATTTTAAATGCATTTCAATACACTTGCGAACTAATGGTATGCGTACTAATAAATTGCGTTGTAATGGTACTTGCGAACTAAAAATATCGTTGCAAAAGCATGCGTTGTTTTGCTTTGCGTTGTATCGACATATATTCGTTCAAAGACTTTTATTTCAGCTCTATTGCCATAAAAGCACATAGAAAACAAGCATTGGCATAGCCAATAGGTCTCGCCTTAGGGACCTTATAAGTGTTTAGTTATGCAGCACATTATAAACAGGCTATGCGCCATGGGTGGGACAAAGAGATGCTGGACAGCCTAAAATAAATAAAGCCAGCAAACCGAAAGCAAGCAATTGTGAATTACAAAACATGAAGCCAACTGTAAGTAATGGGCAGAATGCATTCCCAAGGAGGTTTTTAGAATTAACCCAAGAAGTCCTTCGCAAAGCAGACCCCCCAGCTTTTCCATCCCACTTAAAGCCATGTGTATATGTTTGTGTGCATGTGTATATACTGTATGTGTGAGCATACCGGTGTGATATGTGGGTGTTTGTCTATATGTGTGCATGTGTACATATGTTGCATGTGTGGTTGAGTGCGTGCACGTATTTGTGTCTGTATGTATCTGAGTGTAGGGGTATATGCTTTGTACGAGTCCGGAGCCTGTTCGTGCATTTGTGCAACAGTGTCTGCGTGTGCGTGTACAGGCCTATATGGGTGTGCGCATGCACCAGTGTGTCGTGTAGTTCCTATAGTACCCATGCAGGACCTGCGCGTTTGGATAACATAAACCGTGGGATTGGTGGTAGACTGACTCTGTGCACCCTCACCGCGTATGTTAGCCGGATTTGCATTAGCTAGCTCACAGTTCCACTAGAATCTCCTCTTATCGGGGAGAGATTAGTTTCTGGCAACCTTAGATCATGACAACCCTGATCCCTCAGAATCGTGGAAACAATGTACTACTTTTCGCTCAGTCACTCGTGCTTACTTATTCGGTTTGTCTCAGAGAGTTACACAGAATAAACAGTCTGGGCGTTTCAATAAGTATTTATTGAACAGTTGTTATTCTGGTGTAGAATATATGTGCTGCAGCAACCAGCAGACAATAGCAGAGATATATTATCAGCAGTACGATAAAAGTGAAAGGGTAGTACAGTTCTACCATATTGCAAGAATCATGAATACATACATGAATATAAAAAGCATTATAAAAGTGCCCGTACTCCTACGATGTCTAGCTAGATGTACCTAAGTGTACCTAGTATGTGTGTAGGTCTAAAAGCCTAAGAGCCAAGAATCCTTCTAGGATTTAGTCGAACCCCATTACCTGAATAGAGAGTGTGTGGGACCCCGTCCTGGTCTCGAGTTGGACACCCCGCAAGGGCTGTGTTAGACCGCTGTCAGCTGGAGCAACTGCATGCAGGAGCCTCAGCGTCTCTGGTCAGTGTGTCAGCATGGAAGTCTTGGTTCCCTCTATCTTACCGTGGCAAGATGTGGTGTATTTATACCCTAAAGTGTCTCGTCCCTCAGTATGGTTTGTATTGGTCTTTGTTAGACATGAGGAAGACGTCAGGGGTGAACTTTGTACATACATATTATGCGGGAGATATAGCTGGTGAATGCTCATGCATAATGTATGAGTACATTGTAGGCCTATGTTCGGGAAAAACCCTGCAGTGTTCTAACCACAGACTAGATAACGTTCAACCCTCAGAGCTCGTTGTGTACTGTAGGGAACTAATGTAGGTGAACGATCATGCCTATATTAGGACATAGGAGATCATGACTATAATAGGGCATAGACGATTATGACCATAATAGGGCATATACGAATATGACCATAATAGGGCATATACGATTATGACCATATACGGCATATATGAACGTGTCTATATTAGGGCCTCTATATGAAACATAACACCCACTCCACTTTCGAATTGGATGACAATGACCATACTTAAAATCTGGACAATTTAATTTTTTTTCTTAAAAACATGGTTTTAAAAAGACATTTAAAAAATGTTTAAAATGTTACCAATCAGCTGTTCTTTTGTTGCCACTTGAAAAAGTCAATTCTGTCTCACTTATAAAAGTTGCATTACTACAAGCAGAAGAAGGCCATTCGTTCTCAAGTGGAAGTGTCAATTTAGGAAATGTTCCAAATTTAGTTCGTTTATTTATGAAACGAAGTGGAGAAGCCAAATTCTTTCCCAGGACGCGCTGAGCCAGTGTACTGGCTTGGAGATACAGCATTATCGGTGTTGGCTACTGCAGACGACAAATCCAACACCTCACAGAGAACGTCAATCGCACATAGATGGAATTCAGCACTGCCAACAGTCGGTGCTGCGGCAGCTTGTGCGGCAGTTGTTACCCGCGTGCCTGTGGAGGAGCCACCTAACCCAGCAGGAGCAAACGGCACCTGTGGATTCTCAAGGAATGCGTTCATCAGAATTGGAAGACGCTGTGGACAATGCAGAGCATGGGCCTTTAGGCATAGCATCCATGTCTGGAGGCGTATCTGATGGAAACGTTAGACAGAGATCCAACGTGCATTCTTCTCCGCAAAACAGGCATCGAAGAACAAGTAAGATGCAGTCCACCCAGACTGGTCTAAACGAAAGAAACCAAGAGGCGTTCAGTTCTCTTAGGCAAGGTATACCCAGAAGCTGCACCATGCGTTCACGGTATTTCCGCTCCATGAGTATGTTCACCATTTCCTCAGAAATTGGGCCGTCCATTGCGTAGCAGTAAGATTACAATCAGGACTCCTGCAATTAGGAACAGGATAAGCGGTAGACCTCCAAAGACGCTTCCCAATACGGAGTGTATAAAATTTGGGATTACTCCGAGGACTGTCTGAAAGGTGCTTAATAGTCCTGACCCTATGGTCTTAAATAGGTGTACAATACCGCTCGTATCAGACATGTTAAAGATACGACCCACCAATTCTGCGAAATGAAAGGGGCAGTTCGTACGTATAAGCGCCTGTATCTCAGTCTAGGTCCTTGCAACTTGAAGTTCAAAGGTTTCTCGAGCGGAGGTTAAGGGCACGGGTTGCTGTAAAAGCTTGGCTTTCAGTCTGCTCAAAGTATCAAATTGTATAAAGGAAACATTCAACGAAGGCCATAACGGCGCCTCCCTGACTGTGTTTAGTGGCGGAAACAATACTTGCATACAGCAAGTAACCCTGGAGTTAACAGTGACCAGATAGGCGACGCCTGGAAGCATCCCACAGCAACCTTGATCGTTTAGCATCAAGTAACTCCCATTCGAGAGCAGCTGGAAAACCGCCGTGATCATGGCCGCTGGGGTCCCTGACATGTGACAAGATAGATTCGCTACTGAACCACTACAAGCTCCGTGCAGAGAAATATCCTGGCACATGAGAGAACCGCTTAAAGCGTTCTTGCAGTTTGTACAACTCAGATACATTTCTCGATCCCCATTCCGACATCGATATCTATATGGTAACTCCCAAGTTTCCTTAATGTAACCCTTACCCATTTTTTCATATTTGCCTGCCTGACTTTGCTCAAGGCAATATTGAAACTGAAACGTAGTGACCGGCAGAGTGATTTGGCCATGAATTAGCCATTCAGTTGATGGTAATTCGGCTACAGTGAATGGTAACCTTTCCAGTTTCTCAATACGCAGCATTGTATATTTGGCTCCCCTTTGTGCCATTTCTGTCTGTTTATCAGTTAGATTGTATTCTGAAAACAGAGACGTGGTGTTTATAAAACGCCAGGGCACATAGCCTGCACGCAAAGATTGCAGCGTCCAGCTTAACATCATAATAGAACGCAACTGAGATTTCCCGTGTTGTAACAAGGCCAAATCTTGTTCTAAAATGTCGATTGCCGAAGATACAATGTTGCCTAAGGAGTAAATCCTGGAGGTCAAAGTTGTTAACCCATTATCCACTACAGCTAATGCCTTCTCTAGGTTAATGCGGTCTATTTCCCGTATTCTTTCTGCGGCCTCCTGTTGGGATATTTTCCAGTTTTCATTATAATAGGCATAAATGCCAGCATATATGAAACGTTTCTGACGTGTTTTCCTTGGGCCTGACAAGAAATCCCTACGGTCCACATCAGGTGTGAGTAAGGCCAAGTGATGTTTTACTTCTGTGAGTGTTGAGGTCACTGGCCAATCAAGGCACAACTTCCCAACACTATAGGATGTCACCACCCCTGGGTGTTGTCTCTGTACATAGGGTGTATCTGGCCTACTGATACTAAACCCCTCGGCTAAACCTAGGAATCTCTGTTGACATGTGTTTGTGTCAATGGGCCAAATCAGCCATTCTGTCCAATTGGGATCTGACCTGTTGTACTGGAGAATGTCATCTAATCCTACCCCATGTGTAGTTGAATTCTGTCCCCCACCCATCTGTGATGGTGCTGGAAACCCAGGTGTGTTAATTTCCTAGTTCTTGGCTTGTCCAAGACAGGATGTCTGTTGCACAGTGTCATTTAGAAATATCATCTGCTGTGGAATGAGGCATGCACTAAAAAGCGCTTCTGTTCCCTGGACCTGCCAGTCCCTCGAGCACCAGATTGATTTTAAATCTGTAGTGTCCTTCCATAGGTCCAAACCCTGTGTAGACAACTGGGCCATAAAGGAAGCAGAGTAAATCTGTTTGGTGTTAGTCAACATAATTTTCTGTGCTGATGTTGTTGCCACTTTGTAATAAAATGACTTCGGGTCAGATGTATTAAACCCTGAAAAGTATGTGAATTTCTGTGCAAAAGTTTGCGAACTACCTTTCGGTGGTGTTGGGCAGTCTTCCCACTGGTGGTATTCAAATACATTTCTAGGTGTTATGGATTTGTGCAAGAAATGATGACCATAATGTTGGTAACAGTACAATGTATCATAGTCTGAAGTACCTTCTAACATTTCATTGTTCGGAAATGCTGCAGTTTTTTCTAAATCAGACATCATATTACTTACAGTTTCAGTGTCCCAATCATCAGACAATGTACTGGAGGTAATGATATCACTTAAAGAAATTTTAAATACATGTTTAAGCTTTAAATGTTCAGTCGGACCGAATATATCGAAATCAATCTTGTCCCATACTATACCGTCCGGTATAGGAACTGCTGTGATGTTCACTGAAGACAAGTCCCTTGGTTCACGATGTGAAGACTGGTGTGGCTTTAAAATCAAATTGACTATTTGGGCTGTAGAGCTCCGCTGGAGATATCGTCCATTAATAAGCATACTAAAAGTTATAGTTAAACCTAGCCAGAAAAGTAAAAATAGAATCCCAGTGATATACCATAGTTCTATCCAAGGTGACACCAGGTAAGTCTTTCTAAAAAAAGTTCAAAAAGTAAATGAGTTTCTGTTTGTGTGATTTTTGGGCTGGCGTCGTTTCCGACTCGCTTGAATCCAGTGAAAACGTATCAAAGTTAATGAAATAGCTAGAAGCAGTTCGATCAATTGTTGGAATCGCATCGGAATTTGTTGAAATTGGATTTTGCTCTTGACGAGGCATGTTGACGTAGACGTCTGTAGTCGGTCTGATTGCAACTTGGTTGTTAAGTTGATTTTCTTCTTGTTGAAGTGGAACGAGTTCCATAGCATTGTTGCTTAGTCCTTCATTCCGTACAGGTGGCTCTTCAAACGTGATGAGTCTTTCTGTTTGAACTTCTTGGATTGTAGCGAGAGGAGGGCGTCTGCTACTGTGGAGTCCACGAGGCCTACTGTTTAGTATTGGCCACATAGTGTGGTTTGATTAAGTCGATTGAGACAAATCTTTTCTCCTTTTTCCCGGCAAGAGGAGGCAGAAGTACAGTTCTTGTGCCTTGGATTGCTAGGACCGGTACAGCTGTTCTGTAGGATGGTTCGAATTCTTTCTTGTCTGCAATCTTCTCTCTGACCAGATCCCCAACTTTTGGGATCCAGACAGGTCTTGCCGTTACTGCCTTGACTTCCTCAGTGGCGGTCTGTTTTAAGTGGACGCTGCTTTGTTGTGTCCTGGATTCATTTAGATCCTGTAAAACATCCAAACGATCATGGATATCAAATGGTTTTTCATCCGCCACTGTGCCTCCACAATCCAGATCAGGTACACACATTCTTGTCCCAAATAGGACCTCGTAAGGAGTGACACCCCCTAGAGAGGTTCTTGGCTGAATGTTTAGGGCTCTTTGTACCCCATATAAGTGATCGACCCATCTACCGCCCTTGCCTAATACCCTAGCTGTTAAAGATTGCTTTAAGTCACGGTTTTTCCTCTCCACAACCGAATTTCCCTCAGGATGGTACGAAGAGGAGTACCGCAATGCTACGCCCATTCCTTCCATGGCCTCTTTGTAAGCCCGAGAGCTAAACGCCGGGCCACGGTCAGAATGTAACATGCCAACTGCGTATGTGCCGATAAAGACTCGCAAATCTTTTATAACAGTTCGAGCGTCAGCCGAGCGCTGAGGCCAGACCTATAGGAATCTAGAGCAGGAATCCACTGCAACCATGATATATTTCTTGGCCCCATCCGATTGTAGGGGTCTGCAGTGGTCCAAATAAACACATGCAAGAGGTTTGTCTGATTTTAGTAATGGTGTCTGCGCTGGGCGTGCTACGGTGGAGCCTTTCATCTGCTGGCAGATGTCGCACTTTAAGACAGTCTTTGGTCTGCTTTGTTAACCCTGGCCACCAGTAGCGCTGTTTCAGTAGAGAAATAGTCGCTGTAACGCCTGTATGCGCAGAGCCCAAACCCTTGTGTGCTGCTAGAATTAAGCCTTGCCTACGATCCATATTTGGTATTACTCTATCCCCCACTCCAGGAATCTGAGCATATGGAATGTTTTGTGCATCTAACTTGTAGGAGTACTTGAGTGGAAATTTCTTAGGTACTGCTGTGCTGCCTTTGCGTGAAGCATTGACAGCTACCAAAATCTCGCCGTCTATTCTCGTTTTTGAACGAGTGATTGCAGCTACGGACGCTGTGCATACAGCCCCCTTTGCGGCTTCATCAGCCAATGAATTCCCTTCAACGTGAACGCCATCACGCTGATGACTTAGTGTATGTATCACGTGAGCCCTTGGTAGTTCGTTTCTCAACTCCACTACCTGTTCCCATAGCATTTTATGCTTAATTGTGCCACCTTTCGCGTCTTTAAACCCGTTTTGTTCCCAATGATGTAAATATTCATTGTACGACTGTACACAGTAAAAGGAATCACACACAATTAGTGTGGGGAATTCGTGTTCCGTATTTACCAGTGCCAGTATTAGTGCTTTTAATTCTGCCAACTGAGCCGTGCAGTCTCCTAGAGATTGCGTTTTAGTGCAACTTGGATGGAACTTTCCATCGCGCATGCAACCTTTAACAATCGCACACGCTGCGCTGTAAGCTTGCTTACTCCCTATGGCCGGTTGAGCAGATCCGTCAGTGTAAATAATGTATTCATACTGATCTAGAGGCAAAATCTCATTTGGTAGAGGATATTCTTGTTCGTATTGCAGAAATGCTTGTGTTTTTAAACTTGGATCAAATCTGTATTCAACATCCGTTGCAGTAAGAGAATTAGCCCATTGTATCTATCTGGGATGTAAGGCTTTCGCATTTGGAATGCTAGCCTTTGTAACAGCCTCTAAGGCTGGTACTGGGGTCACGACTATTATGGGCTTTCCCTGAGCCAGAGCTCTTTCTCTTGCTACTGCGGTCTGCACTGCTGTCAGGATTTTTTCTGTTGAAGTAAAACGTATCTCTGCGTTTGTGTACAGGTGTGATTTGTATGCGATTGGTACCGTTTCGCCTTCATTGAAAGTTAAATAAGTGTACCCGCATTGACCCGCTATTACTCGGATCACTAGGTTGCGTACGTTTACGCGTGTCTGTAAATGTTTTGAAGCTATCATGTCTTCCTGTAGTGAACGTAGGATATTGGTATGTTCCTGTGTCCATTGTCTGACTGAAAAATCAGGTTTTATTAAGTCGTAGAAAGGTTTTACTCTTGCTGCGTAATCCAAAATGTATGTTCGACCAAAATTTAGGAATCCCAGAATTGATTGTAAATTCTTTAATGATTTTGGAGGTTGGAGCAGCGCACACTTTTCTAAAAAGTTAGCTGCTAGGCTTTTTCCTTCACTTGACAGCTCATACCTTAAGAACAGGACATTGAGATGGGCAATTTTTTTTAAATTAAATGTATAACCCTCAAAGGCGAATCCCATAATAATGGTGCTCACCCTGGTCAAGTGCCTCGGTAAGTCATCGTCCGTCAGATAAATATCATCTACATAGGACAATGCTTCTTCATCCAAACTTTGGAGTAACTCTGTTACCCTTGCTGAAAACAACCCCGGGCTATTCTTATACCCTTGGGGCAAACGACAAAATTGCCGTTGGGACCATAGCACTGAGAATGCGGTCAAATACCTGCTTTCAGGCGCTATATTTTGGCAGAAAAATCCATTTGAGATATCAAGTGTTGTTTTGTATTTTTGTCGCACAATGTTATTCATTAATGCGGCACTGTGTGCATTTTGAACTGCAAATGTCTTTGTGCAAGTGTTTAAATGTCTGTAATCTAAAACTAAACGATGTGTTGTCGGGTTTTGATACGGGGAACAAAGGATTGTTCATAGGTGAAGTGCAATTTCCAATCACCCCCTGGTATTCTAGTTGGACTAGGATCTCCCTGACTTATTTTTTAGCTTCCTGCTTTATAGGGTATTGCCTTTGAGCATTTGGGGAAACTTTTAACAGGATCACGTGGTGGGTCGAATCCTCATCCCAACCAGAATGATTTTTGTACAATGCCGGAGCTCGGGCAACCGCCCACTCCTGCGCATATGCATGTTTTAAATGTATGGGAACAAGGTCGGAAAATGCTGGAAAAATTACCTTTTCTCCCTTAGGGCACTCCATGACGAATTCTGGCGGCCAGTCTTGCTCTGCTAATAAGATGTCATATCCAGATGACAGATTTTTCCGAAATAGACCTTTAATTTTCCTGGGCTTGTCCCCCTCCATCCGGAGTGTTATCTCATGTAACTGATGTGGGACACTTACCCGAGTATCAGGTGTTTCCACCGTGATATACTCACTCAATCCGCTGTCACCAGAAATTCCTTCAGGTTCTGGCGAGCTATTGTTACTTCTGCCGCGCTGTCTAGCATCGTCAGAGCCCATTCCCCGTTCAGAAGCTGTGTCCTCAGAATTCTGGGCATGTCTGATCTTAAGACCTGCTACCTTCTTCTTTTTGAACGGAGGTTTTTGTTTTTGTTCGTCTTCTTTTTTAGGTGCGTAGTCCGCAGCGCTTTGCGTGTCTCTGGACTTTGTACGCTCCTCTGACCGTCCTTCCCTCTCGGAGTTTTTGATGAACCTTGAAAGGAACGAGAGGAACGTGTATCAGTATCCTGATACCTGTCAGGTTTTTAATATCCCTATTCCGGAGGTTATACCTCCTTTCAGAGGGCTCCTGTTGAGGAGACCTGCCTCTGAATTGAGATCTGCTGTCTTTAGACTTTTGTTGTTTTTATTTTCCCACTTCTTTTTAGAAGAAGTAGGTGTCTGCTTTGTAGTGTCCTTTTCAGGACTGCCCACCAGTTGTGGTTTTAATGCTTTCCCACCTAGACTGTCTCTGCCTAGTTCTGCATATGCAGTTTCAATTATTTTGGGTAGTTTGTGTGGTTGATCTACTGGACTGAACTCCCTTAGGCGTTGGCAGATCGCCACTGAAGCTGCTTCCCCCTTAATGTTAGCTAGTATTATTTCTGATACCTGTTCGTAGTTACCTAGTAACTTCATCCCTAAATTAAGGGCAGGCTCTGCTCCGTACTCCATTTTGTATCTGTCTCAATACATCAGGTACTACTGTTAATGACGGGATACCATGCGTTCTGGTATATATGGCAGCAAAGACTGTACCCCAAGAGGCGCAGTCTTCTATTTGTGGTGTGATCCCCATGGGCAAGCCGATTGTTAGTATTCTGTGTTTATCACAGGTGGTAGTATTCGGGAATACCACCTCAAGCGGAGTTATTTTCTGAGCTATCCAGAATGGTATTTGTTAGCGTTTTGCGGGCATTTTGCCCATTACCGCGTGTAATGTTTGAGGAGTAATTTTATTTCCTGTACCCTGAGCTGGAGTACTATTTGCTGCACCTGGTGCAGGTTGGATTGTTAAAGTCCTCATGACAAATTGTGTCAGGTTTCTGTAGATTTTAATTAAATCTCTGTGTTGTATGAGTAAGTCTGGCTGTGGCATTGTGTCAATGTTAGGGTGCGGTGTGTAAGCCGCTGGTATTGGCCATGTGGCCCCGTCTCCTCCGATCGGGCCTAATCTTACTCTTTCTCGTACGTGGGGTAGGGCGCCATTAAACCAGTAATAATGTTCCTGGTAAGTGAGTGGAATCTCTATGTCCTCAAATGGACAATATTCCCGTGGTGCATCTCCTATATAGTAGTGAAATGTCTTTGTTATTGCATTTGCTGCTGGGAGTGTAACCCATGAATAGAATACCTCTGTTTTGTTTGATTCGTGTGCCTCAATCAGGAAAACCACAATGCCACCCTTGGCTTGTAAGCCATTTTCTAATAGTCTTATTGTGACTGTCCTTCTGAATTTTGGTGCAATCTGTATTGCATCCTCAGGATCTTCTTCCTCGTCTGACGGGGGGCAGTGGCATTTGTACTGGATTTAAGACCGCGGTAGTCATCGTGTATAGAACACAGACTATGATAAGGTTTTAGGCAGATTTTAGGAACACTATGTCCTTTCAAGCTTGAATAACCAACAGCCAATAAATAGTATTTTCGTACTACTCAGCTGCGGCGGATTTTGTGCCCACCCACTCCAGACGTCTCTGGGGTTTTGTGAGTAGGTTCTCTGAGAATAGCACGACTGAACTACTCAGATTCTACTGTTAAATAAGTACCCAACCAACGTTGGTGGCGCCATGTCGTGTAGTTCCTATAGTACCCATGCAGGACCTGCGCGTTTGGATAACATAAACCGTGGGATTGGTGGTAGACTGACCCTGTGCACCCCCACCGCATATGTTAGCCGGATTTGCATTAGCTAGCTCACAGTGCCACTAGAATCTCCTCTTATCGGGGAGAGATTAGTTTCTGGCAACCTTAGATCATGACAACCCTGATCCCTCAATCGTGGAAACAATGTACTACTTTTCGCTCAGTCACTCGTGCTTACTTATTCGGTTTGTCTCAGAGAGTTGCACAGAATAAACAGTCTGGGCGTTTCAATAAGTATTTATTGAACAGTTGTTATTCTGGTGTAGAATATATGTGCTGCAGCAACCAGCAGACAATAGCAGAGATATATTATCAGCAGTACGATAAAAGTGAAAGGGTAGTACAGTTCTACCATATTGCAAGAATCATGAATACATACATGAATATAAAATGCATTATAAAAGTGCGCGTACTCCTACGATGCCTAACTAGATGTACCTAAGTGTACCTAGTATGTGTGTAGGTCTAAAAGCCTAAGAGCCAAGAATCCTTCTAGGATTTAGTCGAACCCCATTACCTGAATAGAGAGAGTGTGGGACCCCGTCCTGGTCTCGAGTTGGACACACCGCAAGGGCTGTGTTAGACCACTGTCAGCTGGAGCGACTGCATGCAGGAGCCTCAGCGTTTCTGGTCAGTGTGTCAGCATGGAAGTCTCGGTTCCCTCTATCTTACCGTGGCAAGATGTGGTGTATGTATACCCTAAAGTGTCTCGTCCCTCAGTATGGTTTGTATTGGTCTTTGTTAGGCATGAGGAAGACGTCAGGGGTGAACTTTGTACATACATATTATGCGGGAGATGTAGCTGGTGAATGCTCATGCGTAATTTATGAGTACATTGTAGGCCTGTGTTCGGGAAAAACCCTGCAGTGTTCTAACCACAGACTAGATAACGTTCAACCCTCAGAGCTCGTTGTGTACTGTAGGGAACTAATGTAGGTGAAAGATCATGCCTATATTAGGACATAGGAGATCATGACTATAATAGGGCATAGACGATTATGACCATAATAGGGCATATACGAATATGACCATATACAGCATATATGAACGTGTCTATATTAGGGCCTCTATACGAAACATAACAAGTGTGTGTATATCTATGTAAGCGTATATGGCCGGACTGGTAAAGGTACGTTCAGGCGCATATCTCCACAAATACTTGTCATACTTTTTTGTGAATCTAGCCCATAGTTTTTAATTTAAGTGTGAAAGGATTCCTCTTTACCTGATACCATTACCATGTCCTCTAAAACAGGCTCAGCTAACAAATAATTAATCTATCTCAACACGAAAAATTACGTTTGGTTTGAACTATACCTTTGTGTGCGTTCTCTGCATTCCTGAATATGCAACTATATTATTCATGCGTGTAAGTCTTCCTCTGTAAATACGTATGTGACTATGTATACAAAGTTTCACTTACTATGTCAAACTGTAAGTGCGCCGACACCACCTTAATATGGTCCGCGCTATAGAAGTCCCCAAATTAATAGGGTGCGAGAGACCTGGAATGGATAGGCTAGGGGGATGGGGGATGGGCCAGGAACAGTTTCAAGCAGGTGTGATGTCGGCTCTAAATCAAAGGGGTGTGAGGGAGTATCTATATGAGGTAGTGTGTTATCCAGATAATGGGGGAAGTAAGTATCTGTGAAATGGGCATAGGAAGGGAAAGGTGAGTGGAGAATCAATGGGGAGGATGGACTGTGGATGGAGGGAGGGGCAAAGGGAGAGAAGATTCGAAATGTGGAGATGAGAGTAACAGGGCAGGAGGTAGAAGCAGGGTCAGCGGCGGGCAGGAAAGTGATGGGAGGTGAGAAGTCAAAAAATAACAGAATAGTGACCGGAAACTAGGTTGGTGGTGTGTTGGAGAAGACAGAGGAGGGGAGTGATTCAGAAAACGAGATAGCGGAGAAAGAAAGCATAAAAGCTGCTCCGCCATTGCATTAGGTGCACTTACGTAATTGGGGTCAGTGGCGGGTCAGCTGGTAACTGTAAACATGAGGCTTCCGCGCTGACAGAAGGGGAGGAGCGTGATGAAATGTAATGGACAGCAGAGCCTCTGCTGCAGTGCGGTCACCTCCGGGCTGCAGGCTCGACCCGTGGCGCGTGCAGGCGCGAGGCGGGCCCGTGCAAGCCGCGGTGTGCAGCCTCCTCTGGGGTGCACATTCACCCTCTAGTAGCGTGCGACCCTACTGCTACGGTCCAAGGAGATGCGCAGTTTTTCAAAACACTTAATTATTTTTAAGGATACAGAGAAACAAAATATAACGAGAAACTCAAAATATACAAATGATTTCCATATATGAGAGAAGTGGTTTGCCACCAACTCTCTAAAACAAAATACAGTGAACAAGAATGAAAAACGTGGATAGTCACCCTTGATTCAGAATAAGATGGGGTTACATAACTCACAAAATGGGGAATAACACGACAGTGCATAACCGGGTAAAACAATTAAAATTTGACCGTTTTGAGCATCGATAATGACGGCGAAAATAGTCTGAGGACTCGGCGAAGGAGGAAAAAAAAGAAAAAGAAAGCATATAGAGAATATAGTACAGACTGAGCAGAGGTTGGCGTTGTTGACAATCTTTGCAGCTCAGAGGGAGTATGGCAGAAAAAGAGCAAATGTAAGGGTGAAACAAGCGAAAGCGCGGTGCATTGTGTGTAACCTGACACACGAGGAATGCAGCTGCCACCCTGCGCGCCCCTGCTCGATTCCGCAAGCAAAACGCTGTGGGAGTGAACATTTGCAAAAGAGGTGGGACATGCACCCGCCTTTGGCCATTTGCGTGCTTTCATTATTGAAAGACACGCAAAGGCCAATCCGATATGTGGGAGGAGTCAAACCGAAGAAGTTTAAAGTGCTCACAAGAAGCCTCCCATAGAGCAGCGCATGCGCGCCCTAAACAGTAACGTGTAGATAAAACAGATTACAATTAAATACAGATAAAAACATAGTGCTAAAACTCATGGTTAAAACAGCCTTTGAACAAGACAATCTTATGTACATCAGTTGCCATTGAGACTTTAAAGTATGATTGCATTTGATCAGTATAAGCGAGGATTTCAAGTGGAAAGATGGGAGAAATCAATCAAATTCAAAATCATCTAAAATAGGGCTAGGAATGATTGTGCATATTAAATTCTTGGTCTCACATGTCGGGACAGCAGCGCTGGTTGGATTCTCAGTGGGGAGGCACAAATCTTTGCCCTGGCTCTCCACATTGCCATCAAATATCGGGTAAGCGCATAAATAAATGGCTTGCTGGAGTCTGTTTTTAGTATCCTTAGTGCAACTTTATACTCTCTAATGCCCAAGTTCCGAAATTGCGTGTGTATCCGGCAGCGCCTGCTATTCGTATAGGCCAGGCAGAAAAATAATTCATGTTCATATGGTCTCTTTAGAGGCACTGCAGGCTGGACACCGCCAATCATCCGCCCTGTGGGTTTTGGCCCACTTTGCGGTGAACGAGTGGAGGGGTAGGGTCCCATAACAAAATAGCATGTACAACCACCTAGCTGGAGGGACGCTCTTTCTCATCCAGGAAATCTTCGCTTATAAAGGAGTCTTTGACTGTAAGAAAAGTATCAGTCAAAGAGCCTCGGTTTGCGTGGGAGTGTATTAAAGAATCTCTATACTGCCAGAAGGCTGATTTAATATTGGACTTGAATGTCAACCTTGCCTCTCCCGGGGCAGTCCACAAAGTTGTCAACCCAATCTCTTCCAGGATGGCATTCCACATACTTGATCGGGGGTAAGTTACGGGAGCCAATAAGACTGAGTATTTCTTCTAGGCCTTCACGATATGGGTGGAGCTCTGGGGTAGCCCAGATCCTCCTCCAATAAAGGAATGGGCGTAGAACTGTTTTGTCTGATAGGACCTTCACCCAGAGATCAAGTCTAAGGGGGAGTAGGGGAGTACTAATGGGGACGCCTACCAGTAGGCACGTAAATCGATTTCCCACTGATTCTAATGTGGAAGCATCCAAATGACCCCACAGCTCTGCTCCGTAGGAGGCTGTCCCCAGGGCTTGATGTTGGTATACCTGCAAGGCCGGCTGTGCGGGTCGAAACTGTGAGCTATGTGTCAGCTTGATTGTGCCTCCTACGACTTGCTCTATGCTGCGTAATGTGTGCCTGCCACCCCAGATGTTCGGTTAATGTAATGCCCAGATAAGTGAAGGTATGCACTCTCTCAAGGCGAGTCCCCACTAGTGACAAGTTAGCTCTGATAGAATGCCCTGGGTTCAGTATCTATACTTGGTCTTGCCCATTAATTAATTAATCAATACAATTTCACTCAAGCACAAACAAGTTTCGGCAAAGTCAACAAATTGGACTCTTAGAAACTTTTTCAGGGAACACTTAGGTAAGTGTTACTGTGGTTGGTTAGGAGTACTTGGGGCAACAAACTCCGGTAGGGAGCTAGACCGGGTTTTAGCAAGATGGTGCTTCACAGGTGAAGCACCATTCAGCAGTTCCAGGTACTTTATCTGCTTTGCAATGGATTCCTATGGAGTGGACCTGATGCAAGGGATGAAGGATGCTGTGGATGCGACACATTTGACGAAGGACTTCCTGCAAGGATTCCTCGGTCTATGAAGATGGTGAGGGGGTCCTGTTTGCAGGGTCGACATCCCATCTCTGGTCTGGTCGAAGTCCAGTCGCCAGTAGACTAACAGTCGCCTGTTGTTGCGGTCACAGGCCATTCCTTCCTGAGTCAATAACTTTCCTTCTTAGGGTCCCCAACAACTTTCCAACAGCACTCCTGGGCTCAGCGAACTCTGTTCCAACTTTGTGCGTCGGGTCTTGGTCCTCAGTGCTCCACGGCGGCAGTTGTAGCGGCTTGAAGACTTTGGGCTGCCAACTTGCCCCAGTAGGCTTCTTCAGCTGTAGTGTCCCTGTGCTGCGAACAGGAGACCAGTCAACTGGCCCTTAGAGTTCTCTTGGCTTGACTGGGATCTGGAGACAGCTTCTCCCTGAGTAGGACATGGCAGACACAGTCCCTCTCTAAGCTAGCCACCAGGTGCAGTCCTCATCGGTGCAGCCTCTCTTTGCTGGTCCCTCGGTGCAGCAGGGCAGTCCTTCTTCGGCCCTTCTTCCAAGTCGGTCAAGATCTGAGGTCAGGGTGCCAGGGGTGCCCCTCTTATGCTTGCAAAATGGTCTCAGGGCAGGATGTGGTTGGTAGCCAATGGGCTACCAGGTTCCCTCTCACCTAGTGACCACTTCCTGTGCAGTGTGGCATCTGGCTATCCAAGGATGCACCATTCTGCCCACTCCCAAGATGGAGAGACCCCTCTCCTGGTGTACAGACCTCCCTAGCCCAACCCCGGGATTTGGCTACCTTAGGGCCTGGGGAAACCGGTTTGTCAGCTGGCTTCCCCTCTCTGCCTCCCGTTCCTGCCTGTCTACCTCAACAATGGGGCAGCCTTCCCCCCAGCTGCTACACATCTGCCCTTCAATGGCAGCTTCCCCTTTGAAGGCTGCCTTCGGGAGCTAGCACCCAAGTAGCTTCCTGCGGGAGGCAGGCGACACCTCCCTGACCTGCGATCCCTCATTGTTTATACTTCCTGAGAGTCGTTAGCACGTCTCTGCAGGAAGACAGGTAACCATCTTGTGAAGCAGGCTCCATGTGTACCCAGGAAGGCACAAGATTTTTAAAGGCAACAAAGTGGCAGCTTTGTTAAAGCTGCACACTGCAACAAGTTACATTATTTTCAACTTGAGATACAAGCCATACTTAATGTAATGAGTTATTTGGTACCTTGGTGTGCCCACTTAGGTCACGCTGTTCCAGAGTTAGCACAGCTGAGGGAATCAGCATGTAACCCTGTACTCGCCAATTGGGCAACTAAGTCTTTCAACAGACAAACAGTTGTTTCACATGTTTTACTGCCAGGACATGCAAAGTACATGTCTTGCCTGTGTCATATGTTGCACCCTGCCCTTAGGGCTCGGCAGCCATGCCAAAGGGGTGACTTATACACATGTAGAGGAGAAGTGGTGGCTTTGCCATTGCTTCCAGTGGCAAAATCGGGCTAGCAGTGCCCAACTGCTTCACCAGTGTACAGTTATGTTACGTTATGTTATGGAAACTTCTAAAGCGCACGATTACCCGAGGGTGTCTTGGCGCTGAGTTGGGAGTGTTACAGTGTAAAAGAGGAGCCAGGAACAGTGGCGGACTAGGGGCTTGTTTTACTTGGGAGACCTCCAGGGTGGCACAATCAATGCTGCAAACCCTGGGGTACCCCTCTAACTTACATGCCCTGGGTACCAGGGTAACATTTACTAGGGACTTACAGGTAAGTTAGCCATTTTCAATTCGACATACTCTTCTGTGGTCAGGTCACTGAGGTCTGTTTAGCAGGCTTCAGTGCACTCAGAGTCGAAAAACCAGCAGCAGCAATCTAAAAACTTGGGGAAGACCACAGAAAAAAAGGCTTTTCCTTAGAGGAAGTATGGATCTTTCTAGACCTCTAGTTGGACTTCTACTGGTAGGTCCTTCCTCAAGCTGACTGACCCTGTTTGACCGCAATCTGTTCCACTTTTAGCTTTGGGGTGTACCTTGATCCCCGCCAACCCTTGCCGCTATCTTTCCTGATTGTTTCTGTATCAGCGTCGGCCCTTCCTGCAGAGGCGCCACTTCCAGATTCTACTGAAATCCCGATTGCGGATTTGGAGTTTACTTCGTCTAATGCGTGTCGCAAGTCATGCAATACAATAAATGAGGGACAGCCTCAGGTTGAGGATGACTCTCCTCCCTTTCTGTTGCCTTGTGGCAGTATTTGAGGAGAATGGCAGACCTTTCTGGGTCTGATTTTGATGCTCCTCAAGGCCTTGAGTATGTTTACTACAACGAAGATGATTAGGAAGCAGATCATTGACTCTTACCTCATTACACTTATGCTGGCTTGTATCTTGAGGAAAGATGGAACTCAATTGACCCTTAGGGGCCTGAAGAGAAGAAAGTGTTTTTTTTTTTTTGCTATGGTAATATGTAGAGGTGTTGGATTTCCATTTGTCTACAATGGAAATTAAGGCTAACCTTTCAACCAAGATTTGCAATCAACTTGGATTGTGTTGTCCAGCATGAGAAAGTGAGTGATTATTTGGGATGGATGGTAGTCCACCTCAAGTAATAAGGTCACCATTTTTGTCAGGTCCAGTAAAGGTTTCAGTAATTGAGCTCATCCCTTTGTAGCTATGGCACAGAAGAAGAGACCGGCTTAACTTAAGAAAATGTGCAAAACATATAGAAGTACCAAAACAGTTAAAAAGTCAAAAACACACTAGAAATCCCACTCCACTTTATAGAAGTAGATCGTAATTTACGAACTAAATGGCAAAAATCCAATAAGGGAAACTGGAGATTAAAATGTTTTAATAAATTAAGCACCAAAAAGTGTTAGCTACCAACCTGTGGTCATCTGGTTGCGATTGACCAGTACCTAGGTGCGATTTTAAGGTATACTGCGATAGATAGAACAAGGGTAAAGTACGGAAACCAGGTTGGACTCAGTGTGATGTTTTACCTTTGACCATAGTCTCTGAAATTGAAGTGAAAAATCCTCAGTCAGACAAGGCAGCAGGCTGTGGCCGAGAAGGGCTCCACGAAGCAGAATAGCTGTTGGCCAAGTTCCCTGTGAAGCTATTGACTTTTGGTAGGAAAACTTTGAGTGGTAGAATTTAAAATTTGCGCCCAAGGAAGGTCCCTCGCTGGCTGGATACTTTCAGTGCCTTCGCCCAGTGAAGATTTCTACTTTCACTTAGTCTTTTTTTTGGAGATCAGATTCCCACCAGTGGGCACGGCTGCAAGCTGTAGCCGAACAGGGCTCCACAAGGCCAGATAACTTATCCGTTAAGTTCAGCTGAAACTGATTTGCTGCTGTGGAAAACTCTGAGCGGCAGTAACCTGATTATTTAGCCCAGGGGCAACACACCTTTGTCAGATTGACTTGACAGGTTTTTTCTGGTCTTTTGGAGGTCTTTGGAGTTGAAAGGTTTCAATGTTCCAGCTTTCTTGGGATGTTAGGAGGAGTACAGTTTGTCACAGCCAAGGGTCCTTATCCTCAGGAACAGGATGTGGGAGTCAATACTCACTCCAACAGAAGGCACCAGCAGGGTCCAGAGCGGTCCAGTTGGAACTGGTCAGCTGGGCCTTTCAGGAAAATGGCTACTAGCAGCTTTTTTTTTTTGTATCCTTCCTCTTAATTTGCAGAGGCTGCAATTCCCCTCCTGCACATCCTAGGGTTCAGTGAATGCCTCAAAATCTCACTTGGAACCACTCCCAAGTCAAAATCTTCCTAGGGTCTGCCCTAAAGTTGTGGGCAAAGCTTTTCCCTGACCACAGGGTTTGTAGATATTCCATAAGTTCTGCCTCTTTTTCAGACACTCCGTCCACTTCCAGTATGCATGTTAATGCGCCTTCTAGTCATTATGGCCTTGTACATTGCCATAGTGCCCTATGCCAGAATGTATATGCTCCTGCTTCAGGAGTGCCTATCAAGCCAATGGTCACAAGACCAGGGTCAATAAGAGGATCTAGTGTTGATTTGGCCGGCACCCCTTGCTTTCTGCAGTGGTAGAACACCAACAATCTGTTGCGTGGCGGGCCCTTAGGAGACCAGATTCTGCAAATGACCATCACCATGGACGCATCACCTAGTTTGGTAGGGTACACACCTCAACAACATGACAGCCCAAGGTCTGGGTGCCCCTCACCAGTGTGGCTTCCCACATAGACCACCTGGAGCTGTGCTGTTAGCCATTCATCCAGCTCTCAAAGCCTTTCTCCAACAGATTCAAGGCTAGGTCGTCCTTGTGATCAAACAAGGAGGTACGCACTCCCCTCAGGTGTCCGAGCACAGCGATTCTGGCACTGGGCTATACATCACCAAGTTCATCTCCTAGCAGAGTATCTTCTGAGAGTGGACAACAACTTTGCAGATCGGCTCAGCAGGACGCAGCAACAAGTCCACGAATGGGAACTCCATCCACAAGTCCTCCCTTCCTTTCAGGGATGTGGCACCCCAAACATAGAACTTTTTGCCACATATGAAATCACAAACTGCCCAAACTTTACTGCCAGGTTTCCACACTCCCAGTCCATGGGCAATGCTCTGTGGATAAACTGGTCAGGGATCTTTGCCTATGCTTTTCCCACAAATACCGTATGCGATCAGGAAGCTGAGGCGAACGTCCCTCACCCTCATCCTAGTGGTTCCAACATGAACCAGACAACAATGGTTTTCCGCCCTTCTTGAAATATCTATTGCCCATTGTGAGAAGCCCCCCTTCTCACACAAAACAATGGCAAAGTCAGTCATCCAGACCCCAGACAGATCCACCTGGCGATTTTGCTCTTGAGGTCTTAGAGATGGTTACCTTGGTCTACCCCAAGAGTGCATGGACTTAATCGGAGAAGCCCTACTAAATACACCTGCTGTGCTACTAGGTGGAAGTGTTGGTCCTCTATTGTACCCCAAACCACACAAACCTTTTTACGCCTATGGTGCAAGATATTATTTGTTACCTCCTACACTTACTAAATTCGGGGTTAGCCTACACATCAATTCGGCTACAACTAGCCACCATTGCTGCATACATGCAGAACAGGAAATATTCTTCTCTCCAAAATCCATGGACTCAAAGCCTCTATGGAGGGCCTTTAAACATATAATTTCACCAAGGGTACCTCCAGCACCAGTCTGGAGTATGGTCCTTACTAGACTTTGGGGCCTCCTTTTGAGCCACTGCATTCTGCTCTCTGCATTTCCTCTCTTGGAAAGTCACCTTCCTGGTAGCCATCACGTCTCTTAGACCTCTCAGGGAACTACAAACCCTCGCACTACAGAACCTTTCTTCCAGGTCTACAGTGACAGGGTTGCTCTTAGAACCAACCCAAATTCTTTCCTAAGGTGGTCTCCCCATTAAACCTTAATCAAACTATAGAGCTCCAAGTCTTTGTATCACGACCCGACTCAGTAGCTGAAGCACTCCACACATTGGATGTCAAGTGTTCTCTTATTATTGAGATATTACTCTGCACTCCAAATCCAATAACCAATACAAAATTTCTCAACACACAATATGAATTAATGGTCCATGTTTCAATGAAATAACAAGAAAATCCTGAAGACCGTTTGTATTCAATTCTTTATTTTTCCTCTTCTCATAAAATTGTTTTTCTCCGTAATCTGTTTTACTAATGTAAGCCTCTTCCTGTTATTGAGTTGAATCAGTGTTCTTACTGACGTTGTATAATATTTATTTCTGATTTCCATATTGAATTCGCTGCTTGCACTCGGATTTAAATATGTGAATATATGGACAATGCTGTCAAGAAAAATGTTACTTAGCTGTAACTGCAGTTCTCCAGCATTGATATGTTTCAGAGATTCACATGCATCCCTCTCTCCTCCTTAGCCCGAGCCTTAGAGTTTTAGCCTTAAACATTTGTGCTACTGAAAAGCTGAGGTACCAGGGCCTCTGGGGAGGGGACTTCAGTGTGCCTTCACCTCATTGGTTAGAGTTTGGGTCATCAAGAATAAGGTGAAGGGGTTTCTGAATGTTTTTCTTTTTGTTTCTATGGGAATTTGAGCTGCTGTGTTTTTTTAAATATGAAAATGTGACTTTTTTTTTTTTTTTTTTTAACTAAAACCAAATAAAATATATATATTTTTTTAAAAGTGCTCCGGGATTCTGGTTGTGGGCTGGACAATTAAGTGCTTATAATTTCCTTGGCGATTCCCCTGAAAGCCAACTAGGGTTATATGTTACTGTTCTTTTCTGAACATACTCAAAGAGCTTTGCCTATCGCCAGAGACATTCCTTGCAGCCTGCCCAGCCTTTTTGTGGCTCCAAATGTATGGCGATGGTGGCGGATTTTGTCACTAGCAGAAGCAGCAGACCCGCTCCTCTTCACCTGGCACTGCTGCCAAGCTGCTTTAGTTTCCCCTCCAGCAGCCATTTGTGGCTGGTAAGGGGCAGAATTCAGTATTGTCTTCCTAGCTGGCATATGGTTTAGGCCAGTGGATCTTTCAGTTTGGTTATGCCCTGCCTTTCTTGACTACTCATGTCCATGTTACTCCTGTTTGTGTCCAAAATGGTGAATCACACTGACATTCTCTCTGTAAAGTGCTGTTTGTACTTGTCAAGGGCACAATTGTGGTGGGGCCTGAGGTAGAGAGGAGTCTGAGATACTACTCATTATACTTACTTACATGATGTGCCACAGGTGATTGAGACTGATTTTGGACCTAAGGCTCTTGAATGCTTTTCTCAGGAAGGATGAATTTAAAATATTGAAAGTTGTCCAGGTCCTGTTTAGCCTTCAATTCGTAGGGCTGGGTGAACTTGAACTTGCAGAACATGCATCTCTTGTTGATCCTGCAGCCCCACTGATGGAGTTCTGAATTTGTGGTGGGTTCTCAGTATTTTCACAGTTCTGCTTTTTGGTCTTATCTCGGCCCCTTGGGTGTTCAAAAAGGTCCCGTCAATGGGACTGTGTAGGAAGCTGGCTCTGTATATACTATACCAAAGTGAGGTATAGTGTGCACAGAGTCCAGTGGAACCCCAAAGGTAGGCAGAGGTAAAAGTAGATAGGACCTTACTCTCTATTTGTGGTAGTGTGGGCTAGCAGTAAGGGTTTATCAGTGGGTAGCGTTAAGCATTTGTTGTACACACTCAATCAGCAAATGATATCACTCACTCATAGACTGAACTTCAGACCAATTGGTTTTGTATAAAAATATTTTTTAGTTATTTTATTTCCTAGAACCAAGCAAGCCTGGCACAGGTAAGTGATAAGTACTTTGCAGTAATAACTCAGTTTGTAAACAGTTTGTATTGCAGTTGTGGAGATATACTTTTGGTTTGGTTACAGTAGAACTACTAGTAATGCAATGCTTTGTACATATACTTTGTATTGGCTTTTCAGTAGAATGTCAAGTAGATTACTTTACAGATTACTTTTCTTACACAGTGCAGTATACCTGGATACTGCACTGGGACATTTCCTGTAAACAGGTAAGTAAAAACGTTTTGGTTATTTTGTTACAGTTTTAGAGACTTTTATAGATTTTCCAACTCCACACTTGGAAACTTTTCACAGAAAAACACTCAATGTTATCCTATGGAGGAAAATAGGGTTATCGGTTCAAAGGTAAGTATTAGGTTGTGGGAGTTGGTATTCTGGGGGTAGACTCAGGGTTCCCCAGGGTCAAGGATGCACTCTTGTTACACCCTCAGCGGCACTAGGGCGGCCGGGTGCAGATTGCTGAGGCCCAATGTTATCCAATGGGGGATAGGGGGCCTCCGGTTGGTGGCTGCTTACGAGCAGGCCACAAGGTTGTGGGAGCAAAGCTCCTGGGCTTAGGCTCCGGGCAAAAGGGGGTTCAAGCCAGCACTAAAGGTGCACCCTCAGCGGCACTGGGGCGGCCGGGTGCAGAGTGCTGTTTTGGCTTCTGGTGCCCTGTAGCTTTCAATGGGGAGTCTCCGGTTTGGAAAAACACTGCAGGCTCGGGGACGAAGGTCTTCTGGGTGGGACCACCACTTGGAGAGGTAAGTTGGGATGCTGGGGGTTGGTTAGGCTCCGTCGGTTGGGCCACCCAAGGCCGTGGGGCGTCGGGTGCAGGGGTGCCTTTTAGGGTCGGATCTTCTTAGCAGCTCCTGGTCGCGGTTGGGGGGAGCTTCTGGTTTGAGGCTGCAGGCGTCGGCTGGAGGCTTGAGGCAGGTCAAGGGTCACCGGATCTCTGGTCAGGATCGCCGGGGAGACCTCCTCTTGGTTTTGGGCCACTAGAACTCGGGCCGTGGGCGTCGGATGCAGAGTGGTGCAGACTCGTGGACTTTGGCAGCCCTTCATTGTTTTAGGCCTCCGAGAGCAGCAGGCTCTCAACCCAGGGGTCCAGAAATATGTCTGGTGGTGGCAGCTGAAAGCAGCCACTCAGCCTGGACACTAGTGGTAGGTCGTTTTTTCAGGGGGCATCTCTAAGATGCTCTCTGTGTGCTATCTACTTTTACCTCTGCCTTCCTTTGGGGTTCCACTGGACTCTGTGCACTATACCTCACTTAGGTATAGTATATACAGAGCCAGCTTCCTACAGAGCCATGCCACTGAGTTCTGGTTAGCAGGCCTCAGTGCACTTTCAGAGTTGGAAACCAGCATCTAGTAGCTAAAAAAGGGGCAAAACGTGGGAGGTAATGCAACACAAACCCAGTTTCCTGCATAGACCATCTATGAAAAAAAGCAAGATTGTGCAAACATAGTTCAATTCAAGTTCATTTTGATTTCACTGGGAACCATAAAATCAATATTCAAAAATGCCTAATTTTGCGACATCATCAGTTTCTACAGTTTGCATACAATATTGGCTGTCACAAACTCTTTCACAAGTGAACGCACACAGTCACACACACTCTGTTTCTTTGAGTAGAAACTAGTTAAATACAACACAAAAACCTTCGAACACAAACATTAGCAGAGAGCAGTGGGAGTAGAATAAAGAGCAGGTAAACGTACAAACAAAGTGGATAAGTAGCTGAATTGGGAAGAAACCAGCTTCTCTCTGTTCTACGTTGAAGGAAACAAATGTAGCGCTCGGTAGTGTTCTGAGCTGCAATTTGCCTATTAATGCTGAGGGATAGAAGTGATATGTTCTGATATAAAGAAGGAAACAGTTTAATAGATACACCCAGTTGCTATGTATTTTTATCAGGCGGTCTAGTTTTTGCTTTTGTTAAGGCTTGCCACTGGTGCTATCTGTTGTAGAACTTGTTTGGGGTGTGCTGTGGCTTTTCCTGTGTGCTTTTGATGAGGAGAGCTTGTGGTTAACATTCACTGGCTCTGTACACTGCTAGCATTTGGCTTTGTGGTTAGCAGCTGTTGTCCTGCAGTCAAAGATGTTTGAAGAGTAACGCCTTTCATATTTCCCTCACACTCCCATTTACTCTTGGTTCTGATATTTGTAATTGGGATTTATTTGACAGTTTTTTTGGGTGCTCGGAGTGTTTAACTAAGTTTGATTTCTACTGTCCTCTGCCCCCAGTACTGTATATGCTTGACTGAGATTTGTTAAAATTTGTATTTCACAGCGGCCGCCACCAGTGCTTGATGCTCTTGGGCGTGTCATTTCTGAATCTCCGCCGGACCAGTGGGAAGCCAGGTATGTGTTATCATGCATTTCACTCTTACTGGAGCCTTTGATGAAGAACCAGTGTGCTGTTTGTATAGGTGGTTGATTGCCTTGGTACTGCTTACCCGTTTGGGCTGGACAGAGAATAAGACTGTACACACACAAAGGTCTTCAATAGGCTGCCTTGTACTGTGGAGGTGCAACTGCACTCGCAGTGCGAGTGTGTTTCAGAAGTCTCTTTCAGCCTAAAGATGTTAGTTTCTCTACTTTGTTTTCCCAGGTGTGGCATCGCCCTTGCCTTAAACCAGCTTTCTCAGTACCTGGATGGTTCTCAGGTGAAGCCTCTCTTTCAGTTCTTTGTGCCAGAAGCCCTCAATGATCGATACCCTGAGGTCAGGAAGTGCATGCTGGATGCAGCTCTTTCAGCCCTCAATACCCATGGCAAGGTAAGGATTGGCACCAGCAGTTAAACAACACCAGCAGTTAAACAACACCTGATGAAATGTCTCATGATTGTACGTTAGACTAAGTACAAACTTCACCCATTCTTCTAAGAGAAAAAGAAAGTCTTAAATTGAACTTCTCAATGAGCTACTGTACTTTTCTCTGTTTTTGTAAGATGCACCTATAATGAACACAGACCATGCCTCCCATAAAAGTGCATCACTGTATAAAGACTTCAAATTTTTCTGTACTATGAATAAATACAATATACATTATGAACAGTTACACGTGCGGCAATAGCATGCCTTTCTTTTATGTATCTTGCTACTTTTGCCATGAGATGGGTGGGGGGTGTTTGAACTATTCTAATAACTTGTAAAGGTGTTTACATTGGTTCCCTTCAGGTACTTCAGATAGTGGCAGTGTCCGTATTGACAAAGGGGTTGATTTTTAATCCACTCACAAATATATACGTGTGGATACTATTTTTGTGTGCTTCATACGCCATCTTTAGGACTCCTTTCAATTCGTGCAAGTCTGTAAACTTTGCTAAAAGGCATTTGCATTATAAAGATTGTAACCAGCAGCTGAGTTGCTTGTCTCGGTAATTCAGTGATTTTGTCAGAATATTTTATCGATCTCTCATATCTGTTCACTTAACCTACAAGATTGCATTCAGCAAAGGGAGTGCTTTGGTATAAAAGCAGGTCTTTAGATTCTGTTTGAAAGTACGTCTTTATCTAATGTTGAATACGTGGGATGAGCCATGAGTTTTAAGGTGGGAGCGTTCTACAGCTTCTAGAGGTGAGGATGAGCTGCTATCTAAATTTAGCTCAAACTAGAACTCAACTGTTGGTCTTTATATTGGATGACCAGTGTATGTGATAGAGCCACTTGAAAGTCAGTGGGTTGGGGAACATATTCAGTTCAGCTTGTGGTAGGGCACCGGCAAAGGCTTGTCGGGTTATTAGATTTTTGTGACCTTTGGTTCTATGACCAGTGATAAATTTGCTGGTAGATTTCTAATTCTCCAATCGGGTTATGGAGATCTGCTTTAGAAATGTTTCTTTTTAAAACTATTGCAGTGAGGTTTCTGGCAGCATTACTGTAAAGCATTGCAGGTCTGACCTATCGTTAAATATTTATGTTGTGTGTTTTTTAGGCAGATGGTGCAGGCTGACTTGATGCATGGGGTCAGTTTCACTGAAGGGTGGACAATTTTGGCTTAAGCAATCTTTGTGCTGTAAGGGCTTTGCAAGAGTACAAATGTGTTTTTAAATAGTTGATTGTTGAGGGGAATTTGCCATGGGTGTGTTAAAGTTGTGCTTCTTGGGCAGAGGCTGAGGAGGTATTGTATCAGGCTTGGATTCTGTTTGGAAGTGCCATTAAACCAAGTTCTCCGTTTTGCTCTGTGTAGACTTTATATTACTGAATGTTATGATGTACTTGTGAAATGTAATATCACTCATTATAGAAGGTACACTGCACACGGGATAAAAGGTATAGATCATTTGAAAAAGGGTGGCAGGGTAGGGTACTTTTACACTCTAAATCTTTTCCATTATTTACTGTCCATACAGTAGGCCATTTGTGGAAAAGGATTAGTGGATTTTTCACCATTACCTCCAACGATAGATTCTACATATTTCTTTTCCCATGGTTTACTCTGGTCATTGCTCTGCTTAGATCTGTTAGTTGACCGATTTACCCTTGAATGGATCCAAGGGTCTTTCATCTTGACCTACCTTCCCTCCCTTTCCCTACTTCCCTAAATTATTACCCTTTTGTGTGCACTCCTAATCAGAGAGTTTCACTCCTCATCTCAGCACCCAATCATACATTCTTTCTCATGCATTTTACACACACATCATCATTCAGTCTGGACTTGTCCTAACTGAGCATGTCACCTCTGCTTCCTTTCTTTTATGTGCTATACAGATCTTCTATGAACTCGCTTAATTTTGATCTGCTGTTGCCAATAAACCACTGTCACTGGTCGTTTCTCTTTCAGGACAGTGTTAGTTCTCTTTTACCGGTGTTTGAAGAATTTCTGAAGAATGCTCCCAATGATGCCAGTTATGATGCAGTACGCCAGAGTGTGGTTATTCTCATGGGCTCGTTGGCAAAGCATTTGGACAAGAGTGACCCCAAAGTGAAGCCAATCGTTGCCAAACTGATCACTGCGCTCTCAACTCCTTCTCAGCAGGTATCTCCTTCCACAAAACATTTGGTAAAAAGTGACATTATGCAAAAAAAGTTGCAAAAGTACACAATGGAGAGCAGATTTGCAGATGGGGCTATTGCATGCTTAATTAATGGATTCTATTAAATATTAAAAGTCCCTTCTGTTAGAGGTACTGATCAGGACATCATCACTGGTAAATGTGACTGATTTGTGATGGAACACAGGACAGGTGACATAACCACTTTTTAATGTGAATTGATTGAGTGGGTGAATGTGAAAGGGATATTGCGTTTGCAGATACTACTGCTGATAAACAGTCTGGCATTCCGTAGGTTCAAGAATCTGTTGCCAGTTGCTTGCCTCCGCTTGTACCTGCAATTAAGGAAGATGCTGGAGGAATGATTCAGAAGCTAATGGAATTGCTTTTGGAGTCTGATAAGTACGCTGAACGCAAAGGGGCAGCTTATGGCTTGGCAGGCTTGGTGAAGGGCCTCGGCATCCTGTCCTTAAAGCAACAAGAGGTGATGGTGAAGCTCACAGATGCCATCCAGGATAAGAAGAACTTCAGTGCGCCGAGAAGGTTAGGGTTGGCTATTGTCACTTTTATTTTTCAATTAGGATTTGCTCCAGTTTCCCTCATCCACGTGTGCATGATTTAGTTAATGGAGCCCTAAATCTATCCTCTTTTATTTTTTATTATAAAAGCCCACATTGAACATAGCTTTGTATTGCATACTTGTCTCTGATAGTGTTCTCTAACCATTTCCACCTTCTTCTTTGGCTCTCACTGCTTTGAATGATTTACTTTCTAGAGTTTTTGCATCCTGTGTTTCTGGCCTCTTCAAATTGTGGTTTTCTGTGTGACTCAGTAGCTGATATTCTTTCTACAGGGGCTCTTTTTGCCTTCGAGATGCTCTGCAATATGTTAGGGAAACTGTTTGAACCTTATGTGGTTCATGTGTTACCTCATCTACTTCTCTGCTTTGGCGATGGGAACCAGTATGTGCGAGAGGTGAGTATGAGTTAAGATTTAATTTTTACCCTACTTGTTTGTCTTGCTATTAAAGATAACTTCTGCACTTGGCATTTGTCATGCATCTTGTATGTTTGGCAACTGTGCTCTTCAGTAAAAGATTCAACACCCCAGGGTTTGTTTTATAGGCAGCAGATGAATGTGCCAAGGCTGTGATGAGCAACTTGAGTGCCCATGGTGTGAAGCTTGTGCTACCATCACTATTGGAAGCACTGGAGCAAGAATCGTGGCGGACTAAAGCTGGTACAGAGACATTAAAGTTGCTTCTCTTTTTCCCATTTCATTGTAAGGCTTATAAATCCAAGTAGTCCATGTTGTATATCCAATTTCCATTTGTTTACACTTTGGTAGGTTTAATCTGATGTAAGTCTGTGGTCTAGCTAGTGGTATATATGCACCATATCCTTTCTTTACACATTGTTCCTTTCTAAGCCTCTCTCAATAAAGAAACATCTACTCTAATCCATACATCATTGCTGATGTATGTTGTTTTTGCTTTTATTATGCTTGCCACATCCATACTTCACACCACTGTTCCTAGTTATACTTCTCTTTATAAAATGAACACTACAAACCTCCTTTGCTATCCAGTAATATCGACTCCACATCCAATTTGTGTTTCTTCTTTAAGTCTTGATACAATAATGTGGTGCTTCTTCTCATAATCTGTCCATTACATCATCCTTAACACACTGTTTCTCAGTCCAGTCCTCAACAATGCTGCTGATCTTCTCATAGCTTGTTTTTTTTATTCCTAATGTTATTGTGATTCTTGCATAGGATCAGTGGAATTACTGGGTGCTATGGCTTACTGTGCACCAAAGCAACTTTCCTCTTGCTTGCCAAATATTGTGCCAAAGCTCACTGAAGTATTGACAGACTCCCATGTTAAAGTGCAGAAGGCTGGACAGCAAGCTCTCAGACAGATTGGGTCTGTCATCAGAAACCCAGAGATTTTGGGTAAGTTTAATAGGAGTTTGTAGCATGGTAGAGTAAATCCAAGTTTAAATTATTTGTTGTGTGAGTTTTCTTGTTTATAATCTCTGGAACACTGTCCAGCACATTATTCCTATTCTTGTCCTGGTCAATTATTATTACTGAATAAGGAATTGTTGCACCTAGATTTACAAGTGGAATGTCTAAACTTTGTTTGATGTGTGTAACATGCTGTTGATCAAAGGAAGTTAATATTTACTGCTTGCAAGCAAACGTGAAATTTACAAATGAAAATCATAACCTTTTAACCAAATTAGACAGTGATAGTTACTGCGAACTATAGATGTCTGTTCGCAGCATGTGTGGCTGTTGATACACATGCTCTGCGTACTCCTGGCCTCTAGTGTTGGGCTCGGATGTTTGCAGGTTGTTTTTCTTCGAAGTCATGGGATGCAGTGCGGCTCCTACCTTAGTGGCCAAAGTGCATGTTCACCGAATCCATGTTGGATTGTTTTTTTCTGCCATCGGGTTCCGACTTATACTGACTTGGCAACATGATTCAGCATGTTTCACCTGGATTTTTTGAGATTTTAACACCAAGCACTATGAAAAACAAGCATTGGCATAGCCAATAGGTCTCGCCTTTGGGACCTTATAAGTATTTAATTATGCAGCACAATATCCTTGGTGCAACATCAACTGTTGCATGGCTAAACACTTATAATGTCCCAAAGGCGAGACCTATTGGCTATGCCAATGCTTGTTAGGCATGTCTGCAGCACAAGCACATGCTATTGAGGGCAGATTCCTCCCCTGCTGTTCCCTCCTGACGTCCGAGGAACGGCCCCCACAATAGATGGAGACGTAGGGGACGCGCGCAAGCTGTTAAGCTTCCCTTGAGCTTAGCAACTCATCTCATGCGTGCTTAGAAAGTGGCATTGCTCAACCAGAGACGGCAGTCTGGAATTTCCGTTTGCTCATTGATATGTGAAAGGCTGATATAAAATGGAGACTAAATAAAAAAGCCTTGTATATAATATTACATTTTTTAACGATTACGTGAGACAGGTAGGTGGATGCAATATTGTATGCATGCATAGTTTCATTATAGAAAATCCTTGTATTTTGTTCATACTATTTTCATTTGAAGGAATTTAACGTAAGGCAGTAAGATTCTTCATGAATCATTCAATGGGTTCTGATATTTTGTTGTTTTGCGTGTTTTAAAGTATTTTATGACATTCCTCGTAAGTCTTCTGTTTTTTGTCAAACTGTAGTTCACCGCAAGCATTGCTGTGTGAGACGTCATTGTGGAAGTGACAATGGCATATTTTTCAACTGGCTGAATTTTTCGAAAATTGTGCAGCGGTGGGACCTAGCCCGTGGTACCTAAACTGGTAGGAAGAGGGTGTGCCCTGTGGCCCAGTGCAGTGGGACCCACCCTTTAGCTAGGGAACGATGCGCCCTGGGGCCCGGCCAAGTTGAGAGAAGACGAACGTATTATGGAAGAATGTTAATTAGGGACTAGGAGGCCCTCTCCCAAACTTAAAGAGGTTACGTGTCTGAACAATTAGAAGACTCACTGATCAGCCTCATTAATATGGCAAGCAAGAAATGCAGGAAGAGAAGTCCCTCTAAATTACAGAAGACACTTTTAGTCTTCAAACCCTGCAGAGAACATTGTTGTCACACCCCCAGTCATTCTGGAAGGGATCCCACCCCAGAACTGGGCATTCAGAAACTGTGGGGACGCGAATCTCTCCCGAGGAACGCCCACTTTTTTAGCATCACTGCTTCCAAGCAAAAGCCCGGATTAATGACATGATCTAAATGCGGTGTCTCTTTATGATGTTCAATAATCACAGATGTTCTTCGCCCTGTCTGGCGCTGGCTGAGGTGATGTAGTGAACTCCACATGCTTTGAAATAAAAAACAACAGAAAGGTGAGGGAAAGGCTGCCAGAGATTCCTGCAGGCCCCACCCCACCCCTCCTCGGGACTGCGAGGAGCTCACCCAAGAACGAAGGGGAACGAGACAAAAGCTGGCGCTGCTGGAGAGAGGGAAGCAGGAGGCTGAGCCGAGCATGCATCAGTTCAGGTCCTAGCTCCTCGAGGTGATGCTAACCGGTCCCGACGCTGCATCATTAGAGTACGTCACAGAGGGACTGAAAGAAGAGTACGTCAGAGAGGAGCTGGATGTAGAGCATGTCAGTGAGGGGCTGGATGTTCACTGTCACTGAGGGGTTCTGTCACTGAGGGACTGAATGCAGAGTACGTCACTGAGGGACTGGAAGTAGAGTACATCAGTGGAGGGCTGGATAGAGTGTACGTCAGTGAGGGGCTGAATGTACATTATGTCACTGAATGTAGTGAAAATCCTGTGTGCATGTCACAGAGGGGCTGAATGTAGGGAGAGTTCTGGATGTATGTCAGTGAGGGGGTGAATGTAGCGAGAGTCCGGAGTGTGTCAGTGAGGGGCAAAATTCCTATAAGCTCGTTCACAGATAAGCACGCAAAGGCGAATAGCCTCTGAAGGAAAACAAACCACACGCACGAGCGTGTGGTGAGCTTTCCAAAGCCCTTTTATACTGTTTACATAAGTCTCGCCAGAGCAGGCGCATGCGCGCTGCTACAGGCTCGACCTAAAAACTGAAGCATTAATCACAAGAGAGGAACGGGAGCGAGCGCGGCAGCCTGCTGAGCTGGACCAGGCCAGGCGTCATGGCTTTGCCTGCGATACCCACACGGCCGGCATGTGTTTCCAACTATCGCGCCCGCGTCTGGGCACGATAATTGGAAACAGATGCCGGCCGTGCGGGTAACCAGCAGGGAAAGGCCATGACGCACGAGCGTCTGGTCAGCTTTCAAAAGCCCCTTACATAAAGTCTCGCAGAGCAGCGCTTGCGCGCTACTCGAGGCTCGACCTAACCAGTCCGAGCTAACCTTGTTTTCTTCATCAGTCATCCTCTGAAGACTGATGCCTAGCGACCTACGTCCCTGCTCGCCAGGGCCCTTCGAGGGCCGCTTTTACTGCTGAAGAATGTGGATCCTTTAAGGGTGCTAGAATGGATGCCCTAAAAGACCTGCCCCCGGTGCCACACTAAGTGCCCGTGGGTCAGACCATCACGAGATCTGTCCCCAAGCCAGGATGCCGCTTCCTGCGAATCCTGCTTCACCTTGTGCTCGAAAAATCCCTTGCAGTACCAAAGGGAGAGACTTTGGGTGCACTGCAAGATGCATCAACAGTCTTTCCTTGACGTCCCTCACATCTTTGGCGAACAAGACCCATTCAGCGCTGAGAAAGTAGAGGATGCCGGGTCCTCCAGGCCATCTTCTCCTGTGCCTTCAAACCTGAGGGCGGAGAGGAATCCTTGCCGGCACCTAAGACCAGCAGCCCTCGAATGAAGACCAAACTCAGTGTCATAAGTGTGCTCTGTGTCGACACTCACTGGATGTTCTCAATCAATCAATCACGCGTTTGTTAAGCGCTACTACTCACCCGTGAGGGTCTCAAGGCGCTGGGGGAGGGGGGTTTCGCAGGTTCCAGTCCATCAAGGAGGGGGTCTGTCGAAGAGCCAGGTTTTGAGGTTTCTTGTGAAGATGGAATCAAGATGGCACAAGAGGCCTCACGCCAAGGCAGAGCAACGATCCCGAGGGCGTCGAGTCTTATCCACAAAAGACTGACACGTCCAGGGCCTCTGCTACCTTTGGACGCCAGTCAGCACCAGGAGATGGCTTCAGATCCGAAGAAGAACCCTTTCAAAGTGGAAAGTCGGACTAAGTTTAAAGCCCTGGACTATATGTTTAAGATTAAGATTGGGACTGCCCCTCAATACCTGCAAAATCTGGTCCGCCATTATCAGCCCTCTCGACTGTTACGCTCTACGACACAGGAATTATTCATGGTTCCCAGGACCAAACTCACAAGAATGGGGGCCGTTCTTTTCCTATCTTGGTCCTCTTGTGGAACTCTCTTCCCATAGCGATCCGCAAAGAAACACTTCACTTAAAATTTCGTAAATTAGTGAAAGCTTGGCTGTTTAATCAATAGTACTTACTCTTTTTATTTGTTGGTTCCTCTCGGTCTGCGCTGGGAAACCCTTTTTGGGTAGCTACGCGCATTACAAAATCAGTTAACATAACATAACAAGGATGTTCACCCTTCTCAGCCATCAAGTCCCAAATGGTCCAAAAGCACCAACCAGTTTTGCCACCATTTGAACCCAGTGCTGAAGCCACCCTCGACGCAAAGATCTCTGTCCGCTCTGAAGGTCGCATCAATGCCGAAAGTACTGATGACCTTCTGTTTTGAGGATTCATAGCATCCAATCCTTCAAATGCTCCAAGAAGAGTTTAATGCCAAACAGAATCTCCTCTTTATTCATTCTGTCACCAGCAAAATTTTGGCTATACCACTTCCACCGAAGCCAACAGAGACTTTGCCTCTCAAGATTGGGCTTGCCTTAGGGAAGGAACCCACATCACAGGCCCCTTCGCATCCCAGGACGTAGAGACGGGTGAACCTGCCCTCCCCCCTATGGTACTCCACCAACTCTACTGCCATCCTCACACACATGACCCTCACCACCTCTGCCGGAGTCAGCTGAGGGGTCACCGTGTTGGCCTTCCTCATCTGATTGGTTTTCACCATTTTCAGATGGGTGGTCCTTAGCATACCCAGCCAACAACTCCTGGAGCTTTTGTTTGGTGGGATGGGACCCCATGGCTATGTTTCTAATTTTACATAGGGACCTTACCTCCTTGAAAGACAAGTTGAAGGTAAGGGGTGAGGTCAAGCTCCTCAACCAGGTCCTCTATGGCATTGTGGTTACCTTCACTAATAGCAGGGTTCTTGTTTTGAGACCTTGTTAAAAAAAAGATTTCTAACCCTAGCTAAAGTGACTTTTTATTTTTCTAAAATTCTACAGGGACTTAACCAAGGCCCTAGCAAGACTTTTAGTAATTTTGCAAAAATGCCAATTTGAAAAAATCAGAATTCTAAAGACAATTTAAGAGCTCTGTCGTGTGATCAGGTGGTAACTTGTATATCCCACCGCTGCCACCAATGTAGGAAGCTGGCTCTGTATATACTATACCAAAGTGAGGTATAGTGTGCACAGAGTCCAGTGGAACCCCAAAGGTAGGCAGAGGTAAAGTTAGATAGCACCTTACTCTCTATTTGTGGTAGTGTGGTCGAGCAGTAAGGCTTTATCAGAGGACAGTGTTAAGCATTTGTTGTACACACTCGGTCAGCAAATGAATTCACACACTCAAAGACTGAACTTCAGACCAATTGTTTTTGTATAAAAATATTTTTAGTTATTTTATTTCCTAGAACCAAGCAAGCCTGGCACAGGTAAGTGATACATACTTTGCAGTAAATAGACAGTTGTAACACAGTTTGAATTGCAATGGTAAATGTACTTTGATTTGATCACAATAGTGTTACTGATGCAATGCTTTTCAGGATGAATGAATGAATGGGACACTTATAGAGCACACGGCTACCTCCAACGGAGGTGTCCCAGCGCTAGCAGCGGATCCAGTAGAGGAGGAAGAGAGAAAAGGACTACGAGCGGGCAAACAACCAGGTCTTCAAGGATTTCCGAAATAGTTGTTCTGTCTCTGCCTTACGAAGGTGGTCAGGCATGGAGTTCCACAGAGACGCAGTTCTCACTGAGAAGGCTCGACCCCCAATCCTGGCTTTGGCAACAGGATACAGTACATATCCTTTGTATAGGATTTTTAGTAAAATTACAGGTAAGTTACTTTTGAGATTACTTTTCTTACACAGTGCAGTATGCCTGGATACTATACTGGGACATCTTTTGTAAACCGGTAAGTAAAATCGTTTTTGTTCGTTAGTACAATTTTAAAGAATTTCTTTAGATTTTCCAACTCCACACTTAAAAATAGTCAATGTTATCCTATGGAGGAAAATAGTGTTAACGGTTCAAAGGTAAGTACTTTGTTGTGGGAGTTGGTATTCTGGAGTTTGTCTCAGGGGTCCCCCAGGGTCAAGCATGCACTCTTGTTACACCCTCAGCGGCACTTGGGCGGCCGGGTGCAGAGTGCTGAAGCCCAATGTTATCCAATGGGGGATAGGGGGCCTCCGGTTGGTGGCTGCTGACGAGCAGGCCACTGGGTTGTGGGAGCAAAGCTCCTGGACTTAAGTTCAGGGCAAATAGGGGTTTAGGCCAGCATAAAAGATGCACCCTCAGCGGCACTGGGGCGGCCAGGTGCAGAGTGCTGTTTTGGCGTCGGAAGCCCTGAAGCTTTCAATGGGGAGTCTCCGCTTTGCAAAAGCACTGCAGGCTCGGGGACGAAGGTCTTCTGGGTGCGACCACCACTTCGAGAGGTAAGTTGGGATGTTGTGGGTTGGCTATGCTCCGTCGGTTGAGCCACCCAAGGCTGTGGAGCGTCGGGTGCAGGGGTGCCTTTTAGGGTCGGATCTTCTTACCAGCTCCTGGTCGCGGTTGTGGGGACCTTCCGGTTTGAGGCTGCAGGCGTCGGCTGGAGGCTTGAGGCAGGTCAGGGGTCACCGGATCTTGGGTCAGGATCGCCGGGGTGACGTCGTGGTGTTTGCCCACTCGAGCTCGGGCCGTGGACGGCGGGTGCAGAGTGGTGCGGTTTCCCGGCCCGGGACCAGAGGTTGTTGATGAACAAATCCGGTGTTCACTGGAGAGACAGTCTTTGTGGTTGAAGGTAGGCAGGTCCTCCGGGGTTTTCGAGGCTGGTGGCTGCCGGATACACCGGGATTTCGCAGGTACGAGGTGGAGACAGGCCGGTAGGGCTAGGGCCAAGTCAGTGGGCGTTTTCCTCTTGTTAGCTTTGGCACGGCTGTTCGGTCCTTCTTCTTCTTTTCTTTTTTTAAAAAAAAACCTTTTTATTGTAACACAAAATCATGGCAGTACATCATCAAACTTACAAGCACAAATAAGCGTTGGCATCATTTCCACCCTCATACATTGCCCCTAGGCCACGCAGGGCCGCCCTCCTTCTTGTTTCCTGGAATAATGGCAACATCAGATTGTTTCTGCTTGAGCCAAGGCAGGGGTGTAACCCCCACTGGGGGCGCACACGGACTCCCCCTGAATACATTCCATTTGTCCCAGATTTCCTCCCATTTTTTCGGGCAGTCTTCTTCTTTTCTTGTAGTTAGTTCTTGTCTGAGGAAGCAAGGTTCAGGGGTGCCCCTAAATACTAAATTTAGGGGCGTTACAGGTAGGTAAAAGGTTGGGACCAATGGGTCCCTTCCCTGGGGTGGGTGCACCCCCTATTATGCCACCCTCCAGTGGGAGGGGGGCATCAGCCTTTCCCTGGTTGGCTGAGTCCCCCCATCTGCAAGATGGCGGGGACTGAGAGTTGTGCTTCACCTCGCCTCCCCCACCTGAGGGGTGGAGTTGGCAGAGGTTGGCACACCTCTCTTCCTCACTTGTTTTTCCCGCCGGTTCTCCCGCCCAAAGTGGGGGTCAGAACCAGTGGGGACCAGTTGCTGAAAGCAGCAAGTGGCCTGGGGAAGCTCACAAAGGCGGCAAGCCTTTGAAGCTTCCCTTCGTGGATCTCTGCCCATCCTGGGTGAGGATGCTTGGCACCTCGTCCCAGGATGTGCATTGTTTCAGGCCCCCAAGAGCAGCAGGCTCTCGACCCAAGGGGCCAGAAATATGTCTGGTGGTGGCAGCTGAAAGCAGCCACTCAGCCTGGACACTAGTGGTAGGTCGTTTTTTCAGGGGGCATCTCTAAGATGCCCTCGTGTGTGCATTTTTCATTAAATCCCACACTAGCATCACTGTGGGTTTAATGTGCTGAGAGGTTTGATACCAAACTTCTCAGTTTTCAGTGCAACCATTGTGGTGCTGTGGAGATCGTAATGACAAGCTCCCAGCACCATATACTCTTAATGGCAGCACTGCACTTACAATGTCTAAGAATGGACTTAGACACTGTAGGGGTACAGGGCTCATGCACCTGTACCCTCACCACTGGTATAGTGCACCCAGCTAGAGGGGTGACTGATCTATGCCAGGGCAGTGGGTTATGGCATGGCACACAGGGATGTGTGCCATGTCGACTCTTCACTTTGTTCTGCACCAAAACACACAGCCTGCAAAGGCAGAGTGTGTGAGTGTAATAGTACAGGGCCTCTAAGGGTGGCACAATAAGTGCTGCAGCCCTTCGAGGTCTTCCCTGGTCACAGTGCCTTGGGTACCTGTGGTAACATTTACCAGGGGCTGACCTGTGGCCAGAGATGCCAATTGGGTTTTGTTTTAATGCAGGTTTAGGGAAAGAACATAGGCCCTGGGCACCTGATTGGCAGAAGCCCAGGGCACTCTGTCAAAGCACATCAGCAGTTCAGCAAAAAGTGGGGGCTACCATGCAGAAAGAGGGCACTTTCTCACAGCCGCCTGCAATTTTCAGAACTGTCTGGCCGAGATAGTGACCTGGATGCAGGATAACTGAACACACAAAAGATGGAAGTAGTTATTTTCGGTTCAAATACTGCCTTCTGGAACACGTTGTGGTTGCCAACAAATCTTGGGCAGCTTCCTTGCCCCATGTTGAAAGCAAAGAACCCTTTGAGTGCTATTTGATCAGCTGAATTTTTCTGCCCAAATCAACCAGATCACCGCCACTTGTTTTCATTTCCATTCATTCCAGTGGAATTACAGAAAACAGTGGTGGTGGCGGCTCTGGTATTATCGAAATTAGATTTTTGGAATGCATTGTACCTAGGTACCAAAAATCGCTTGCTTCAAAAACTGCAGTTCCTCCAAAATGCTACGGCTTGTTTACTCTTGGGAATTCCCAAATATGCTTCTGTCTCAGGAATATTCAGTGGCCATCTGACAGTGACAAAATTAAATTCAAAGCTTTTTGTATAGAACGGGGCCTGTGTACTTCCAAGATACTTTTGTCTGGCATGTACCTACTCAAACTCTTAGATCTAGTTCAGCAAGATTGCTCTCAATCCGAAAAATAAAGAGAAAGATGGGGAGTGGGAAGTTTTTCTTTTGTAACCTGCAAACTTTGGAATTCAATGCCATTGGAATTAAGAGCAACACTGAATCACTCCTCCTTCAGAAAGTCTTTAAAGACATGGCTGATTAAGAGCAGCATGGTTTGTTAACATTTGCAACACGTTTTTCAGCTTGCTCCAGTAATCATACGCACCAAGGTGCCTCAGCAATCGTGCGCTCTATAAAATTCTTTTACTTACTTACCACATGCCCTACGAGCCTAGGACCACAGGTGACATCTGCGATGACTATTCTGTCGATTCCACGGTTGACCCAGACCATAATCACTATACCGTCAGGGCATCATCCCCTGACAATACCGCAGCATACCACAAGATCATACAATGAGCTGCAGCCCTCCACTAGGCCAACATTACATTACCTACACGAGGAAGCAGACTTCCTCGTAGAGATGCTCTCTAGATCTGAGTGGACGGTGCAGTTTCTGCCTATACTTACAGGCTTTCTTAAATTCGTCCCTGAGACATTTAAAGTGTCTGTAAAGGAAAGGGTAGTAACACCAAGGGTGGAGAAGTAGTGCCTAACTTTCCCCCAGTCGCCCTGTCTATTTCAGAGGCCACAACACCCCGACTCCTTGGTTGTCCATACAACCTAGAAAAAGGCCTCTGCTCAGGCCACAGATAATGCCCTGTCGCCTGATAAAGCTTTCAAAAAGCCGGGCGCAGTGGGCAAGAGGACTGACATAGAGGCAGTTACCCAGTGGCATATAGCCTACTCTGTTGTGCTCTTTTTCCGCTGTGACAGGTCCTAGTGGGCAGAGATGCAGGATCTTATTGAACATCTCCCTAAGGACTTGAGGAAGGGAAGGGGGCTGGTGAGAGGTGGTGTCTTAGGGCAATGCCATCTCTAACTTCAACATCCTTTGTGTTGCCGATACTGCAGACACAGCTTCTAGAGGAGTTAATACCAGTGCTCTCCTAAGACACCATGTCTGGCTCTACATCTATCACTTTAAGCACCTCCTCGACCTCCCATTTGCTGGGGAACACCTATTTTGACCACAGTTTGACGAGATGCCTGAGAAAATCAAGAAGTACTCCTACATTGCAATATCTATGGGTTCCCTGCAAACTCCAGCTGCTAGGGACTTCATTTAACAGCCTAGCGAACGAGCTAAAGCTACCTCCCCAATCAGCTGCACTCCTAACGGAGGCAACAGCTACCTTTTCCACCAGCAGACGTGAAGGGGTTATACCAGACACCTACAGGGGCAATATCAACAAGGGTAAGGTGGCACCGGAGAAGGATCCTTCACCTCCAAACATTGAGTTGCCCAGTCTCCACTCCAGATCACGTGTCATCTGTTGGGGAGAGACTACACAATTTCCTCTCCTGCTGAGAGGAAAGCACCTCAGATCAGTGGGTTCTTACAGGGATTAGTCACGGCTACTGCATAGACCTCCTCACAACTCCTAACGTCCCACCCCGCACGCATACCTTCACCAGAGAGCATATTCACTTGAGGAAGAGGTGCAAACGCTCCTCCGCAGTGGGGCAATAGAGTTTTCTCTCCCTCACCACAGGGGCAAGGGAGTCTACCCTCTCTATTTTCTCATTCCCAAGAAAGCTGGCTCCCTCAGGCCAATCCTGGACCACAGACCTCTTAACAAATACATCCTGTCAAAACGTTTTCATGTGACAACCCTGCGGGACGTCATTGCTTTGCTCCAACTAGGCAACTACATGACCGCTTTAAACCTCAAGAATGCCTACTTTCACATGCCCTTCCACCCCGCCCACCAGCTGGCCGCTTTGTGGACAACACTACCAATTCAAAGTACTGCCTTCCGGGTTACCACTGCCTGGCGGTGGTAGCTGCTTACCTAAGAATGGGCAGCACTCATGTTTTCTCCTACCTCAACGATTGGATGATCAAATCTCAGGTTGGCAGCATAGCCTAGCCTACAATCAAGCTGCAGTCCCCTGCTCCACAGCCTGCGATTCACCATAAGGGCCACCAAGTCCCAGCTCCAACTCCTAAAGTTCCTGCCCTTCCTGGTGTCCTTCCAAAATGCAGTTACGGCCAAAGGCTACCTCGACCAACAGAGGTTGTTAGCTTTTCAGCGGCTTCTGGGCTGTCTCTTTTTCAGTCCCAATCTCTAACTTGCCATCAGGACCGTAATGCACCTTTTGGGCCTCATGTAACGCTGCAGTGACCAATGTCAGGCTCCACATGCATCTGTTGCAAGAGTTCCTCTTGGGCAATGGCCACAAGTAGAGGGTCATTGCAAAGATCTAGTGTTACCAAAGGCCAGCACACATTGCTTTCTGTGGTGGTAGAACAGCAACAATCTGTTGCAAGGCAGGCCTTTCTCAGACTCCGTCCTGCAGGTGGCAATTACCTATAAGCTGCCACCTATTCAACCCCCCACACGTATACCAATCACAGTTGTGTGGATATCCTACCCTGCCAGGAGGCTAGGGTTGGCCAGAAAGTATTAAGAACTTAGTTCCAGCCTTCTTCACCATCGACAGGCTAACCACCACTAATAGAGGGTACTGATTAACAGTCTATGTTGACCATGTGTGTCTACAGCCATACATGCTACAAATAAAATGTCACTGTAGGAAGCTGGCTATTTATGTAGTGTACCAATTTAGGGGTACACCATGCCAATAGTCCAGATGACCTTTATTGATTTACAGGGCTTACATTAATAATCCCAAGTGCTCTATTCGTGGTAGTGTGGTCGAGCAGCTTAGGCTTTTCAAAGGGTAGTGTTAAGCATTTGTTGTACACACAGAATCAATAAATGAGACACACACTCAAGAAGAAACTCAAGACCAATTTAGAAAAATAACACATTTTTATATAATTTTAGACACCGAGATCATCGGAATCAGGTAAGTACTTTCTGAGAATTTTTATAGAAATAGAAAATACAGTCAAAAAGCAGTTTTGAAGTATGAGCCTCGAATCGGGTAATGTTATGCTATGGGAGAAACATACACTGCATAGGTACACTTGCGAATGGTTTTGGGGAATACCTTTAGGAACTTAAGGTGCTTAGGGGCCAAGGTCCAAGAAACCACCAGCAGTTCTGGTTTACCTGCCCTGGTGAGTCCGGGTGCAGAGGTACTGGTCGGGTTGGGAGGCTCAAGGGCTACGCTGTAAAGTCAATGACAAAGGTACCTGCAAAAGAAAGGCAGCAAGTGTGGACTTGGGGACAAGTCCGGCAGAACTCAAAGGGTGGGGTTGGGGGGGGCCTCCACTCTTGAGGGTCTCTGGGGCACAGGGATACACTCTGCTTCCGTGAACCCGGGCTGGGGGGCTCGGGTGCAGAGGTGTTTTGGCTGACAGGTCGCTGCAGTTAGAGGCTCTCACTTGGCTTTGGTGACCTGGAGAGGGTGAGAAAACAGGACAGCAGAGCCCTTCGTCGGCAGGTCGTCTTTGACTTCTGTGGTGTCTGGACTGGACACACAACAAGCCTTGGTTGCGGCAATTGCTCCGGTACCCAGGGTATTGGTGCCCGGAAATTCCGTGGGGGCCGGGCGTCTCAGCAGGGAGACTGATCTGACCTCCTGGAGCTGCAAAGACTTCTTCCTGGCGAGATGCCCTTCCGGTGGACCCGATGGTCGGCAAGTCGAGATACAGAGCAAGGGTTGTCGGTGCCTGCAACTGTAGGGCGATGGCTCCTCCATCCCAAGGGAGATACTGCTTGGTTGCTGAAGAACTGTAAAGTCCTCCATGGACTTGGGAGGATGCACAGCTTTTGGCTGAGCTTGGTTGGTGCAATTGTCGAGGTACCAGTAGCAAGGCAGGGTTTGGCGCCAAGTTCAAAATAAGTCCTCAGTTCTCAAGGTGACTGCTCTCTTCTGTCCTCCTTTGGTTCTCAGGTAGTTGAATCTGAGTTCCTAGTGTTAGGGGGACACCTAAATACTGAATTTGGGGACGTTAAGGGAATGGTAGTAGCCAATGGTCTACTTACCCCTGGGGTTGCTACACCCCCTATATGACCACTTCCTGTTGAGAGTGGGCATCAACCTAACCTAAAGTTTCTAGTTTTACCAAAAACAAGATCGTGGACCCCTTCTTAGAGTGTCCACGTCAAGTGGCTCTTATGGGTGTGCGTAGCCTGATAGTGCAAAACACATACTGAGTAGCTAATTTTCCCTCCAACTTTGGTGCCAAATGGGACCCAGGGCAGGAGGTGGCATCCTCCAGATCTGGAGGAAGATGTTGTCTCATATTAATGGCGGCAGAGGCTTTGAAGCCTCTGGCCTTGATATGCTAAATCACTAGCCATCCTGCTGAGCAGGCATTGTTTCTGACCTCTGAGAGCATTGGCTCTCCTTAGCAGGGGGTCAGAAACTCATCTGTGGTGGCAGGCTGGAAGAAGTTTTTTATTTTTTTTTTATATAAAGTTTTATATAGCGCGAACAAGATCCCGAAGGATATCGGAGCGCTTTACAAAAGGATGGAAGGAAGGACATAAATGCAATAACGACATCAAGTAAGAAATTAAAAAAAAACTGGAATAAACGCATAATTACAAGACAATGAGTCAAGGAGAGTAATACAATAAACAGGTATATAGCGGGCTACGAAGAATCCAAGATGGCGGACACCACTTGGGGTGGTACATAAAAAATGGAACTTGTGCAAAAACACATTTCTTAAAGCAGAGTGTCAAGTGGAGCTGCCGAGCCCTCCCAAAAAATGTTAAATAAATACATAAATAAAAGGACTGGAAGGGGTGTCGGGGGAAGGAGTGAAAGAAGCCACAGGAAGTGGGCAGGGGAAGTATTGGGCGAGCTTTAGGCAGTGGGAGGGATTAACTAAAAAAGTAACACTAGAGTGGAGGTGGGAGCAACAACCACCACATGGGGGTGGGGGAATGAACAGTGAATGGAAAACGCAGCAAATGCGGTGTGCATGCAAGGGATGGAGCAGCACACGAGGGAGAGATAGAAAGCATGTGCACTCTCAAAATGTTGAAAGACAAAGAAAAAGTAGTTTCCTAAATGTGAGCAGTGGAAGGATATAAGTCAGCCAATAAAAAGGATGGTAAACAGGCTATGCTACAGGGGAGGAACAAACAAGAAGAAGAAGGCAAGCCATCGAACAAGAAGCAAGCACATGCAAGAGAAAATAAAGTCAACCAATGGTATGCAATAAATTGTACATGCGGTCCATAAGCGACTTTGGTTTACAGACAGCTAAAAGCTGTCTGCTAGCCAAGACCTAAAAATAAAGACTATATGTATCACCACACCAAATCAAAGAGAATCCACCTCTAAACTAATAAGCAGCAGCTGCCTGTTCAGTTTTAGAACCATCTAACTCTAGGAGTAATAGTCAATGTCTACAAACCAAAAAAATCCAAACCCAGACAAGCCATGGCTGGTTAGGTCTAGCCTAAAGACCGCTTTAGCCAACTCTCCAGCCTCATGTTTTCCCCCAAAGAATCATGCTAAAACACATAGGTAATTACATAAGGAGCTGTCAATCAGCCCTCTCCATCCATTAGTCTTTCAAATGTTGCTTCTGTCCACCACAGCATTCACCTAGGAGCAGAGGGTCAAGCCCACTTCATTCATTGACTGCCTTGCACGGTGTGTCTGCATTTTGCCTCATAACGTGCACTGCTGCAAGAAAAGGAGCGCATTTCAGGGCCGCTGGACCGCTCCTACATTTTTACATGTTTACCATTTTTTGTTGCATATGTCTGCAAAACAAAGTAAAAAATATTGCACGCTTAACAAGGCCAGACTTACTTATGTTACTTGATTTTGTATGGTTCAATTGTGTCATTGTTACTGCCTCGCATTGTTTTTTGTCTTGGGAGTGTGGCTTGTTGCTTGCAGTATTCTTAAATTGCGATAAGTCTTTTTTGTGGTTGAGTCTCTCCCATTCCCAACATCTCCTGGCGCAGGTGTCTGGCTCCCAGCGCCCATGCATCCATGCCAAGCTACCTTTGCATCAGTGCCAGGGCATGTCTCCAGAGCACCGAGTCCTCATGTAGCCTTTCTATGCATGCATTATACTGCCCCAGCATCTTCATCACCTGTCTCTGGTGCTTGTCTCACCAGGACCTAGTACCTGTGTCCCCTAATGCCAAAGCGCCCCCCATTGCTCAAGTTGTCCAGTCACTGCATCCACACCTTGTGCTCTCGATGATGAGAAAGTCTGCGTTTCCCTGCAGGACCCCAACAGCTTTAGAGGTATGAGGTTGTGTATCGACATGGGAATTGTCAAAGCTACGGAATCCTAGAGAACAAGGGTTAACTTTAGCAGTGAGTATCCAGCTCCAGTGGGTTGAGAGGCCATGTGTGCTTGTGGGGGACCAAAAGTAAAGCAACCCTAGCTCCAAGAGGTAATTTCTATCTGCAACCTAAAGAGCATCCAACCTCGGGCGACCAGGCATGTTTGCAATTCCAGGAGCCAATCCAGGCCATGTCTGAAAATTCAGAAGCCGGCCCGCCCACCCTCCCCATCCCCAGGGTTCATCATCTCTGCATACACACAGGTCACCGAACTTTAGGGATGAAAATCCATTTCACAAATCCAAAACCAGTCCACCCTAGGAGGTGACTATCCAGTCTTTACAAATCCAGGATACATCCATCCCAAGAGTGGCGGGCCCTCGCTGCTTGGAAGAACATAGGAGTTGGCCAGCTCTCAAACCTGCACTCAGGCACACACCAATTGTCTCATCAATACCTGGCTTGAGGAGGCACAAAAAAAGTTCAGATTCTATGGCTCTGTGCTCAAACACCCAGGGGCGGATTTATCAAACTTTCACGCAGCGCAGCAATCCACCTTCCTGCACTGTGCTGCATGAAAGGGGAGGAAAGTGCAGTATTTAACATTATACAGTGCATTCCTGTCCTTTCCTTTCGCTGGCGCCCTTTTGGCTGCCGAGCGCCAATGCAGGCACCCTTGCGCCATGATGCAAGGATGCCTGCGTTGTAGGCAAACTTGTTTTTGTGCCCCAAAAACAATCCTCAGAGGCATTTTCCTCTTTCTAAGTGTGCTGTAGAATGTAGCGCACTTAGAAAGAGCAAACAACGAGGAGAAATAAAGATATTCTTCCTTATTGTGCCTCCCCTGGGAAGGTGTAGCATTTTGACACGTTCCCAGGTCCACCAGTGTTGGTAAATCTGGAAATGTGCCAAAACCCATGTGTGAATGCATGGGAACACCCACGCTCTACCCATGGAACGCCGCCCTGGGGCAGAGTAACACAACACAGAGATTTGCGCTGTGTTGCTCCAGATTTATCAAGCCATGCAAGTGGCCTTGTGTGGCTAGATAAATCTTACTTTAGTGTTGCGTCGCCCAGAATCAAGTCAGTCAGCACACTAAATGACTGGTAGGTTTCAGGGAGTACCTCTAAGGTGCCCTCTGGCTGCATGTCGTAATAAATCCAACACTGGCATCAGTGTGGATTTATTAAGATGAGGTGTTTGATACAAAGCACCAGTATGTATTTTCAGTGGAGCTATTATGTAGCTTGATAACTCGTAATAACTAGTGCCCAGTACATTTGCTTAAAGTGGCTTCATGATCACTTGCAATGTTGTGGCAATGGAGCCAGACATCACAGGGGCATATCCGCTCATGCAGATATGTCCTCACATATAATATAATGCACCCTGCCTTAGGGCTGTAATGCCTGATGCAGGGGTGACTTACACATAGTATTTGCAGTTTGTATGGGCATGGCACACAGGGAGTGTGCCATGTCGTGTTTTCAAAATGGTTTGCACCATTTCACGCATCCTGCAATGGCAGGCTGCATGCACTTTTTGCACTTTTTGTGTGGGTCCCTTTAGCACGATACATGCTGCAGCCCATAGGGACCCTTTTTAGTACTCATGTTCTGGGTACCAGAGATACCATTTACTAGGGACTTACAGGGGTGCTAAAGTTCTTGCCAGTTGGGTTGCAATTAGGCATTTACCTATTTTAAGGGAAAGAGCACTGGGACTGGGGGCCTCATTAGCAGGGATCCAGTGCACTTTCAGTCGAAAAGCATCAGTACTAGGGCAAAAAGCAGGGGTGACCATATCAAAAGGGGCACTTTCCTGCAGTTACTTACCCTGTAAGCATCTGTTCATAGTGTGTAGTGCTGTAGATTCACATGCAACCACCCTCCTCATGGAAGCCTGCTTTTGCTGCAGATGTCTTATCATTTTACCTGTTTGACACTGCACAATACATATGGTGCACCATGCAGAGTTTACTTCCAACTCCATAATACTCTTACCCGCTGTGAAAAAAACAAATCTACCATGGAGTCTGTGCTTATGAATATTGTCCTATTAAGGGAGAAATCAAACTGCATCCTATGACTCAAAAGTCTTCTTTGAAGAAAATCAACCTGCAAATGTCCAAGCCCAACAAGAGTATGAATCTACAGCACAACATGCTACAAAAAGATTCTTACAAGGTAAGTAAAATTTTCCTTCTCTCGACATTTTTAAGTTATCAGGACCCTTCTATTTAATATATAAACAACAATGAGCTGCAGTTTGCTGAATTGGCTGTAAAAAAAATTCACCTTGATTTTAAGGGAGAATTTTCCATTTCAGTGCAGGCAGATTGTAACCCTTTACAAGATGGCTGCCACATTAAGTATAACTGGCAAAAATTGCAATTTCAGTCCTTTTTAGGTCGAGCCTCGAGTAGCGCGCAAGCGCTGCTCTGCGAGACTTGAAGTAAGGGGCTTTTGAAAGCTGACCAGACGCTCGTGCGTCATGGCCTTTTCCCTGCGGTTACCCGCAAGCAAAAGGCAATGGTGCACGAGCGTGTGGTCATGCCTGCTGCTCGCAAGCGCGCGCACCACTCGTGTGCTTGTTACTCATTCTTTCTCCCTCTACTGTGCTCTCTCCCCAGTGCTTGGCGCCTTCCCAGTTCCCACCCCTCAGTCCTGTCTCCTTTCCACCTGGCTTCTCTCTCCTGCTGTCTCCACTCTCTCTCCTTAAGTCTCTTCCTCCCAGCTCCCCTCAGCCCACCTCCCGCTCCTTCGCCCTACCTCCCGCCTCTCCCCACGCCCCGCCCTCTTTGTGTCTCTCTGATTTACATGGGATATGCCCACTGTGTTTCCGAGAAGTCGCAGGCCCCGCCTCCTGCTGTAAATGACAGATACATGTTGAACAAGGGCCCGTGCGGGATCTCGACAAACAAATAAATCAAAAGGGCAGATCCAGGAAAGTGTGATAGAAGGCCGCAACTACCTCCTCTTGTACACAGAACACAAAAGCAGGAGGAGGAGGAGGAAGTGCAGCGAGGTCAGGCCAACCAAAGGTAATTGTACCAGGGGGCTCGTGAAGGTGAAAGGTCAGACTTCTAATAATAACTTCTTTTTACATAACGGTTGATAGTGGATATCCTCAACCCTGTTTAGTGCTGTATTTCACTGCAGGCCCAAACCAAAGTAGGGGGGAGCATTTTTTCTTTGCTTGTGCGGAACCTACGGCACCCCCACCATTAGCCCAAGGAGGCATGAAATGACGCTTTTGCATTTCCCAGAGGCTGTGGGAGGCAGCTCCCAGAAGGTGATGATCAAGGCAAGCTATTGAAAAGGGAAGGATAGGCCGAACACAGGAACATTTAGTATGCTACTGGGAAGGATGGGGAATAACAGCCTCACAGAGGCTGTGGATGAGGGAAGGGGGTGTTATACAATGGAAAGTGCTCTTGATGAGGGAGATGTTGTAACCAGCCCTTCAGGACCATGGAGGTATGTCCCACCGGGGCGGGGAATCCCCTTGCATGAGGCAGTGTCAGCCCGTAGGGGTTATGAAGACAAGCATTGGCATAGCCAATAGGTTTCGCTTTGGGGCCTTATAAGTGTTTAACCATGCAACAGTTAATGTTGTTGCACCAAGGATATTGTGCTGCATAACTAAATACTTATAAGGTCCCAAAAGCGAGACCTATTGGCTATGCCAATGCTTGTTCATTTTGTTGATGATCAATAAATATTTCAGATCTGAAAGAAACACATAGTGATAAATTCCTTACCTTAGAATATCCCCAGGCGTCAGACTGGATCCGGAAAGTTTTCGTCAGCAGTACCCCCTGCGCGTCGGTAGGTGGCGCCGTGCGGCTCCGCGTCCGTCGTTGGCGTCGTGGTCGCCGAGATGACATCGCGGGCGCTACTTAGATGCCGCCCACGCGCGCTGACGTCAGTTCTTTCTTTTTCCGCGCCAGCAAGCGCAGATCCAGGAAGAGCAGGAACCCCCAGTCAATTTTTGACTGACTTTTTGAGGCTTTTTGTCTCTATTTTTCTTCGAGTCATCGACTCCTGGTGCAGTAGGATGCCCGGTTTCAAGTCCTGCGGGGATTGTCACTGCATGATGTCGGTGACGGACCCGCACCGTGTGTGTCTTTTCTGCCTGGGGCGCGACCACGACCCCAAGTCGTGCTCCGACTGCCGGGCCATGGTGCCGAAGACTTTGCGGGAGCGGTCCCGAAAGTTGCTGGAAGCCCGGCAGTCGGCTCCGCGCCGTTCGAAGTCCCGGTCCAGAGGGAGGTCGAGGGACCGTGCGCGGAGTCATCATCGTCGGTCTTCGGGATCCAAGTCTTCGCACTCGGGGTCAGGTAAGACGAAGCACAAGAAGTCGAAAGAACGCCATCGTTCTTCGACTTCCCCTCGCCGGTCGCGCGACGCAGCTGAGGGTCTGGGTGGTGCCACCCCCGCGGCTCCGGCGGAGCCTATGCAGTCGCCGCCCGACTACCCGCCCTTCCCGGGGTCGTCGGCAACTCCGGCCCAAATGAACAAGTTACTTACCTTCGGTAACGATATATCTGTAAGAAACATTACTAGTGATTGTAAGGAAGTGGGTTTCTGTTGCAGTAACCCCCCCACTTTTTGCCAGACCACTGATGCACTTTGACTTGATGTGCCCTGGGTCCCTGCCAATCAGGTTCCCAGGGCCTGTGTTCTTTCCCCCAAACTGTACCCAATTGGCATCTCTGGCCACAGGTCAGCCCCTGGTAAATGGTACCACAGGTACCCAGGGCACTGTGACCAGGGAAGACCTCTAAGGGCTGCAGCACTTATTGTGCCACCCTTAGAGGCCCTGTACCTTTACACACACACACTGCCTTTGCAGGCTGTGTGTTTTGGTGCAGAACAAAGTGAAGAGTCGACATGGCACACACCTCTGTGGGCCATGCCTACAACCCACTGCCCTGGCATAGGTCAGCCACCCCTCTAGCTGGGTGCACTATACCAGTGGTGAGGGTACAGGTGCATGAGCCCTGTACCCCTACTGTGTCTAAGTCCATTCTTAGACATTGTAAGTGCAGTGCTGCCATTAAGAGTATATGGTGCTGGGAGTTTGTCATTACGAACTCCACAGCACCATAATGGCTGCACTGAAAACTGAGAAGTTTGGTATCAAACTTCTCAGCACATTAAACCCACACTGATGCCAGTGTGGGATTTAATGAAAATGCACACAGAGGGCATCTTTGAGATGCCCCCTGAAAAACGACCAGCCTCTGGTGGGTTCCCTGACTGGTACACACCAGCCTGCCTCCACGAGACATGTTTCTGGACCCCTAGGGTGGGAGCCTACGCTCCTTGAGCCCAGAAACAAAGCCTTTCCTGGGCGGAGGTGTACACACCTCCCCCAGGCCAGGAAGAGCCATCTGTGGCAGGGGAGCTTCAAAGGCCTGGCAGCCTTTGTAATGCGACCCCCAGCCTCTCCTGCTATCAGGAGCAGGCCCCTTCCTGTCTCCCCTCCCTTTCGGCGGGAAAAACTAGCCAGCCCAGGAGGTGTGCCCACCTCTGCCAACTCCACCCCTCAGGTGGGGGAGGCGAGGTGAAGCCCACTCTCCAGTGCTCGCCATCTTGCAGATGGCAGGCACTCCCCAATCAGGACTAGGGATTGTGCTCACTCCCCCACGTGGGGTGAGCACACCAAGGGTGTAGTCACCTTAAGGTCAGTAGCCCATTGGCTACTGACCTCAAGACCCCTAAAACGCCCCCTAAATACAGTATTTAGGGGGCAGCCCTGAACCAGGAAGGCAGATCCAGCCTACCTACAAGAAGAAAAGGACGAAGAGCCGTGCAGAGCTAACAAGAGGACGACACCCACTGACTTGGCCCCAGCCCTACAGGCCTGTCTCCCTTCGAACCTGCTCCTGCAAAACCCCGGCGTGTCCAGCGGCCAGCAACCTCAAAAACCCCGGAGGACCTGCCTGCCTTCACTTTCCAAGCTGTTTCTCCCGTGAACACCGGACGTGTTTGAACTGCAGCTTCTGGTGCCAGCCAGGAACCGCGAATCCAGCCCACTCTGCACCCGCCGAACCCGGCCCGAGCTAGAGTGGAAAAATACCATGAGGAGGTCCCCCGGCGATCCTGACCCGAGATCCGGCGACCCCTGACCTGCCTCAAGCCTCCTGACAACGCCTGCAGCCTCAATCCAGAGGACCCCCTACCGCGACCAGAGCGGGTAAGAAAATCCGACGTCCCAAGGCACCCCTGCACCCGACGCCCCACGGCCTTGTGTGCCCAACCCAGCGGTGCCTAACCAACCCTCAACATCCCAACTTACCCCTCAAAGTGGTGGTCACTCCTGGAAGATCCTCGTCCCTGAGCCTACAGTGTTTCTTTGTCCCGGAGAATCTCCATTGAAATCAACAGGGCACCCGACCTCAAAACAGCACTCTGCACCCGGCCGCCCTAGTGCCGCTGAGGGTGCAACAACAGTGCATCACTGACCCTGGGAGACCCTGAGTCTAACCCCAGAACCCTAACTCAAAAGACAGATTACTTACCTCGAAACCGAAAACCTGTTTTTCCTCATAGGATAACATTGACACTTTTTCTCCCAAAAAGTTTCTAAGTGTCGACTTTTGAAAACTAAGAATATTCCTTAAAAATCGCACAAATAACCTAAACGAATTTTCTCAACTATTTGCAGGAAAGGTCCCAGTGCTGAATCTAGGTATCCAGCACTGAGTAGGAAAAGTAACGTAAAAGTAACTTACCTGTGAATTGAATTTCCTTCCTTAGGATCACATTGGTGGTTCTATGTGAAAAAGTTTCTAAGTGTCAACTTTTGAAATACAAGAATATTCTTTACAAATCGTACATCTAACTAAAACGCATTTTCTCAACTGTTTTCAGGAAATGTCCCAGTGCTGAATCTAGGATCCAGCACTGTTAGAAAAGTAATCCGAAAAGTAACTTACCTGCAATTTACAGGAAAAGCCTATGTATTTCAATGTACTGGTCCAAAAAGTTTCTAAGTGTAGACCTTTGAAATCTGAAAATATTCTCTAAAAATCGTATCAAACTACAAAAACGTAATTACTTACCTGTTTTAGTAAATGTCCCAGTGCTGAATCTAGGAGTCCAGCACTGGATTACAAAAGTAACGCAAAAGTAATTTTACCTGCATTTACCTTAAAAAGCCATTCATTTCAATGTACTGCATTTACTAAGTATTGCAACCTACTGCATCCCCTGTAAATCAAATCAAGTACAATCTTCATTGCTTTTTAAAACTGTGTACAACAAGTAACTTATTACTGAAAAGAATTGAATGCTTACCTGTATCAGGCTTGCTTGGTTCTAAAATAAAATAACAGTATATTTTTTATACAAAAACAATTGGCCTAGAGTTCAGTTCTTGAGTGTGTGAATTCATTTGCTGACTGAGTGTGTACATCAAATGCTTAACACTGTCCTCTGATACTGCCTTACTGCTCGACCAAGCTACCACTATTAGAGAGTAAGGTTCTATCTAACTTTAACCTCTGCCTACCTTTGGGGACTCTTGGACTCTATACACACTGTACCTCACTTTGCTGCAGTATATATAGAGCCAGTTTCTTACAGTGATAGATTCCTTACCTTAGAATATCCCTAGGCGTCAGACTGGATCCGGCAAGTTTTCGTCAGCAGTACCCCTGCGCGTCGGTAGGTGGCGTCGTGCGGCTCCGCGTCCGTCGTTGGCATCGTGGTCGCTACTTAGACGCCGCCCACGCGCGCTGACGTCAGTTCTGTACACGACTTTCCGCGCCAGGAACGCAGAGCCATGCAAGATACTGACCACTGGTGCATTGAAACTGGGGCCCTGAAAGGGATGACAACCCTAGAAATCAGTTCGCAGAACGGGGAGGATGGGTGGGGCGGTAAGGAATCTATCACTACTAATGTTTCTTACAGATATATCGTTACCGAAGGTAAGTAACTTGTTCATCTGAAAGAAACACATAGTGATAGATTCCTTACCTTAGAATGGATACCCCAGCAATACCAACCCCGGTGGTGGGTCTGCGAACTAAGATCACACCAGAAAGTCACGGAGAACAGAACGGCCAAAGAAGCCGTCTAGTGCAGACTTGGCTGTCCAGGCAATAATGCTTGTTAAACGTGTGCAGCGAGGCCCACGTGGCTGCCTGACAGATGTCTTGCAGGGGGACACCACGTCCCAATGCAGTAGTGGCTGCAGTAGCTCTGGTGGAATGAGCACGCAGCCCCACCGGAGGTTCTTTTTTTAGCCAAAGAGTAACAGGCTTTGATGCACAAGACAACCCAGCGGGAGATAGTTCTCTTGTGTACCGCCCGACCTTTCTTGGTGCCAACGTAGCCAACAAAGAGCTGGTCATCCACCCGGAACTGCTGTGTGCGGTTAAGATAAAATGAGAGCGCACGTTTTGGGTCCAGACGGTGGAGCCTCTCTTCCTCTCTGGAAGGATGCGGAGGCGGAAAGAAGGTGGGCAAGGTAATAGTCTGCCCAATGTGAAAGGCCGTAACCACTTTTGGCAATAAGGAAGGACGGGGCCTGAGCACAACCTTGTACGGATGGACTGAAAGGAAAGGAGGCTTACAAGAAAGAGCCTGGAGCTCACTCACCCGCCTAGCGGAGGTGATGGCCACCAGGAAGGCAGTCTTCAATGTCAAGAGACGAAGAGGACAGTTGTGAAGAGGCTCAAAGGGAGCGCACATCAAGTATGTAAGAACCAGATTCAAGTCCCACTGAGGCATCACGAAAGGAATTGGAGGAAAAAGGTGTGTAATGCCTTTGAGAAATCTATTTACAACAGGGGACTTGAAAAGAGAGGGCTGATCAGGTAGCCTGAGAAAGGCAGAAATTGCAGAAAGGTAGCCCTTGATAGTGCCCAGAGCAGAGCCCTGCTGGGCCAAAGAAAGAAGGAACAGTAGTACTTCAGAAAGAGGGGCAGAAAGGGGATTTCACAGCCTTTGCTGTGCACCATGCCACAAACTTGTTCCACCTGCAGGCGTATACCACTTTAGTAGAGGGACGCCTGGCTGCCAGAATAACGTCACAAACTTCAGGAGGCAAGTCGAAAGGAATCAACTGCCGCCGCTCAATTTCCACGCAAAGAGGTGGAGGCTGGACAGGTTCGGGTGGAGGACCGTCCCATGCTGCTGCGACAGAAGAACCTCCCGAAGAGGCAGTCTGATCGGAGGATCGATGCTCATACTGAGTAGCTCGGGATACCATACTCTTCGAGCCCAGTCCGGAGCCACAATAATGACTTGGGCCTGGCCGCGCCTGATCTTCAGCACTCTGGGCAGAAGTGGTAGAGGCGGAAAGGCGTACAACAGACCGCAACTCCACTCGTGACGAAAAGCGTCTCCAAGCGAGTGCCGCCTTGGAAATTCCAACGCGCAGAACTGATGACATTGCGCGTTCTCTTCGGTGGCGAATAGATCTAGCAAAGGCTCTTCCCACTGCAGAAAGAGACCTTGCACCACCTCCGAGTGAAGACGCCATTCGTGATCGAGCATGCACCTGCGGCTGAGTTTGTCCGCCCTGGCGTTCAGAGAACCTGCCAGGTGTTGAACCACCAGGGACATGCCCTGATGTTCCAGCCATGTCCAGAGACGCAGAGCCTCCTGACAGAGGGTCCACGACCCCACCCCGCCTTGTTTGTTGCAGTACCACATGGCGGTGGTGTTGTCTGTGAACATCTGCACTACTCTCCCCTTGACAGAGGGAAGGAATGCCTTCAGTGCAAGCCGGATCGCCCGCAGCTCCAGAAGGTTGATGTGGAGCCGGGACTCTGCCGGAGACCAGAGGCCTCTGATCTCCGCCTCTCCCATGTGGCCGCCCCATCCCAGGAGGGACGCATCCGTCACCACTGTAAACTCCGGTTGGGGAAGTGAGAGGGATCTGCCGTCGACCCAATGCCGGTTCGTGAGCCACCACTGCAACTGTTGTGCAGTGCCCTCCGATATCTGGACATGATCGGACAGGTTCCCCTGATGCTGCGTCCACTGGAACTTCAGGTCCCACTGCAGATCCCGCATATGCCATCTGGCATGATTGACCAGCAGGATGCAGGAGGCTAAGAGGGAGGCCCAGCAGCCTCAGAGTCACTCTGACCGAAACCCGGGACAAGGGCTGAAAGATGGGAATCAGAGCCCGAATATCCCGGACTCGCTGCTCGGGAGGATAGACCCGAAACTGCGCTGTGTCAAGAACCGCTCCGATAAAGAGGAGCTTCTGAGAGGGGATCAGGTGCGACTTCGGCACGTTGATGGAGAACCCCAGCAAGTGCAGGAGGTCGGCCGTAGTCTGGAGGTGGGAGACGACTGCCTGGGGCGAGCCCGCCTTCAACAACCAGTCGTCGAGATAGGGGAAGACTGAAACCCCTGATCTGCGCAGATCAGCTGCGACCACCGCCATCACCTTGGTGAACACCCGAGGGGCGCTGGTAAGGCCAAAGGGGAGCATGGTGAACTGAAAGTGCTCGTGGCCTACCGTGAACCGCAGGTAACGCCGGTGGGCTCGCAGGACGGGGATGTGGAAATAGGCGTCCTGCAAGTCCAGCGCCACCATCCAGTCTTGTGGGTCGAGAGCAGACAAGACCTGAGCAAGAGTGAGCATCTTGAACTTCTCTTTGAGGAGCAAGCGATTGACGTTCCGGAGGTCTAAGATAGGACGCAGGCATTTGTCCTTCTTGGGCACCACAAAGTAGTGGGAATAGCAACCACGACCTACTTCTGGCGTCGGAACGCGCTCGATGGCCCCCTTGGCCAAGAGGGCCGCAACTTCCTGCTGAAGAAGCACCAAGTGATCCCCCGACATGCGGTGGTACTGAGGTGGCATGGCTGGAGGGGTAGTCTCGAAGGGGAGGGAGTAGCCCCTCCGGAATATCTCTAAAACCCACCTGTCCGAAGTGATGGTGCGCCAGTGGGGGAGGTGATGGCGAAGCCTGCCGCCCACTGGCGTTTGATGGGCCTGAAAGTTCGGACTAGGAAGCTTTGGAGGCAGTGGTGGCCGGGGTGGTGGTGGTGGTGGACTGACCCGCCCGCTGGCCCCTTGGTCCGCTACGGCGGAACCCGCGTCCGCGCTGGGATGATTGCTGCGCCGGCCTGTGGCTCTGTTGCGAAAGCTGCGGGGCGCCCCTTCCTGTGCCACGAAAGGAGCGGAAGGCGGAGGAGGGCGGACTGCCGAGAGTCCCAAGGACTTGGCCGTAGCCCGTGAGTCCTTAAACCTCTCCAACGCGCTGTCCGCTTTGTCGCCGAAAAGGCGACGGCCATCAAAGGGCATGTCCGTAAGGGTGTTTTGGACATCCCCCGAAAATCCAGTGGTCCTCAACCAGGCGTGACGGCGAACCGCCACCGTCGTTGCAATCGATCTGCCCAGTGAGTCGGCGGTGTCTAGGCCACAACGAATCATGAACTTTGCTGCGTCTCTCCCCTCTGCAACAGCCTGGGAGAGAGCAGACCGGGCCTCCTCCGGACACTGGGGCAGCACGTTCGTCACCGTATCCCACAGAGAGTGGGAATAACGGCCCAAGAGGCATGCGGTGTTCACGGACCATAGTGCAGTGCTGGTGAAAGAAAAAATCTTCTTCCCAAACTGATCCAGCTTCTTGGATTCCCTATCCGGTGGTGTGGAAGGTAAGGCGTTTGGGGAAGCAGAGGCTTGGACAACCAAGCTCTCGGGGGTGGGGTGCTGGGAGAGGAAAATGGGGTCACCCGGTGCCGGGCGATGGCGTCGGGCCACGTTCCTATCCAAAGGAGCCCCTGTGGTGGGCCTGGACCAAGTGCCCAAAAGAACGTCAGAAAGAGCTTCATTGAAGGGAAGCAGCGGCTCTGCAGAAGTAGCTGCTGGCTGAAGCACCTCTGTCAGGAGGTTAGTCCTGACGGCCACAGTAGGGAGCTCGAGGTGTAGGGCCTCGGCCGCCCTACGCAACACCACAGCATAACTAGCACCCTCCTCCGTAGCCACGGTAGGAGGAGACAGCATGCCAAGGTCTGGTGAGGTATCCAGACCACTGGCGGCCCCCAATTCCTCAGCCCAGTCCTGTTCAGACTCGCAGGCTGCAGCGAGAGGTTCCTCAGACCCCTCCCAGTCCTCCCCTTGCTCCACAGGCTGTTCAACAGGTCTAAAATAAGGAGCAGGGACATGGGGATAGAAATCCCCAAGCAACGTCGAGAACGGCATCGATCGACGCCGCATCCACTTCGGGGCTGAAACTGAGGTAGACGTCGTCCCGAGGAGCGGGCGGCGTCAGAACTGGTGCCGAGGAGTCGACGTCGGTGGAGGCGTAACAAGGTCAACCGGCATCGACCGGGATCCAGGTCTGGATCCAAGGGTGTCCTGCGGCGCCGTGGCCGGAGCCGACAGCGACGCCGGGGCCGGAGCCGCCGGCGAGGAAACGCGAGGACACCCATGTGGAACCGCGGGGCCCGAAGGCGCACCGGCGCGACCCGATGGCCCAAAGAGGCGAGCCATGGCCGACAGGAACTCCTGTATTTGGGCCGGAGTCGCCGATGACCCCGGGAAGGGCGGGTAGTCGGGCGGCGACTGCATAGGCTCCGCCGGAGCCGCGGGGGTGGCACCACCCACACCCTCAGCCGCGTTTCTTTGACTTCTTGTGCTTCGCCTTACCTGACCCCGAGTGCGAAGACTTGGATCCCGAAGACCGATGATGATGACTCCGCGCACGGTCCCTCGACCTCCCTCTGGACCGGGACTTCGAACGGCACGGAGCCCACTGCCGGGCTTCCAGCAACTTTCGGGACCGCTCCTGCAAAGTCTTTGGCGCCATGGCCCGGCAGTCGGAGCATGACTTTGGGTCGCGCCCCAGGCAGAAAAGACACACACGGTGCGGGTCCGTCACCATCATGCGGTAACAATCCCCGCAGGACTTGAAACCGGGCTTCCTACTGCACCAGGAGTCGATGACTCGAAGAAAAAAAGCCTCAAAAAAGTCAGTCAAAAATTGACTGGGGGTTCCTGCTCTTCCCGGATCTGCGCTTGCTGGCGCGGAAAAAGAAAGAACTGACGTCAGCGCGCGTGGGCGGCGTCTAAGTAGCGCCCGCGACGTCATCTCGGCGACCACGACGCCAAGGACGGACGCGGAGCCGCATGACGCCACCTACCGACGCGCAGGGGTACTGCTGACAAACTTTCCGGATCCAGTCTGACGCCTGGGGATATTCTAAGGTAAGGAATCTATCACTATGTGTTTCTTTCAGATACAGGAGTTCCTGTCGGCCATGGCTCGCCTCTTTGGGCCGTCGGGTCCCGCCGGTGCGCCTTTGGTCCCCGCGGTCCCTCATGGGTGTCCTCGCGATTCCTCGCCAGTGGCTCCGGCCCCGGCATTGCTGTCGGCTACGGCCACGGCGCCGCAGGACACCCTTGGATCCAGACCTGGATCACGGTCGACGCCGGTTGACCTTGTTACGCCTCCACCGACGTCGACTCCACCGGCACCAGTTCTGACGCCGCCCGCTCCTCGGGACGACGTCGACCTCAGTTTCAGCCCCGAAGTGGACGCGGCGTCGAGCCGGCGTCGATCGATGCCGTTCTCGACGTTGCTTGGGGATTTTTATCCCCATGTCCCAGCTACTTATTTTAGACCTGTTGAACAGCCTGAGGAGCAAGGGGAGGACTGGGAGGGGTCTGAGGACCCTCTCGCTGCAGCCTGCGAGTCTGAACAGGACTGGGCTGAGGAATTGGGGGCCGCCAGTGGTCTGGATACCTCACCAGACCTTGGCATGCTGTCTCCTCCTACCGTGGCTACGGAGGAGGGTGCTAGTTATGCTGTGGTGTTGCGTAGGGCGGCCGAGGCCCTACACCTCGAGCTCCCTACTGTGGCAGTCAGGACTAACCTCCTGACAGAGGTGCTTCAGCCGGCAGCTACTTCTGCGGAGCCGCTGCTTCCCTTCAATGAAGCCCTTTCTGACGTTCTTTTGGGCACTTGGTCCAGGCCCTCCACAGGGGCTCCTGTAAATAGGAACGTGACCCGACGCCATCGCCCGGCTCCGGGTGACCCCATTTTCCTCTCCCAACACCCCACCCCCGAGAGCTTGGTTGTCCAAGCCTCTGCTTCCCCAACCGCCTTCCCTTCCGCACCACCGGATAGGGAATCCAAGAAGCTGGATCAGTTTGGGAAGAAAATTTTTTCTTCCACCAGCTCTGCGCTGCGGTCCTGTCGTGTGGTTTGTGGACTCATGGTCTGCATTGCTAAGTTAGCTTAGGCCTGGCTGCCATGATGCCTTTTTGCGCATGTTACTTTGTGCCTTTGTTTTTCCAGCCTCTGCTTGTGCCCGGCTATTTTAGAGCTGTCTGCATTTCTGCCTTTCACCTTTCCTCCTATTCCCTTTGGGTTTCGTCTGCACATCATGTACAAGGTCGAAAAACAATGTCCCTTGTTCTTGCTGATCTGGTCAGCCCCTCGCACTTAGACATAACACTGAATGCAGCTGCACTGGAGAAATTCGTGTGCTTTTAATATTGTGTTTTCACTGTTAGAGACACTTGGAGAAAAGCCTTTCCAGAGAGAAGAGCTGAGCTGTGCTTGTCTGATGATGTAAACCTAGCATCTAGATATTGAGGTATGAGGGTCTGCCTGACAATGCCCAGAGGTCTTCTATTTTTATAATAAACTAGTTTATAGCACGGGGAGGGTGGTATGGTCATTTAGCCCTATATCCACTGCTTTATGAAATGCTTTCCCCGTTTGTATTCTATGGAATTGTAACTATGCTTATTATTTTATTCTTATGCATTATGCTGATAGTACTGGCACGTGTACTGTATCTTAGAGCACGATAGTTGAAATAAACATTTTAAACTATACAGTGTCTCTTATTACGCACGTTGTGGACAGGTATGAGTGAGTTATGAAAGGGTGTCCTTGCTCCTGCGAGTCCTGAGAGAGAGAGAGAGAGACCGTGTTCTGGGTTGTCTAATCATTGGTAGCATCGTTGCTAATGAGACGCTAATGCTGGTCGGGTTGGGATTGTGGGTACTAAGGTGTATGGTTGGCTCACCACTATACTCCGAGGTCCTATTATCCAGTGCATAGCTCTGTGTATGTGCAGAATCCCTACAACAGTCCGTGAACACCGCATGCCTCTTGGGCCGTTATTCCCACTCTCTGTGGGATACGGTGGCGAACGTGCTGCCCTAGTGTCCGGAGGAGGCCCGGCCTGCTCTCTCCCAGGCTGTTGCAGAGGGGAGAGATGCAGCAAAGTTCATGATTCGTTGTGGCCTAGACACCGCCGACTCACTGGGCAGATCGATTGCAACGACGGTGGCGGTTCGCCGTCACGCCTGGTTGAGGACCACTGGAATTTCGGGGGATGTCCTAAACACCCTTATGGACATGCCCTTTGAATGCCGTCGCCTTTTCGGCGACAAAGCGGACAGCGCGTTGGAGAGGTTTAAGGACTCACGGGCTACGGCCAAGTCCTTGGAACTCTCGGCAGTCCGCCCTCCTCCGCTTTTCGCTCCTTTTGTGGCACAGGAAGGGGCGCCCGCAGCGTTCACAACAGAGCCACAGGCCGGCGCAGCAATCATCCCAGCGCGGACGCGGGTTCCGCCATAGCGGACCAAGGGGCCAGCGGGCGGGTCAGTCCACCACCACCCCGGCCACCACTGCCTCCAAACCTTCCTAGTCCGAACTTTCAGGCCCATCAAACGCCAGTGGGCGGCAGGCTTCGCCATCACCTCCCCCACTGGCGCACCATCACTTCGGACAGGTGGGTTTTAGAGATAGTCCGGAGGGGCTACTCCCTCCCCTTCGAGACTACCCCTCCAGCCATGCCACCTCAGTACCACCGCATGTCGGGGGATCACTTGGTGCTTCTTCAGTAGGAAGTTGCGGCCCTCTTGGCCAAGGGGGCCATCGAGCGCGTTCCAACGCCAGAAGTAGGTCGTGGTTGCTATTCCCACTACTTTGTGGTGCCCAAGAAGGACAAAGGCCTGCGTCCTATCTTAGACCTTCGGAACGTCAATCGCTTCCTCCGCAAAGAGAAGTTCAAGATGCTCACTGTTGCTCAGGTCTTGTCTGCTCTCGACCCACAAGACTGGATGGTGCCACTGGACTTGCAGGACGCCTATTTCCACATCCCCGTCCTGCGAGCCCACCGGCGTTACCTGCGGTTCACGGTAGGCCACGAGCACTTTCAGTTCACCATGCTCCCCTTTGGCCTTACCAGCGCCCCTCGGGTGTTCACTAAGGTGATGGCGGTGGTCGCAGCTCATCTGCGCAGAACAGGGGTTTCAGTCTTCCCCTATCTCGACGACTGGTTGTTGAAGGCGGGCTCGCCCCAGGCAGTCGTCTCCCACCTCCAGACTACGGCCGACCTCCTGCACTTGCTGGGGTTCTCCATCAACGTGCCGAAGTCGCACCTGATCCCCTCTCAGAAGCTCCTCTTTATCGGAGCGGTTCTGGACACGGCGCAGTTTCGGGTCTATCCTCCCGAGCAGCGAGTCCGGGATATTCGGGCTCTGATTCCCATCTTTCAGCCCTTGTCCCGGGTTTCGGTCAGAGTGACTCTGAGGCTGCTGGGCCTCCCTCATAGCCTCCTGCATCCTGCTGGTCAATCATGCCAGATGGCATATGCGGGCTCTGCAGTGGGACCTGAAGTTCCAGTGGACGCAGCATCAGGGGAACCTGTCCGATCACGTCCAGATCTCAGAGGGCACTGCACGACAGTTGCAGTGGTGGCTCACGAACCGGCATTGGGTCGATGGCAGATGCCTCTCCCTTCCCCAACCAGAGTTTACAGTGGTGACTGATGCGTCCCTCCTGGGATGGGGCGGCCACATGGGAGAGGCGGAGATCAGAGGCCTCTGGTCTCCGGCGGAGTCCCGGCTCCACATCAACTTTCTGGAGCTGCGGGCGATCCGGCTTGCACTGAAGGCATTCCTTCCCTCTGTCAAGGGGAGAGTAGTGCAGGTGTTCACAGACAACACCACCGCCATGTGGTACTGCAACAAACAAGGCGGGGTGGGGTCGTGGACCCTATGTCAGGAGGCTCTGCGTCTCTGGACATGGCTGGAACATCAGGGCATGTCCCTGGTGGTTCAACACCTGGCAGGTTCTCTGAACGCCAGGGCGGACGAACTCAGCCGCAGGTGCATGCTCGATCACGAATGGCGTCTTCACTCGGAGGTGGTGCAAGGTCTCTTTCTGCAGTGGGGAGAGCCTTGGTTAGATCTATTCGCCACCGAAGAGAACGCGCAATGTCATCAGTTCTGCGCGTTGGAATTTCCAAGGCGGCACTCGCTCGGCGACGCTTTTCGTCACGAGTGGAGTTGCGGTCTGTTGTACGCCTTTCCGCCTCTACCACTTCTGCCCGGAGTGCTGAAGAAGATCAGGCGCGACCGGGCCCAAGTCATTCTTGTGGCTCCGGACTGGGCTCGAAGAGTATGGTATCCCGAGCTACTCAGTATGAGCATCGACCCTCCGATCCGACTGCCTCTTCGGGAGGATCTTCTGTCGCAGCAGCAGGGGACCAGGTCAGCGGGGTGGTGTCAACTAGCTTTTTCATCCTGAGAACCCTGAGGAAAATAAAACTTTTCCTCACTGAAGAAAGTTTCAGAACAGTTGTCTCAGCCCTCATTCTGTCCCGTCTGGACTATTGTATCTGAAAGAGACACGTTAGTGATAGATTCCTTACCTTAGAATATTCCCAGGCGTCAGACTGGATCCGCAAAGTTTTTCGATAGCAGTACCTCTGCGCGTCAGTAGGTGGCGTCGTGCTGCTCCGCGTCTGTCGCTGGCGTCGTAAGCGCCGAGATGACGTCACGGAGACTACTTAGGCGCCACACATGCGCGCTGACGTCAGTTCTTTCTTTTTCCGCGCCAGTAAGCGCAGATCCGGTTAGAGCACGTACCTTAGTCACTTTTTGACTACCCTTTTTGAGACTTTTGTCTCCTGTAAGCTTTGGTTTCCTTGGTGCACGTAGGGATGCCTGGATTTAAGTCTTGTGGGGCCTGCGTCGCAATATGTCGGTGGCGGACCCCCACGATGTCTGCCTGGAGACCGACCACGACTCCCGGTCCTGTGTGGACTGTCGGGCCATGGCCCCGAAGGCCTTGAGCGAGCGGCACCGGAAGCTGCTGGAGGTCCGGCACTCGTCCCAGCGCCGTTCCCGGTCCAGGGGCCATTCCAGGGAACGCTCGCGGGGCCACAGTCATCGCTCCTCGGGCTCCAAGTCTTCACCCTCGGATTCGGGTAAGAGACGACACAAAAAGAAGTCGAAGAAGCGTGTTCGCTTTCCGACGTCCCCCCGTCGGTCCCCGGATGCGGACGAGGGGGACAGGGGCTTTGCCCCTGCGGCTCCTTCGGAGCTCGAGAGCCCTGCGGCCTACCCACCTTACCCGGGTCCGTCGGCGACTCCCGCACAGGTGCAAGAGTTTCTTGCTACCATGGACTGCCTTTTTAGGCCTCGGGCTCCCGCCGGAACGCCCTCGGGCCCCACGGTCCCGTCTGAGGATCCTGTTGGGCCGTCGGCACCGCCGGCAGATCCACCTTCAAAACACACAAGATGATGGACGGAATGTTGCACAATGGCAAAACATTCACCCCCAGTCACAGATCTGGGTTTAATCCATCGTTATTTTGCTCACCACGCCACCCCAGTTCAGACATGGCCATATGCAAATCAGTCTTGACCCTGTGCCTCATGGGAACAGTCCAGCCCGAACTGCCAAGCCATGTCTTCCCTGGACCGGAATCAAGCATCCTAGGACCGGTTTCTGGCTATCAGCCGTCATCAGCCAGGATAGCTTGACTCCAGTGGCGTAGTGAGCACGGGACCCACGTCTGGGCATACCCTTACCACATAGGGCGAACAGCAAAACACACAAGATGATGGACGGAATGTTGCACAATGGCAAAACATTCACCCCCAGTCACAGATCTGGGTTTAATCCATCGTTATTTTGCTCACCACGCCACCCCAGTTCAGACATGGCCATATGCAAATCAGTCTTGACCCTGTGCCTCATGGGAACAGTCCAGCCCGAACTGCCAAGCCATGTCTTCCCTGGACCGGAATCAAGCATCCTAGGACCGGTTTCTGGCTATCAGCCGTCATCAGCCAGGATAGCTTGACTCCAGTGGCGTAGTGAGCACGGGACCCACGTCTGGGCATACCCTTACCACATAGGGCGAACAGCAAAACACACAAGATGATGGACGGAATGTTGCACAATGGCAAAACATTCACCCCCAGTCACAGATCTGGGTTTAATCCATCGTTATTTTGCTCACCACGCCACCCCAGTTCAGACATGGCCATATGCAAATCAGTCTTGACCCTGTGCCTCATGGGAACAGTCCAGCCCGAACTGCCAAGCCATGTCTTCCTGGACCGGAATCAAGCATCCTAGGACCGGTTTCTGGCTATCAGCCGTCATCAGCCAGGATAGCTTGACTCCAGTGGCGTAGTGAGCACGGGACCCACGACTGGGCATACCCTTACCACATAGGGCGAACAGCAAAACACACAAGATGATGGACGGAATGTTGCACAATGGCAAAACATTCACCCCCAGTCACAGATCTGGGTTTAATCCATCGTTATTTTGCTCACCACGCCACCCCAGTTCAGACATGGCCATATGCAAATCAGTCTTGACCCTGTGCCTCATGGGAACAGTCCAGCCCGAACTGCCAAGCCATGTCTTCCTGGACCGGAATCAAGCATCCTAGGACCGGTTTCTGGCTATCAGCCGTCATCAGCCAGGATAGCTTGACTCCAGTGGCGTAGTGAGCACGGGACCCACGTCTGGGCATACCCTTACCACATAGGGCGAACAGCAAAACACACAAGATGATGGACGGAATGTTGCACAATGGCAAAACATTCACCCCCAGTCACAGATCTGGGTTTAATCCATCGTTATTTTGCTCACCACGCCACCCCAGTTCAGACATGGCCATATGCAAATCAGTCTTGACCCTGTGCCTCATGGGAACAGTCCAGCCATGTCTTCCCTGGACCGGAATCAAGCATCCTAGGACCGGTTTCTGGCTATCAGCCAGGATAGCTTGACTCCAGTGGCGTAGTGAGCACGGGACCCACGACTGGGCATACCCTTACCACATAGGGCGAACAGCAAAACACACAAGATGATGGACGGAATGTTGCACAATGGCAAAACATTCACCCCCAGTCACAGATCTGGGTTTAATCCATCGTTATTTTGCTCACCACGCCACCCCAGTTCAGACATGGCCATATGCAAATCAGTCTTGACCCTGTGCCTCATGGGAACAGTCCAGCCCGAACTGCCAAGCCATGTCTTCCCTGGACCGGAATCAAGCATCCTAGGACCGGTTTCTGGCTATCAGCCGTCATCAGCCAGGATAGCTTGACTCCAGTGGCGTAGTGAGCACGGGACCCACGTCTGGGCATACCCTTACCACATAGGGCGAACAGCAAAACACACAAGATGATGGACGGAATGTTGCACAATGGCAAAACATTCACCCCCAGTCACAGATCTGGGTTTAATCCATCGTTATTTTGCTCACCACGCCACCCCAGTTCAGACATGGCCATATGCAAATCAGTCTTGACCCTGTGCCTCATGGGAACAGTCCAGCCATGTCTTCCCTGGACCGGAATCAAGCATCCTAGGACCGGTTTCTGGCTATCAGCCAGGATAGCTTGACTCCAGTGGCGTAGTGAGCACGGGACCCACGCCTGGGCATACCCTTACCACATAGGGCGAACAGCAAAACACACAAGATGATGGACGGAATGTTGCACAATGGCAAAACATTCACCCCCAGTCACAGATCTGGGTTTAATCCATCGTTATTTTGCTCACCACGCCACCCCAGTTCAGACATGGCCATATGCAAATCAGTCTTGACCCTGTGCCTCATGGGAACAGTCCAGCCCGAACTGCCAAGCCATGTCTTCCCTGGACCGGAATCAAGCATCCTAGGACCGGTTTCTGGCGATCAGCCGTCATCAGCCAGGATAGCTTGACTCCAGTGGCGTAGTGAGCACGGGACCCACGTCTGGGCATACCCTTACCACATAGGGCGAACAGCAAAACACACAAGATGATGGACGGAATGTTGCACAATGGCAAAACATTCACCCCCAGTCACAGATCTGGGTTTAATCCATCGTTATTTTGCTCACCACGCCACCCCAGTTCAGACATGGGCATATGCAAATCAGTCTTGACCCTGTGCCTCATGGGAACAGTCCAGCCCGAACTGCCAAGCCATGTCTTCCCTGGACCGGAATCAAGCATCCTAGGACCGGTTTCTGGCTATCAGCCGTCATCAGCCAGGATAGCTTGACTCCAGTGGCGTAGTGAGCACGGGACCCACGTCTGGGCATACCCTTACCACATAGGGCGAACAGCAAAACACACAAGATGATGGACGGAATGTTGCACAATGGCAAAACATTCACCCCCAGTCACAGATCTGGGTTTAATCCATCGTTATTTTGCTCACCACGCCACCCCAGTTCAGACATGGCCATATGCAAATCAGTCTTGACCCTGTGCCTCATGGGAACAGTCCAGCCCGAACTGCCAAGCCATGTCTTCCCTGGACCGGAATCAAGCATCCTAGGACCGGTTTCTGGCTATCAGCCGTCATCAGCCAGGATAGCTTGACTCCAGTGGCGTAGTGAGCACGGGACCCACGTCTGGGCATACCCTTACCACATAGGGCGAACAGCAAAACACACAAGATGATGGACGGAATGTTGCACAATGGCAAAACATTCACCCCCAGTCACAGATCTGGGTTTAATCCATCGTTATTTTGCTCACCACGCCACCCCAGTTCAGACATGGCCATATGCAAATCAGTCTTGACCCTGTGCCTCATGGGAACAGTCCAGCCCGAACTGCCAAGCCATGTCTTCCCTGGACCGGAATCAAGCATCCTAGGACCGGTTTCTGGCTATCAGCCGTCATCAGCCAGGATAGCTTGACTCCAGTGGCGTACTGAGCACGGGACCCACGTCTGGGCATACCCTTACCACATAGGGCGAACAGCAAAACACACAAGATGATGGACGGAATGTTGCACAATGGCAAAACATTCACCCCCAGTCACAGATCTGGGTTTAATCCATCGTTATTTTGCTCACCACGCCACCCCAGTTCAGACATGGCCATATGCAAATCAGTCTTGACCCTGTGCATCATGGGAACAGTCCAGCCCGAACTGCCAAGCCATGTCTTCCCTGGACCGGAATCAAGCATCCTAGGACCGGTTTCTGGCTATCAGCCGTCATCAGCCAGGATAGCTTGACTCCAGTGGCGTAGTGAGCACGGGACCCACGTCTGGGCATACCCTTACCACATAGGGCGAACAGCAAAACACACAAGATGATGGACGGAATGTTGCACAATGGCAAAACATTCATCCCCAGTCACAGATCTGGGTCTAATCCATCGTTATTTTGCTCACCACGCCACCCCAGTTCAGACATGGCCATATGCAAATCAGTCTTGACCCTGTGCCTCATGGGAACAGTCCAGCCCGAACTGCCAAGCCATGTCTTCCCTGGACCGGAATCAAGCATCCTAGGACCGGTTTCTGGCTATCAGCCGTCATCAGCCAGGATAGCTTGACTCCAGTGGCGTAGTGAGCACGGGACCCAGCGTCTGGGCATACCCTTACCACATAGGGCGAACAGCAAAACACACAAGATGATGGACGGAATGTTGCACAATGGCAAAACATTCACCCCCAGTCACAGATCTGGGTTTAATCCATCGTTATTTTGCTCACCACGCCACCCCAGTTCAGACATGGCCATATGCAAATCAGTCTTGACCCTGTGCCTCATGGGAACAGTCCAGCCCGAACTGCCAAGCCATGTCTTCCCTGGACCGGAATCAAGCATCCTAGGACCGGTTTCTGGCTATCAGCCGTCATCAGCCAGGATAGCTTGACTCCAGTGGCGTAGTGAGCACGGGACCCACGTCTGGGCATACCCTTACCACATAGGGTGAACAGCAAAACACACAAGATGATGGACGGAATGTTGCACAATGGCAAAACATTCATCCCCAGTCACAGATCTGGGTTTAATCCATCGTTATTTTGCTCACCACGCCACCCCAGTTCAGACATGGCCATATGCAAATCAGTCTTGACCCTGTGCCTCATGGGAACAGTCCAGCCCGAACTGCCAAGCCATGTCTTCCCTGGACCGGAATCAAGCATCCTAGGACCGGTTTCTGGCTATCAGCCGTCATCAGCCAGGATAGCTTGACTCCAGTGGCGTAGTGAGCACGGGACCCACGTCTGGGCATACCCTTACCACATAGGGCGAACAGCAAAACACACAAGATGATGGACGGAATGTTGCACAATGGCAAAACATTCACCCCCAGTCACAGATCTGGGTTTAATCCATCGTTATTTTGCTCACCACGCCACCCCAGTTCAGACATGGCCATATGCAAATCAGTCTTGACCCTGTGCCTCATGGGAACAGTCCAGCCATGTCTTCCCTGGACCGGAATCAAGCATCCTAGGACCGGTTTCTGGCTATCAGCCGTCATCAGCCAGGATAGCTTGACTCCAGTGGCGTAGTGAGCACGGGACCCACGTCTGGGCATACCCTTACCACATAGGGCGAACAGCAAAACACACAAGATGATGGACGGAATGTTGCACAATGGCAAAACATTCACCCCCAGTCACAGATCTGGGTTTAATCCATCGTTATTTTGCTCACCACGCCACCCCAGTTCAGACATGGCCATATGCAAATCAGTCTTGACCCTGTGCCTCATGGGAACAGTCCAGCCCGAACTGCCAAGCCATGTCTTCCCTGGACCGGAATCAAGCATCCTAGGACCATTTTCTGGCTATCAGCCGTCATCAGCCAGGATAGCTTGACTCCAGTGGCGTAGTGAGCACGGGACCCACGTCTGGGCATACCCTTACCACATAGGGCGAACAGCAAAACACACAAGATGATGGACGGAATGTTGCACAATGGCAAAACATTCACCCCCAGTCACAGATCTGGGTTTAATCCATCGTTATTTTGCTCACCACGCCACCCCAGTTCAGACATGGCCATATGCAAATCAGTCTTGACCCTGTGCCTCATGGGAACAGTCCAGCCCGAACTGCCAAGCCATGTCTTCCCTGGACCGGAATCAAGCATCCTAGGACCGGTTTCTGGCTATCAGCCGTCATCAGCCAGGATAGCTTGACTCCAGTGGCGTAGTGAGCACGGGACCCACGTCTGGGCATACCCTTACCACATAGGGCGAACAGCAAAACACACAAGATGATGGACGGAATGTTGCACAATGGCAAAACATTCACCCCAGTCACAGATCTGGGTTTAATCCATCGTTATTTTGCTCACCACGCCACCCCAGTTCAGACATGGCCATATGCAAATCAGTCTTGACCCTGTGCCTCATGGGAACAGTCCAGCCCGAACTGCCAAGCCATGTCTTCCCTGGACCGGAATCAAGCATCCTAGGACCGGTTTCTGGCTATCAGCCGTCATCAGCCAGGATAGCTTGACTCCAGTGGCGTAGTGAGCACGGGACCCACGTCTGGGCATACCCTTACCACATAGGGCGAACAGCAAAACACACAAGATGATGGACGGAATGTTGCACAATGGCAAAACATTCACCCCCAGTCACAGATCTGGGTTTAATCCATCGTTATTTTGCTCACCACGCCACCCCAGTTCAGACATGGCCATATGCAAATCAGTCTTGACCCTGTGCCTCATGGGAACAGTCCAGCCCGAACTGCCAAGCCATGTCTTCCCTGGACCGGAATCAAGCATCCTAGGACCGGTTTCTGGCTATCAGCCGTCATCAGCCAGGATAGCTTGACTCCAGTGGCGTAGTGAGCACGGGACAAACGTCTGGGCATACCCTTACCACATAGGGCGAACAGCAAAACACACAAGATGATGGAAGGAATGTTGCACAATGGCAAAACATTCACCCCCAGTCACAGATCTGGGTTTAATCCATCGTTATTTTGCTCACCACGCCACCCCAGTTCAGACATGGCCATATGCAAATCAGTCTTGACCCTGTGCATCATGGGAACAGTCCAGCCCGAACTGCCAAGCCATGTCTTCCCTGGACCGGAATCAAGCATCCTAGGACCGGTTTCTGGCTATCAGCCGTCATCAGCCAGGATAGCTTGACTCCAGTGGTGTAGTGAGCACGGGACCCACGTCTGGGCATACCCTTACCACATAGGGCGAACAGCAAAACACACAAGATGATGGACGGAATGTTGCACAATGGCAAAACATTCATCCCCAGTCACAGATCTGGGTTTAATCCATCGTTATTTTGCTCACCACGCCACCCCAGTTCAGACATGGCCATATGCAAATCAGTCTTGACCCTGTGCCTCATGGGAACAGTCCAGCCCGAACTGCCAAGCCATGTCTTCCCTGGACCGGAATCAAGCATCCTAGGACCGGTTTCTGGCTATCAGCCGTCATCAGCCAGGATAGCTTGACTCCAGTGGCGTAGTGAGCACGGGACCCACGTCTGGGCATACCCTTACCACATAGGGCGAACAGCAAAACACACAAGATGATGGACGGAATGTTGCACAATGGCAAAACATTCACCCCCAGTCACAGATCTGGGTTTAATCCATCGTTATTTTGCTCACCACGCCACCCCAGTTCAGACATGGCCATATGCAAATCAGTCTTGACCCTGTGCCTCATGGGAACAGTCCAGCCCGAACTGCCAAGCCATGTCTTCCCTGGACCGGAATCAAGCATCCTAGGACCGGTTTCTGGCTATCAGCCAGGATAGCTTGACTCCAGTGGCGTAGTGAGCACGGGACCCACGTCTGGGCATACCCTTACCACATAGGGTGAACAGCAAAACACACAAGATGATGGACGGAATGTTGCACAATGGCAAAACATTCACCCCCAGTCACAGATCTGGGTTTAATCCATCGTTATTTTGCTCACCACGCCACCCCAGTTCAGACATGGCCATATGCAAATCAGTCTTGACCCTGTGCCTCATGGGAACAGTCCAGCCCGAACTGCCAAGCCATGTCTTCCCTGGACCGGAATCAAGCATCCTAGGACCGGTTTCTGGCTATCAGCCGTCATCAGCCAGGATAGCTTGACTCCAGTGGCGTAGTGAGCACGGGACCCACGTCTGGGCATACCCTTACCACATAGGGCGAACAGCAAAACACACAAGATGATGGACGGAATGTTGCACAATGGCAAAACATTCACCCCCAGTCACAGATCTGGGTTTAATCCATCGTTATTTTGCTCACCACGCCACCCCAGTTCAGACATGGCCATATGCAAATCAGTCTTGACCCTGTGCCTCATGGGAACAGTCCAGCCCGTCCATCAATTGTTGTTTTTGCATTTGTCACCCCGAGTGGGACGGGTATGCCCAGACGTGGGTCCCGTGCTCTCCATGCCGCTGGAGTCAAGCTATCCTGGCTGAAGAGGGGTGAAACCCCGAAACCGGTCCTAGGATGCTTGTTTCCAGTCCAGGGAGGACCTGGCCTGGCAGTTCGGGCTGGACTGTTCCCATAGGGCACAGGGTCAAGACTGATTTGCATATGGCTGGGTTCAAACTGGAATGGCATGGTGAGCAAAAAAACGATGGATTTAGGCCCAGATCTCTGTACTGGGGTGAATGTATGACATTGTTCTGCATTCTGTCCATCAATTGTTGGTTTTGGCAGATCCACCTTCGGCGCCGCAGGGTCCTGCGCCGTCTGCTCCGGCCACGGCGCCACAAGGTCCATCGCTGCCGGCTCCGGCCCCAGTGCCACCCTCGGCTCCGGCGCCGCAGTGGGTGCCATTTGTCCCGCCCTTGCCCAGGTTCCAGGACCATTTTGCTCCTACCTGGGATCCGCAGTGGGACACGGCGCCGGTCCGGCGCCGTTCCCGACGCCGTTTGTTCCTTCTCCGTCTCCTGCCCTGCCGCCGCGGTCTGTGCCACATGCGGCGGAGGTGGAGGAAGACTGGGAGGGGTCCGAGGACCCTCTTGCTCGTCAGTGTGACTCTGAGCAGGACTGGGCGGACGATTTGGGGGATGCCGGCGACCTCGACGTCTCCTCTGACCCGGGGTTTGCCTCTCCCCCGCCTACCATGGAGGAGGGCGCCTCCTACACGATGGTGCTCCGTCGGGCAGCTGAGGTTCTCAACATTGATCTCCCTACGGTGGCCCTCAAAATTAACCTCCTCACTGAGGTGCTCCAGACGGCGTCAACTTCGTCGGAGCCCCTGCTGCCATTTAATGACGCCCTCACTGACGTCTTGCTGGGCACTTGGTCGCGGCCAGCCACAGGGGCCCCTGTGGATAAGAACGTCGCCAGGCGTCATCGCCCGGTGACCCTGCCTTTCTGACCACTCATCCTACGCCTGAGAGCCTGGTCATCCAAGCTTCGACATCCCAGAGTGCCTTCCCCACGGTTCCGCCGGATAAGGACTCCAAGAAGCTGGAGCAGTTTGGCAAGCGGTTGTTCTCTTCGGCCAGCTTGGGGCTGCGGTCGGTGAACACCGCTTGCCTATTGGCCCGCTATTCCCACGCAGTGTGGGATACAGTCCACAGGTGTTGCCTCAGTGTCCTGAAGAGACCCACGCTGTGCTGTCCCAAGCTGTTGCCGAGGGTAAAGATGCGGCTAAGTTCGCCATTCGGTGTGGTTTGGACACCGCGGACTCACTAGGTAGAGCGATTTCTACGACTGTGGCGCTTCGTCGCCACGCATGGTTGAGATCTACCGGGTTCTCGCCAGATGTCCAAAGCTTGCTCATGGACATGCCCTTTGATGGCACTCGCCTGTTTGGCGATAAGGCCGACAGTGCGCTGGAGCGTTTTAAGGACTCGCGGGCCAAGTCCTTAGGTCTTTCCACGAAAAGCCCAGCCACTCCTGGTTTTCGTCCCTTTCGTGGCCATGGAAAGGGCACCCAGGCCCGTTCCTTCAGCAAGCCTGTGCAGAACCAGCCTCAACGCAGACGCGGTTTCCGCAGGGGCGGATCTGGGAATCAGCGTGGGGGTCAGTCCACCTCCGCCCCCGCTGCTTCTGCCTCCAAACCTTTCTAATCCGAGCTTTGGGGGGCACCCCACGCCAGTGGGTGGCAGGATCCGCCATCATCTCCCCCACTGGCACGCTATCACATCGGACAAGTGGGTTTTGCAGATCATCCACAGGGGTTACGCCCTTCCCTATCAGTCCGCCCCTCCAGCCATGCCACCTCAGTTCCACCGCATGTCGGGGGACCACTTGGCACGTCTCCTGCAGGAAGTCACGGCCCTCTTGGCCAAGGGGGCCATCGAGTGTGTTCCTGGGCCAGAAGTAGGGAGTGGTTGTTATTCCCACTACTTTCTGGTCCCCAAGAAGGACAAGGGGGGCTTGCGCCCCATCTTGGACCTCAGGAACGTCAATCGCTTCCTCCGGAAGGAGAAGTTCAAGATGTTGACTCTGGCTCAGGTCTTGGCTGCCCTCGACCCTGGAGACTGGAAGGTAGCGTTGGACTTGCAGGACGCCTATTTTCACATCCCCGTCCTGCCGGCCCACCGGCGTTACCTGCGGTTCACGGTAGGCCAGGAGCATTTTCAGTTTGCCGTGCTCCCCTTCGGCCTTACAAGCGCCCCTCCGGTGTTCACGAAGGTGATGACGGTGGTCGCAGCTCATCTGCGCAGGTCAGGGGTGTCAGTCTTCCCCTACCTCGACGACTGGTTGTTGAAGGCGGGCTCGCCCCAGGCAGTCGTCACCCACCTTCAGACTACGGCCGACCTCCTGCATTTGCTGGGGTTCTCCATCAACGTGCCGAAGTCACACCTGAGTCCCTCTCAGAAGCTCCCCTTCATCGGAGCGGTTCTGGATTCGACGCTGTTTCGGGTTTATCCTCCCGAGCAGCGAGTCCGGGATATTCAGGCTATGATTCCGATCTTTCAGCCTCTCTCCCGGGTTTCAGTCAGGATGACCCTCCGGCTCCTGGGCCTGATGGCCTCCTGCATCCTGCTGGTGCACCATGCCAGATGCAGGCTCTGCAGAGGGACCTGAAGTTCCAGTGGGCACAGCATCAGGGCAACCTGTCCGATCATGTCCAGATCTTGGAGGTCACTGCACGGCAATTGCAGTGGTGGCTCACGAATCGCGATTGGGTCAATGGCAGATCTCTCTCCCTTCCCCAACCGGAGCACACAGTGGTGACGGATGCGTCCCTCCTGGGATGGGGTGGCCACTTGGAAGAGGCGGAGATCAGAAGCCTCTGGTCTCCGGCGGAGTCCCGGCTCCATATCAATCTTTTGGAGCTGCGGGCGATCCGACTTGCACTGAAGGCATTCCTTCCCTCTGTTCGGGGAAGTGTAGTGCAGGTGTTCACGGACAACACCACTGCCATGTGGTATTGCAACAAGCAGGGCGGGGTGGGGTCGTGGACCCTATGTCAGGAGGCTCTGCGCCTCTGGACTTGGCTGGAACGTCAAGGCATTACCTTGGTGGTTCAACACCTGGCAGGTTCTCTGAACGCCAGGGCGGACGAACACAGCCGCCGGTGCTTGATGGATCACGAATGGCGTCTGAACTCGGACGTGGCGCAAGTTCTCTTTCTGCAGTGGGGAGAGCCTTGGTTAGATCTATTCGCCACCGAAGAGATCGCGCAATGTCATCAGTCTCTGCATCAAAGCCTGTTACTCGTTGGCTAAGAAGGAGCCTCCTGTGGGGCTGCGTGCCCATTCTACCAGGGCGACAGCAGCCACTACTGCCTTGGGACGCGTCGTCCCCTTGCAGGATATGTGTCAGGCAGCTACGTGGGCCTCGTTGCACACGTTTACCAAGCATTACTGCCTTTACAGTCAGGTCCGGAGAGACGGCTTCTTTGGCCGTTCTGTTCTCCGTGACTTTCTGGTGTAATCCATTCGCAGACCCTCCACCGGGGTTGGTATTGCTGGGGTATCTATTCTAAGGTAAGGAATCTATCACTAACGTGTCTCTTTCAGATGCACAAGTTACTACTTGTGTAACGATATATCTGTAAGAGACATTAGTTAGTGATAGATTCCTTACCGCCCCACCCATCCTCCCCATTCTGCGAACTGATTTCTAGGGTTAAGGTCATCCCTTTCAGGGCCCTAGTTTCATGGCACCAATGGCCAGTTTCTTGCATGGCTCTGCGTTCCTGGCGCGGAAAATCGTGTACAGAACTGACGTCAGCGCGCATGGGTGGCGCCTAAGTAGTCTCCGTGACGTCATCTCGGTGCTACGACGCCAGCAACGGACGCGGAGCCGCACAACGTCACCTACTGACGCGCAGAGGTACTGCTAGCGAAAAACTTTCCGGATCCAGTCTGACGCCTGGGGATATTCTAAGGTAAGGAATCTATCACTAACTAATGTCTCTTACAGATATATCGTTACACAAGTAGTAACTTGTGCAACAGCCTGAATCTGACTATTAGCAAGAAACATCTTAACAGATTACAGATGGTGCAAAATGCGGCGGCCAGGCTGCTGACGGGCACTCCAAGGTTTATGTCGGTCAGAAATGGCCTACGTTGTCTTCATTGGCTTCTGATAAAACAACAAGCTCAATTCAAGGCTCTCTGTACGGTCTTTAAGTCCCTAATGGGGAGCGGCCCAGAAGACCTAAAAAAGCGCATTCAATGGTATGTCCCCGGAGAACGCTGCGCTCAAAGGAAGCAAAGCGGGTGATCGTTCCCAGAGCCAAAAAGGCTAACTGGGGTGGAAGGAGCTTTGTTCTAAGTGCCACTAAGGCATGGAACGAGCTTCCGTTATATCTTAGGACTGCCACGGAGCTCCTGTCGTTCAGGAAAGATCTAAAAACTTGGTTGTTTTCAGCTTAGTCTCAGTCTGAGCCAGGGGCGGTGGGACCAGGTAGATAGTGATTAGCGCCAGGACACCCTTGGGTAGCAGTGCGCTTTATAAGCCTATATAACATAACACCCGAACCTGTCCAGCCTCCACCTCTTTGCGTGGAGATTGAGCGGCGGCAGTTGATTCCTTTCAACTTGCCTCCTGAAGTTTGTGACGTTATTCTGGCAGCCAGGCGTCCCTCTACTAAAGTGGTATACGCCTGCAGGTGGAACAAGTTTGTGGCATGGTGCACAGCAAAGGCTGTGAATCCCCTTTCTGCCCCTCTTTCTGAAGTACTACTGTTCCTCCTTTCTTTGGCCCAGCAGGGCTCTGCTCTGGGCACTATCAAGGGCTACCTTTCTGCAATTTCTGCCTTTCTCAGGCTACCTGATCAGCCCTCTCTTTTCAAGTCCCCTGTTGTAAATAGATTTCTCAAAGGCATTACACACCTTTTTCCTCCTATTCCTTTCGTGATGCCTCAGTGGGACTTGAATCTGGTTCTTACATACTTGATGTGCGCTCCCTTTGAGCCTCTTCACAACTGTCCTCTTCGTCTCTTGACATTGAAGACTGCCTTCCTGGTGGCCATCACCTCCGCTAGGCGGGTGAGTGAGCTCCAGCCTCTTTCTTGTAAGCCTCCTTTCCTTTCAGTCCATCCGGACAAGGTTGTGCTCAGGCCCCGTCCTTCCTTTTTGCCAAAAGTGGTTACGGCCTTTCACATTGGGCAGACTATTACCTTGCCCACCTTCTTTCCGCCTCCGCATCCTTCCAGAGAGGAAGAGAGGCTCCACCGTCTTGACCCAAAAGGTGCGCTCTCATTTTATCTTAACCGCACACAGCAGTTCCGGGTGGATGACCAGCTCTTTGTTGGCTACGTTGGCACCAAGAAAGGTCGGGCGGTACACAAGAGAACTATCTCACACAAGAGAACTATCTCCCGCTGGGTTGTCTTGTGCATCAAAGCCTGTTACTCTTTGGCTAAAAAAGAACCTCCGGTGGGGCTGCATGCTCATTCCACCAGAGCTACTGCAGCCACTACTGCATTGGGACGTGGTGTCCCCCTGCAAGACATCTGTCAGGCAGCCACGTGGGCCTCGCTGCACACGTTTACCAAGCATTATTGCCTGGACAGCCAAGTCCGGAGAGACTGCTTCTTTGGCCGTTCTGTTCTCCGTGACTTTCTGGTGTGATCTTAGTTCGCAGACCCACCACCGGGGTTGGTATTGCTGGGGTATCCATTCTAAGGTAAGGAATCTATCACTATGTGTTTCTTTCAGATGAACAAGTTACTTACCTTCGGTAACGATATATCTGTAAGAAACATTAGTAGTGATAGATTCCTTACCGCCCCACCCATCCTCCCCGTTCTGCGAACTGATTTCTAGGGTTAAGGTCATCCCTTTCAGGGCCCTAGTTTCAATGCACCAGTGGTCAGTATCTTGCATGGCTCTGCGTTCCTGGCGCGGAAAGTCGTGTACAGAACTGGCATCAGCGCGCGTGGGCGGCGTCTAAGTAGCGCCCGCGACGTCATCTCGGCGACCACGACGCCAACGACGGCCGCGGAGCTGCACGATGCCACCTACCGATGCGCAGGGGTACTGCTGACGAAAACTTTCCGGATCCAGTCTGACGCCTGGGGATATTCTAAGGTAAGGAAGCTATCACTACTAATGTTTCTTACGGATATATCGTTACCGAAGGTAAGTAACTTGTTCGACAAGCAAACAAGGCAAAATATGTGATACAGCTCCTGTGCATTAGTTGTAAGCACTTTCTTTGTGTTACTGAGCCATTTATTTTGGACGTGGCTTTAAATTATATGCCTTTTTAAGGGCCTTTAGATAAGCTAACCAGACTACTGTCATATGTTTGGCTTCCTGAATCATTTCTGCCGATTAATTTGAGCAAAACTGAAAGGTATAGTCTATGATTTGCTTTGGCGATGTTCTCTTAGTGCCGAAGTCCGATTTCTATGTAAATGTTAATCTTCAGCTCTAGCACATACTAGTATAATAAAACTGGTGTGGATTTGAGCAATTCTAGGCCACTTTTTTTGATTATTTGTAAAACATGCTTCATAGCAGAACTGTCATGAATTATCAGTTGACCATGATTGCAGTTTTTGTAGCTGTAGAACACATGCTTTCCACACTCCAGCCAACTAGTGTTTGGCTCGGAACATTATTATTATTATTTTTTTTTTTTTACAGAGTTTTATATAGCGCAAACTTGACCCGAATCGGGTATCAGAGCGCTTTACATAGCACCAGTTGACTTACATGAGGACACATTCATTTTTTTTGGTAGGCACGGGGAGATTACATTACAACATTACAACTAGTTTTTCTTCTACGAAGCTCTTTCAGTTTCAAGATGACTTTTGATACCGCCTCTAAAACGCTCAGTGCAGCAGGCTTCACCTTTGGCTGCTATTTTTCCACCATTGGGTTTGGACATGTTCTCACATGCTCTGTTCCGCTGTGCATCACAACCTACATTTTGACACCGGAGGACTGGGACTGGATTGGTGAAAATGCTTTGTGCATCTTACTGTAGTAGACTGATTTCTGAAAGCATTGTTAGACGTTCCTGGGAACAGGTTGTATTAGAGTGACCCGTGTGGGCAGGGGCGGCTGCTCCGCTGAAGCAGAGGAGCATCGCCCACTGCTTTTTAGCAGCGAAATAAAGGAAAAATAAAATGATAATAACTAAAGTTATTATTATTTTATTTGTTCCTGGTGCTGCAGTTTTTCAGGGTGGGGCGAGGCTGCTCCGATGACAGAGGAGCAAGAGGAGGAGTGGTTTGCCCACAAGTGCGCATGAATGTTTGGCCGCCCGTCTCGGGCCCACCAAACATTCATGCGCGCTTTGCATGTTCTCCACCCAGGCTGCATGACAGCCTGGGTGGAGAACAACCCCAGGCTCCCATTCCCTCACCGAACTACAGCGCGCAGACCAATCACAATGCTGCATTGCAGCGCTGTGATTGGTCAGGGGAGCCTCAGTGCTTCCTGTTTCGTTCCCGACACGAGGAGAGACACGCCGATAAGGTAAGTGTTTTTTTCCCTTATTTTTAGATCCCCGCATCCTGCCCCCGCCCTGCCACTCCTGATCCGTGCCAGCCGCCACTGTGTGTGGGGAGAGTGTATGGGGAATACGCCTTTTCAATACTGCCCTTCATACAATCAAACTCCTGTGGTCGAACCAGTATCAGGTTTGTCACCTCTGTCTACTGGGAGACCACAACAAAAGTGCCTGTTTGGCTTATAAAGACTTTGGTTCGAAGAAAACTATTCAGCATCAATGTGAATTGTGTTGGGTACATTATCTCCAGTGCAGCAATGAGTCTACCTCGTCACCATTCACCATAGTAGCTAAGAAAGTCAAAGGAGCCCCCACATGGACAGAGGGAGGCCCATTCGGTACTCCCAATGCCATGCATGCGGGGAGTCCCATATAATGTCTTCTCTGACGACTCAGACTCAAGAGAAGACTCTCCAGGGCCCTCCACAAAACACACACCCAGGGCTAAGACAACACCTCGGGTTTCTATTACTAACGCCAAGAGCTGGGTCCATCCCTCATAGCTGCGGGTGCATACTGCACCTTTAAGTACTGCGGATCCTCCCTCTAAGTTCCAATCTTGAACAGAGTCTCGGCTCAAAACCAAGAAACTGCCCTGCGAGCACCATACCTTGACGACAGGAAATGCCCTAGAAGAAACCTGAAGAGTCTTCCACCTCCCAATACTAGCAAAACCGTTCAGGTATCCCTTAAAGTGGCAAATTATAATCATAATATTATGTTCGAGGCATATGAGCTGCAGAATACATACTTGTGCATAGATCGCCATCTGGTGTTGGGCTCGGATGTTTGCACTTTGTTGTTGTCTTGGAAGAAGTCTTTTGTAGTCACGAGATAGGTGACTCCTCCCTTGGACGATAGTGCGCATGGGCATCGACTCCATCCTTAGATTGTTTTTTTCCGACATCGTGTTCGGATGTGACTTGCTGCGCTCCGGTTCGGTACCGTGTTTCCAACCCTTTTCGACGCGCAACCCATCTCCACTCGACGGTATTGTTTCGTTCGCGTGCCCCTCCGATGCGCTAACTTCAAATTCCTCGATTCCGGTCGTCGACGCGGGCCGTTTGGCCTATCTGCGCCATTCGACCCTACGGCTAATGGAAAGGACTCCATTTAAAAAATGCCCCCAGTATGGAGCTAAATTTCCACACAGTGACCACCACAAGGTCTGCAACCTTTGCCTCTCACCAGAACACGAGGAAAGGGATTGCCAGGCCTGCGCCTCTCTTCGCTCCAAAAAGACTATCCGTGATCGCCGGGCTCGACGACACGTTATGGCTCAACAGACTACACCGGTGCCACACAACATTTTCGGCGAAGGCCCCGATGTTCCAGAGGCAGAGGATTCGGAGGAGCTCGAAATAGTTTCTGAAGCTGATGACTCCGACTCCGATGACCACATTACTCCAGGTCAACGAGTGAGTACAAACGTCCATGCCCCTGCCCCACCCGATAAACAGAAGGCTCCGGTCAAACCTTCGCCTGAAGGCCTAGGTCGAGACCGAGGAAAGACTTCAGAAGCCCCGGCTTCGGGCCCGGCTCCGAACACAAGGGAAAAGCCTTCCGGCGGCTCGGGACCGAGCAAGCCACACGTTGGTACCCATAAAACACCTTCGGTACCGAAATCAGGGTCACACCCTACTCCCGTTACCCCCAAAAAGGCCTCGGTATCGAACCCTTCGACACCGAAAGAACATAAGGCCTCAAACACAAAGAAACACCGAAAACCTTCGGATCCAAAGAAGATTTCGGACTCGACACAGACATCGAAGCCAAAGGAGCACAAGACCACTCCTACGGCTCCAGAACCGAAATCAAAACCACGCTCGGAACCGAAAAAATAGGCACCGAAAGAAGACAAGCAGGAAGAACTGTTTCGGCCAGATCCTACGGATCCAAAACAAAAGACTTTACATATTGACCCTAAAACAGGCCATATTGGCAGTATCCCATCAAAAAAGAGGAAATTGGATACCTCACACTGACCTGAGGTACCTGTGAAGAAAAGAGACTTTGCAACTTCACCTCTAAGACCCTCTTCTCCTATTCTTCCTACCAAACCTTTGTCTCCCACAAACTCTCCTATACACTCTCCTAGATTCTCTCCAGTACTTCCATACTCCCCCTTACCACCACAGGATGAGGATGATCTAGGGGATGGGGGTGGACACGATAAGGATCCTTTAGATGACCCTGATGATCACACTACTCCACCACAGGAAACATGGGAAGATTACAACAATCCCACAGATCCTCCAGACCTTCCTGATCCGGATGTATACCCATCTAGGCCATCCCCTCCAGATGACAATATAGGTTTTAGCCAGCTCATTAATAGGGCTGCGCAATATCATGGGGTTGAGCTACATTCAGACCCCATGGACGAACATTTCCTACTAGATACATTTGCTCAGTCACAAAAATCAATACATACATTACCCATGCTTAAAGGTGTCATTAAACATGCAACAGACATATTTAAAGACCCTGTCAGGACCAGGATTCTCAATCCTCGGATTGATAAAGTATAAACCTGCCCCTAACGATTCCATTTACATTAAAGGACAACTCCCTTTAGATTCTTTGGTAGTCTCAAATGCAAGAAAACGCGCTAATTCCCAAACCTCTGGTGATGCTCCACCTCCAGACAAGGAGTCTAAACTGCAGGATGCCTCAGGCAAACAAGTTGCCTCACAAGCAGCCAATCATTGGAGAATAGCTAATGCACAGGCATTGCTTGCCAGATATGATAGGGCTCACTACGATGAGCTTGAAGATCTTATTCAACATTTACCTGACCAATACAAAGCCAAGGCCAACGATCTGGTCCAAGAGGGCAAGTTGATTACAAATGCATCCATCAAATGTGCCCTCGATGCAGCAGACACTGCATCTAGATCTGTCAACACCAGTGTCTTGCTTCGCAGACATGCATGGTTGCGCATTTCTGGTTTTAAACAAGAAGTGCAAACTACTGTCTTAAATCAGCCGTTCGATCAAGAACACCTCTTTGGCCCAGCTGTGAATATAGCGTTGGAGAAGATGAAAAAAGACACACACTGCAAAATCAATGGGAGCATTACAATCTCAAACACCACGAGGTTCCTTTCGTCGCTCCTTTTATAGGGGCGCATCCAAAAACATTAGCACAGACACTACTTCCTCCTCCTACAAGAGTCCCACACAAATATCCTCCAACAGGGGATATTTTAGAGGTGGGTACAGAGGAAATAGTAACAAGGGTAGAGGCCGAGGTAACAACAACCGAACCTCCCCTACTACTAAACAGTGACTTCCCTCCTCTCCCTCCAGACCTTTCCACTCCGGTCGGAGGAAGACTCTCACAGTTCCTACCTGTCTGGAACTCCATCAATACAGACAGTTGGGTAAGACAAATTATCCAGTATGGTTACTGCCTGGAACTTGCCTCAACTCCCCCCAACCATACCTCCCAGACAACGTCCAATGTCCACGGAACATCTAACACTCCTGAAACAGGAGGTTCTCTCACTTCTTCAAAAGCATGCAATAGAACCAGTTCCCCTTCAGCATCAAGGCACAGGGGTTTACTCCCTCTATTTTCTCATCCCCAAAAAGGACGGTACTCTCACAACAATACTGGACCTCAGACCTTTGAATATCTACATACAATCAGACCACTTTCACATGGTCACCCTTCAACAGGTCCTTCCACTGCTCCAACAAGGCGATTTCCTTGCCACTCTAGATCTCAAGGACGCCTACTTCCATATTCCTATTCACCCTGCTCACAGGAAATATCTAAGGTTTGTAGTGGACGGTCAGCACTATCAATTCAAGGTCCTCCCATTCGGAGTGACCACAGCACCCAGAGTCTTCACAAAGTGTCTGGCAGTAGTAGCCGCCCACTTGCGAAGACAACAAATTCATGTGTTTCCATACCTGGACGACGGGCTCATAAAAGCCAAGTCACACAGCCAATGTGTTCATCACACACACCAAACGATTCAGCTGCTCCACAACTTGGGGTTCACAATAAACCTCACCAAGTCACATCTTCAACCGTCCCACATACATCAGTATCTAGGGGCCACAATAGACACTTCCAAAGCCCTTGCATACCCCAATCCAGTCAGAATAGCCAGTATGCAAACCCTCATAACAAAATTTCAGCCCCAACACTCACTACCAGCTCGAGTGTTTATGCAGCTAATAGGAATGATGGCCTCTTGCATTTTCATAGTACCTCACGCAAGACTCCAAATGCGCCCTTTACAAGAATGTTTAGCACGTCAGTGGAACCAGGCTCAAGGTCAACTTACAGATCTGATGTTGGTGGACAGCCGCACACATCGCTCTCTGCAGTGGTGGAACACACAAAACCTTTCCAAAGGGCGGCTGTTCCTAGACCCAGTTCCACAGATAGTGCTAACAGCGGACGCATCGCTCACCGGCTGGGGAGCCCATCTATTAAACCATACAATTCAGGGCAGGTGGACCCCTCGACAAAAAGTGCTCCACATCAATCACCTGGAGTTACTGGCAATCTTTCTGGCATTAAAATCATTCCAAACACATCTCATCAACAAGACTGTCCTTGTCCGCACAGACAATATGACAGCAATGTATTATATACAAAAACAAGGAGGAACACATTCTTTGCAGCTTTCTCAACTAGCGCAAAGCATTTGTGTAGGAAAGTGGGTTTCTGTTGCAGTAACCCCCCCCCACTTTTTGCCTGATAACTGATGCACTTTTCCTTGGTGTGCCCTGGGTCCCTGCCAATCAGGTACCCAGGGCCTGTGTTCCTTCCCTAAAAACTGTACTAAAGCCTAAACCCAATTGGCATCTCTGGCCACAGGTAAGCCCCTGGTAAATGGTACCCTAGGTACCCAGGGCACTGTGACCAGAGAAGACCCCTAAGGGCTGCAGCACTTATTGTGCCACCCTTAGAGGCCCTGTACCCTGACACACACACACTGCCCTTGCAGGCTGAGTGTCTTGGTGCAGAACAAAACAGAGAGTCGACATGGCACACATCCCTGTGTGCCATGCCCACAAACACACTGCCCTGGCATACCTCAGTCACCCCTCTAGCTGGGTGCCCTATGCCAGTGGTGAGGGTACAGGTGCATGAGTCCTGTGCCCCTACAGTACCCAGGTCCATTCCTGGGCACTGTAAGTGCAGTGCTGCCATTCCGAGTATATGGTGCTGGGAGGTCGTCAGCACGAACTCCACAGCACCATGATGGCTGCACTGAAGACTGAGAAGTTTGGTATCAAACTTCTCAGCACAGTAAACCCACACTGATGCCAGTGTGGGATTTACTGTAAAATGCCCGACAGAGGGCAACTTAGAGTTGCCCCCTGAACCTAACCTACAATCCACGTCTTGTCTGAGGGGCTGCCTAGGCTGCCACACAGCAGACATGTTGCTGGACCCCTGGGTAGAGAGCCATCCGCTCTCCCGGGCCTGCAACAATGCACGTCCTGGGCGAGGTGCTAGGCCTCCTCCCCAGGATGGGCAGGGGAAGCTTCAAAGGCATTCCGCCTTGTGAGCTTCCCCAGACCACTTGCTGTACTCAGCAACTGGTCCCCACCGGTTCTTCCCCCCATCCTGGCGGGAAACACCAAGGGAGGAAAGGGGGTGTGCCAGCCTCTGCCAACCCCACCCCTCAGGTGGGGGAGGCGAGGTGAAGCACATCTCCGGGCTCTCGCCATCTTGAAGAGGGGGAGCCCTGCCCAATCAGGGCTAGGCTCCTGCCCCCCTCCCACAGGAGAGTGGCAGGATAGGGGGTGTACCCACCCCAGGGCAGGAATGGGTCCCTGCCCTTTACCTACCTGTAACGCCCCTAAATCTAGTATTTAGGGGCACCCTGAACCTTCCTTCCTCAGATTCCCGCAACCTAAGAAGAAAAAGGACGAAAGAAGACGCCCAGCAGAGGAGACTGCAGAGAACAACTGACTTGGCCCCAGCCCTACCGGCCCATCTGCAGTTTCCAGAGATCCTGCGCCAAAAATCGTCTTGTCCTGCAGCCAGCGACCTCCAGAACCCCGGGGAGGACTGACTGCCTTCAACAAAGACCGGATCTCCTGTGAACAGCAGCTCTGTTCAAAAGAAACACCAAACAAAGACTCCGAGCCTGCTGAGGAAAAAGAAACCCGACGCCTGGAACCACCACTGCACCCGTCGCCTACAGCCCGAGTTCAAGTTGCCCACCGGTCCCAGCGGGGTCCCCCAGCTCTCCAGAGTCCGAGTCCACCGTGGGTTGACCCCTCCAGGACTCCCCGACGTCGCCTGCAGCCTCTGCACGGAGACCCCCCCCCAACCGCGAGTGGCCCGGTAAGGTGAAATCCGACCTCAAAAGACACCCCTGCATCCAGCCGCCCTGCGCCCTGGAGAAAGGAACCCGAGGTGCACCTACGTCCCCGAGCCCTCCAACTTACCTGCCCAGCTGTTGGTTCCTCCTGGAAGTCTTCCTGGACCGAGCCTGCAGCTGAAAACCAAAACCGAAAATCTCCATTGAAATCAACAGGGCACCCGACCTCAAAACAGCACCCTGCACCCGGCCGCCCTAGTGCCGCTGAGGGTGCCCCTTCTGTGCTAACTTGGTCCCCCACGTGCCCTGAGCTTAACCCTAGGAGCTTTGCTCCCACAACCCAGTGGCCTGCTTGCCAGCAGCCACCAACCGGAGTCCCCCTATCCTCCATAGGATAACATTGGGCCTCAACACTCTGCAACCGGCCGCCCTAGTGCCGCTGAGGGTGTAACAGTGCATCACTGACCCTGGGAGACCCCTGAGTCTAACCCCAGAACCCTAACTCAAAAGACCGATTACTTACCTCGAAACCGATAACTCATTTTTCCTCATAGGATAACATGGACACTTTTTCTTCCAAAAGTTTCCAAGTGTCGACTTTTGAAAACTAAGAATATTCTTTAAAAATCGTACAAACTACAAAAACGTAATTACTTACCTGTTGTAGTAAATGTCCCAGTGCTGAATCTAGGAGTCCAGCACTGGATTGCAAAAGTAACGTTAAAGTAGCTTACCGGCGAATTGAATTTCCTTCCATAGGGTAACATTGACTGGTTTCACTTGGAAATTCTTGTAAGTGTCGAGTTTTGAGACTTTAAAATATTCACCTAAAACCAGTCTAATTACCAAAACGAATTTACTCACCTGTTATCAGGAGAGATCCCAGTGCTGGACTTTGGTGCCCAGCACTGACCCTGAAAAGTAATCATAACTGTACTTACCGGTAACTCGAATTTCCTTCCATAGGATAACATTGCCTGGTTTTTGCTGAAAAAGTTTCTAAGTGTCGATTTTGCAAACTTACAAATATTCGTTAAAAATCGCCTGTATAACAAAAACACATTCTTCCAACTGTTTACAGGAGATGCACCAGTACTGGATCCAGGATCCAACACTGAGTTAGAAAAAGTAACAATAACCCCACTTACCTGCTAAGTGAATTCCCTTCCATAGGATAACATTGGTGATTCTATGGGAAAAAGTTTCTAAGTGTCAACTTTTAAAATACAATAATATTCCTTAAAAATTACAACTGTAACCAAAACGCTTTTACTCAACTGTTTACAGGAGATGTCCCAGGACTGAATCTAGGATCCAGTCCTGTGGTAAGAAAAGTAATCCAAAAAGTAATCAATTGCATTTAACTAGAAATTCCCATTGAGCTCAATGTATAATTGTGTTTAAAATTGTGTTGCCTATTGCAACCACTGTAACTATTGCATTCAAAAGTCTATTGCCTATTGAAAGTATTGACCTAAAGCATCTCAATCTGAGAAAGTATATTTTGATACCTATTGTTGGTTCTAAAATAAAACAACAATATATTTTTATATACAAAACAATTGGCCTAGAGTTCAGTTCTTGAGTGTGTGAGACCATTTGCTGACTGAGTGTGTACAACAAATGCTTTACACTGTCCTCTGATACTGCCTTACTGCTCGACCAAGCTACCACTTTAGAGAGTAAGGTTATATCTAACTTTAGCCTCTGCCAAACCTCTGGGGACTGTGGACTCTGTGCACACTGTACCTTACTTTGGTCCAGTATATACAGAGCCACTTTCTTACAATATGGAAATGGGCCATCCCACAAAAGATATACCTTCTAGCCGAACATCTTCCAGGGGTACACAATCAGATTGCGGATCTGCTCAGTCGTCAGACACAGCACATCCACGAATGGGAACTTCATCCGCGAGTTCTTCATCCGTTTTTTCAGATGTGGGGCCACCCAGACATAGATCTGTTCGCCACACATGCAAACGCAAAATGCCCAACCTTCGCCGCCAGGTATCCACACCCATTGTCCAAGGGCAATGCGATATGGATGAACTGGTCAGGCAGATTTGCGTTCGCTTTTCCGCCACTCCCGCTCATTCCATTAGTAGTGCGCAAACTCAAACAACAGTCTCTCAAGATAATCCTGGTTGCTCCAACATGGGCCCGGCAACCATGGTTCACAACACTACTGGAACTCTCAGTAGTTCCACACCAAAAACTACAACTCTCCACAAAGCTTCTTACACAGAACCATGGAGAGATGAGGCATCCAGATCCAGCTCAACTAAACCTAGCGATCTGGCTCCTGAAGTCCTAGAGTTTGGTTACCTCAACCTCCCACCAGACTGTATGAACATTATTAGAGAAGCTAGACGCCCTACTACTAGAGCTTGCTATGCAGCCAAATGGAAAAGATTTGTCATTTACTGCAATAACAACACAATTGACCCACTAGATGCTTCAATTCAAAATATTATTTGTTATTTACTGCATCTACAAAGATGTAATCTGGCATACACATCCATAAGATTACATCTTGCCGCAATTGCTGCTTACCTACAAAACAGACAACATTTGTCATTGTTTAAGGTACCTGCCATCAAAGCATTTATGGAAGGCCTTAAAAGGATAATTCCTCCCAGAATCCCACCCTCTCCAGCGTGGAATTTAAACATTGTCCTTACTAGGCTCATGGGTCCTCCATTTGAACCTCTACACAAATGCGAACTGCAGTTCCTTACATGGAAAGTAGCTTTCCTTGTCAGAATCACCTCTCTCAGACGAGTAAGTGAGATCCAGGCTTTAACCATACAAGAACCATTCTTACAAATACATCATAAAGTGGTTCTTAGAACAAATCCCAAATTCCTTCCCAAAGTAATCTCTGCTTTCCATCTTAATCAATCTGTGGAATTACCCGTTTTCTTCCCACAACCAGATTCTGTAGCAGAGAGAGCTCTTCACACACTTGATGTCAAAAGAGCTATACTTTATTACATTGACAGAACTAAACCTTTTAGAAACACAAACCAACTGTTTGTAGCTTTCTCTCCACCTCATACAGGAAACCCCATTTCCAAAGCTGGAATTGCCAGGTGGATAGTCAAATGTATTCAAATATGCTACCACAAAGCAAAACGCACATTAACAATTCCCCCTAGAGCGCACTCAACACGCAAACTAGGGGCTTCCATGGCATTCTTAGGAAACATTCCCTTAGATGACATTTGTAAAGCAGCAACATGGTCTACGCCACACACCTTCACCAAACACTATTGTGTAGATGTGCAGGCAAAACAACAAGCTTCTGTGGGCCAGGCTGTTCTTAAAACACTTTTTCAGACCACTGCAACAGATACAGGTGGCCACCGCTAAGGAGAGCACTGCTGTACAGTCTATGCACAAGTATGTATTCTGCAGCTCATATGCCTCGAACGGAAAATGCTACTTACCAGTATGCATCTGTTCTTGGCATGTAGAGCTGCAGAATCACATACGCCCACTCGCCTCCCCGGTACCTCTATCTGTTCCAGGGTTATCTTACTTAGATACACTACACATGGACATCTTTTCTCTTTCTCACAAACTCCATCATTTCCCTTCATGGCGAAAAACAATCTAAGGATGGAGTCGATGCCCATGCGCACTATCATCCAAGGGAGGAGTCACCTATCTCGTGACTACAAAAGACTTCTTCCAAGACAACAACAAAGTGCAAACATCCGAGCCCAACACCAGATGGCGATCTATGCACAAGTATGTGATTCTGCAGCTCTACATGCCAAGAACAGATGCATACTGGTAAGTAGCATTTTCCTTAAGTCGTTCATGAAAGGATTAAAAAGGGTTATTCACATAGGTTATCTCCTTTGCCTTCGTGGAATTTTAATATTGTTCTAATTAGACATAAGGGGGGTCTCTCTCTTTAAGCACAAACCCCCCGCTAGTAAACAACTTTTTTTTGTCGTGGAGGGTGGTGTATTTTGTTGCCATCACTCCCATATGCAGAGTAAGCACATTTTCAAGCATTCCCAGTGGGAGAATGTTTGTTCAGGTTCAAAATGAACCTGTAGTTGTCAGGAAACATCCCTAGTTTTTGCCTAAATGTGTCACTCCTTTCCATGTTAACTGTCTATTGAATTGCCTTCATTCTTTTCCCACCCACAGTTGGCTGCAGAAAGGATTTTATACACTCTAGATGTTAACAGAACTCTAATGTACTATCTAGCTTGTACCAAGTGCATTAATAGAACAAAACAGTTGCGTTTGTAGAATGTGCTGCTGTAGATCACATGCTCTGCATACACCTGCCATATAGTAACTGTGTTTGTTCCGCACATTAGCAACCTAAAGGAGCATTCCATTAGCAGATGTTTGTGAAGCCACTATGTGGTCAGCTCGCCACACATTTGTTGGAAAGTGCCCCTTTTTGACATGGTAACCCCCACTTTTTGCCTGTTATTTGATGTAATTTCCACTGAAAGTGCACTGGGTTCTTGCTAACCACGTCCCCAGTTCAATTCTACCCCAGTTGGCAATACCTTTAGCCCTCCCTGTAAGTCCCTAGTAAGTGGTATCTCTGGTACCTAGGGCAAGGAGGCTAAAGAGGATCCTTAAGGGCTGCAGCACGAATTCTGCCACCCTAAAGGACCCCTCACCAGACACACACACACTGCCACTGCAGGCTGCATGTCTTGGTGCAGACAGAAGTGAAAACATGACATGGCGCTGCAGACACTGCATGCAGTATAGGTAAGCCAGCCCGAAGGCAAAGTGCATTATACTACATGTGATGACTCCCTTCCGCTGGTCAGTTCCGTTGCTGCTAGTACAAGTGAACAGGGAAACCATATTAAGTACATGTGCTGGACATTGGTGAAAACGAGTTCCCCAGCTACATGATGATTTCACTGAAAATAGGGATGTTTGGTATCAAACATCTCCTATTAATAAACCCACACTGATGTCCGTGTTGGATTTATTAATACATGCACACAGAGGGCACCTTAGAGGTGCCCCCTGGCTCGACCACACTACCCCCTAGAGGAGCACTTTGGGATTGCTAGAGCAAGCCCCTGTCCACTTATAAGGGAATTCCTGGACTCTTTGCACAGTATACCTCTTTTAGATATACCATATAGAGAGCCAGCTTCCTACAACATTCACTAAGCATAATTCTGTGGTTAGTTAGGCCCCCCAAGAAGCACAAGTTTGTGAAACTGCTTTTCAATCAATATAAAGCATGTGATTACAGCTGCACATGTGCCAAATGGAAAAAGATTCTGGTTCTGTGCCTCCTCTTGCTTCTTTGTCAATCTCCAACCTAGAGTTCTGGACCTTACTTTTTAAACCACAGTAGAGAGAAGTATCTGAAGATGACCACCATGCACTGGAGCATTGTTAGCTTATGTTCAACTTTACGAGGGGCTGCTATAGCCCAACTTCTGATCGATGCCGAAAAGGAAAAAATGAATAGACCCGGACCCAACCGTTAGTCCGAAACTGTTTCCCTTTTTAGATGGTGGAATAATGCACAGCATGAGAGTCCAGAAAAGTGTTCAATCTGCAAAGCTATTACAGGTAAGCAATGCTTTTCTTACCTCTAACAACCAGATCTGAAAGAGACACGTTAGTGATAGATTCCTTACCTTAGAATATCCCCAGGCGTCAGACTGGATCCGGAAAGTTTTTTCGTCAACAGTACCCCTGCGCGTCGGTAGGCGTCGTCGTAGGGCTCCGCGTACGTCGCTGGCGTCCTAGCCGCCGAGATGACGTCGTCGGAGCTACTTAGACGCGCCCATGCGCACTGACGTCAGTTCTTTCTTTTTCCGCGCCAGCAGCGCAGATCCGTGAGAGAGCGGTACCCCTAGTTAAAAGTTTTAACTTGGTAATTGTTTGTCGAGTACTCTACTCTGGTGCAGTAGGGATGCCCGGGTTTAAGTCCTGCAGGGCCTGCCGTCGGAACATGTCGGTAGCGGACCCGCACGACGTGTCTCTCTTCTGCTTGGGGCACGCCCATGACCCCGAGGCGTGCCCCTATTGTCGGGCCATAGCGCCGAAAGCTTTGCGGGAGCGTTCCCGAAAGTTGTTGGAGGCCCGGCAATCGGTTACGTGCCGATCGAGGTCCCGCTCCCGTGGGATGTCGAGGGACCGGTCGCTGAGCCGTCACCATCGCTCGTCGGACTCGGGGACAGGTAAGTCACGGCGCCATAAAAAGTCAAAGAAGCGACGTCGCTCGTCTTCTACCCCTCACCGGTCGCGGGACGCGGTGGAGGGGGCGGGGGGGTCACTCCCCCGCGGCTCCGCTGGAGCCTCCGTTGTTGCCAGCGGCCTACCCGCCCTTTCCGGGCCCGCACGCGACTTCGGACGAGATACAGGCCTTCCTGTCGGCCATGGGCAGTTTGTTTGGCCCATCGGGTCCCTCCGGAGAGCCTTCGGGCCCCGCGGACCCGTTGGGTGGGTCTACCCCCGTGCCGCCGCCTTTGGCCTCTGCTACGCCGGCAAAATACCCTGCGGCGCCGCCGGCTCCGGCCTCGACGCTGGATCCGGCCTTGGAGCCCCGACCTCGGCGCTGCCCCCGGCGCCGGGCACGGCACCGCTACTGACGCCGTACGGCGCCGAACCAGAATTGGTCTCTTACCCCCGATTCCATTTCTTGGTGGGGAGTTTATCCCATTTCCCCAGGCACCTCGTCCGTACCGGCCTCTCCCGAAACCGGTGGATGAAAGGGAGTACTGGGAGGGGTCTGAGGACCCTCTTGCAGCTCAATGCGAGAACGAGCCTGAATGGGAAGACGACCTGGAGGGTCCGGTGGGTCTGGATTTCTCTCCACACCCTGGCACGCTGTCCCCTTCTTCCGTGGCTACGGAGGAGGTTGGGACTTTTTCAGTGGTGCTGCGTAGGGCTCAAGCTCCCTTCCGTGCCTATTGGGACCAATCTTCTGACCGAGGTGCTGCAGCCAGCGTCCTCCTCCGCGGAGCCACTGCTGCCTTTTAACGATACACTCACTGATATTCTGTTGAGCACCTGGAGTAAGCCTAACACAGGGGTTCCTGTGGATAAGGGTGTGGCACGCCGCCATCGCCCGGCGCCGGGCGACCCCAGCTTTCTCACACAACACCTGACACCTGGTTGTCCAGGCCTCTGCCTCTCCGAGCGCATTCCCTTCTGCTCCTCCAGACAAGGAATCTAAGAAACTGGAGCAGTTTGGGAAAAAGATTTTCACTTCTGCCAGTTCTGGGTTGCGGGCAGTGAATACTGCGTGCCTCTTAGGCCGCTATTCCCACTCTGTGTGGACACCCTGGCACAGGTGCTGCCTCAGTGTCCAGTGGAAGCTCGGGCGGTACTCTCCCAGGCCATTACCGAAGGGAGGGATGCTGCTAAATTTACTATCCGTTGTGGGCTTGACACGGCCGATTCCCTCGGCAGGGCACTTTCCACAACTGTGGCGCTACGCCGCTACGCTTGGCTCAGAACTACTGGTTTCTCCGGGGATGTCTAGAACACTTTGTTGGACATGCCCTTTGATGGCACACGCCTCTTTGGTGGCAAGGCGGATAGCACCCTGGAACGTTTTAAGGACTCTCGGGCTACGGCCCAGTCCTTAGGTCTCGCCACCACACGTGCTTCCTCTGAGCCCGCTTTTCGCTCCTTTCGAGGTCAGGGTCGAGGCGCCCAAGCACGTTCCTTTCAGACCTGCAGGCCTGCGCAGTCTCAGCGCAGCCACGGTCGTGGGGCCCGCCGTGGTGGGTCCCGAGGGCAGCGGGCGAGTCAGTCCACCACCGCCCCTGCCGCCGCTGCCTCAAAACCTTCCTAGTCCGGTGTTTCAGGCCCACCAGACGCCAGTGGGTGGCAGGGTTCGCCATCACCTTCCCCACTGTCGCACCATCACCTCGGACAGGTGGGTTTTACAGATAGTCCGAAGGGGCTACTCCCTCCCCTTCAACTCTACCCCTCCAGCCATGCCGCCCCAGTACCACCGCATGTCGGGGGATCACTTGTCACTTCTCCAGCAGGAAGTTGCGGCCCTCTTGGCCAAGGGGGCCATCGAGCGCGTTCCAACGCCAGAAGTAGGTCGTGGTTGTTATTCCCACTACTTCTTGGTTCCAAAGAAGGACAAGGGCCTGCGTCCTATCTTAGACCTCCGGAACGTCAATCGCTTCCTCCGGAAGGAGAAGTTCAAGATGCTCAAGCTTGCTCAGGTCTTGTCTGCCCTAGACCCGCAAGACTGGCTGGTAGCATTGGACATGCAGGATGCTTATTTTCATATTCCCATCCTGCCAGCCCACCGGCGTTACCTACGGTTCACGGTAGGCCACGAGCACTTTCAGTTCACTGTGCTCCCTTTCGGCCTTACCAGCACCCCTCGGGTGTTCACAAAAGTGATGGCGGTGGTCGCAGCTCATCTGCGCAAATCAGGGGTTTCAGTCTTCCCCTATCTCGACGACTGGCTGTTGAAGGCGGGATCGCCCCAGGCAGTCGTCTTCCCACCTCCAGACTACGGCCGACCTCCTGCATTTTCTGGGGTTTTCCATCAACGTGCCGAAGTCGCACCCTATTCCCTCTCAGAAGTTCCTCTTCATCGGAGCGGTTCTGGAGACGGCGCAGTTCCGGGTTTATCCTCCCGAACAGCGGGTCCGGGACATTCGTGCTATGATTACGATCTTTCGGCCCTGGTCCTGGGTTTCGGTCGGGAAGACCCTGAGGCTGCTGGGCCTCATGGCCTCCTGCATCCTGCTGATCAATCATGCCAGATGGCATATGCGGGCTCTGCAGTGGGACCTGAAGTTCCAGTGGACGCAGCATCAGGGAAATTTGTCCGATTACGTCCAGATCTCGGAGGGCACTGCACAGGACTTGCAGTGGTGGCTCACGGACCAGCGTTGGGTCAGCGGCAGATCCCTCTCCCTTCCCCAACCGGAGTTCACAGTGGTGACGGATGCGTCCCTCCTGGGATGGGGCGGCCACATGGGAGAGGCGGAGATCAGAGGCCTCTGGTCTCCGGCGGAGTCCAGGCTCCATATCAACCTTTTGGAGCTCAGGGCGATCCTACTTGCACTGAAAGCATTCCTTCCCTCTGTCAAGGGTAGAGTAGTGCAGGTGTTCAGACAACACCACCGCCATGTGGTACTGCAACAAGCAGGGCGGGGTGGGGTCGTGGACCCTATGTCAGTAGGCTCTACGTCTCTGGACGTGGCTGGAACGTCAAGGCATTTCCTTGGCGGTTCAACACCTGGCAGGTATCCTAAACGCCAGGGCGGACGTACTCAGCCGCAGGTGCATGTTGGATCACGAATGGCGTCTTCATTCAGAGGTGGCACAAGGTCTCTTTCAACAGTGGGGAGAGCCTTGGTTAGATCTATTCGCCACCGAAGAGAACGCGCAATGTCATCAGTTCTGCGCGTTGGAATTTCCAAGGCGGCACTCGCTCGGCGACGCTTTTCGTCGCGAGTGGAGTTCCAGTCTGTTGTACGCCTTTCCGCCTATACCACTTCTACCCAGAGTGCTGAAGAAAATCAGACACGACCGGGCCCAAGTCATTCTTGTGGCGCCCGGACTGGGCTCGAAGAGTTTGATATCCCGAGCTACTCAGTATGAGCGTGGATCCCCCGATCCGACTGCCTTTTCGGGAGGATCTCCTGTCACAGCAACAGGGGACGGTCCTCCACCCGAACCTGTCCAGCCTCCACCTCCTTGCGTGGAGATTGAGCGGCGACAGCTAATTCCATTTGACTTGCCTCCTGAAGTCTGTAATGTGATTCTGGCAGCCAGGCGTCCCTCCACTAAAACGGTATACACCTGTCGGTGGAATAAATTTGTGGCATGGTGCACAGCGAAAGCTGTAGATCCCCTTGCTGCCCCTCTTTCTGAGGTCCTGTTGTTCCTTCTCTCTTTGGCCCAGCAGGGCTCTGCTCTGGGCACTATCAAGGGCTACCTTTCTGCTCTTTCAGCCTTTCTTAGGCTGCCTGATCAGCCTTCTCTTTTCAAGTCCCCTGTTAACAGATTTCTCAGAGGCATTACTCACCTTTTCCCTCCTGTTCCTTTTGTCATGCCTCAGTGGGACTTGAACCTGGTTCTCACATACTTAATGTGCGCTCCCTTTGAGCCTCTTCATAACTGTCCTTTGCGGTTATTGACTTTGAAAACTGTCTTCCTGGTGGCCATCACTTCCGCTCGGCGGGTGAGTGAGCTCCAAGCTCTTTCCTGTAAACCTCCTTTCCTGGCGATTCATCCGGACAAGGTTGCGCTTCGACCGCGTCCCTCCTTTCTACCAAAAGTAGTCTTTGCCTTTCATCTCGGGCAAACTGTGACTCTGCCCACTTTCTTTCCGCCTCCGCACCCTTCAAGGGAAGAGGAGAGGCTCCACCGTCTGGACCCAAAACGTGCGCTTTCGTTCTATCTCAACCGCACACAGCAGTTCCGGGTGGATGACCAGCTCTTTGTTGGCTACGTGGACACCAAGAAAGGCCGGGCTGTGCACAAGAGAACTATCTCCCGATGGGTTGTCTTGTGCATTAAAGCCTGTTACTCTCTGGCTAAAAAGGAACCTCTGGTTGGGCTGCGCGCCCATTCTACCAGGGCGACAGCAGCTACTACGGCATTGGGACGCGGTGTCCCCCTGCAAGACATCTGTCAGGCGGCCACTTGGGCCTCGTTGCATACTTTCACTAAGCACTATTGCCTTGACAGTCCGGTCCGGAGAGACGGCTTCTTTGGCCGTTCAGTTCTCCGTGACTTTCTGGTGTAATCTCACTTCGCAGACCCACCACCGGGGTTGGTATTGCTTGGGTATGTGTTCTAAGGTAAGGAATCTATCACTAACGTGTCTCTTTCAGATGCACAAGTTACTTACTTGTGTAACGATATATCTGTAAGAGACATTAGTTAGTGATAGATTCCTTACCGCCCGCCCATCCTCCCCGTTCTGCGAACTGTTCTCTAGGGTTCAGGTCATCCCTTTCAGGGCCCTAGTTCTATTGCACCAGTAGTCGGTCTCTGGCATGGCTCTGCGCTCCTGGCGCGGAAAAGTTGTGTACAGAACTGACGTCAGCGCGCGTGTGCGCGTCTAAGTAGCTCCGACGACGTCATCTCGGCGGCTAGGACGCCAGCGACGTACGCGGAGCCCTACGACGACGCCTACCGACGCGCAGGGGTACTGCTGACGAAAACTTTCCGGACCCAGTCTGACGCCTGGGGATATTCTAAGGTAAGGAATCTATCACTAACTAATGTCTCTTACAGATATATCGTTACACAAGTAAGTAACTTGTGCTTTACAGCTTGTAGAACTGTGGGTTCACTTGCCCATTACTCGCCACCTCAAATGTAAGTTTACGTGACAGATGTAACATTGTATAATCAGAGGTACAATTTTTACATTACTTTAGTGCAGACATTATACTGCTTCACACCTTCACTCTTACAAGTAAATCTGACAGTGCAGGGAAAACACAATTTAAGGTAGTGTCTGCATCCTTGTCCATTTTAGGATTCAGGGTAGGTATTCACGAGTTCCCTCAAATCTGAAGGAACTACGTCAGAGAAAACCAAGTTGTAGCATTCTGAGCAAAGCATGTGATTGTGAGAAAGTGCCATCTTTCTTACATGGTGTGCCCCCACTTTTTGCTGAATTGCTGATGTGCTTCGACTGAGTGTGCCCTGGGCTCCTGCCAATCAGGTACCCAGGGCCTGTGTTCCTTCCCTAAAACTGCATTGATGCCTAAACCCAATTGGCAACCCTGGCCACAGGTTAAGTCCCTGGTAAATGGTACCACAGGTACCCAGGGCACTGTGACTAGGGAAGGCCCCTAAGGGCTGCAGCACTTATTGTGCCACCCTTAGGGACCCTGTACCTTTACACACACACACTGCCTTTGCAGGCTGCGTGTTTTGGTGCAGGGCAAAAGTGAAGAGTCGCCATGGCACACATCCCTGTGTGCCATGCCAGCAAAACCACTGCCCTGGCATACATCAGTCACCCCCCTAGCTGGGTGCCCTATGCCAGTGGTGTGGGTACCGGTGCATGAGCCCTGTACCCCTACAGTGCCCAAGTCCATTCTTGGGCATTGTAAGTGCAGTGCTGCCATTAAGAGTATATGGTGCTGGGAGGTCGTCATTACGAACTCCACAGCACCATGATGGCTGCACTGAAGACTGGGAAGTTTGGTATCAAACTTCTCAGCACATTAAACCCACACTGATGCCAGTGTGGGATTTAATGTAAATGCACTCCAGAGGGCATCTTAGAGATGCCCCTGAAACCAACCCGACCCCCAGTGTCCGGATTGAGTGGCTGCCCAGGCTGCCACCACCAGACATGTTTCTGGACCCCTGGGTCGAGAGCCTCTGCTCTCGGGGGCCTGAAACAATGCACATCCTGGGGCGAGGTGCCAAAGCCTCCTCCCCCAGGATGGGCAGGGGAAGCTTCAAAGGCCTGCCGCCTTTTGAGCTTCCCCAGACCATTTGCTGCGCCCAGCAACTGGTCCCCACTGGTTCTACCCCCCACTCTTGGCGGGAGAACCGGCGGGAAAACCAGAGCAAGGAAGTGGGTTGTGCCCACCTCTGCCAACTCCACCCCTAAGGTGGGGGAGGCGAGGTGAAGCACAAACTCGAGTCCCCGCCATCTTGAGGATGGGGGGACCTGGCCAACCAGAGACAGGCTCCTGCCCCCCTCCCACTGGAGAGTGGCAGAATAGGGGGTGTACCCACCCCAGGGAAGGGATCCATTGGTCCCTGCCCTTACCTACCTGTAACCGCCCCTAAATTTAGTATTTAGGGGCACCCTGAACCTTCCTTCCTCAGATCCCGAGAAAAAAAGAAGAAAGAAGACGAAGCAAGAAGACCAGCCGTGCAGCTGCTAACAAAGAGGCGATGACAACTGACTTGGCCCCAGCCCTACCGGCCTGTCGACCTCTGAACCTGCTCCTGTGAAACCCCGGCTTCCCTTGTGGTCAGCAACCTCGCCAAACCCGGAGGACCTGACTGCCTTGCCACAGACTTCAAGACAGGGACTCCCACGAGCAGTGGTACTGCTTAAAGAAAACTACAAGACCATGCCTGGCCCGGAACCGTGAATCCACACCTCTCTGCACCCGCCGACCCTGGCCCGAGCTGAGGTGAACCAACACCACGAGGACGTCCCCCCGGCGACTGGGACCCAGTATCCAGCACCCACGGACCCTCCTCGACGACCCTGACGACGCCTGCAGCCGCAGAACAAGGGACCCCTCCTACCGCGACCATCAGAGGGTAAGATTTCCGACACCAAAAGACACCCCTGCACCCGGCGCCCCACGGCCCCCTGTGCCCAACTCCTGGGTGTCTACCCTTCCTCTACCTTCCCAACTTACTTCTCGAAGTGGTGGTCGCACCTGAAGAATCTCCGTCCCCGAGCTTGCAGTGTTTGTTTGTCAGGCAGTTCTTCCATAGGAAACCATTGGGCGCCCGACGGCCCACAAGCCCTCTGCACTCGGCCGCCCCAGTGCCGCTGAGAGTGCAGCTACAGCATCAACCTGACCCTGGGAGACCCCTGAGTCTTGACCCAGAAGCTCAATCCCGCCAGTCGAGTACTTACCCTAAAACCGTCCATTCACAATTCCTCCATAGGGTAACATTGGCTGGCTATACTCCGAATTTCTTCTAAGTGCCCAATTTTGAATCTTCAAAATATTCCTTAAAAATCGACCGAAGTCCGAATCCGAAAATTCTCACCTGATTCCAGGAGAGACCCCAGTGCTGGAGAAAAGACTCCAGCACTTATCCGAACTAAGACCGATTAACTCATTCAAAACCGATACTTTGTTTTTCGCCATTGAATAACATTGAGACATTTTCACCGGAAAAGTTTCAAAGTGTCCACTTTTCAAATCTAAGGAAATTCCTTAAAAATCGCACGAATCACTAACCCGAATTTTTTCCAACTGTTTACAGGTACTGTCCCAGTGATGAATCCATGATCCATTACTTGAGTTGTAAAAATAATCTCAACGTACTTTACCTGTAACTTGTAATTCCTTCCATAGGATAACATTGGTGATTCTGTGGGAAAATATTGCTAAGTGCTCACTTTTAAAACAGTATAATATTGCTTAAAAATCATACATTTAACCAAAACGATTTTACTTAACTGTTTTCAGGCCCTACCCCAGTGCCGAATCCCTGATCCAATACTGTGTTATAAAAAGTAATCCAAAAGTAATTTAAATGCATTTTACCTGAAACAGTCCATTGAGATCAATGTATTGAGTTTCCTGCAATTATGCTGTATTCTTTTACAGCTCCTGTAAAACACTAAAAAGTGCAAAGTACAACTGTCTTTGAAAAAGTATCTATCACAGTCTTCTGTAATTGAAAAGTATTTTACATGCTTACCTGCATCAAGCTTTCTTGGTTCTAAAATAAAACAGTATATATATATTTTTTTATATACAAAATCATTGGCCTAGAGTTCAGTTCTTGAGTGTGTGGCTTCATTTGCTGACTGAGTGTGTACAACAAATGCTTTACACTGTCCTCTGATACTGCCTTACTGCTCGACCAAGCTACCACTTTAGAGAGTAAGGTTATATCTAACTTTAGCCTCTGCCAAGCCACTGGGGACTGTGGACTCTGTGCACACTGTACCTATTTGGGAACAGTATATACAGAGCCACTTTCTTACAGTGATCTACATCACTACAAGCTGAAAATCGATTGTTACAGGGTTTTTTTTTGGAGGAGGGGGGCGTTTTATATAGTGGGAACTAGACCCGAAGGTATCAGAGAGCTTTACATGAGCACCAGCTGAGTTACAGACTAACACATTACCAACAAACACATTCATTTTCGTTAGGCCCGGGAAAATTAAGTGATTTGCCCAGAATCACAGGATGTTGAGCATCCCTGCCGAGACTCGAACCTGGTTACCCAGCTCCGAGGTCAACCCCTCTAGCCGTTAGGCCACATCCTCTCCCCTAATATAACACATTTTGTTATTGCTGAAAAGAAAATGTGTGGTAATGAAAAACACACGTATGCACTGAATTTTAATTAAGGATGTAATTTTTTTTTCACTTTTTTAGCCATTTCTCCTATTCTACTGGATGCTCTGACTGACCCTTCGAGGAAGACTCATAAATGTTTGCAGACACTGCTCGACACTAAATTTGTTCACTTCATTGATGCACCATCTCTTGCCTTGATTATGCCCATTGTTCAGAGAGCATTCCAAGACCGTTCCACAGACACCAGGAAAATGGCAGCTCAGATCATTGGAAACATGTACTCTCTAACAGACCAAAAGGTAGGAAGCTGTAAATACGAGGGGAGGGGCTTGCATTGGGTTCTGTGACTCAACAGCTGATTAGACAGTTGGATATGTGGAAGGAAGTGAAAATAAAACCTGTCCTAATAAAGGGACGCTTCTAACGTAAAACTTTACATTAATTGATAGGATTGTGATTTTATGTTTGCATAGGGAGGACAGCAGAGGATGGCAGTACAGAACTAGGGGTGCATGTAAGCAGAGTTGGTGTTGTGTGGATAAAATACCGACATTGTTAGTGTTTCTGCTGCTGGTGGCCTCATTTCAAAGTAAAAGGTTGAATGGGTGCCTGCAGTTTGTGTATGAGAATGCAGGAGTCATTTGGAGGTGTATGAAGACCGCTGTAGGACTATTCCAGCTAAAATGGCTTTAACTGCAAAGCTGAACATTAGCGATTTTGTGCAAAATCCATTAGGTCATTGGCTCTTGCTGATTTGGATTTGGTGTACCTTGTGTACAGGGATTCAGATATGGCATGGGTTGAAGAGGGTTAAGACTGGTTGCACAGGGGTGGTGATAAAGGTGATTGAGTAAAGGATTGCGTTTGTATACAGGCGTATTTGTGCAGCACAAATCTAACTGGAGAGAAGCTATGCTCAATGTTTAGCATGTGGGTTTGGTGCTAATGTTTAATTTTATGAAATGGAAATGATTGCTGTAAATTATTAGTCCTAGTTTTTTTGAGGGATGGCTATGAAGTGTGGCAATACTTTGCACATGGGCTGGTGTTGGTTTACTGGGGGTGAGCATGAAGCTTGACAAGTGAGGAACCTTTTGATGCTAGCAGTAAAGGGGGTCTGTAAGCCTAATTCATAGTGGTTTTCCTTGGTTTCTAAAAAGAAACGTTTTTGTGATTGTTAAATAATCATGAAGTTGGAAAGAGCTGTGTGGATTGAATAGAAAGCTGGCTGGACCTGAAACTTTGGTGATTGATATTGTATGGATGAAACCGTAGAATGTTCTATATTTGAAAGCCTTCTCTGATTCATTTCTCAAATGTGAGTCACGTAGCGTTGTATTTTTTTTTCTCAATACAAGCCACTTGATTCTCTTCGTTCTTGTTTTAGGACCTGTCTCCATACCTGCCCAGTGTTACGCCTGGTCTGAAGGCTTCCTTGCTTGACCCTGTACCAGAGGTAAGAGATTATTTACCTAATTTTGCTGTTTTGTCCCTTTTTTCACTGTTGTGGGATATCTGGGATCTGTAATTATATGTACATTTGTCTGGTATCCTCATTAACATGGGTGACTGTTAGTGTGGATTGCAAGCATACAAGGTGTACATTTGGATAAATTCCTTGTATGTTGTCCAGTCTCCCTCCTTGCCTATGTTTACTTGCTCTTATCTCAACCCTTCCAGGTGCGGACAGTGTCTGCCAAGGCATTGGGGGCAATGGTGAAGGGGATGGGAGAGTCCTGCTTTGATGACTTGTTGCCATGGCTGATGGAAACGCTGGCATCTGAACAGAGCTCTGTGGATCGATCTGGAGCTGCTCAGGGTGAGCCTTTGAAGGGGGGAAATGTGGAACCTCCAGTCAGCAGCAGTTGGTGCTTAGCAATGTGGACTCGGCCAAAGTGCACAAGTGGTGAAGTCTTTGGGATTATATAATGCAGTTAATCAAATGGAGGCTTCAGTTTGCATCGGGAATTTTCTTCAATTTAATTCTGCGTCCTTCCTTTTTAAACTGTTATGGAGCGATTTATGTCAGTTTTATGAAGAGTAGCTGGATTGTGGCAACTTGAAACGTTTAATCCTTTCCAGTCTCATTACACAAATTGTATTTGCTTTCTTGGTAGCTGTATCAAATGCCCTTTTTTTTGTTCCATACATAAACATGGGGGATGAGGTAGATGGGATGAGGTAGATGGTGCACCAATATCCAATACAATCAAAGCACAACCCTCCATAAGCCTAGCCAAAACCACCTAGCTCATTTTGATCCCACTGATCGTGTATGAATACTTTTTGTTTCTTTGCTTCTGACAGAATACTTATTTCTCTTTTAGTCTTAATTACTGCTTCCTTTCATTTGGCCCTTCCCTATTACTCCTCCACTTTCTAGAAGACAGAGCTCTACCGCCTGCTTCACTTTAATCTATGCTTTAAAAAAAATTCTAATGGGAGATTGTACGAAGCCGGCTGTTTATATGATATATCAATAATCTGATATACCGTGTAAAAAGTCCAGGGGTTCCCTTATAAGTGGACAGGGGCTTGCTCTAGCAATCCCAAGGTGCTATATTAGGGGTAGTGTGGTCAAGTAGCCTTAGGCTTAACTGAGAGGAGTACAAGACATCTGCAAATACACACAGTGATCAATAAATGACACACACCACTCAAGAAGGAAATTTACACCAATTTATAAAAAAAGCAAGTATCTTTATATATGTGTAGGCATCAGAGAGAAACCGTTCAGGTAACTGTTTTTAAAGATAAATATTTTTCAGTTAAAGTGGACACTGCAAACAAGTATAGCACAGCGACTTACAAGACCAATCTCCAGGAGTTACGGTGAGTGGTGGACAAGGTTGAAGGCAGCACCAACAGTACACCACCAGCGGCATGAGGGCGGCAGGGTGCAAAACTGCGTTGGGAACCCAATGTTATTCTATGGAGATCTGTCACTGCAAAACAAGGCTGCAGGTTCTGTCAGGAAGGCCAGTCTGGCTGAACCAACAGAGGGTGATCAGGCCTTGCGGTGCTTGGGGACCTAGGGACACCCTTGGTCCTCTTCTCCACGGTCAGGGGGCGACAGATGCAGAGGTGACTTTAGGCATCTGGTTTTCAAACCGTGAGCAGTCACAGTATAGGGGACTCTCTATAGTCAGAGGCTGAAGGCAACATCGGTGGGTCCGCGAGAGGTGAGACCACAATGGGCTCGGGCTCTGGAGGGCTGGGGGACCTTGATGACACCGTTGGTCCACTTTGACTCGGGCTGGGAGCGACTGGTGCAGTGGTGGCTTCAGGTGTCTGGTTTTGGCGGTTTTCTTTTGGAGTTTCTGCTGGATGCAGGGAACAGTTCCACTGTTCTTCAGGAGGTCTTGGTCTTTATTGAAGGCAGACCGTCCTCTCAGGTTTTGCAGGCACACAGCTGCAGGACGTGATGTCTTTGGCGCAGTTTAGACGGAAAACGGCAGACAGGTCAACTGGACTGGTACCAAGTCGGTTGCTCTCTTCAGTCTTCTGCTTTTGTGGCTCTTCGTGTCCTTCTTCGTAGGTCGTCGGGATCTGCTTCTCTGGTGCTCGGGATTCCCCTAAATACTGAATTTAGGGGTGTTGGGGGAGAGTAGGAGCCAATGGGGTACTGACACCTGGGATCACTGCGCCCCCTATATGACCACTTCTTAGTGGGAAGTGGGCATAACCGTGTCCCATAATTCCTTAGTACACAATCACCAAGATGGTTACTTCTGAAAAATCGTGTCCACCTCTGTGATGCCCACCTTGGGGTGGTACTAGCCAGGAGGGGGCACGCCTACCTGACTAGCTAATTTTCCCACCTATCCTGGTGCCAAGGGGATCCTGCACAAAGGGGCAGCTTCCTCTCCTTGAGGGGAGCCATACTTGCATTCCAAAGGCGGCAGCTCTTTGAAGGTTGCCAGCCTGGGGAGGCTATTCAGCAGGTCATCCTGTAGGAGGGCGTGTTACACCCTCTTCCCAGACAGGCTTTTGTTCTCGGCCTCCGGAGAGCAGATGCTCTCGCCCTAGGAGGTCAGAACAGTGTCTTGGGTGGCAGACTGGCAGAAACCAGTCATGTATTGGTAAATCAATCACTGGAATCAGTGTGGGTTTATCGATAGGAGATGTTTGATACCAAACATCCCTATTTTTAGTAAAGCCATCATGTAGCTGGGGAACTCGTTTTCACCAGTGTCTAGCACATCTTTTAAAATGGCTTCCCTGTCCATTTGCACTGGCAGTAATAGGACTGACCAGCACACGGGCATATCTGCTCATGCAGGTATGCCCTCATATGTAATATTCAGCACCCTGCCTTAGGGCTGTCAGGCCTGCTGTAGGGGTGTGTAGGAAGCTGTCTATTTATGTGATATATCAAGAATCTGATAGGCTGTGTAAAGAGTCCATGGGTTCCCTTTTCAGTAGACAGGGGCTTGCTATGCAATCCCAAAGTGCTCAATTAGGGGGTAGTGTGATTGGGCAGCCTTAGGCTTAACACAGAGGAGTGCAAGACATTTGCAGATACACACAACTCAAGAAGGGCACCACCCGCGTGCCTCGTCGGATCTGCCGATCGATGAGGAGAAGTCGAAGAGCGACGATGCTTCTTCGACGACTTCTTATGCTTCGACTTACCCGACCCAGAGTGTTAAGACTTCGAAGATTTCGAACCGGAATGGTGGTGGCTCCGCGACCGGTCCCTCGACCTCCCTCTCGACCGGGACCTCGAACGGCGTGGAGCAGACTGCCGGTGCTCAAGCAGCTTTCGGGACCGCTCCCGCAAAGCGTTCGGCACCATCGACCGGCAGTCAGAGCACGACTTGGGGTCGTGGTCACGCTCCAGGCAAAAAAAACACACGCGGTGCGGATCCATCACCGACATCATGCGATGACCGAAACCGCAGGCCCTGAAACCGGGCATCCCTCGTGCACCTTCGGAGTCGAAGACTCGAAAAAGAAGTCGACAAAAGTCGAGATAAAGTTAGTCAAAAAGTGACCGAGGTACGCTCTTCCCGGATCCGCGCTGGCTGGCGCAGAAAAAGAAAGAACTGACGTCAGCGCGCGAGGGCGGCGTCTAAGTAGCTGCTGTGACGTCATCCCGGCGACCACGACGACGGACGCGGAGCCGACCGACGCCACCTTCCGATGCGCAGAGGTACTGCTGATGAAAAAACTTTCCGGACCCAGTCTGACGCCTGGGGGTAATTCTAAGGTAAGGAATCTATAACTAACTAATGTTTCCTACAGATATATCGTTACTGAAGGTAAGTAACTTGTTCATTACAGGTAAGTTACTTTTACGTTACTTTTGAGATTACTTTTTAGATTACTTTTTCTACTCAGTGTGATATGCCTAGATATCACACTGGGACATTTCTTAGAGAAAAGGTAAGTAAAATCAGTTTTGCACAATTGTTATTTTTCTGGTTTCCATACAAATCAACTCCACACTTAGAACATTTTTCAGAGAAAAACAGTCAATGGATTCCTATGGAGAGAAATGAAATTAACGGTTACCAGGTAAGTAATTGGTCTTTGGAGTTGAGCTTCTGGGGTTAGAACAACAGTTCCCCCAAGGTCAAGGATGCACTCTCGTTACACCCTCAGCGGCACTAGGGCGGCCGGGTGCAGAGTGCTGAGGCCCAATCTTATCCAATGGGGGATAGTGGGCCTCCGGTTGGTGGCTGCTGGCAAGCAGGCCATTGGGTTGTGGGAGCAGAGCTCCTGGACTTTAGGTCAGGGCAAATGGGGAAACAAAGTGGCACCAAAGGTGCACCCTCAGCGGCACTAGGGCGGCCAGGTGCAGGGTGCTGTTTTGAAGTCGGGCGCCCTGTTGGTTTCAATAGGGAACCTCCGGTTTGCAAAAGCGCTGCAGGCAGGGAGATGAAGGTCTTCTGGGTGCGACCACCACTTCGAGAGGTAAGTTAGGGGTTGGTTAGGCACCGTTGGCTTGGGCACACAAGGACGTGGGGCGTCGGGTGCAGGGGTGCCTTTTGGGATCGGATCTTCTTACCAGCTCCTGGTCGAGGTTAGGGGGGCCCTCTGGATTTAGGCTGCAGGCGTCGGCTGGAGGCTTGAGGCAGGTCAGGGGTCGCCGGATCTCGGGTCAGGATCACCGGGGTGACCTCCTCGTGGTGTTTGCCCACTAGAACTCAGGCCGTGGACGGCGGGTGCAGAGTGGGGCGGATTCGCGGTATCCGGCCGGAGCCAGAGGTTGCAGGTGAACAAATCCGGTGTTCACGGGAGACAGTCTTTGTGCTTGAAGGCAGGCAGGTCCTCCGGGGTTTTCGAGGTTTCTGGCTGCAGGACACACCGGGATTTCGCAGGAGCAGGTTCGAGGTGGAGACAGGCCGGTAGGGCTGGGGCCAAGTCAGTGGGCGTCTTCCTCTTGTTAGCTTCGGCACGGCTGTTCGGTCCTTCTTCTTTTCTTGTTGCAGGTTCTTGTCTGAGGAAGCAAGGTTCAGGGGTGCCCGTAAATACTAGATTTAGGGGCGCCCCTAAATACTAGATTTAGGGGCGTTACAGGTAGGTAAAAGGCAGGGACCAATGGGTCCCTTCCCTGGGGTGGGTACACCCCCTATCGTGCCACCCTCTGGTGGAAGGGGGGCATGTGCCTGTCCCTGGTTGGCTGAGTCCCCCCATCTTCAAGATGGCGTGGACTGAGAGTTGTGCTTCACCTCGCCTCCCCCACCTGAGGGGTGGAGTTGGCAGAGGTGGGCAGACCTCTCTTCCTCACTTGTTTTTCCCGCCGGTTCTCCCGCCCAAAGTGGGGGTCAGAACCAGTGGGGACCAGTTGCAGAGAGCAGCAAGTGGCCTGGGCAAGCTCACAAAAGCGGCAAGCCTTTGAAGCGTCCCCTTCGTGAACCCTGCCCATCCTGGGGGAGGAGGCTTGGCACCTCGTCCCAGGATGTGCATTGTTTCAGGCCCCAGAGAGCAGCAGGCTCTCGACCCAGGGGTCCAGAAACATGTCTGGTGGTGGCAGCTGAAAGCAGCCACTCAGCCAGGACACTAGAGGCGGGTTAGTTTTCAGGGGGCATCTCGAAGATGCCCTCTGTGTGCATTTTTCATTAAATCCCAATCACACTTCAGTCAAAGCACATCTGCAATTCAGCAAAAAGTGGGGGCAACCATGCAGAAAGAGGGCACTTTCTCACACTCCGTCTTCTCTTCTGGAGTTTCTTCAGAACAGGTTTGCTGTTCACGGGAGGTCTTGAGTCTTTTTCTAAGGCAGGCAGTCTTCCCAGGTTTCTGGAGTCAACAGCTGCAGGATGAGTCGACTTTGGCACAGTTTTCGACGAGGGATGCAGACAGGCCAGCAGGGTTGGTACCAGGTCAGCTGCATCTTCTCTCCTCTCTGCTTTTGCTGCTCTTAGGTGTCCTGTCTCTTCTTAGGTCGTCAGGATGTGCTTCTCTGGTGCCAGAGTCTCCCCTAAATACTGAAATTAAGGGTGTTATGGGAGTGTAGGGTAGTAGCCAATGGGCTATTTACCCTTGGTGTCACTACACCCACTATATGACCACTTCCTGTGGGAAGTGGGCATAACCCTGTCCCAGAATCCCTACGTATGCCATCACAAAGATGGCTACTTCTGAAAAATCGTGTCCACCTCACAGTAGTCCATCCTTAGGGGTGGTACTAGCCAGGAGGTGGCGCGACTACCCGGCTAGCTAATTTTCCCACCTGTCCACGTGCCAAGGGGGTTCGGGACAAAGGGGGGGCGGCTTCCTCTCCTGTAAGTGGAGCCAGATTCGCATTCCAAAGGCAGCAGCTTTTTGAAGCTTGCCGGCCCAAAGAGGCTAATGAGCAGGTCATCATGTGGGAGGGGGTGTTACACCCTCTTCCTGGACAGGGTTTTGTTCTGGGTCTCCTGAGAGCAAAAGGCTCTCACCCTAGGAGGTCAGAACAGAGTCTTGGGTGGCAGGTTGGCAGAAACTAGTGAGCAAGGACACCAGAGGCGCTTAGGTTTTCAGGGGGCACCTCTAAGGTGCCCTCTGGGTGCATGTATTGGTAAATCCATCACTGGAATCAGTGTGGGTTTATCAATACAAGATGTTTGATACCAAACATCCCTATTTTCAGTGAAGCCATCATGTAGGTGGGGAACTCGTTTTCACCAGTGTCCAGTGCATGTCTTAAGATGGCTTCCCTGGTCACTTGTACTGGCAGTATCTGAAAGAGACACGTTAGTGACAGATTCCTTACCTTAGAATATCCCCAGGCGTCAGGCTGGATCCGGAAAGTTTTTGCGTAGCAGTACCCTTGCGCGTCGGTAGGCGGCGTCGTGCGGCTCCGCGTCCGTCGTCGGCGTCGTGATCGCCGGGATGACGTCGCGGGCAGTACTTAGACGCCGCCCCTGCGCGCTGACGTCAGTTCTTCTTTTTCCGCGGCAGTAAGCGCAGATCCGGGAAGAGCAGTGCCCTAGTCAATTTTTGACTACATTTTTTTGTGAATTTTTTCACTGTTTCTTCATCGAGTCTTCACGACTCCTAGGTGTCGTAGGGATGCCCGGCTTCAAGCCATGCGGAGCCTGCGGTCGCATGATGTCGATCACGGACCCGCATCTTGAGTGTCTCTTCTGTCTCGGCCGAGACCACGACACGAAGTCGTGCCCTGACTGCCGGAAACTTCATCCGAAGGCTTTGCGAGAGCGGTCTCGAAAGCTGCTCGAGGTCCGGCAGTCGGCTCCGCGCCGCACCAAGCCCCGGTCCCGGGAGAGGTCGAGGGGCCGGTCGCGGAGTCCCCACCAGTCGTCGGAATCCAAGTCTTCGCGCTCCTCCGGTAAGTCGAAGCACAAAAAGTCTGAGAAGCATCATCGCTCTAAGACTTCGCCTCGCCGGTCTCGCGACTCGGCTGAGGCCCCAGTCGGCACCGTCCCCGCGGCCCTGGACATGCCTGTAGAGCCGCCCCCGCATTACCCGTTCTTTCCGGGTTCGGGGGCGACTCCGGCCGAAATACAGGAATTCCTGTCGGCCATGGCCTGCCTCTTCGGGCCTTCAGGCCCCTCCGGTGCGCCTTCGGGCCCCGCAGGCCCTGATGGGGTTGCCCCGGCGCCGCCGTCGACTCCGGTCCCGGCGTCGCCTGTCCCACCAGCCTTCATCCCGGCCTCTGCTCCGGACTCGATCCCGGCTCCGGTGGTACCGCAACCCCCATCGACGCCGGTTGACCTAACCACGCCTCCGCTGACGCCGATGTCCCCGGTGCCGTTCCTGACGCCGTCCGGGGCTCCGGACGGCGTCGGTCCCTGGCTCTCTCCGGCTCCGGACATGGAGCCGGACCGACGTCGCTCGACGCTGGTTCCGGCGCCGATGAGACCTTGGGTCCCAAATGTCCCTCCTCCTCCATATTTTGAACAAGAGGAGGACCAGGAGAGCTGGGAGGGGTCTGAGGGACCCTCTCACACAACAGTGTGAGTATGATCCGGACTGGGCTGAGGAACTTGGGGATGCCAGTGGTCTAGACACCTCCCCTGACACTGGCATGCTGTCTCCTCCCGTGGCTACGGAAGAGGGAGCTAATTTTGCAACGGTGTTGCGTAGAGCAGCTGGAGCCTTACATCTCCAGTTGCCTACTGTAGCCGTCAGGACTAACCTCCTGACAGAAGTGCTTCAGCCGGCGGCTTCCTCTTCGGAGACTGTGCTGCCGTTTAATGATGCACTCACTGACGTTCTTTTGGGTGCCTGGTCCAAACCCACCACAGGGGCTCCTGTGGATAGGAACGTGGCCCGACGCCATCGCCCTGCTCCGGGCGACCCCTTGTTTCTCTCCCAACATCCCACCCCCGAGAGCTTGGTTGTCCAAGCCTCTGCCTCCCAAACCACCTTCCCTACCGCCCCTCCGGATAGGGAATCCAAACGCCTGGACCAATTTGGGAAGAAGGCTTTTTCTTCCTCCAGTGCTGGCTTGCGGTCCGTCAACACCGCTTGCCTTTTGGGCCGATATACCCACTCCCTGTGGGATTCGGTGGCGGCTGTTTTGCCGCAGTGTTCTGAGGAGGTCCAGACACTGCTTACCCGCGCCATTGCGGAAGGGCGAGATGCGGCTAAATACACCATCCGTTGTGGCCTTGATACCGCCGACTAGCTGGGCAGATCGCTTGCAACGACGGTGGCGCTGCGTCGCCACGCCTGGCTGAGGACAACTGGTTTCTCGGGTGATGTCCAGAATACACTCATGGACATGCCCTTTGATGGAGTCGGTCTTTTTGGTTCAAAGGCAGACCATGCGCTGGAGCGTTTTAAGGACTCACGGGCTACTGCCAAGTCCCTGGGCCTTTCTGTTGTACGCCCTCCGCTCACCTCTGCTTTTCGCCCCTTTCGTGGCCACGGAAGGGGCGCCCAGTCACGTCAGCTGCCCAGCCACCGGCCCGCGCAGCAAGCGTCTTCGCGTGGCCGAGGACGTGGATACCGCCGTGGCGGTTCGGGCAACCAGCGTGCGGGTCAGGCCACCACCTCCAACCCGTCCGCGGCCTCCAAGCCCCTTCTAGTCCCTCCTTTCCGGTGCACAGCACACCAGTAGGGGCAGGGTCCGCCATCACCTTCACCCCTGGCGTCCCATCACCTCGGACAGGTGGGTCTTGGACATTGTCCGAAGGGGCTACTCCCTCCCCTTCGAGACCACCCCCCCAGCCATGCCACCTCAATTCCACCGCATGTCAGGAGATCACTTGGTACTTCTGCAGAAGGAAGTCACGGCCCTCTTGGCCAAGAGGGCCATCGAGCATGTTCCGACCCCAGAAGTAGGACGTGGTTGCTACTCCCACTATTTCCTGGTGCCCAAAAAGGACAAGGAGGACATGCGTCCTATCTTGGACCTCCGGAACGTCAATCGCTTCCTCCGGAAGGAGAAGTTCAAGATGCTCACCCTAGCTCAGGTCTTGACTGCCCTCGACCCTGGAGACTGGTTGGTAGCGTTGGACTTGCAGGACGCTTATTTTCACATCCCCGTCCTGCCGGCCCACCGGCGTTACCTTCGGTTCACGGTAGGCCTCGAGCATTTTCAGTTCACCGTGCTCCCCTTTGACCTTACAAGTGCCCCTTGGGTGTTCACGAAAGTGATGGCGGTGGTCGCAGCTCATCTGCGCCGGGTAGGGGTTCCAGTCTTCCCCTACCTCGACGACTGGCTGCTGAAGGCGGGCTCGTCCCAGGCAGTCGTCTCCCACCTCCAGACTACGGCCGAACTCCTGCACTCGCTGGGGTTCTCCATCAATGTGCCGAAGTCGCATCTGATTCCTTCTCCACAGCTCCTTTTCTTTGGAGCAGTTCTGGACACGACGCAGTTTCGGGCCTATCCTCCCAAACGGCGAGTCCGGGATATTCAGGCTATGATTCCGATCTTTCAGCCTTTATCCTGGGTTTCGGTACGGATGACCCTGAGGCTGCTGGGCCTCATGGCCTGCATCCTGCTGGTCACTCATGCCAGATGGCATATGCGGGCTCTGCAGTGGGACCTGAAGTTCCAGTGGGCGCAGCACCAGGGCAACCTGTCCGATCACGTCCAGATCTCGGAGGGGACTGCAAAACAGTTGCAGTGGTGGCTCTCAAACCGGCAATGGGTCATGGGCAGATCCCCCTCCCTTCCCCAGCCAGAGCACACAGTTGTGACGGACGCGTCCCTTCTGGGATGGGGCGGTCACATGGGAGAGGCGGAGATCAGAGGCCTCTGGTCTCCGGAGGAGTCCCGGCTCCATATCAACCTTCTGGAGCTCCGGGCGATCCGACTTGCACTCAAGGCATTCCTTCCCTCTGTCAAAGGGAAGGTAGTGCAGGTGTTCACAGACAACACCACCAGACAACACCACCGCCATGTGGTATTGCAACAAACAAGGCGGGGTGGGGCCGTGGACCCTTTGTCAGGAGGCTCTGCGCCTCTGGACATGGCTGGAACATCAGGGCATGTTCCTGATGGTTCAACACCTGGCAGGTTCCCTGAACGCCAGGGCGGACGAACTCAGCCGCAGGTGCATGATGGATCACGAATGGCGTCTTCACTCGGAAGTGGCGCAAGGACTCTTTCTACAGTGGGGAGAGCCTTAATTAGATCTATTCGCCACCGAAGAGAACGCGCAATGTCATCAGTTCTGCGCGTTGGAATTTCCAAGGCGGCACTCGCTCGGCGACGCTTTTCGTCGCGAGTGGAGTTGCGGTCTGTTGTACGCCTTTCCGCCTATACCACTTCTACCCAGAAGAAGATTCGGCACGACCGGGCCCAAGTCATTCTTGTGGCTCCGGACTGGGCTCGAAGAGTTTGGTATCCCGAGCTACTCAGTATGAGCGTAGATCCCCCGATCCGTCTGCCTCTTCGGGAGGATCTTCTGTCGCAGCAGCAGGGGACGGTCCTCCACCCGAACCTGTCCAGCCTCCACCTGCTTGCGTGGAGATTGAGCGGCGGCAGTTGATTCCTTTCGACTTGCCTCCCGAAGTTTGTGATGAGATTCTGGCAGCCAGGCGTCCCTCCACTAAGGTGGTATACGCCTGCAGGTGGAACAAGTTTGTGGCATGGTGCACAGCAAAGGCTGTGAATCCCCTTTCTGCCCCTCTTTCTGAGGTTCTTCTGTTCCTTCTTTCCCTGGCCCAACAGGGTTCTGCCCTGGGTACCATCAAGGGCTATCTTTGTGCCATCTCGGCCTTCCTCAGGCTTCCTGATCAGCCCTCCCTTTTCAAGTCCCCTGTTGTTAACAGGTTTGTAAAAGGCATTACACACCTTCTTCCCTCCTGTTCCGTTTGTGATGCCTCAGTGGGACTTGAACTTGGTTCTTACCTTTCTTATGTGCGCTCCCTTTGAGCCTCTACATAACTGTCCTCTTCGTCTTCTGACTCTGAAGACAGCCTTTCTGGTGGCCATCACCTCCGCTCGGCGGGTGAGTGAGCTCCAGGCTCTTTCATGCAAACCTCCCTTTCTGTCTGTCCATCCAGACAAGGTTGTTCTTAGGACGCGTCCGTCCTTCTTGCCAAAGGTGGTTACTGCCTTCCACATTGGGCAGACCATCACTTTGCCCACCTTCTTTCCGCCTCCGCATCCTTCCAGAGAGGAAGAGAGGCTCCACCGTCTGGACCCAAAACGTGCGCTTTCTTTTTATATCAAATGCAAAAACAACAGTTGATGGACAGAATGCAGAACAATGTCATACATTCACCCCAGTACAGAGATCTGGGCCTAAATCCATCGTTTTTTTGCTCACCATGCCATTCCAGTTTGAACCCAGCCATATGCAAATCAGTCTTGACCCTGTGCCTCATGGGAACAGTCCAGCCCGAACTGCCAAGCCAGGTCCTCCCTGGACTGGAAACAAGCATCCTAGGACCGGTTTCGGGGTTTCACCCCTCTTCAGCCAGGATAGCTTGATTCCAGTGGCATGGGAGCACGGGACCCACGTCTGGGCATACCCGTCCCACTCGGGGTGACAAATGCAAAAACAACAGTTGATGGACAGAATGCAGAACAATGTCATACATTCACCCCAGTACAGAGATCTGGGCCTAAAGCCATCGTTTTTGCTCACCATGCCATTCCAGTTTGAACCCAGCCATATGCAAATCAGTCTTGACCCTGTGCCTCATGGGAACAGTCCAGCCCGAACTGCCAAGCCAGGTCCTCCCTGGACTGGAAACAAGCATCCTAGGACCGGTTTCGGGGTTTCACCCCTCTTCAGCCAGGATAGCTTGATTCCAGTGGCATGGGGAGCACGGGACCCACGTCTGGGCAAACCCATCCCACTCGGGGTAACAAATGCAAAAACAACAGTTGATGGACAGAATGCAGAACAATGTCATACATTCACCCCAGTACAGAGATCTGGGCCTAAATCCATCGTTTTTTGCTCACCATGCCATTCTAGTTTGAACCCAGCCATATGCAAATCAGTCTTGACCCTGTGCCTCATGGGAACAGTCCAGCCCGAACTGCCAAGCCAGGTCCTCCCTGGACTGGAAACAAGCATCCTAGGACCGGTTTCGGGGTTTCACCCCTCTTCAGCCAGGATAGCTTGATTCCAGTGGCATGGGGAGCACGGGACCCACGTCTGGGCATACCCGTCCCACTCGGGGTGACAAATGCAAAAACAACAGTTGATGGACAGAATGCAGAACAATGTCATACATTCACCCCAGTACAGAGATCTGGGCCTAAAGCCATCGTTTTTGCTCACCATGCCATTCCAGTTTGAACCCAGCCATATGCAAATCAGTCTTGACCCTGTGCCTCATGGGAACAGTCCAGCCCGAACTGCCAAGCCAGGTCCTCCCTGGACTGGAAACAAGCATCCTAGGACCGGTTTCGGGGTTTCACCCCTCTTCAGCCAGGATAGCTTGATTCCAGTGGCATGGGGAGCACGGGACCCACGTCTGGGCAAACCCATCCCACTCGGGGTAACAAATGCAAAAACAACAGTTGATGGACAGAATGCAGAACAATGTCATACATTCACCCCAGTACAGAGATCTGGGCCTAAATCCATCGTTTTTTGCTCACCATGCCATTCTAGTTTGAACCCAGCCATATGCAAATCAGTCTTGACCCTGTGCCTCATGGGAACAGTCCAGCCCGAACTGCCAAGCCAGGTCCTCCCTGGACTGGAAACAAGCATCCTAGGACCGGTTTCGGGGTTTCACCCCTCTTCAGCCAGGATAGCTTGATTCCAGTGGCATGGGGAGCACGGGACCCACGTCTGGGCATACCCGTCCCACTCGGGGTGACAAATGCAAAAACAACAGTTGATGGACAGAATGCAGAACAATGTCATACATTCACCCCAGTACAGAGATCTGGGCCTAAAGCCATCGTTTTTGCTCACCATGCCATTCCAGTTTGAACCCAGCCATATGCAAATCAGTCTTGACCCTGTGCCTCATGGGAACAGTCCAGCCCGAACTGCCAAGCCAGGTCCTCCCTGGACTGGAAACAAGCATCCTAGGACCGGTTTCGGGGTTTCACCCCTCTTCAGCCAGGATAGCTTGATTCCAGTGGCATGGGGAGCACGGGACCCACGTCTGGGCATACCCGTCCCACTCGGGGTGACAAATGCAAAAACAACAGTTTTTATATCAACCCGCACACAACACTTCCGGGTGGATGACCAGCTCTTTGTTGGCTACGTGGGCGCCAAAAAAGTTTGGGCGGTGCACAAGAGAACCATCTCCCGCTGGGTAACCTTGTGTATCAAAGCCTGCTATTCTTTGGCTAAGAAGGAGCCTCCTGTTGGGCTGCGTGCCCATTCCACCAGGGCAACGGCTGCTACCACGGCCTTAGGCCGCGGTGTTCCGCTGCAGGATATCTGTCAGGCAGCTACGTGGGCCTCGCTGCACACGTTTACCAAGCATTACTGCCTTGACAGTCAGGTCCGGAGGGACGGCTTCTTTGGCCGTTCTGTCCTCCGGGACTTCCTTCTCTGATCTTTGTTCGCAGACCCACCACCGGGGTTGGTATTGCTGTGGTATCTATTCTAAGGTAAGGAATCTGTCACTAACGTGTCTCTTTCAGATGCACAAGTTACTAACTTGTGTAACGATATATCTGTAAGAGACAGTAGTTAGTGACAGATTCCTACCCCCACCCATCCTCCCGTTCTGCGAACTGATTTCTAGGGTGAAGGACATCCCTTTCAGGGCCCTAGTATTTTTCAGACACCTATGTCAGCTTCTTGCATGGCTCTGCGTTCCTGGCGCGGAAAGTCGGTGTACAGAACTGACGTCAGCGCGCAGGGGCGGCATCTAAGTACTGCCCGCGACGTCATCCCGGCGATCACGACGCCGACGACTGACGCGGAGCCGCACGACGCCGCCTACCGACACGCAAGGGTACTGCTACGCAAAAACTTTCCGGATCCAGCCTGACGCCTGGGGATATTCTAAGGTAAGGAATCTGTCACTAACTACTGTCTCTTACAGATATATCGTTACACAAGTTAGTAACTTGTGCAATAGGACTGACTAGCACAGGGACATATCTGCTCATGCAGGTATGCCCTTACATGTAATATTCAGCACCCTGCCTTAGGTCTGTCAGGCCTGCTATAGGGGTGGTAGTCCTATAATTTACATAAAGATTAGAAAATGTTGTTTTAAGCTGAATAATAGCGAAGGAATGGCAATTGTACTATAAAACGAATAGCAAAGGGATAATTGTAGGGGTTTGAGCCTCTCCTCCTGGTCCCAGAGGTTGTTTTGATGGGGTGTGGGGGGGGTATTGCTTCTCCTAAACAGCTGGTTTGGGTGCCTTTGTGGCTTCTTATTAGTCTTAGTCAATTAAGATGTCCTCTGAGCAGCTACTTCCAATCAGCGGATTCTCGCAGTTCCTTTGTGGTGAGGTCACTCCCCCTGGTAGGCACAGTCCAGCTCCTCTCTCAGGCAAATAGGTCTTCTTTTCTCCTCAGGCAAGCAGCAAGATATTCTGCAGATTTATACTGGGCTTAGTCCCAGTCCATTGTGAGAGTTTCAGCTCGCGATATTCTGCTCTTTTTCAGTTGCCTTTTATTCCTTTTGCTGTTGGAGAGGTACCTTCCAGGAGCCCTGCCATTCCTGGGAAAGGGATGACACAGGTGTGACCTTCTGTTGTCCAGGTCATACCTCCCTGCTGCCCCTCCTAAGTATATTTTTGGCTGGTGCCAAATGAAAAATGGTATGACTCAAAACGGGGAGCAACCCACTAAAGAAATACCAATTTAGAAAAGTAAAGTTGATGAAATGGGGTTCACTCTCGCATTAAGGTGGATGTTGCCTGCCTCCTACACAGGTCACCAACATCTTGAAAATCACACACATGGTGTCCAAACTTCTCCGCCATTCACATATCTAGGTACATTTATAACTGCACATGTAGTCTTCAAGACTGTCCCAAATATCATGAAACCAATTGAACTCGGATATGGGAAACTACACATACTTTATTTGGAGGGAGCCAGTCGGGCGCGTGTCAAGGGGGTACAGGTGGAAAGCTTGTGCCCCATGATTATGCTTTTCCCACTATCGGCTTCTCATACCTTGTTAGAGGAGACAGTAAGTCCCCCCTTTCAAAGAGGTGGAAAATGTGGGTCCTGCCTTGACATATGAGCCCAGCTCTGTCTCCGTCAGAAAAACAGGATTATCTAAATGTATATCTCATTGAGGAAAACAGATAGCGTTGTCCAGGATAGATACAAGTACTGGGCGGCAAAGCTTTACAAAGCATGCAGGGGAATTAATCAACAATACCCAGCATGCCTCGGTCAGTCACCCTTTGTAGTCGTCTACACATCTATCAAAAATGTGTTATGATTATAGTAGCTTCTTTACATATCTCTTCAAGTGTTTCTGCCACTTCCATCTGCATGACTTGCGTGTTTCTCCAAGGTGTCCTTCAGTTTCTATATTAACTCGCAACTGACATATTGACAGATTTTTTTTTTTAATGGTGTTAAATTTAATATTTATCTAGAACATATGGCTTGAATCTTTTTAGAATCATCCCACAGGTATGGACTGGCTGGATGGAGACTTTGTGTGGTAGTTATTTAGTATTACTAGATAAAAACAATGCTTCAGGATCTGTTTTGGGGAACAGGCATCAGAAAAAACATGTATTGTAAGGTTAGTCTTGTTTGTGAATTGTCAGCAAGCTTTCAGCCTCCTTACAGGACTAGTTGTGTCCTCACTGGGGTAATGTGGTGTATTCATTCTATACATGATGGGGTGGCTTGGGGAAGGAATTGAGAATGCTGGGTGTGGGGCCTTCTTTACAGTTTATTCAATTGTGATGTTCTGCTATTCTTGCAGTCACTTTTTTAAATGGTTTGCTTTTAATTTTCAGGCTTGGCAGAAGTAATGGCTGGCCTGGGAGTGGAAAAACTGGAAAAGCTTATGCCTGAGATTGTAGCAACTGCCAGCAAAGTAGACATTGCCTCTCATGTCAGAGATGGGTACATCATGATGTTCATCTACCTGCCCATCACATTTGGAGAAAGGTTCACACCATATGTGGGACCCATCATCCCATGTATTCTAAAGGTACAAAACCATTTCTGAAATTAAGATGCTGTATTTCATCTCCACTATTTTTCGTTTCCATGACTACCCTCACCCGAAATCAGTTATGGTTTCCTGATCCAAACCTTTTGATTGTTTCTGCCCCATTTAACTCGTAAATATCTTGTTGAATAACTCACCAAGTCCTGTTGCAGCCTGCTGATATCAGGTTGTGAGTTATCAGTGTTGTATGGGAACCACTGCACTAAACTAATTTATCATCTGTCTATTAATTTCTCATGGGCTCCAATTACATTTTTGCAGTCTTTGATCTATTGCTAAAATATGCCTGATTGGTTTCGGGAGCCAAATGTGTTGGTGAAAGTGTGATTGTTCCTTGTTCATTCACTTAATATTATTCTTGCACGTATGAACTGCTTAGTCCTTATTTACAATAAATACTGATGTTGCAGAACAGATGAGCTACGAGCTTTTCAGAAGACTTGTGCATTCTCAGTAGGTCTCATTTTCATTGTTTGACAGATGTAACTGGTTAAATCTTTTTCCAGATAGCTTTTGCATTGAATAAGTTTACCTTTTAAGCACTTGTGTTCCGGGGGGGTTGAAAGTGCGGATGGAGAATGCATATTGAGTTGTCTCTCTCCAGATTGGATCTACGGAATGTGCTTTGCAATGATTTATTTCATTTGGGTTTTATCTAGGCGCTGGCTGATGAGAACGAGTTTGTACGGGATACTGCCCTCCGCGCTGGACAGCGAATTATTTCCATGTATGCAGAAACAGCCATCGCCCTATTGCTGCCCCAGCTGGAGCAAGGCCTCTTTGATGACCTTTGGAGGATAAGGTAGGGAATGTTTTCTCACACCGTTGACCCTCTGTGTGTTGACTTTAGCGGACATGCCTTTTCCATGGTTTGTGTGGTGTCCTTATTCAAGATCTACTATGCACTGACAAAGAAATAGCCCTCAGAAGGGTTTAGGGCTGATTCCACCAAAAACAAGGCTGCTACCACTGTGTTGGCACTTTGAGTTCCTGTCCTGGACATTTGTCCGGCAGCTACGTGGATGTTTCTCAATATGTCTGAAAAGTACTACTGTCTGGACAGCCAGGTTCGCCAAGAAGGCCTTTTCGCCTGCTTTGTCCTACAGAATTTTTTGGTTTGAGCCAATTCACAGATCACCCTACGCATAGGTATTGCTTTGGTATGTACTCAAAAGGTGAGGAATGTGTGGTTAAAAGTCTCTATCAGAACAAGAAGTTGCTTACCTTCGTAATGCTCTTTGTGGTAACACAACTCTCCCATCCCCCGTTCTGTGAGTTGGGCTCTATCCATTTAAAAAGATCCCAAGTCTAGGAATCTGCATCTAGGAATCTGCACACTGGTCAAAGTCAATTAGCTGCTGGTCCTCTGTGTCTGGGGCGAGGACAGCCTTGAAAACAACTGACGTCGGTGTGTGGGAGTGGTGCCTATATTGGTTCCACACATCATTTCTGGAGTGGAACAGCATCAGTGCAGAGCCACACAGACCACCTGGCGGCATGCAGATACTGCTGAAATGTTTCAGAATCCAGTCTGAGGCCTGGGGAAGTATTCAAAAGCTGAGGAATCTGCTATAGTCTCTACCAGAAGGAGCATTACCGAAGGTAAGGAACTTGTTTGTCTGCTCCACTCCTGGAAGTGACGATTGGAGCCACATATAGACACCACCCAATCTCACTGTCAGTTCCTTTCAATCTGCACCTTTGTACTTCGATCCAGAGCTACCTCCTATTTGTTTTCGACTCAGTTGACAAGCTTTTTTCTCCCCCTCCTTAAACTACAGGGTTTAAGCCTTGAAGGGGTTATTTCAACCAAATGTTTGTGATGGATCGCCATGAGGTGTCTCTCTGGTGTTTGGGGTTGGGCCACAACTCCCTTGTGCAAGGAGTGTGCCAGATGCACATGAAAGCAATCCAGGATCGTGAAGCCAAGCTGTACATCGCCACACACCAAAAGAAATTGCATAAAGGCTGCTCCTGTTCGAAGTCTAGGACAGAGACACCCCCCCCCCCTCCCTCCCCCTCCTGCTCTCGGGCCGGTTTTGCAGCATGTCTTCGTGACAATTCAAGACTTCATGTAAGTCTAAGTCAAAAGTGAAACGCAGAAGCCCAAGTGGGCCTTCCCCAAGCCTTGCCACTCTCCGTCTGAGAAGTCGGGATGAGGTTAAGGTGTCCCACGGTCTCACTCCCGGTCCCCTACTAAGGAGCCGATATCGTAGTGATTCTGGTGCACCCTGAATTTCCAAGTCTGTTGGCAGCGCCACACCAGCTTGTGCCATTTAAAGAGGCCATGTTCCGCATCTTTGGCACTCTACCAGCTCCCTCTGGCGTGCCTTCCAGCCCCATGGATTGGCACAGGCATGCAGTCGTGTTACAGCCTGAGGATCTGCCCTCTGGTCATCGATGCCTCCTGAACCCTCTTTTGGTTCAGCTCCAGCTCTGGACCGGACTCCATACCCAGCACTGTGGCCCATGTTCTTCTTGAAAGTATACAACGGCGGACTCGACATGCCAGGCTTATCAAGGCCACTCTGTTTCACTGTTGCATGGCCCTTTTCGCAGCCTCACTGTGCTTAAAAATGCAGTGAGATTGAAGGCTCACAGCATCTTCACTACAATTGATGACTAGCCGTCGATGCTGTGGTGACAGCTGGATTAGTCGATTTGGAACTGATTATATGGAGCACATGGGACTCCTTTATTTGCATGAGTGTTACTGCAGGACCGATTTTGGCGATATAGACAAATTTACTCCACGCCATTTCGCGTATGAGTCGACTTGTGACTACAGCCTTGAAAAAGTCTATGAGACGAAACACTTGTCGGCTGCTGTTCTTCTTTGACTTCATAATTCAACCTCAATGACTGTGGAAAAAATTAAGAATAAACATAATCGACACTCACCTGGACTTTGAAATATTTTATTGGTGTATATAAACTATTCCTATCTTAGTGTGCTTCTGTTCTTCTTTTCTACATGGCCCATGCCGTTACTGCCACGTTGACACCGGCACGGACGCTGGAGTTCCCGGAGGAGGACATTGAGCCTATAGTACTGTTTGACTCTGAGCTGAATCCTTCTCGACCCTGGCTAAGCGTGAGTTCAGTTCCATAAGCAGCCTGCCCCCATACATTAGGACTCCCATGGGTCAGCGCCTTTGCCTAGAATCCACTCTCCACTGCTCGTACAACTCTTTGGATCGGGCTCCAACCAGAGTCAAGCAGCTTTTGGTGATGGTGGGAATGAATTCTCCGCATAATATACTGATGACAATTTTATATAGACCCTCAAGAGGCCAGTTGGCTGGATACTTCCCATGGCGGGAGGTCGAAGACTTGAATTTACAATTGTCTTCTGTTTAGGTAGAAACCAGCATCCTCACTGAAGCTTTTCAACCTGGACAATCCTCAACTGAACCCCTGCTGCCTCTCATCAAGACCCTGACCGACAATCTCATGGGAACTTGGACCATTACCATCCCGGATCATATTATGCACGTCTCCCACTCTCGCCTTTAAAAATTAGTTCCACAAACTGGGATCTGGTATTTGAGCAAGATAGGGGAAAACTGTGTCAAGGCCAAGGGTGTTCAGTGAGAAGCTTCTTTCTCAGATAAGCCAAGTCAAGAGACCCGGCAATCTTTCCCGCAGTTTCTTTCAGCACTTGTTTACTACAAGTTTCCTTCAAGTAGCATGTAAATAAGAACTCCAGATCAGAAAGGATCAAAAACAACCTTCCAGCTTACAGATTGTGCATCTGCGTACAAACCTGGTCTTCTCCCACATCAACTGAGTCAGTGTCCTACTGATCAGCCATCCAGGTTATACCCTCACCTCCTTCCAGGCTGCTGCTTATTTGAATGCCAGACGCTGCCAATATGACAAAATTAACCCTACTCTCAAGAAATGTCAGTGGTTTCACTAACTCCTCGCTTGCATTGCAAGTGCTTTTGCTTATGTATTGGTATCCCCTCTTAACTTATATTAGCATGCCCATGTCTCCACACACCTTGGCAAGTATCCATTTAGCCTATATAGACCACCCTTTTACCCTTCAGGGTAAGGCCCATGCTGATCAACCGACCACTCCTATTTCCATCCCCACCGACTCTTCCTCAGAAAAAAAATAGTACAAAATTGAGGTGCCCCTTAAAACCTACCAGCCACTGGTGTGTTGACTGACTGGTTTTTGTCAGCCTGCCACCAGAGACGAGTTTCTGACCTCCAAGGGCGAGGACCTTTGCTCTTAGGAGGTCAGAAACAAAGCCCGCTCAGGAAGAGGATCTTCACCACCTTGCCCCTCCCCCCTCAAAGAAGCTACCTCCTTTGAAATGTGAATCTGGCTCCCCTCTCAGGAGAGGAAGCTAACCTTGTTTGTCCATAGCCCTTCGGCACCTGGACAGGTGGGAAAATTAGCTAGTCAGCTAGGCGTTCCTGCCCCCAGGCTAGTACCTCTAAGGTGGCCTAACCTGAAGTGGGCACAACTTTTCAGAGTTGGCCATCTTGGTGATGGCAAACCTAGGAACTCTATGACAGGGTTATGCCACTTTCCACAGGAAGTGTTCGTATAGGGGGCGTAGTGACCCCAGGCGTAGGTATCCCATTGGCTACTAACCTACACTCCCCTAACACCCCTAAATTCAGTATTTAGGGGAGCCCCTGGCACCAGAAAATCAGATCCTGCTGACCTGAAAGAAGAAGACGGACGTGAAGAGTCGCAAAGAGCGAGGACAGAAGACCCAGCAACTGACTTGGCACCAACCCTGCCAGCCTGCCTGCTGACTTCAACAATTGCACCAAAAGACAACTTGTCCTGCAGCTGCTTTGTCTCCAAAGCCTGGGAGACCTGCCAGCACTTCACCGAGGAACCATGTACTCCCGTGGAGCAGCGGAGCTGTTCCCATACATCTTGCAGGTACCAAAGACTGAGCTGTGAGGCTCCAAGACCGCAGGAACCAGACGCCGGAAAGCACCACTACACCCGAGCTGCCAAGCACTAGCTGAAGTGGGCCAACTGTGTCAATGTGGTCTTCAGACCCTCCAGACTTGAAGACCACCTTGGCTTTCCCCACTGTGGGCTTCTCAGTGCCTCCTTCAGCCTCTGTTTGCAGGCCCTCTCTACCGCGACCACTCCCAGTGACAAAGACCCAATGCCTAAAGACACCTCTGCACCTGTCGCCCCTGGCACATGGAGAAGAGATCCAAAGGTGTCCCCACGTCCCTGAGCATCATGAGCCCTGAGCCCCCCTGTTGGTTCAGCCCGACTGGCCTCCCAATGAAAACCTGCAGCCTCTTTTTACGAAAACCGATCCCCATTGACTTCCATTGGGCACCTGACGTGGTGTTGCACCCCTGCACCCGGCCGCCTTCGTGCTGCTGGTGGTGTCTTGCTGGTGCTGCCTTGGACCTTGCCCTACCCTCTCCTAAAGTCCATGAGATTTGTCTAGTAAGTTGCTGTACTCCGCCTGAATGTTGTACTTGTTTTTTCTCCCATATGATAACATTACAGCTTCTGAAAAATGCTCTGCGTCAACTTTTTAAACATAAAAGGATTTCTCTTGCAAAACGTATTTAACTGATCATATTGATTCTGGTGCCTAAATATATATAAAGATACATGTTGATTTTATAAATTGGTGTGGATCTCCTGATTAAGTTAGGTGCATCATTTACTGACTATTATGTGTATTTGCAGATGCCTGACACGCCTCTCTGATAAGCCTAAGGCTGCTCAACCACACTACCCCCTAGAAGAGCACCTTCGGATTGCTAGAGCAAGCCCCTGTCCACTCATAAGGGAATACCTGGACTCTTTGCACAGTATTCCTCACTTTGGTATAGTATATAAAGAGCCAGCTTCCTACACCCCACAGTGCATTTAGAACCTCTTTAGTGTTCAGCCTCAAACAGCGCTTCGACTCAGTCAATAAACTGCTTCAAGAGAGCCATGCTTCAACCTCCACAAAGGCCTCTGTGGTCGGCACCCGACCACTGCCCCTGGACCATCTTCACTGTGAAAGCCAGCCTCGACCCCAGAAAAGCTGCAAGACCCTGAGCTTGACCCTCGATGCTGAGACACCTTTTATAAGCCCCAAGAGTCAACACTGTCTGCTTCAAAATCGAGACAAACTCTGAAGTGGACCTCAAGACCAGCCTCAGTGCTTAGTGAAACCCCACCAGCAGGAAAGAAAGGAGAGCAGCCTGATATAAGACATAGGAGGATCTATATTGGCCCACTTTCTGGTCACATTCCAGCAAGTGCAACTGGCCAACCTCAGATCAAAAAACGCATTGACTCACATTTGAGTTAAGGGTGTGACCCTTTCCCAAAAAGTCAAAACCTAGGTTGCCCACAAAACCCCCACACTTACCAACAGTCTACCATCCCCAGGACCAGAATTAGGGTCCCCCTGCATATCAGCCAGACCATTATGAGGGGCCAATTCCCACAGATGACCGAGACAGCCTTTGGCATTACTAGAACATTAGCTCTTCTTTGGAGCCCTATCCCATCAAGCATTTCCCACATGTCAATACTGCAGCATATCACGCAGTGATCCAGAATGTGGCAGATCATCTCAAGATCCAACTTGATGTGGTAGAGAAAAAGACTTCCTCGTTCTCAATGAGGTGCTGGCAAAGAGTGAATATTATGTCCAGTTTCTGCCTACGTTAAAGAGCATGCTCAAATGTTCTAAAGGAAACTTGAAAGACCCTGTCGAAAGCTGGAGTTGCGACGCCTACGGTTGAGACAAAATATAAAGCAATGCCACAAGACCCCATCTACAACAGCCAGCTGTTGTGAAGGCAGAGACTTTCAAAGCAAGGGCACCTCTGCCTCCGAGCAGTGACCTTCCATGCATCCCTCCAACCGCTCAACAGCTGTTGAGTAACGCCAAAGATGATACCATCTTATGTGGGAGTAAATTACCTTAAACAAGTGGGTATTCTATATCGTTGCCCAAGTCTATCACCTGGAGTTCTGTACTGCACCACCAAATTTTCCACCATGTTGGCACATCGGTTTAGGCAATCGATTCCAAGAGTGTATGTTATCAGTGGGGAATTGGATGGCAGAGAACTGCCTAAAACTCAACACTGGTAAAACCGAGGTTATGTTGTTTGGTAACAATTTTAACTTCTGGACTCCAAACTGGTGGCCACCTTCGATGGGTTCTCTCCCCTCGCCCACTAATAAGGTGAAATACCTTGGTGTGATAATGGATGAGGGTCTTACCTTTAGTCAACAGGTCAATTCTGTGGCCTCAAAAACCTTTTATGTGATAAAAACAATCAGGAAAATACTGCCATTCCTGCCCCCAAGCAGCCGGCAAACAGTGGTCGCGACTCTCGTAATGTCGAGATTGGACTACTGTAATAGTTTGTACCTTAATGCTCAACAAAGGCTCCTGAATAAACTCCAAACACTGCAGAATGCAGCAGCCAGACTGATCTCGGCCACACCTCGGTTTGCACCCATTACCAAGGAAATAAACAAACTGCACTGGCTACCGGTAAGTGTTAGAAATGGGGGTCTCTAGTTGGCAATGGCTGGCCACTGTCCAAGTAGGGACCCTTCTTCCTAAGTCAGAGTGAGAGGGCTACCCTCTTTAATACCCCTGCTCAACCCTGTGGTAACGTAGCACGAGCAGGTAGGCTTATCTCAGAGGCAGGGTGTGAAGCATTTATGATCATACACAGTAACACAGTGAGGAACACTACAAAGGGACACCACACAAGTAGTTATTATAAAAAAATAAGTATCTTTATATAAAGGCAGATTTATCACAAGACCAATAACTGTAAAAGCCACAATACTGTCAAAAATAGGATAGCTGTTGAAGGGCTGTCAAAAATAGTTCAAAGGTTGCAAAATAAGGTTCAAGTTCAAAGCAGTGGTCTCTGCGACCCTTTCTTTCACAAAGTACCTGGGTTTAGTAGCAAAACCAACAAAGTGTCGCAAATAAGCTGTAGCGATGATTCTCGGCACGCGAGGCCGGCGATGCGTTGAAATCCTTGCCGCAAGGGAGGATGATGCGCCGATCTGCGGAATGCGTGCGGAGACGATGCGACAAACTTCTGCACGCTGGACCGCCGATGCGATGACTTTCTTGCCGCGTGGGAGAAGTCGATGCGGTGATCCTGTTGCGCTGTGCGATCGTGTTGCGATGCGAAGACAAGACGCTCCGCGAGGGAGCGACGAAATTCGGTGCGATGCGATCAAAGTGGCGGACGCACGGCGTCCGCACTGCGATGTCTCGAAGCGATGATTTCTTTAAGGGTTGCGAGTGCGCGGCGACAGCAGCGCGATGATCTTTCCAGCGCGTCTTGGCTGCCGCGGCTCGCAAAGGGGCATCAGCGATGGTTTCGTGTTGCGGGCCCTCGGCGGCAGTAGCGCGATGATTTTCCCAGCGCTCTCGACTGCAGCGGCCCGCAAAGATGCGTTAGCGTCGATTTCTCACCCTCTTTTCTCTGATGCACTACTAGAGGCCCTGGAACTCACAGGAGCCTCCTCAGCAGATAGCAGTCCTCGCAGGGAAGAAGCAGGAGGTTGGTGGGGGAGTCTGATGTGCCTGAGACTCCAGCAGGAGGCTAGCTCTTTTCCTAGCCCTTGGGTAATTGCTGTAACAAAAATGAAAGTTCTCTCAAGAGTTCCTTTTCCCCTTCTTCAAAGTCCAGTGGTCACTGCTGCAGGCCAGTGCAAGAAACAACACACAGCACAGGGACAGTCACTTCCTGCAGATTCCTCCAGTGGCACGGACAGAGTTTCCTCTCCAGATCCAAAAGCAATACAAAATGTAAGGGCTTGAGCACAGATATTTATACCCCAAAAGCCTTTGATCCTTGAAGCTACCAGTCACTGAACCTAGCCAGAACCAGTTCTGCTCAGGCCTGGAGCACTTTGTTTACCAGGCTGCAGCCTTCCTTTCAGAAAGAGGGGGTCTGCCAGCAGACACACAGTGGGCACAGCCCTATTCAGGTCAAGGAGCCACCCCTCCCCACACTCTAAATGCAGATCTCTCTATTCAACCTAGGTCTGACTCGGCCTGTCCTGCCCCTCTAAAACCAGACAGCCAATACACAACGGCAGAGCACACTGGAAGGCTGAGGCAAGAAAATACCTACTTTCTAAAAGTGGTATTTTCAAACACAGAATATAAAAATCAACTTCACTAAAAGATGTATTTTAATATTCTGAGCTCAGGCATACTAAATTCGTTTTTCTACCATGTTCCTGGGGTCAGTTAGGACTATAGAATGTAATAGTCAAACTGCCCATTCTAGCCTATGAGGAACAGGTAGCCTTACAGTAGTGAAAAACGAAATGGGGCATAATTCACTACCAGGACATGCTACACACACCAAGGCATGTCCTGCCTTACACATACAAGGCACCCTACCATAGGGGTGACTTACAGGATGCCAAGGGAAGGTTCAGGGGCTGGGAAGTGAGTGCACTTCACAGCCAAGATGGCAGTTCTGGACTGCACACAGACACTGCAGTGGCAGGTCTGAGACACACTTTACAGGCTGCTTCTGTGGGTGGCACACATCAGTGCTGCAGGCCCACCAGCAGCATTTGGTTTACCAGCCCTGGGCACACATAGGCCACACTACTAGGGACTAACAGGTAAACCAAATAAGCCAATCAGGGATATACCAATTCACATAGACATATTTATACAGGGAGCATTCGCGCTGTGACACTGAATGGCAGTGGCACAGCGCCCAGAGCATCTAACACCAGTAAAACAGAGGAGACAACAGCGAAAAATGGAAGGGAGACCCACGCCAATGGTGCCAGGTCTAACAGTAAGGAATCGAGTTCGCTTCAAAGCCCTTTGTCTAGTTTTTAAGGCGCTGCATGGCTCAGGACCTGACTATCTAAAACAGTATTTCCATTGGTACACACCGAAAAGACCACTTCGTTCATTAGGGGCTAGGCTGGTCTCAGTGCCACGCATAAAAAAAGTTTGGGGAAGCAGAAGCTTTACCTACAATGCGGCTAAAGCCTGGAACAACCTGCCATTCCAATTAAGATGCATTACGAACCTCTAAGCTTTCAGGAAAAGCCTTAAGACTTGGCTCTTTGCCCAATAAACTTCTTCCATTCTTTTGCCACAGGAGATGTAACTAGCGCCAGGACACCTCCAGATAACAGTTGCGCTGTATAAATATCATTAACATTAACATAACATTAACATCACCAAAGGAAGCTGCAGCAAGAAGTGCAGACATTGCTTCAAAAGAGAGCCATCAAACCTGTTCCACCATATCAGCACCCAGATCTAGACTGACACCGACACAGGTACCGCCACCAGAAGTCTTAGAATTTAGGTACCTAGAGCTTCCAGAAATGTCCATGCAAATTCTTAAGGCAGTCTCGAAGCCTGCTACAATGGCGTGCTACATTGCAGAATAGAAAAAACGTGTTCACTATTGTAAAAATCTCTGTAAGCCGTCTTACATACCTTGCTGCAAGATATCATCTATTACTTGTTACACTTACAAGAGGCAGGGCTTGCCTACTCTTCGGTAAGGGTACACTAAACCGCTGTAGCAGCTTCCCTTCAAAACCGAGAACACCAACCAGTCTTAAAAATAACTGCTACCAACGCCTTTATGGAAGGCCTTAAGAGGGTAATCTCTCCTAAGACGCCATCAGTCCCTTCATGGGCCCTGAACATTGTCCTTGCATTGCTCACAGAAGCCAGCATTTGGGCTGATGCACTCTTCACCTCTGCAGTTCTTTTCATGGGCATTGTAATTCCTTATTCCACTCACTTATCTACATAGTGAAACGGCAATCGCTTACAGTAGAGGGCACAAAGATAGGGTCGTCCTTGGAACAAACCTTTGTTTTCTGCTTAAGGTCCACTCCCTTTCCATGTCAATTAAATTATTGATGTACCAAGCTTTTTCCCCTGACCACAGTTGATTGTTGAAAGGGCTTTACATACACGAGATGTTAAGAAAGCCTTTATGTGCCAAATTGACCATACCAAATCCATTCGGAAGACCAAGCATCTATTTATAGCTTTTGGCGTGCCCCACCTCAAAGAAGCCAGTTTCCTAAGTGGCCTCTTCAGATAAATATATATTTGCTACGTAAATGCCAAATGCACACTAGGCTCCGTGTGTAGGGCATATTCTGCTTGGAAAAAAAGGAGCCACCATGGCTTTCCTAGGCTAGGTGTGGTGCCGCGGCCAGGGCGACTGACGCTGGAATCTGGGGCTCACGGTTCGATCCCCGGCACCGGCGGCAGGTCAACCCAGCACCATGTGACTCTGGGCAATAGCTTGCTTAATCTTCCCTACGGCCCCCAGCGCCGGGATGCCTTCGGGTAGCTGTTCACGCTTTACAAATACTGGATTTACATTTTAAATACTGGATTTACAATCCTCTTGCTGGTATCTGTAAAGCTGCGACATTATGTATGATCCACACTTTCACCAGAAATTACTGTGTGGACATTTATGCCCGATAAGAAGCACAAGTTGGGAAAACTCTACTTAAAACCTTTTTCCAAACATCATCTTCTCCTATCCACAAGCTGTTACTTTAGGGAGAAGCGTACTGCTATTACCTTCGATGGAGAGCATGAGATCTATAGCAGCCCATGCTGCAAATTGAAATCATTACTTATCTGTAACAGTTAGTTAGCAGTTTGTAATGCTCTAGGATCACATGCTCTCTCACCCACTTCCCCAGAGGAGACTTCACAGTGTGACATTAAGTGGTTAATCATCTTTTAAATACATATTAATATAAAAGTACACAGAGGTGTAACTGCTTCGCATCGCTACTTCTTGTTGTTCTTGCCTGTATTCGAAAAATGCAGTCTACTGTGGTATCTGTTGTGATGCATTGTGAGTTTCAGAGGAGATATTGTGAGTCTACTAGAACCAAAACCTCTACTTTGAAGAAAAACTGGCAGCATCCACCCCCAACACTAGATGGCAGGAGCATGCATAGCATGTGAATCTACAGCACTATACGCTGCAGACAGATGATTACGGTTAAATGCTTTGCTTTCTGAACCTTTAGATCCTATTTGATTGTTCATTCTAGTAAATGATGGTATGTAACTTGGTGGGATTGCTATTTTCTTGTATTTTTGTGTACTTAGGTTCAGCTCTGTCCAGCTTCTTGGTGATCTCCTGTTCCACATTTCTGGAGTCTCTGGAAAGATGACAACGGAAACTGCCTCGGAGGATGACAACTTTGGAACAGCCCAGTCTACTAAGGTGAGGATTGTTGGATCATTTGGTCATATGTGGGTGATAATAGTGGATTTTTTTTTTAACTTGCATGCAAGTAAAGGTGAAGGATTCCACATAGGGTTATTAAAGGCATTGTGTGAGCTAAGCATGCATCATGAGGCACAATGATCTGAACAAAGAATAAACCCACTATCCATGTTCCCTTATGAAATAAAAGGTAAGCTAGTTTACTTGCTCCGTAACTGTGCTCCCTGCCAATCTCTAGCTGTGCCCTCTTCTCCCTTTTTTCATTGTTCCCCCATGTTTGCTCTTCATTGTGTTCCATGCTTGTCCTTCTTTGTGACACCTTGCCCATCCTTCACTGTGACCCTCTGTCTCTTTGACATTGTGTCTCCTGTCTTTACAACATTGTTTCTCCTGTCTTTACAACATTGTTTCTCTTGTCTTTTTAACGCTGCATATCCTGTCTGCTTGACACTATGGCCCCTGTCCGTCCTACACTGTGGCCCCTGTCCGTCCTACACTGTGGCCCCTGTCCGTCCTACACTGTGGCCCCTGTCCGTCCTACACTGTGGCCCCTGTCAATCCTTCAACTCATCCGTTGCTTTGATGGTCCCATAGCCTGTCCCCCTCTCTGACTGTTCTTCAGCCAATCCCAGTCTTTGACAGTTCTTTAGTCCATCTTTTCACTCTGCCTTTGCTTTGCCCATCTGCCATCCCCATCCGTCGTCGCTGTGCCCGCACTGTACTCAGGCCTCTTCTTTGTATTCTTCATCATTAAGCCCCAGCCTCTGTCCAGCCTCTGTCCTTCGTGCCAGTAGTTTCAAAGGACAGGTTTGTGAAATGGGGGTTTTACTCCTCTCTTTCAGGCCATTGTTGGCGCTCTGGGAGCCGAGCGCAGGAACCGAGTACTTGCTGGATTGTACATGGGGCGGTCAGACACCCAGCTGGTCGTGCGGCAAGCCTCTCTTCATGTCTGGAAGATCGTGGTGTCTAACACACCTCGTACGCTGCGGGAAATTCTTCCAACTCTCTTTGGCCTTTTGCTGGGGTTCCTGGCTAGCACTTGTGCAGACAAGAGAACGGTGAGTTCACCATGACGCTGCTCCTGTTAAGGCCACCTTCGAATCCTTTGGAATGATGCATGAAATGAGAACAAGAGCTCTCCAAGGACAATCTTTTGTGACTTAGTTTAGCAACGCAAGTGGGGAATGCGACCCAATCTTAGCCTTCTCTTTAAAATGATAACACTGTCTCAATTCTGGCAATTTTTTTAATCCAGAAAACACTTAGGGTGAAAAAAGCCCAAGGCCCACCGTATGGGAATGGGCACTGTCCTCCTTTAATGATGTCACGCCCAGCAGTGGGGGGAGCCCTCATTAAGCGAAAGGTACTGAGCCATAACCAATTGGGTGATACTCTGTAAGGTTTAAAAAGAATATCTTTGGAAATAAAGTAGAAGCGTGCTGCACGGCATCTCCCCCTGTCAAACAAGAGCAAAACATACATGCAAGATTGAGACTGGTATTATGAGTAATAGGCGTACTCACGTACAAGTGAAAGGGCACTAGCCCATCTGGCTGGAGTGGCCGGAGGTATAACCGGCAAAGTAACGATGTCTAGGAAAGGGGTCAGTAGCTGGAGCTTGGTCAGTTGGGCCTGGAAAAGGCTGACGGGTAAAATTGGGCTGGGCACAGCATGTGCTTTCCCTACTTTGTGTGGACGTTCCTGGGGCACCCGTTATGTTCTAATAAGGATATTAATATCCTGCATATGCAGCATGTGAGACTTACTTGGTTCCTTGATGGAGTTAGTTTTGTGACTCCAGGAAACTTCAAAATACAAAGATATTTTATATATTTATATTATATTGTAAAAGGGGAAACTCATTTCTCCACTTTAGAAATCAGAGATGTGATCTTTGAGAACCTCTAGAGAGAAACAGGAGGGTGAGATAGGACCTGATTTCAGATGCAGCTCTCATTGATAATCAGGTGGTTTTAACATTTTGTTATGGTTTTAAGTAATCAAACAATAAATTGAAATTGAAAACAGTGGAAGTATTTGTGCAGGTAGACCAAACGTATGTAATTTAACTATAGGCACAGCTATTGCATTACAAATACTTGCATGAGATATACTGTACCCCTCGAGGGCTACAAAATATGTACCAGGAAAACACTGGAAAGTTTAACAGATGTGTCATGGAAGACCCTGATTTTATGCCTCTTGCGTGGTACATCTGAACCATGTGGGCATTTAGGGAGGCGGCCATCCATGTCATCAAACAATGGTGGGGATGGGGATACCAGGGGATAGGAAGGGATGCCCATTAGATTCCGAAAGCCTGGAGAAGGTTGGTTTACTTGGCTATACTTAAGCAAAACATAAAGTTGCAATGTGTTAGGATAAGAAAGCTGTTACACTTTCTAAAGACTAGTTACTCCAACTCATAAAATGTCATGACGTTGAAGAATAATATTTTAAGGAAGTGATTCCAAATTCACAGCATAAAGATATCTGGCCTCCATTTGTTGTTATTATGTACCTGATGATCAGAGATACAAACTGCGAAGACGGTAATGCAGGAATATGATTTGAGTGATTTGGGCAATTTAACGTGCTTTAAATCCGTAGGCCTGAGAATGTAATAGTGCTGGGGATTTGGGGATAGTTAGCCATGTTAAATGTCAAACACAAAACGCCCATTTCGAAACATGTGAAAGGCGATTGATTTGCAAAAATATAGAAAGTTTAGAAAAAAACATTCCTTGGTACTGCTATTTGACTTAATCTGAACCACAAACTTTTTTCCAAGTTCATCGTGGTGGCTACATATCCTTCTAGTTAAGGTTAATTGAAGAAGACCTGTTTCAAGTTTTCCCCATCAACAGCAACATGTGCACTGCTCAGCCTACTGTAACTGCCACTCCAGCCACATGTGACAACATAACCACAGCTGATCAGATCAGCAATGGAAATGACACTGACACCTCCTCCTTGCTCTGAGCAGTAGCTTCTTGAGTATTCACTGATTTACGGTGACACTAGTGTGGAATATTCAAGTGTATGCTGTAGCATTATTTTAATATGTGTGATAAGTCCACACAAGTGTAAATGCTCCTCTTACATATAAACACAATGTTTAACCCGATGTGGAACACGGTAGACATGTAAGAACACTGACATCATACTTTAACGCTGACCATGGAAATCATGCTTGTTATGTTTTGTCTTTCACTGAAGATTGCAGCGAGGACACTTGGGGATCTTGTCCGTAAACTTGGCGAAAAATCCTACCAGAAATCATCCCCATCTTGGAAGAAGGCTTACGGTCTGATAAGAGAGATGAAAGGCAGGGGGTGTGCATCGGGTTAAGCGAGATCATGAAGTCTACCAGTAGGGATGCGGTAAGTGTAAGAGGGAGTATGGTTTCATTTGAGTTCATCAATTATGCCATCCGAGATATAATAAGTATGTATTTTAGCCAAACTTTGTGTTAGCCCAAGATTAAAGTAAATATTTAATTGGCGTGGTGAAGAGTAGTTTGGCATTTGTTGATTTTTAACCCATGAAATGTATCCATCTTTTTTAGACTCCAGTCTGTCTCATTGCAGCACCTGAATAGTATAGGGAAAGGGTTTCACTAACCCAGTCTGTGTTAGGGGAACCATGCCTTCTTCTGTTATAAACACCCACCTCCTAGACAGACACACTAAGTAATTTCACCTCTGTTTTGTGTTGTGCTTTCTTTCTTAGCACTCTGAATCTGTATCTACACACTGTTTGTGTTTGCTGTTTTCTAACCTCTCCCCTTCATCTTTATGAATGTTTCTTCCTTCCCCTTTTATTCTATCGAATTTTCCCCACAATGTCACTTAAAGCATCCTTCCACCCTTTGATCAGCCTTTCCGTAGGCTTTTCACTGCAATCTGCTACTGCCTTAGATGCTCACCCTACAAGTGTAAAAACACTTGTCAGAGGGAATGAATATGTATTTGCATAGGAGGGTGGGTTTTTAACTAAGGAATAAATGGGCCCTCCTTCTCGGGCAAGAGCTCACGGATAGGCAGTGGTCCCTTGCGCTGGAGCAGGTCTGTAGTGTTTCTAGGAACCCACGTTTCAAATTCACATGTTCATCTACCTACACAAGATATATCTTACTCCCAAATGCCTACACTGCATATTCCCAGTGGTGGACCTGAAATGCCCACAGTGTATATGTCAAGAGGCAGACTTCTACCATTTGGTATGAAACTGTCCCGAAATTGGGTGATATCAGACGGACGCTGTGGCTACATTAACAGACATTATGGGACGTCCCCTACAGTTGGATCCCCTGCACTGTTCGTTGAGTCTGACATCCCGTACAAGTAAGAACAAATATGTCACAAGGTTTTTGTACCTGTCGTATAACCCTTTAAAACACCACTTAGCAATTGTGTGGATGTCCACCATAGCCCCCCCCCCCCGATTTTCCTTGTGGCTTAGAGTCCTTTTCAAATGGGCGACAGCCGAGATCAATGCCTGGCGCTCACTTCTGCCACAGCGGGGAGGGGCAACCTAAATGGGACGAGTACTTTGATAAACTGGCAGCGAAGACAGAAGAGCGACTGCTTTGAGGAGCTGTATTCATTGGCTGCCATCCTCCTGTGCAGTTGGCATTGGGCGTTGAGTGTGCCGACTCATGGCGGTTGACTCAGCATGTGTGACTGTGGACTGGACATTGGAGGTCCTGCTTCCCACCTCTTGACATGCAGACTATAGCACCTCCTTTCTCTTTCTCTATCCACTCCATGGGCCTTCCACGACCTACCCTTGACAGTTTGTGTAACAAAAAAAGAGGGTGGGTATTTATATTTTCTCAATGTTACTGGCTGCTTTGGAATCCATCCCCATACATCCATACCACAATTACTGTGTAATCAGTCATGTTGACTTTACTCCTGCAGGTAATGTTTTTCTCAGAATCCTTGGTTCCCACCGTTCGAAAGGCTTTGTGTGACCCCCTGGAAGAGGTCAGAGAGGCTGCAGCTAAAACATTTGAGCAGCTGCATTCTACCATTGGCTTCCAAGCCCTTGAAGATATCCTGCCTTTCCTGCTAGAGCAGCTGGTAAGGAACCAAACTTGTGATGGTTCTATGAGGAACTGCATGGCAAACGTTTGACGTTGAGTTTTGTATAATCATGATTCAGGTATCCTGTCTTGCCTAACTTCCAGTATTGTTCATTTTGTAAGCTGCATGAGCTAGTTATAAATTCAAAGATGGTTTTCTACCACTGAATGGGTTAGGCGAAGGGTTTTTGAGACCAGTAACCTCAGAAATGAAATTATGGGGTAACCTGCATTAGGAAACACATCTGCAAAAGTTGAATACTTATATCCCTGAGAGTGTGACTAGTTTCAGGGGGGAGAATAAGACAACTGCAGAAAGGGTCTTGGGAAAATAGACTAGCTCTAGGTTGGGTTGTGGGATTTAATTTCTGCAAGTGAGTTTGAGGGGGATAGATCGAGTCAAGGAAGGTGTGTGAAGGAAACAAAGAGCAGTAATTTAGCATCAGAAGGATGGATTAGCTGAAAGATTGGAGCAAGAGAATGATGGGATAGTTGCAAATGGGGCAGAGAAGAATAAGGTGTATTGGAGCCAGGAAAGAATAGTGGGTAGTGGTGCCAGAAGATGAAATAAACGTTATAGCTTTAGTGGATGTTTTGTAAGCTTGCAATTGCTACAATTGGATTTCAGTTCTGGGTGAAATAGCCAAAACTGGGGTTCAGCCAAGGTTGGAATAACTGGAATTGTTTCACCAGATGATGAGACACGTGAAGATAGGCTAAATGGAGAAAGGATGAAGATGGGGCTGGGAAATGACATTTCCTTGTAGTAAGAGTTGCGAGAGGCAAGAATAAGTTAAAGATAGTTCTCTGACATATGCAATGGCTACAAATGGGGTTATAAAAGGATTATTGAAAGGAGTTGGAAAGGGTGTATTCACAGGAGGTTGGAGGTGATGAACTTGAGATAGGCCGTGAAGGTCACATACAAAAATGTGATTGAATGACTAGAGAAAGATGGGGTTTAAGCTCTGATAGTGGGAATTTACATGTAGAACAGGTAAAAAGGAGAAACGCAATTATTTTTCTGTTTTGAATTGTAGCTGATTTTATCCATTTGTTGAAGGACAGCCACCATAGGCAGACCTTTTGAGATTAAACTCTTGGACACTTGATGAATTGAGCCAGCGACCTGTTTGGATATTTTATGTAGTACGAGAAAATTTATGGCCACTCGTGAGACGCCCCAACACCCCCCCCCCAATTCCTTTTTTGGCAATATAAGCCCCTGTCTTGAGACCTTTGTTTATCCATGGGAAAGATGTGTTTCCCTGCCATTGAAGATTTTTTTTTCCAATGTAATGCTTTCGGCCCTGTATTCACTTTTGTAACCCGAAGAAGTATCTCTGCACTCTCAGCAGGAGCCTTCTTTTGTTCACTCAGTATTTTCTCATATGGTGAGCACATCAGTGTATGGGCTTTGGTTCAGCCGCTCTTGAAACCCCCCATTATCTATTTTGCTCATTTTACTTTTTCATTTTCTACTGGTGCTCATCGACCCTTGCACTTTCTTCCTTTAGGATGACGAATTGCTCTCTGAATTTGCTTTGGATGGACTCAAGCAGGTTATGGCAGTGAAGAGCCGCGTGGTGTTGCCTTACCTAGTTCCAAAGGTAAATTTGAGGCTGATGCCCGGACCAAGAGTTTTCATGAGCCTAAAGTATTGTGTTTCTAAAGTTTTTATTAGAGTGTGTCAGCCTTTCTTGCAAACATTGTACAGAGCAGTACATATTGTACACAAGGGCATCAGCAGTTCGGGTTAGAGATACATGGGGATAAAGAGTCTTGATGGGTGTTACTAAACAGCACTGACATTGCATATTGGGAATATATTTTGTATTTTACACATCTACAGAGAAACTGTGATTATTTCATGGATACATGTTTTTCCTTAAGACAAAGCAGAAAGGATTTAAAGGCAGTCTTGAATGGAGGAGGGAGTTGCATGGATTTTGCTTGAGTGTCCGTTCCATTGAATAGTTTCAAGTGTATAAAGAGTTAAAACCCTGAAGGGATGGTTTAGGCATGGCTGAACAATGAGGACTGGACAATCTCCGCGTTCATCCACGGTGTTGCCAGTGATGCAAGGTTCTGATAATGGTGTGGATGGGAAGTAGTATGGATGAACTTGAAAGTTATGGAATAAGTTTGTGAGCTAAATCCAAATTTTTGTTAGAATCTGAATGAGAGTTGAATAATGCTTCGCTTGGCCCTCTGAAACAGTTTGATCTGCGTTTGTGAATTAGGGGTGTCGTGAGTCATCAATCATTGAGTGAGTTAGCTTTGTCTTCTCAGAGAATTCTGGTTCACAGCTTCTCTGAAAATCGATAATCTGAGAATTCAGCATCTAGGAATCTGGCCTATGGGTAATATCTCGCTTTATAATCAGAATTTATCTGAGAAGGGTGAGATGGGGAGACATTACTCAGTGTTTACCTGAGAATTAAGTTTTGCAAATGAAATGGGTCTGATGAATGTCTGGATATTGGTACTATCATTGTTGAAGTAGAAAGGAAAAGCTTGGATGCAACGTGTGTGTTATCTGTCTTACAGACTGGGAGTTGGTTTACAGATGCAACTATGTAAAGTGGACGTAGCTAGTGATATGGTTCATTGATTTTGGGTAGTCTTTATTTGGTAGTTTGTTGTGGGGTACAGAGTACATCCCTGAGTTTTGGTATTTTTAGGATCACCTTAATAATTGGGCATAATTTTTTTTCATGATATTTATTTATTTGAAAAGTTTTATATAGCGCTGGCTAGACCCGGAGGTATCAGAGCGCTTTACATGAGGATCAGCGGGTTACAGGTTACGAAAATTACAACAGTTGCAGTTGCAAGTATAGGCTTAGGAGAAAAACATGAGATTACACAATAATATAAGTTATTTGCTCGTAGAATAGCCAAGACACGCGTCTAGTGGGGAATGGAAGGTAGGGGGGGAAGGTAACAGGGGAGAGGAATGCAGATAGAGTCAGGTAGACCGGAAGGGGGACAGTACTTCAGGGGGAACAAAGCAGTCAAAGAGAAAGACAGATAAAACCGTGAAGAACCGTGAGAAACAATGTTCGATGTCCGGCTAGGTAGGTGACACGCGGGGGTGAACCAGAGCCAGACTCCTCTATAGCTGCATAGGACAGCTCCACCGGGCAGCGGCCAAGGGTGCTCGGGCTCCGCGGTAAGTACAAACAGTTATTAGTTTCCGCCCATGGGGGCATCGTCATAGTTCCATAGAAGGCAACGGTCCCGGTGTCACTGGGAAACGCCGTCCGCCTCATCCTCCACCTCGCCCCATGAGAGGAGAGGTGGAAGAGACCGTTCCGAAGTCTGCAGATCTTCCCCATTCCCCGAAGCAGTAGTGAGTGTTGGGCAATAGTCCAGGAACACTGTGGTAGGGGGGGCCATGGGCACCTCAGGGTCGAAAAGTGATGCTCGGAGAGTGGTAGGCCGCCGAATAGAGCCTTATAGCCTCAACCAGGAAACCGGGGTCTCCAAGCTCCCAAAGGACATAGGGAGAGATCGTTGACTACGTCAAAGGAAAAGGTTCCCTAGCGGTGGATGTAGTGAAATAGTCTCTCTGAGGGGTGTTTTGTATGCAGAGGGACGGTGCGCAGCCGCTGCCAATGACTACGATCAGGGGCAGCTACAAGGCATTAAGGACACAGGAGTTAGAAGGGACGCTGGGTTAGTTGCATGGGATCCTGCTAACACAATGCATCAGTGCTGTTGGAAAGACTATCGTAGGTAAAGTATGACCTCAACATGTGTTGGACGCCATCTTGTCCGCAGAACACTCGGCTGCCTCAACAAACGCTGACCAAAGTGAGCAATAGAGAAGTTGCAACAGATCAAGGGGCCACCAATGAAGAAGCGCTGGCAATTAGTGCTCCGTATTACACATGAATCTAATATTTGCAGCGAGAAGAGTGCAGACGAGGTTCGAATGGGGAAAATTGCGGCCACCATTTTAGAGTCAGGCAGCATCTCGGGACCGATCGCCGTGAATGGCGAGTACAATGCAACAGTCCGCAAACAAATGGTACCTTGAGCAGAGGAATACAGATGGCTTTCCTCACAAGAAGCAGCCGCTCGGTGAAGGAAACAGATGTACCGCTGGGCTGGAGGCGCTGCGATCGGGTGCGTCCGCCATTTTGGGGTCGATGAGGTATTACACTACGATGATCTCCCCAGGTGGGTTGGCCGGCAAGTCGACGTTTCAAGATGCGGACCGAGGGTGGGGGCGCTGTATGCTGGAAAAACGGAGGTCGGCAGCAACGAGGTACAATTCTTTCAGCACCGGGCGCGTTCTCACAGCTCCCCGGGCGCCATCATGGCGTATTCATTGGTAGGGACGTCGCGGCTCATTTCTCAGCGATGTAAGGTCTGAGAATGGTGATATTTAGCTTCAGGTGATCCGCCTGCATTCCGGTTGACGAATCGTTGTTTTGGGTGGGATAACAGTGCGGCGGAACGCCGCTCAGGAAGCTGGTAAGAGGGTTCACCACGGAGCATCAGCTCCAAGCGGCCATGTTGGGGACAGGGGCATAGCAAAGTTCAGAGAGCAAGATTGGAGATCTTGGAATAGAGAACTCTGTTCTGTCCCTCTCCAATGGAAGATTTAAAATTGTGTTGTGTCCCATCTCATTATAAATTAACACTTGTGTCTTGCAGCTGACGTGTCCTCCTGTGAACACCAGAGTGCTGGCTTTCCTCTCTTCTGTAGCAGGAGATGCTCTGACACGACACCTTAACGTGATACTTCCAGCAGTGATGTCGGCCCTAAAGGAAAGACTTGGGACTGAGGGGGAGCAGCTGGTAAGTAATAAGGCTGTGATTGCTCATCTCATCAGAATATCACATTCTGTAATCACGAGACCACCTTAAGTCATGGACCAAATTCTGTAATTCCATGTCTGGAAGGTACAGTTTATAGGCTTGTGGTAGGGCTTGGTATAAGAAACAGTGACGTGAAGAGCTTGATGTTATGCGCTGGCTGTTTTTTTTTTTTTTATAACATTACACTTTTGTGTTTCTTGCAGGAGTTGGCAAACTGCCAAGCAGTGATTTTGTCTGTGGAGGATGATGCGGGACAGAGGATTGTCATTGAGGATTTGTTAGAAGCCACTCGCAACTCTGAGGTGGGCCTGCGGCAGGCTGCTGCCACTATCCTGAATATCTACTGTGCAAAGACAAAGGCGGACTACACTGCTCACCTTAGAAACCTGCTCTCTGGTCTTATCCGTCTTTTGAACGATTCCAATGAAGTGGTTCTGAATGAGAGCTGGGACGCGATCAACGCCATAACCAAGGTGAGCTACGACATGCTTTTTATTAAATGTTCTTGAGATCCTAGAAAACCACACTAGTTTGCCATTATTTAGTGACTAGAAAACAGTTAATCTGAGGCATAATAGCAGAAAATGTAGTTTGCTTTGTCTAACACGCTTATTTTGGACCCTTTATTTTCTAGCTGCCGCTCTAGATATAAATTATCTAGCAGAGTTCCTTACCACTAAACTTTAATGCGCAGGTGCATTGTACTGGCACACACATCTTCAAGGAAAGCTATATCCAAAAACAATCTTTTGAAGAGTTTGTGTTTAGTGGTTTGTTTCTGTCTAACTTGTTGGAACAAATGACGAAATAAGCACATTTATATAGCATACATTGGTTGTCTCATTGTCTCCCCTTTGAGAGGTCCATAACAATTAGAAAGTCCATTTGCACTCAAATATCAGAGAGTTATCTGCAATTTTGATCAAGGTGGTGTTGGTACCAGGCACAAGGCAAAAGATGAGTTGTGTTCTAAAAGCGACACTTCACCAAGGTTTGCCTGGAGCTGGCTTGTGACAATCACTTTGGTTGGGCCACATTTTTTTGCACTGTAAGGCTGCATCTTTTAGTGACAGAGGGACACACCTTCCAGGAGAAAATTGTAGCAATAAGTGAACAAACTAGTGAGAAAATCACTGAGGGTAGCGAAAGACTAGCTTATCAGGGCATCGCAGGATGTAGTGGTTTCCTTTAAGTTGTCAGCATAGAACTAGTTTTCTATGGCACTTAACAACTCCATAGCTAAATATGTCTTCTCAGTAATGGCAACGTCTGTTATTTTATGGCTTGATGGTTTTTAGCTGCATTTTGTAATGGAGAAGATCGGCAGGAGAATATTGTACCATTCCCTTGCACTTTTAAGGCGTGAAAAGAATGTTTTTTTAGCTCTGATGAGAACCAGCTACTAGAGCAAGTTATTGAAAATGGATGAGAAGTTGGGGCCCTATAGTAGTGTGCTCAGGTGGGCAAGGAATACTAAAGCGTTTAAGTATGAATAAGACTACGGTTAAGTTTGAAAATAGACCTCTTGAGATATCATATACTTTCAATAGAAGATGAGGCTATGATAATGTTCATAATAGTTCATTTATTATAGAGGGTACCCTTTCCACACAAAACTGTAACATCAAAATGTGGAGACAAGGATATATTTTTACCAATTATTTGAATTATTGTAACAGTGCCACTCTTGTTTACAGTCTATCGTTTGTAAATTTTATTGAATTGATTATCACACCAGTCGCCTCTTTTGAATATGAATATAGAGGCGCTTATATAGCGTGCAGCTACTCAAAAAGAGTGTCCCGGCGCATCCATAGGCCCCTGGGATAGACCCCCCCCCCGATTAACTGCACATGCAAAAAGGGAGGAACAGAAGGGAAGATCAAAAGAGAGCGGGCCCCTTTCTCACAATAATTAAAAAGCAAGGTTTTGAGGCGTTTCCTAAAAGTGACCAAGTCTGTCACCGCTCTCAGTGAAGCGGAGAGCGCGTTCCAGGCCTGAGCCCCAAGGAGCCTAAACGAGGCGCCCCCTGCCCGAGCGCGAAAAATTCTAGGGACCCTGGCCAAGTTCATCGAGGATGATCTCAGGGTTCTAGAAGGAACATAGTGGGCAATCCTTCTGCAGAGGTACTTTGCCCCCTTTCCGTGTAAAGCTTTGAAGAAAAGCACCAGTGCTTTAAATCGTATTCTCTTCTTTACCGGGAGCCAGTGGAGCGCTCTGATGTGTGGGGTCATGTAAGTTCTAGCTTTAAGCCTGAGAATGGCTCTAGCGGCTGCATTCTGTGCCACCTGCAGACGCTTGAGCAGATATTCTGGAATGCCGAGGTAAAGAACATTCGCATAGTCCAGTCTTGAAGTAATAAGTGCCTGGACCACACATCTCCTGTGATCTAAAGACAGGAGTGGAAGAAATTTCCTCAGCATCCTGAGGAGACCAAAGCACGTTCCTACCACAGATTGAACTTGGGCTTTCATAGACAAACGATCATCTATCAGAACGCCCAAATTCTTTACTTTTTGTTGTGCAGCGGGGGGAGGGGCCATATCTTCTGGCCACCGTAGTCTCCAGTCGTCTGGCGGTTGAGTACCAAAGAAGATGATTTCTGACTTTTCCGGATTACATTTGAACTGGTTAGGTCTTAGCCATTCAAAAACTTTTGAAAGGCAAGTTTTTATCATAGGTCTCTCAAAACTCTTTCCTTTGTCACAGGAGAAGAGAAGCTGAGTATCATCAGCGTATGAAATAATTTTCGCTCCATGTGTCTCTGCCAAGACCGCTAGAGGTGACATATAGAGATTGAATAATGTGGGGCTCAGAATAGAGCCCTGAGGGACTCCCACATCCATTTCCGGGATAACAGCAGCAAAGGGAGGAGTCCAGACCTCCTGATTCCTGTCTTTCAAATAAGAGGCCAGCCACTTTAAAACTGTACCTCCGATACCGAGCGCCTGGATTCTGTCCAAGAGTTTAACATGGGGCACGGTATCGAAGGCCGCTGATAAAGCCAACAGGATCAAAGTGGCCTTCCCACCCCCGTCCAAGGTCTCCCGGATGTATTCGGAGACTTCTAAAAGAGCAGACTCGGTGCTATGGTTGGCTCTAAACCCTGACTGACTGCTGTGAAGAAGATTGTTAGTTTCCACATAGTTAGCAATCACAGAGTTAACATATTTCTCCAATAATTTGGAGAAGGCGGGGAGAAGGGAGATGGGCCTATAGCTTTCTGGAATTTTTGGGTCCGCAGACGGTTTTTTAATCAGTGGCAGAATTTTTGCCTGCTTCCATCTAGAAGGCATGTGTCCCGATTCCAAAGAAGCGTTGCAGATTTTGTTTACCACTGGATTAATTGCCTGAGCTATAGACACTAACACTTTAGCTGGGCATGGATCGGAGGGGGAGCCCGACTTCAGGCCTTTGATGCTAGCTAGGGAGGTTTCCATAGACAGCGGTGGGAACTTCTGTAGTGAGTGAACAACTCCTAACACAGGCTCCATAGAGGGACTTAACCGTGTTTCGCCGGCCTCGGGTGAATTATCTCTCAAATTTTCTTGGATCATTCTGATCTTTTCATGAAAAAAAGTGGCTAATTCTATAGGCCAATCAGCGGTGGCTGGAGCCACCTTCATCTCTACGGCCGGATTTGTAAAGGTTTTTACAATTTTGAAATGCTCTTTACTTGTGGATTTGGACGATTCTATTTTGCTGGTAAAATAGTTTTTTGGGGCCTCCTAAACCTTCTTATAGTGGCCTTTAAGTGATTGTTTATAATCTCTCTTGGCCTCAGGATCGTAGTTTATTAGCCATTTCCTTTCCAATCTTTTGCAGAGGATTTTGCTATCTTTGAGCTGTTGATTGTACCAGGGAGCTGAGCGCTTTGTAGATCTAGATGATAGAGACTGCAAGGGGGCTAATTGATGGACATTTTTGAGCAACCAAGAGTCAAGCAGCACAGCGTCACTTTCAGCGCTACCCTGCAGAAAGGGAATGGAAGATTCAAGTCATTCCCCTAAAACCACCGAATCTATACGGTGGAAGGCTCTAAATTTAGTACCTTTCTTCAAACTTATCGTTGGGGAATCCGTTCCCAACTGAGGTATATTGAACTTGATAAGAAAATGGTCAGACCATACCAGAGGAAGGGGGGCCTCTACCTCTAGCGCTAAATTTGTAAAGATCTGATCAAGAATGTGACCTTTATTATGTGTAGGGTGCAAGACTGCCGGCGCCAATTCCAGGACAGATAATGAATCCATAAGTGTCATGACTTCCGGGTCCGTAGGGATATCTATATGCAAATTGAAATCTCCCAAAATCATGTAATGATTAAAGGGGAGTGCCAGGGGTGCCATCATCTCGCTAATTGAATTAAAAAAAGATTTACTCGGGCCCGGGGGCCTATAGATAAGAGCTCCAGCTAATGATTGTTGTGCCGATAAGGTGCATTGAAAGCCCAGGCATTCGGCACCCTCAATCAATCAATCAATCACAGAATTTGTAGAGCGCACTACTTACCCGCGAGGGTCTCAAGGCGCTGGGGAGAAAAAAGGGGGGGGGGGTGCTGCTACTGGTCGAACAGCCAGGTCTTGAGTAGCCTCCTGAAGGTCAGCAGGTCTTGGGTCTGTCGTAGGCTTAGTGGAAGGGTGTTCCAGGTCTTGGCGGCGAGGTGTGAGAAGGATCTGCCGCCGATGGTGGTTCTTCGAATGCGAGGGACGGTGGCGAGGGAGAGGTCGGCGGAGCGGAGCTGGCGGTTGGGGACGTAGAAGAAGAGTCGTCTGTTGAGGTAGGCTGGGCCAGTCTTGAGGAGTGCCTTGTGTGCGTGGATGAGGAGTTTGAAAGAGATTCTCCTGTCGACGGGGAGCCAGTGCAGGTTCCTCAGGTGGGGGGTGATGTGGCTGTGGCGTGGTACGTCGAGGATCAGGCGTGCGGAGGCGTTTTGTATGCGTTGCAGTCGCTTGATGAGCTTGGCCGGGGCTCCCGCGTAGAGGGCGTTCCCATAGTCAAGTCTGCTACTGACGAGGGCCTGGGTGACTGTTCTTCTTGTATCTGTCGGCATCCACCTGTAGATCTTGCGAAGCATGCGGAGGGTGTTGAAGCAGGAGGAGGAGACTGCGTTGACTTGCTTGGCCATGGAGAGCGTTGAGTCGAGGATGACTCCCAGGTTGCGTGCGTGGTCGGTGGGTGTCGGGGCTGCTACCAGTGTCGTTGGCCACCAGGAGTCGTCCCAGGCTGAGGGGTTGGAGCCGAGGATGAGGACCTCTGTCTTGTCCGTGTTCAGCTTTAGTCGGCTGATCTTTATCCAATCGGCGACGGCCTTCATTCCTTCATGGATATTGGATTTGGCGGCGAGGGCGTCCTTGGTGAGGGAGAGGATCAGTTGAGTGTCGTCGGCGTAGGAGATTATGTTGAGGTCGTGCTGTCTGGCGATGCGTGCGAGCGGGGCCATGTAGATGTTGAACAGTGTTGGGCTGAGGGAAGATCCCTGGGGTACGCCGCAGATGATCTCAGAGCCTTCGGATCGGAAAGGTGGGAGGCGGACTCTCTGGGTTCTGCCGTCGAGGAAGGAGGTGGTCCATTCCAGGGCCTTGTCTCGGATCCCTGCGTCGTGGAGGCGTGCGCGTAGAGTGCGGTGGCAGACAGTGTCGAAGGCGGCGGAGAGGTCCAGCAGGATGAGGGCTGCGGTCTCACCGTTGTCCAGCAGGGTCCTGATGTCGGTGGCGGCGATGAGGGCAGTCTCAGTGCTGTGGTTGCTGCGGAACCCTGATTGGGATGGGTCCAGGATGCTGTTTTCTTCGAGGTATCGGGTTAGCTGTTTGTTGACGATCTTCTCGATGACCTTGGCTGGGAACGGAAGCAGGGAGATGGGCCGGAAGTTCTTGAGGTCTCTCGGGTCCGCCTTGGGTTTTTGAGTAGGGCGTTGATCTCTGCGTGTTTCCAGCTCTCTGGGAAGGTCGCGGTCTCGAAGGAGAGATTGATAACGTTGCACAGGTGGGGTGTGATGGAGCTGCTGGCTTTGTTGAAGATGTGGTGCGGGAAAGGGTCTGACGGGGAGCCGGAGTGTATTGTGCTCATGGTCTTGATGGTGTCATCGATGTTCACGCTGGCCCAGGCTGGCAAGGGGTCATGGTCGATGGTGTGCGGCGGGTCTGGTGTATCGATCTTAGTAGGGGCTGTCTGGGTGTTGAAGCTGTCGTGGATGTCGGCGATCTTGCGGTGGAAGAAGGTGGCGAGGAATCGCACAGGGCTTGCGACGGCGGGATGTCGTTGGTGTTGGAGCTGGGGTTGGAGAGTTCCTTCACGATGTTGAAGAGCTCCTTGCTGTTGTCTGCGTTGTTGTCGAGGCGGTCTTTGAAGGAGATTCTCTTGGTGGACCTGATGAGGTGGTGGTGGTTACGGATGGCGTCTTTGTGGGCTGCGTGGCTGTCCGGTGTCTTATCACTGTGCCATTTCTTCTCTAGTTTCCGGCAGGTACGCTTGGAAGCTAGGAGTTCCGGGGTGAAGCAGCTGGCTCTTTTGGTGGTGTCGCTGTAGGTGAGTTTTTCAGCGGGGCGAGGGTGTTGGCACAGTCGTCTATCCATCGTCTGAGGTTGCAGGCAGCGTCGTCGGTGTTGGATGGGTCGGAGGGAGGGCTGAGAGCGAGGTTTGCCCGTAGTTGGTCTTCGGTGACTTTGCTCCAGCAGCGGCGTGGGATCTGTTGGGTGCGGTGGTGTGTGGTGGGTTTCTGGAAGGTGAAGTGGATGCAGCGGTGGTCGGTCCAGAGGAGTTCCGTGGTGTGGCTGAAGGAGACTTGGGAGCTTGAGGAGAAGACGGGGTCGAGCGTGTGGCCGGCGGAATGAGTCTGTGTTGTGACGAGCTGTCTCAGTCCGAGGTTGGCAAGGTTGTCGATCAGGGTGGTGGAGTTGCTGTCGTTGTTGTTCTCCAGGTGAAAATTCAGGTCTCCGAGGAGGATGTAGTCGGTAGAGGTCAGGGCGTGCGTGCTGATGAAGTCGGCGATGGAGTCGCTGAACTGGGGTCGGGGCCCAGGGGGTCTGTAGACAAGGGTGCCTCTAAGGGTGGTGTTTGGGTCCGTGTGGATCTGGAAGTGCATGTGTTAGGCGGTGCAGAGAAAGTCGTCGGTGCTGGTCGAGACCCTGATGGAGTTCTTGTGGACGATGGCGATTCCTCCTCCTACTCCGTTGACGCGGTCTCTGCGGTTGATCTTATAGCCGTCTGGGATGGCTATGGCGATGTCTGGTGCGGAGGAGTCGTTCATCCAGGTCTCTGTCAGGAAGGCGACGTCTGGTGATGTGTCGAGCAGGTCCCAGAGCTCGACGGCGTGTTTGCGTGCGGAGCGGGTGTTCAGTAGGATGCATCGGAGGTGGTTGAGGTCCTTCTTGGCGGGCACTTCGGTGGCTCTGAGGCTGGTGTAGCTGCAGTTCCGGCAGGTGAAGGGGCCATGAGTGCGTTTCGGGGCGGCCTTGAAGCAGTTGTGTGTCCTCCAATTCCCCAAGTGTAATATGATTGCATACAAACTTATCCTTATAGATAATTACAATGCCCCCTCCTTTGCCGGACAGCCGGTCTCGTCTCATGATCTTGTAACCAGGCGCAATTGCCGTGGCTACAGTAGGGTTGGAATCTAGTGAGAGCCAGGTTTCCGTGAGGAACAATAGGTCTGGCGAGGATTCCTGCAATAGGTCAAAAATCTGAAGTTCATGTTTCTGAAGGGATCGTGTATTCAATAGAATCACTTTAAATCCTAACCTCTGGCCTAACTTATTGTCCGCCCCCAAATTCACAGTCAGTCTGCCTGAGAGAAAGGGAACTGCGCACGGGTTGCCAATTACAATGAGCGCAGGTACGGGTCAGATCTCCCCCCATATCCATATTATTGTATTTGCATTTTGGCGCCTCATCCAAAAGAAATAGGGTCCTCTTGTCATAGTGGTGACGTTGGTTAGCGAATTTAGTCAAACGGGCAGAGTGTCGTGCGCCTCCAGGACGCTGACTGGCGCAGACAGGCTTGCCTTAGGCGCGACTTCGGCGCGCCCGCTGCACACGTCCGCGCGGCGCCCCTGTTTATATGCATGCAAATGACCACCTGGAGCGCGTCAGTAAGGAAGTGACGTCGCTCTGCGCGCATAACGTACGGAGAATACAGAGGGACCGACCGGAACTGCCAGTCACCTCTCTCCGGTGAGTTACCAACAATCGGATTCAAATTCAAATAAAACAGTCACAGATATTAGCACACAAAGTCAATTAAAAGTGTTAAAAGAGCGTAGCAGCAATTCGTTCGTTTAAAAAACCCCCATTAATGTGCAAAGTAGCAGCATTAGGATCTAGTACCAGGTTCGGGCACAAAACAATGGTAGACATGGCTTTAGCCATTGAGATTGGGATCGTAAAAATCAATGGCCTGACGTCTGACCAAGAGAGTGGCCAGACCTCAGTATCTTTGTCCTTCACATTTTTGTAGCTCGTAATACCTTTAGTTGCCTGCGCACATGTTTAGGTGAGTCAGCATCACGAGTGAAACCCAGAGCAGGTAATACAAAAACTGAAAACCATTCAACCAGCTGAGATTGTCTACAGTTTTATGTTGAAAGTCATCGTATAAAGCTGGCTCTTTATGTGATATACCAATAATTGGTTATATCGTGTAAAGAGTCCAGAGATTCCCCCAGAAGTGTACAGGGCTCAATGTAAACCCAGAGTGCTCGATTTGTGGTAGTGTGGTCGAGCAGCCTTAGGTCTAACAGATTAGTGTAATACATTTGATATGCACACATTGATTAATAAATGGCACACAACTCAAAAAGGACATCCACACCAATATATAAAAATAAGCTTCTTTCTAGATTTATTTTAAGACCAAAATGTACGTTTCATTCAGCAATGTTAACCTAGGGGAGGAAAACAAGAATACAGTTTTGAAGGTAAATACACGATGTACAAATCCAGTCTTTGGGGTTTAAGGTCAACACCAGGCAAGGTTTAAATTAGTACCACAACTGCACCACCAGTGGCACAGGGGTGCATGGATGCAGAGGTCAAATTCGGAGTCTGATGCCTAATGTAAACCAATGACTGGGGATGATCGAAGATGCGCTGCTCACAGGTAAGTAAAGCGGTGTCGGGGGTCAATTTCGGGGGGGTTAAGGTAAGCACCTGGGGGCTATAAGGCAGCACCAAACCTCCACCCTCAGCGGCACAGGGGCGCAGAGTGCCAATATAGCGCCGGGCGCTCCATGCAAATCAATGGGGGAGATAGGTGGTGAAAAGAGGCTGCATGCACTGCCAGGAGGCTGAATGAAGAAAACCCACAGCTGTCCAGGTACATTCTTATGCTAAGGGACGCAGTGACATCGTTGCTCAAGCTCCCCAAGGCCCAGGGGCTTCGGGTGCAGGGGTGCCGTATGGTGTTGGGAACAGCTTACCGGGCAGGTCGCAGTTGTGGGTGGTCGTCGTGCAGAGGCTGCAGGCGTTGACTTGAAGTCAGCAGGGGTCAGCCCATGATGGACTGTTGCCCAGAATTGCTGGGGTACCTTCACAGGACCGGTGAGCCACTAGGACTCGGGCCGTAGGCGTCGGGTGTAGAGATGGGTCTGGTGGGCGGTTTCACAGTTCCTCAGGGCAGAGTTCTTTGTTCTGTAAAGTTGGTTTCTTCTGGACGGGTCCGCTGTCCACGGGAGATCGTGATCTTTATTGAAGGGAGGCAGTCCTAATAGGGTTTTGGAGGTCGCTGGGCCTGCAGGACAAGTAGACTTTCCTAGCAATGGCGAGAGGCAGCGGACAAGCCGGCAGGGCTGGCCGCAAGTCAGTCACTGGTCCTTCTTTTTAGGTCTCGCCTACGCAGCGCGCATGCGCTGCATAGGAGGAGACCTCTTGAAATCGATTCGCTTTTCGCCCAAAACGTGCACGCTTTGCATTGCTTTCAATGGCAACGCGTGCACGTTTGCATTCCCTTGCGGGAGCGAGCTTTGGCGACATCTGTTTGTAATTATCTTGCAAACAGATGGTGCCCCTGCTCGCTCCCGCAAGGGAAACGCTGTGTGTGCTCTCGGCCGCACTCCCCCACCCCTCCCCCCGCATTTTTACCTCTTGGTTATTACACAGGGGAACAAAAGGGGTTTGCTGAAGTGCCACGTATTGGCTAGATTTTACACTTGGGCAAAATGGTGCAAAACGAACGAGCGCTTTGCTCCCGGCTTACATAATTATATTGAGGCAAACCGGTATTTTCTCAGACACAATGTTTGTTGCACATGGGGAAAAAAGAGAGCGAGTCCGTATCCTGTACCTCTCTCCCTCCTGTTCTCACCTCTCCCTGCATCTCTCGCATCCTGCATTTCCTACCGTCTCATCGCTGCCCCCTCCCAGTTTGTGCCAGGGCGTCCTTCTCCCACCACCTCTCTCCCCACAAATCTCCTTCATACCCTCCTGCATCTCTGCGCTCCCCCCCCACATACTGGCCTCTGGGCAGGCCTCCTGCCGTCTCTCGCTCTCTCCAGGCTCTCTTCTCTTCGGATGTCTCGGTCACCACCTTGCAGTGTATTGTATGTAGCGTTTCTTTAGCGCTTTCCTGCCCCTTGACGTTTACTCCTCTGTGTGACCCTCTACCCCCTAACACCCCCTTCCCCACCCTCCTTCTCCTTCCCTCGACCACTACTGCCCCCCCCCCCGTTTTCATTCTCACGCCCCGTCCCTGATCTTGTCTTATCCCGAGTTCTCCTTTCCACTTCCTGCATCCTCGTGTGTCTCTCTCTAAACTCTCTCTAAATCTCTCTAAATCTTTCTCTCTCTAAATCTTTCTCTCTAAATCTTTCTCTCTAAATCTCTCTCTCTAAATCTCTCTCTAAATCTCTCTCTAAATCTCTCTCTAAATCTCTCTCTAAATCTCTCTCTAAATCTCTCTCTAAATCTCTCTCTAAATATCTCTCTAAATCTCTCAATCTCTCTAAATCTCTCAATCTCTCTCTAAATCTCTCTCTAAATCTCTCTAAATCTCTCTAAATCTCTCTAAATCTCTCTCTAAATCTCTCTCTAAATCTCTCTCTAAATCTCTCTCTAAATCTCTCTCTAAATCTCTCTCTAAATCTCTCTCTAAATATCTCTCTAAATCTCTCTCTAAATCTCTCTCTAAATCTCTCTCTAAATCTCTCTCTAAATCTCTCTCTAAATCTCTCTAAATTTCTCTCTAAATCTTTCTTTCTCTCTCTAAATCTATCTCTCTCTAAATCTCTCTCTCTATCTCTCTCTCAATCTCTCAATCTCTCTCTAAATATCTCTCTAAATCTCTCTCTAAATCTCTCTCTCTAAATCTCTCTCTAAATCTCTCTCTAAATCTCTCTCTAAATCTCTCTCTCTAAATCTCTCTAATTCTCTAAATCTCTCTCTAAATCTCTCCCCCCCCACAGCCTTCCCCCCCCTCTTCTCAATTTTCCCTCCCCCTTTCGGCATTGTCTCACTTTCAAACTCATCCAGAATCTTTCATTATTTTCCAACTAGCGCTTTGAAACCCGCCGGGTGGAGTTCGCGCTCACCCGCAAGTCCTCTCCCCCTACCCCGTTTCCCTCATTCGTTCTGTGGTAAGCGTTCGGAAGAACCTGCAGAGCTACAAGGCGCTATATAAGTGCAATTAAGATCCAGTCAATGAAAGATGGTTCATTCGGGGTGAGCGTTACTCAGCAGCAAAGCAGGCTGTAGCTCTCTTTCTCTGGCTGTCTCTCCAAATTCTCAGTCGCAGGAACTACAATCTCAGAAGTGCAGAGTAAGACCCCATAGACACAGACAAGTAAGCACTGGAGAATGCGTCATCGCCTTAAGGTGACGACAGTCTGACAGGAGCCGGACACAAGGGTCGCTCCTTCGCAGCCACTTTGGGACTCTACTGATGCATAGATACGTAGGTCTGAGGCGTGCGCACCAGTAATGAAAGAAGGAACAAGCATCTGCAATGCAATAGGTCTAAATACACTCCACATAATACCACACAGTGCCACATAATTATATGCTACATAATTACATTGCACTCAATGCAACATACACTCCTACTACCACTCAGTGCCACATAATTACACGCCACATAATTACACGCCACTGATTGCAACATACACTCCACACAATACCACTCAGTGCCACATAATTATTTGCTACATAATTACACTGCACTCAATGCAACATACACTCCAAATAATACCACTCAGTGCCACATAATTACACGCCACATAATTACTCTACTGAATACAACATACACTCCCCATAATACCACTGTCACATAATTACACGCCACATAATTACACTCTACTCAATGCAACATAAATACACTCCACATAATACCACACAGTGCCACATAATTATATGCTACATAATTACATTGCACTCAATGCAACATACACTCCAAATACCACTCAGTGCCACATAATTACACGCCACATAATTACACTCTACTGAATGCAACATACACTCCACACAATACCACTCAGTGCCACATAATTACTTGCTACATAATTACACTGCACTCAATGCAACATACACTCCAAATACCACTCAGTGCCACATAATTACACGCCACATAATTACACTCTACTGAATACAACATACACTCCCCATAATACCACTCAGTGCCACATAATTACACGCCACATAATTACACTCTACTCAATGCAACATAAATACACTCCACATAATACCACTCAGTGCCACATAATTATAAGCTGCATAATTACACTGCACTCAATGCAACATACACTCCAAGTAATACCACTCAGTGCCACATAATTACACTCTACTGAATGCAACATACACTCCACACAATACCACTCAGTGCAGGAAAAAGTTGCCAGCAGTGCAAGTACAAAAAGAGTAGAAGACATTTTTTTATGTTAAAATCTTTTTTTAATCAGGTTTTTCAGTTGTATATAATGTCGTCTTCGTTTGTATAAAGGTAACAAAAATGCTTCACACTTTTTAATATAACTTTTCAACATAATGCACAGCAGCCACAATGCTCTACAACATAGCCAAAAGTTCTGGCTAAACACATAAGATCCCAAAAGCGAGACCTATTGCCTATGCCATTGCTTGTTTGCTATTGCAGCTGTTTGGTGTCTGGGCTTCGTAGGTTGTCAGGAATCTGATTTCAGGGTCTCGGGGGAGGATGGGAGGGGGGCGCCTAAATACTAGTTATGAGGGGCGTTACAGGGGAGTGACAGGTAGGGTCCTTTTCCTGGGGTGTCTACACTCTCCTGAGGGAGGGGAACATAGTCCTAGCCCTTATTGGATAAGTCCTACCATCTTCAAGATGATGGTGTAGGAAGCTGGCTCTGTATATACTATACCAAAGTGAGGTATAGTGTGCACAGAGTCCAGTGGAACCCCAAAGGTAGGCAGAGGTAAAGTTAGATAGCACCTCACTCTCTATTTGTAGTAGTGTGGTCAAGCAGTAAGGCAGTATCAGAGGACAATGTTAAGCATTTGTTTGTACACACTCAGTCAGCAAATGAATTCACACACTCAAAGACTGAACTTCAGACCAATTGTTTTTGTATAAAAATATTCTTTTAGTTATTTTATTTTCTAGAACCAAGCAAGCCTGGCACAGGTAAGCAATAAATACTTTACAGTAGTAATGCAGTTTGTAAACAGTTTGAATTGTAATTGTATATGCACTTTTGTAGGAAACTGGCTCTATATATACTACACCAAAGTGAGGTATAGTGTGTATAGAGTCCAGGTGTCCCCAGAGGTAGGCAGAGGTTAGAGTTAGATAGAACCTTACTCTCTCTTTGTGGTAGAGTGGTCGAGCAGTAAGGCAGTATCAGAGGACAGTGTTAAGCATTTGATGTACCCACTCAGTCAGCAAATGAATTCACACACTCAAGGACTGAACTCTAGACCAATTGTTTTTGTATAAAAAATAGACTGTTTTATTTTTAGAGCCAAGCAAGCCTGGCACAGGTAAGCATTAAATACTTTACAGTAATAAGTTGCTGATTGTAGAACAGTTTGAAAATGCAATAGGAATTGTACTTGGTTTGATTTACAGGGGATGCAGTAGGTTGCAATACTTAGCAAATACAGTACATTGAAATGAATAGGCTTTTTCAGTAAATTACAGGTAAGTTACTTTTCACGTTACTTTTCTAACTCCGTGCTGGATACCTAGATTCAGCACTGGGACATTTCCTGCAAACAGGTAAGTAAATAAGTTTTGGTTATTCGTGCGATTTTTAAAGAATATTTTTAGATTTCAAAACTCCACACTTAGAAACTTTTGGAAGAAAAATTGTCAATGTTATCCTATGGAGGAAAAACAGGTTATCGGTTCACAGGGAAGTTTTGCAGCGTGAATCTTTCTGGATTCACTATGCTGTGCATTATTCCGCGGTCTAGTGGTTGGGTCCAGAATCGTAGTATTTTTTCTCTTTTTTTTTTTTCGTGGCCCAGGTGGGCATCGACGTCCCACCATTTGGTGTCCTCCCGTGACGTCGGCGCGCTTCCTCCGGAAGCTCCCACCTTTGGGCGCCATCTTCAGATTCTTTTTTCCGCCGTTGGGTCTGGATCGTCACGAGGAGTTCCAGAGTTTTTTGGAAACGAGAAGAGAAAATAAAGCAGAAAACGCCAAGAAGTTGGAGTTTTCTTCACCGCACGACAAGGGACACAGAACCGGGACGACGAAGAGGGTGAGAAAGAGGAAGAACTTCGACGTCCAACGGAGAATGCGCACACAGGGGGCCCCCTGAGCGCAGGAATGGACAAAACCCATTCAAATTTTGCCGTAATTGCCACCACAAGTATGCGCAGAAGGACCAGCACCCGTCTGCAACCACTGCCTGCCAATCGACCACGAAAGCAAGGATTGCAACGCCTGCTCGGCATTCACCCCCAAGACCCTCAGAGTGAGGGAGAGACAGAGGAGAGCGAACTACGCCATGCAGGGGCAAGGACAACCTCCGTCGCTTCGGGTTGGGCCTCTCCAGCGGAGAAGAGGACAACATCGCCGAGGGACCAGAGGACTACACGGTCGCAGAGACCGATAAGAAGTCGACAAAAGAGGTAAGGGAGACGTCGACCCATAAAGCCCCGACAGACTCTCGAAAAACAGAGCCAAAGTCCTCGAAAGGAGCACTGGCGTCGAAGCATTCGACGACCACAGTTGCGTCCACGGACAAACAGCCCAGCGGATCCTTGGAAAAGGACTCCCAGCCGGCGAAAGCTCTAGAAAAACCTAGGTCGTCGAAGCACGGTCCCGAAAAGCCACGCTCGACGCCGAAGGAAAAAGAGCCGAAGGCGACTTCGACGTCAACATCGACGACCTCGAAGAGAACCGCCGAAACTCTCGACGCCGAACAAGCGGCCGAAATGGAGAGGAAGAAAAGAAGGCTCGAGGCCGAAATGGACAGTATCCTTCAGAGGAAGAAGGACTTCGACGAACGGATGAGCAGATACACCATCCCTTCGAAGCTCTCGACAGTAGTCGAAGCAGAAGTCGAAGAGGAGTTCGACGCCGCCGACCCGCCGAAAACTCCTGAACCAGCAGAGCAACAGGACGAAGAGGGCCTGTATTATTACGGAGGAGAAGGCGAGGACGATCAGCAAACTATCTTTGGCTCGACACCCTCGGAGGCACAGGACCTGGAATGGCAGGACCTCGACGCCGAAAACCCGGAGGAGGGCGTAGAGTCATATCCGTCGAGGCCTTCACCGCCAGACGACATTGGCATCTACAACATGGTCATCAAGAACGCTGCAGCAACTTATAGGGTCGAAATGGAGGAAGAGAAACCAAAGGCTTGTTTCCTCTTAGAGACCCTGCTCCGGACTCAAACTAGGAGCCAATTCCTACCCATGTTTCCAAGTGTGCTGGACCAGGGCAGGGAAGCTTTCAAGGAGCCAGCAATCTGCAGATCTGTCACCCCTAGAACAGAGAAGAAATACAAACATTCCTCAAAGGACCCAGCATATATCCATGGGTCCGTACCAGCTGACTCTATTATAACAGCAACAGCCAGAAAGAGGGCCAACGTTCCCACGAACTCAGGCCCACCTCCAGACAAGGAGAGTAAGAGAATAGACCTCACAGGGAGGAAAATAGAGAGGAATGCGGCAATTCACTGGCGCATTGCGAACTCCAATGCCCTAATAAGCAGACATGCGTACCAACATTGGGAGGAGGTCGGGCAGCTGCTCAAACATCTCCCAGACCAATACCAGCAGAGGGCAACACACCTGGTGGAGGAAGGCAAGAACATGGCCAACACCTGCCTAAAGTCGGCCTTGGACGCAGCAGACACCTCAAGCAGACTTATGATGATTGGAGTGACGGAAAGAAGGCATGCCTGGCTGAAGATCTCAGGTTTCAAGCCGGAAGTCCAGAACAATATTCTGAACATACCCTTCAACAGGGAAAAACTGTTTGGCACACCAGTGGACGAGAAGCTGACACAGCTCAAAAAGGATAATGAAACTGCAAGGTCCATGGGAGCGCTGCAGTTCAGAGGGATGAGAAGGGGCACCCCCTCAAGGAGACAAAATGGCAGAGGAGGAAGCCAGCCGGGAACATCGCACCAGGCATTCCAGCAAACTTATCAGGGAAACAACTAGGCGCAGCAAGGTCAGCAACAGCAAAGCTGGCAGTACCAACAGAGGGGCCAGTCCTTTCGGGGGCGACCGAACGGACGGGGGCAGACGAGAAGAGGGGACAGCAACCCACCTCCAAGTGACTCCGCTGTACCAAGCGTGCCCACACAGGCAACATCTCTAGTGGGGCGGCACAACAAAGGACTCAAGAGACAATTAGAAACACAGAAAGGAAAAATAAACAAACATGTAACACCAGTAGGAGGCAGATTAAGACACTTCTTCCAGGAGTGGAAGAAGATCACAACGGACAAGTGGATACTCAACATCATACAGTTCGGCTACTGTATAGAACTGGAAAAAAAGCCACCAAACAGGAGGCCAACCAGCAAAACACGCTCAACAAAAGAGCTCTCACTCCTCTGGCAGGAGGCACAAGAACTCCTCCACAAGGAGGCAATAGAAACAGTGCCGTACAAGGAAAGAAACAAGGGAGTGTACTCCAACTACTTCCTCGTACCAATGGTGGACGAAACGTTAAGGCCCATTCTGGACCTACGGTTCCTAAACAAATACATAAAAACTCAAAAGTTCAAGATGACATCCCTACAGGAGGTTATACCTCAGATAAGGGACGGGGACTTTATGTCCACTATAGACCTCAAGGACGCCTACCTACACATTCCCATGAACCGAAAACACAAACATCTACTGAGATTTGCCATCAACAAGGCGCACTACCAGTTCACAGCCCTAGCCTTTGGGCTAAAATCCGCACCAAGGGTCTTCACAAAATGCCTAGCTGCGGTAGCAGCACACTTACGAAGGCAGGGAATACATGTATATCCCTACCTCGACGACTGGTTGGTAAAGGCGAACTCCTACAACCAATGCAAACTACATGCTCAGCAGGTCACGCACACGCTGACAGAACTAGGGTTTTCGATACACTGGGGGAAGTCCTCGATAGAACCAGAACAGGTGAAGATCTTCCTGGGCGCACAGATCAACACCATCCGGGGCAGGGTGTTCCCCAGCGAGAAGAGAACCTTCGCCCTGCTGAAGGAGACACGCCAATACCAGAAGGGGCAACCTCTGACAGTGAGGACAGTGAGCAAGCTCATGGGGATGATGGCGTCCTGCATACACCTAGTCCCCAACATTCGACTCCACATGAGACCATTCCAGGAATGGCTCCAACAACAATGGTCACAGGCAACAGGGAGTTGGGAAGATCTAGTGGTTGTAACGCACGCAGTGCAAGAGGAGATAGCGTGGTGGAACAAAGACAACATAACGAGGGGGAAGCCATTTACACCACCAACTCCAACAGTGACCATCACAACAGACGCATCCCAAATGGGGTGGGGAGCGCACATGAACCTGCTCAAAGTGAGGGGGTTAAGGACACAAACAGATGCCATCAAACACATCAACTACCTAGAACTAAAGACCGTGTTCCTTGCACTAAAAGCCTTCCAGAAACAGCTGTATGGGCAAAGGGTGTTAGTACAAACAGACAACACCACAACCATGTTCTACATCAACAAGCAGGGAGGAACACAATCAGTGGCGATGTCAAGGCTAGCGCAGGAGATATGGGGATGGGCAATGCCACTACAAATAGACCTCCTGGCGATACATCTACCAGGGAAGGACAATGTGGAAGCAGACAGACTCAGCAGACAGACATCAGCATCCCACGAGTGGGAGCTCAACCCGCAGGAAACGCAAAGGCTATTCAAAAAGTGGGGGATCCCACAAATAGACCTGTTTGCAACACACCAGAATGCAAAATGCCAATACTTCGCATCCAGACAGCCAGGTCAGCAATCCCAAGGAAATGCCCTATGGATAAGCTGGTCGAAGACATTTGCCTACGCTTTTCCCCGATACCGCTGATGCACAGGGTGCTCAGCAAATGCAGAACAAGCAACATGACGCTGATTCTGGTAGCACCACAGTGGGCCAGGCAGTCCTGGTTCTCACAAATAGTGGAAATGGCACAGGGGCCACCACACAAGTTCCCAAAAAGAAGAGACCTGCTCTCGATGCAAAACGGAAGGGTGCTCCACCAGGAACCAGAGAGCCTCAGCCTAACAGCTTGGCTCCTGAAGACTTAGAGTTCGCGCACCTCAAGCTCCCAGAGAGCACGCTGGCGGTGCTGCGGGAGGCAAGGAGACCCACCACATGGAAGTGTTATGCGGCAAAATGGAAAAGATTCACCCAATGGTGCATCAGGGGAAAAGCTCCAGAAGAGAATCACCAGGGAATCAACAGTGCTTAACACACTTGCTAAAAAGTAACCTAAGCTACACCTCGCTAAGAGTACACCTAGCAGCAATAGTAGCCTATACAAGAGGAGAAACAGGAAAAAGTTTCTTTACATCTCAGGTGGTAAAAAGATTCCTGGAAGGGGTCAAACGAATCGCCCCCCCAAAAAGGATGCCACCGCCGGCATGGAACCTCAATGTAGTTCTAACGCAACTTATGAAGGCACCTTTCGAACCCATTCACAAGGCCTCTCTACATATGCTCACAATAAAGACAGCCTTTCTGGTGGCAATCTCCTCGCTACGCAGGGTGAGCGAATTGCAAGCGCTAACACTACAAGAACCCTACATTCAAATTCACAATGACAGGGTGGTAATGAGAACAGACCCACATTTCATGCCAAAGGTGGTGTCAAAGTTCCACATAAGCCAGACAATACAGATACCAAGTTTCTTCCAAAAACCATCCACAAGCGCAGAGAGGGCACTGCACACTCTGGACGCTAGAAGAGCACTGATGCATTACATCGAAAGAACTAAAGATTGTAGGAAAACAAAGCAATTCTTTGTGTCTTTCGCAAGCAGTTTCTTGGGAAGACCGGTAACTAAAAACACCATCGCACGATGGATCGCACAGACAATCCAATTCTGCCACAAACCGGCAGGCCAAGAACTACAAGGAGCAGCACAAGCTCACTCTACCAGGAAAAAGGGAGCAACAATAGCTTTCCTGGCAAACACACCCATCCAAGACATTTGCCTGGCGGCAACATGGGCTTCAGTGCACACGTTCACTAAGCACTACTGCGTGGATTTACAGATGAACAAAGGCACAAGTAGGTCAAAAAGTGCTTAAACATATATTCAACAACCAACGCTCATCTTCCACCCAGCCGCCACAAACATAGCAAACCGCTACAAAGTCTATGCACAGCATAGTGAATCCAGAAAGATTCACGCTGCAAAACGAATAGTTTCTTACCTGTCGGTGTAGTTTTGCAGCTTGAAGACTTTCTGGATTCACTAGCGAACCCACCCACCTCCGCCAGAAAGATGAGACAGGAGGAAAGGGATTAAGAAAGGAAAAGACCTTCAAAAAATAAGAGGATAAACAAAAATAGCACAAGACAAGAAAAAAAGAATCCGAAGATGGCGCCCAAAGGTGGGAGCTTCCGGAGGAAGCGCGCCAACGTCACGGGAGGACACCAAATGGTGGGACGTCGACGCCCACCTGGGCCACGAAAAACAGAGAGAAAAAATACTATGATTCCGGACCCAACCACTAGACCGCGGAATAATGCACAGCATAGTGAATCCAGAAAGTCTTCAAGCTGCAAAACTACACCGACAGGTAAGAAACTATTCGTTATCGACTGTGGGAGTTAAGGTTCTGGGGTTAGACTCAGGGGTCCCCCAGGGTCAGTGATGCACTCTTGTTACACCCTCAGCGGCACTAGGGCGGCCGGGTGCAGAGTGTTGAGGCCCAATGTTATCCAATGGGGGATAGGGGGCCTCCGGTTGGTGGCTGCTGGCAAGCAGGCCACTGGGTTGTGGGAGCAAAGCTCCTAGGGTTTAGGTCAGGGCAAATGGGGAAACAAAGTAGCACAAAAGGTGCACCCTCAGCGGCACTGAGGCGGCCGGGTGCAGAGTGCTGTTTCGACGTCGGGCGCCCTGTTGTTTTCAATGGAGAACCTCCGGTTTGCAAAAGCACTGCAGGCAGGGAGACGAAGGACTTCTGGGTGCGACCACCACTTCGAGAGGTAAGTTGGGAAGTTGGGGGTTGGTTAGGCACCGTCGGTTTGGGCACATAAGGCCGTGGGGCGTCGGGTGCAGGGGTGCCTTTTGGGGTCGGATCTTCTTACCAGCTCTTTGTCGCAGTTAGGGGGGCCTTCTGGATTTAGGCTGCAGGCGTCGACTGGAGGCTTGAGGCAAGTCAGGGGTCGCCGGATCTCGGGTCAGGATCGCCGGAGTGACCTCCTCCTGGTGTTTTTCCGCTCGGGCCGGGTTTGGCGGGTGCAGAGTGGGGTGGATTCGCGGTCTCCGGCTGCTGCCAGAGGTTGCAGTTGAACAAATCCGGTGTTCACGGGAGAAGCAGTCTTTGGAAGTGAAGGCAGGCAGGTCCTCCGGGGTTTTTGAGGTTGCTGGCTGCAGGACACATCGGTGTTTCGCAGGAGCAGGTTCGAGGAGGGACAGGCCGGTGGGGCTGGGGCCAAGTCAGTGGGCGTCTTCCTCTTGTTAGCTAGCTGCACGGCTATTCGGTCCTTCTTCTTTTCTTGTTGTCAGGCTGGTTCTGAGGAAGCAAGGTTCAGGGTGCCCCCTAAATACTAGATTTAGGGGCGTTACAGGTAGGTAAAGGGCAGGGACCAATGGGTTCCTTCCCTGGGGTGGGTACACCCCCTATCGTGCCACCCTCCAGTGGGAGGGGGGCAGGAGCCTGTCACTGGTTGGTTGGGTACCCCCATCCTCAAGATGGCGGGGACTCGGAGTTGTGCTTCACCTCGCCTCCCCCACCTGAGGGGTGGAGTTGGCAGAGGTGGGCACACCTCTTTCCCTCACTTGTTTTTCCCGCCGGTTCTCCCGCCCAAAGTGGGGGGTAGAACCAGTGGGGACCAGTTGCTGAAAGCAGCAATTGGTCTGGGGAGGCTCACAAAGGCGGCATGCCTTTGAAGCTTCCCCTTTCGTGAACCCTGCCCATCCTGAGGGAGGAGGCTTGGCACCTCGTCCCAGGATGTGCATGGTTTCAGGTCCCCGAGAGCAGCAGGTTCTCGACCCAGGGGTCCAGAAACATGTCTGTTGGTGGCAGCCTAAGCAGCCACTCAGTCGGGACACTAGAAGTTGGTCGAGTTTCAGGGTGCATCTCTAAGATGCTCTCTGTCGTGCATTTTACATTAAATCCCACACTGGCATCCGTGTGGGTTTAATGTGCTGAGAAGTTTGATACCAAACTTCCCAGTTTTCAGTGTAGCCATTATGGTGCTGTGGAGTTCGTGATGACGACCTCCCAGCACCATATACTCTTAATGGCAGCACTGCACTTACAATGCCCAGGAATGGACTTGGGCACTGTAGGGGTACAGGGCTCATGCACCTGTACCCTCACCACTGGCATAGTGCACCCAGCTAGAGGGGTGACTGGACAGTGGTTTGTAGGCATGGCACACAGGGATGTGTGCCATGTCGACTCTTCACTTTGTTCTGCACCAAGACACGCAGCCTGCAAAGGCAGTGTGTGAGTGAAAAGGTGCAGGGCCTCTAAGGGTGGCACAATAAGTGCTGCAGCCCTTAGGGGCCTTCCCTGGTCACAGGGCCCTGGATACCTGTGGTACCATTTACCAGGGGCTTACCTGTGGCCAGGGATGCCAATTGGGTTTAGGCTTCAATGCAATTTTAGGGAAGGAACATAGGCCCTGGGTATCTGATTAGCAGGAGCCCAGGGCACACTCAGTCAAAGAACATCCGCAATTCAGCAAAAAGTGGGGGCATACCATGCAGAAAGAGGGCACTTTCTCACAACTTTGTTTTGACTTACAGTATGGTTGCAGAGAAATGCAATACTTTGTAAGTACAGCACATAGACTTGAATGGGCTTTTCAGTAAAATACAAGGTAAGTTACTTTTTGGATTACTTTTCTTACGCAGAGTAGTATACCTGGATACTACTCTGGGACATTTCCTGTAATCAGGTAAGTAAAATCGTTTTGGTTAAATAGTACAATTTTAAAGAATTTCTTTAGTTTCTCAAACTCCACACTTAGAAACTTTTCACAGAAAAACAGTCAATGTTATCCTATGGAGGAAAATAGTGTTATCGGTTTTGAGGTAAGTATTTGGTAGTGGGAGTTGAGGTTCTGGGGGTAGACTCGGGTCCCCCAGGGTCAAGGATGCACTCTAGTTACACCCTCAGCGGCACTAGGACGGCCGGGTGCAGAGTGCTGAGGCCCAATGTTATCCAATGGGGGATAGGGGGTCTCCGGTTGGTGGCTGTTGACGAGCAGGCCACTTGGTTGTGGGAGCAAAGCTCCTAGACTTTAGCTCAGGGCAAATGGGGAAACAAAGTAGCACAAAAGGTGCACCCTCAGCGGCTCTAGGGCGGCCGAGTGCATGGTGCCGTTTTGACGTCGGGCACCCTGTTGTTTGCAATGGGGAACCTCCGGTTTGCAAAGGCACTGCAGGCTTGGGGACGAAGGTCTTCGGGGTGCGACCACCACTTTGAGAGGTAAGTTGGGAAGTTAGGGGATTGTTAGGCACCGTCGGTTCGGCCACCTAAGGCCGTGGGGCGTCGGGTGCAGGGGTACCTTTTGGGGTCGTATCTTCTTACAGCTCCTGGTCGTGGTTGGGGTGACCTTCTGGATTTAGGCTGCAGGCGTCGGCTTGAGGCAGGTCAGTGGTCGCCGGATCTCGGGTTAGGATAGCCGGGGGGGACCTCCTCGTGGTATTTGCCCACTCGAGCTCGGGCCGTGGACGGCGGGTGCAGAGTGGGGCGGATCCGCGGTGTCCTGCCGGAACCACAGGTTGCAGATGAACAAATCCGGTGTTCACGGGAGATACAGTCTTTGAGGTAAAAAGCAGGCAGGTCCTCCGGGGTTTTCGAGGTTGCTGGCTGCAGGACACACCGGGATTTCGCAGGAGCAGGTTCGAGGTGGAGACAGGCCGGTAGGGCTGGGGCCAAGTCAGTGGGAGTCTTCCTCTTGTTAGCTTCTGCACAGCTGTTCGGACCTTCTTCTTCTTCTCTTGTAGTTTCGTCTTGTCTGAGGAAGCAAGGTTCAGGGTTCCCCCTAAATACTAGATGTAGGGGCGTTACAGGTAGGTAAAAAGGTTGGGACCAATGGGTCCCTTCCCTGGTGTGGGTACACCCCCTAGTATGCCACCCTCCAGTGGGAGGGGGGCATAAGCCTTTCCCTGGTTGGCTGAGTCCCCCCATCTGCAAGATGGGGACTGAGAGTTGTGCTTCACCTCGCCTCCCCCACCTGAGGTGTGGAGTTGGCAGAGGTGGGCACACCTCTCTTCCTCACTTGTTTTTGACGCCGGTTCTCCCGCCCAAAGTGGGGGTCAGAACCAGTGGGTGGGGACCAGTTGCTGAAAGCGAGTGGCCTGGGGAAGTTCACAAAGGCGGCAAGCCTTTGAAGCTTCCCCTTCGTGAACCCTGCCCATCCTGGGGGAGGTTTGGCACCTCGTCCCAGGATGTGCATTGTTTCAGGCCCCAGAGAGCAGCAGGCTCTCGACCCAGGGGTCCTGAAACATGTCTGGCTCTCAGCCTCGAGCTACCTAGGGTGGCAGTCAGGACTAACCTCCTGACAGAGGTGCTTCAACCGGCAGCGAGCTCTTCGGAGCCCCTGCTGCCGTTTAATGAAGCCCTAACAGACATCCTTTTGGGCACCTGGTCCAGGCCCAACACAGGGGCTCCTGTGGATAGGTTGATTGCCCGACGCCACCGCCCAGCCCCGGGTGACCCCACTTTCCTCTCCCAACACCCCACCCCTGAGAGCTTGGTGGTCCAAGCCTCCACCTCCAAGGGCGCATTCCCTACCGCTCCACCTGATAGGGAATCCAAAAAGCTGGACCATCTTGGGAAGATGTGTTCTTCCTCCAGCCTGGGACTGCGGTCGGTAAACACTGCATGTCTGTTGGGCCGTTACACCCACTCCGTGTGGTATACCGTTGCGCAAGTGCTGCCTCAGTGCCTGGAGGAGGCCTGGGCCGTACTCTCTCGTGCAGTTGCCGAAGGGAGAGACGCAGCGAAGTTTACCATCCTCTGTGGGCTGGATACCGCCGACTCACTAGGCAGGACGATTTCCACGTCGGTAGCCCTTCGACGCTACACCTGGTTGAAGTCGACTGGTTTTTCAGGGGATGTCCAATCCACCCTTATGGATATGCCCTTTGATGGCCGTCGCCTATTCGGTGACAAAGCAGACAACACGCTGGAGCGCTTTAAGGACTCTCGGTCTATGGCCATGCCCTTGGGCCTCTCCACCTCCCGCCCTGCGCAGTATGATTTTCGCCCCTTTCGTGGCTACGGAAGGGGTGCTCGCCACGTCCCGCCCAGAGCCACAGGCCGGTGCAAGCTGTTCAGCCCCTGCGCAGCCGGGGACATGGGAACCACCGCCGTGGTTCTGGGGGCCAGCAGGCGGGCCAGTCCACCACAGCCCCCTCTGCAGCAGCCTCCAAACCCTCCTAGTCCGACCTTTCAGGGCCACCAAATGCCAGTGGGCGGCAGGATTCGCCATCACCTCCCCCACTGGCGCACCATCACGTCGAACAGGTGGGTTTTGCAAATAGTCCGAAGGGGCTGCTCCCTCCCCTTCGAGACTACCCCTCCATCCATGCCACCCCAGTACCATCGCATGTCGGAGGATCATCTGGCCCTTCTCCAACAGGAAGTTTCGGCACTCATGGCCAAGGGAGCCATCGAGCGAGTTCCTGTCCCAGAAGTAGGTCGTGGTTGCTATTCCCACTACTTTCTGGTGCCCAAGAAGGACAAAGGCCTGCGACCTATCTTGGACCTCAGGAACGTCAACCGCTTCCTCCGGAAGGAGAAGTTCAAAATGGTGACGCTAGCTCAGGTCCTGTCTGCCCTCGACCCTGGAGACTGGATGGTAGCGTTGGACTTGCAGGACGCTTATTTTCACATCCTCGCCCTGCCGGCCCACCGGCGTTACCTGCAGTTCACGGTAGTCCACGAGCACTTTCAGTTTACAGTGCTCCCCTTTGGCCTTACCAGCGCCCCTCGGGTGTTCACGAAAGTGATGGCGGTGGTCGCAGCTCATCTGCGCAGATCAGGGGTTTCAGTCTTCCCCTATCTCGTCTCCTACCTCCAGACTACGGCCGACCTGCATTCGCTGGGGTTTTCCATCAACGTGCCGAAGTCACACTTGACTCCCTCTCAGAAGCTCCTCTTTATTGGAGCAGTTCTGGACACGACTCCGTTTCGGGTCTATCCTCCCGAACAGCGAGTCCAGGATATTCGGACTATTATTCCGATCTTTCACCCTCTATCCCGGGTTTCGGTCAGGATGACCCTCAGACTACTGGGCCTGATGGCCTCTTACATCCTGCTGGTGGACCATGCCAGATGGCATATGCAGGCTCTGCAGTGGGACCTGAAGTTCCAGTGGGCACAACATCAGGGGAACCTGTCCGATTGCGTCCAGATCTCAGAGGGCACTGCACACCAATTGCAGTGGTGGCTAACGAACCAGGATTGGGTCGACGGCAGATCCCGCTCCCTTCCCCAACCAGAGTTCACAGTAGTGACCGATGCATCACTTCTGGGATGGGGTGGCCACATGGGGGAGGCGGAGATCAGAGGCCTCTGGTCTCCGGCGGAGTCCGGGCTTCACATCAACCTTCTGGAGCTTCGGGCAATCCGTCTTACGCTGAAAGCATTCCTTCCCTCTGTCCGGGGAAGAGTAGTGCAGGTGTTCACGGACAACACCACCGCCATGTGGTTCTGCAACAAACAATGCGGGGTGGGGTCGTGGACCCTATGTCAAGAGGCCCTCCGCCTCTGGACATGGCTGGAACATCAGGGCATATCCCTGGTGGTTCAACACCTGGCAGGTTCCCTGAACGCCAGGGCGGACGAACTCGGCCGCAGGTGCATGATGGATCACGAATGGCGTCTTCACTCGAAGGTGGTGCAAGATTTATTCGCCACCGAAGAGAACGCGCAATGTCAGCAATTATGCGCATTGGAATTTCCAAGGAGGCACTCGCTAGGCAACGCTTTTCGTCGCAAGTGGAGTTGCGGTCTTCTATACACCTTTCCGCCTATACCACTTCTGCCCAGAGTGCTGAAGAAGATCAAGCGCGACCGGGCCTAAGTCATTCTTGTGGCTCCGGATTGGGCACGTAGAGTCTGGTATCCCGAGCTGCTACATATGGCCATCAATCCTCCGATCAGACTGCCTCTTCGGGAGGATCTTCTGTCGCAGCAGCAGGGGACGGTCCTCCACCCGAACCTGTCCAGCCTCCACCTCCTTGCATGGAGATTGAGCGGCGGCAGTTGACGTCATTTGACCTGCCTCCCGAAGTCTGTGATATCTTGGCAGCCAGGCGTCCCTCCACTAAGATGGTATACGCCTGCAGATGGAACAAATTTGTGGCATGGTGCACAGCAAAGGCTGTGGATCCCCCTCTTTCTGAGGTTCTCTTGTTCCTCCTTTCTTTGGCCCAGCAGGGCTATGCTCTGGGCACTCTAAAGGGCTAACTCTCGGCCATTTCAGCCTTCCTTAGGCTTCCTGATCAGCCTTCTCTTTTCTAGTCCCCTGTTTTAAATCGCTTCCTTAAGGGCATTACTCATTTTTTTCCTCCTGTTCCCTTCGTAATGCTCCAGTGGGACATGAACTTGGTTCTTACATATCTGATGTGCGCTCCCTTTGAGCCGCTACATAACTGTCCTCTCAGGCCTCTGACCTTAAACACTGCTTTTCTGGTGGCCATCACTTCTGCGCTCAAGGTGAGTGAGCTCTAAGCACTTTCTTCTAAGCCTCCTTTTCTGACTGTTCATCCGGGCAAGGTTGTCCTTCGAACTCGGCCGTCCTTCCTTCCCAAAGTGGTTACTCCTTTCCATATTGGACAGACCATCACTTTGCCCACCTTTTTTCCGCCTCCGCATCCTTCCAAAGGAGAGGCTCCACCGTCTGGATCCAAAACGTGCGCTTTCCTTTTACTTGGATCGCACAAAACTATTTCGGGTGGATGACCAGCTCTTTGTTGGCTACGTGGGTGCCAAAAAAGGTCGGGCCGTGCACAAACGGACCATTTCTAGATGGGTCGTTTTGTGCATCAAAGCGTGTTATTCCTTGGCAAAGAAGGAACCTCCAGTGGGGTTGCGCGCCCATTCCACCAGGGCGACGGCAGCTACTACTGCTTTGAGACGTGGAGTCCCCCATAATGACATCTGTCAGGCAGCTATGTGGGCATCGCTGCACACGTTCACAAGGCACTACTGCCTGGACAGCCAAGTCCGGAGAGACAGCTTCTTCGGCTGTTCCGTTCTCCAGGACTTTCTGATGTGAACTTAGTTCGCAGACCCACCTCCGGGGTTGGTATTGCTGGGGTATCTATTCTAAGGTAAGGAATCTATAACTAACTGTTTCTTTCAGATGATCAAGTTACTTACCTTCGGTAACGATATATCTGTAAGAAACATAGGTTGGTTATAGATTCCTTACCGCCCCACCCATCCTCCCCGTTCAGCGAACTGACTTCTAGGGTTAAGGACTTCCTTTCAGGGCCATAGTTTTGTGCACCAGTGGTCAGTGTCTTGCATGGCTCTGCGCTTCTGGCGTGAAAAATCGTGTACAGAACTGATGTCAACGCGCGAGGGCGGCGTCTAAGTAGCTACCGCGACGTCATCCCAGCGACCACGACGCCAACGACGAGCACGGAGCCGACTGACGCCACCTTTCGACGCGCAGGGGTACTGCTGACGAAAAACTTTCCGGATCCAGTCTGACGCCTGGGGGTAATTCTAAGGTAAGGAATCTATAACTAACCTATGTTTCTTACAGATATATCGTTATCGAAGGTAAGTAACTTGTTCACCTGTTCTAAAGAATCTCCAACAGAGAAGACTCTAAGGCGTCCGGAACCGCCAAAACCCAACACCCGAAGCCACCACTGCACCCTTCGCCTCTGGCCCGAGTTGAAGTGGGCCACCGGTCCCAATAAGGTTCCCTAGCTCTCCTGGACTCGAGCCCATCATGGTTTCACCTCTCCTGGACTCCATAACGTCGTCTGCAGCGTCTGCACGCAGGCCCCCCCCCCCCCCTCAACCGCGACTGCTGCGGTAAGGACTAACCTGACACCTAAGGACACCCCTGCACTTGGAGAAGAGAACCCTAGGTGTCCCCCGAGCATCGCAAGGCCTGAACCCACTTACTGGTTCAGTCCAACTGGCTTCCGAGCCAGAGCATGCAGCCTCTTTTTATAGTGACCGATCCCCATTGAAATGCATTGGACTCCGGACGCTGATTTGCACCCTGCACCTGGCTGCACTCGTGCCGCTGCTGGTGTACTGTTGGTGCTGTCTTGGACCTTGCCCACCGCTCACCTTAACTCCTGGAGATTGGTCCTGTAAGTTGATGTACCTGTTTGCATAACTTATTCTTCCTTCTATAGGATAAAATTGCAGAACTCAGAAATTGCACTGTGTTCACTTTTTAAAGTAAAAATAATTTAGATTTAAAAATGTGCTTACCTGAATGATTTTTCTCTGATGCCAAATCATATATAAAGATATTGGCTATTTTTATAAATTGGTGTGGATCTCCTTCTTGAGTCGTGTGTGTCATTTATTGATCATTGTGTGTATTTGCAAGTGTCTTGCACTCTGTGTTAAGCCTAAGGCTGCTCAACCGCACTACCCCCTAACAGAGCACTTTGGAATTGCATAGCAAGCCCCTGTCCGCTCATAAGGGAACCCCTGTACTCTTTACATGGTATATCAACTTATTGAGCTGTCATATAAAGAGCCAGCTTCCTACATGAACCCTTCCCCTTAACATTTTATTATTACTCAACTTTGACTTGTAATGTTTCATAATGTAGTGGAGTTGATGTAATGGCCCGTCCTTGTCATGGTTGTGATGTAGTGTGGCTGCACCCATACATCTGTCCCCTTCAAGAAAGGAAGATAAATCATATCTTCCCACCTGAAAATGGCAGCATCTAAATCCAGAACTATGCTGTCTAGCATCAAGTGGGCCCTGGACAGGCCATAACAAATTACTTATAAGTGGTATTTAACTACTTAATGGGGCCTATCAGCAGTGGATTGCATCAAATAATGCCAGCAATCAAGTGGTTTCTAGTGTTGCAGCCATTGTATCAAAGTTGGCATGCTCTAGGCCAGGGTTGGGAACCAGCAAAGATAATATGTCAACCTGATAGTAATAGAAAAAGAAATAGATTAGAGAGAAGTAATATAATAAGGGGAGAAAGGTAGATTCCAGTGGTGTGCTGGGGTGTCCAGCAGAAAATTAATTAAAGGACCAACATCCTAGGTGCACCTGCTTGCCTGAAGACTAAGTGGGGTCCAGTGACACCAGCAGCCTGCAGAGGCTAAACACTACTGGGAACAGTTCCCTAGCCCATGGTTTCCCGCACCACAGGCTATATATCACAGCACAAATGCAGTGTTCTCTGTAAAAGAAGGGGTCCATCGAAGAAGCAAAAATGCTTCAAGGATTAGGTGATTGCTGAAAACTTGTAGTGAAATGAGGGGTGTGAAGAGGAAAACGGAGGTGTTAAAAAGTCCAGTGAGTGCCGCCATACAGAGAAGGGGATGGGATCATGCATATTTGTCGTCAGTGTTTTATAAAACTTTAAGTCAAGGATTAGGACCAGGATGTTTAATATTTAAGAAGTGTATGGTACTTGTATTTCAAGCCATTAATTTGAGTCGTTGACCTGAATGTTTTTTTAACTTCTCCCTTTCTCTGATCTGCTGCCAATATCTGCAGAAATTGGATGCTGGGAATCAGCTGGCTCTCATTGAAGACCTTCACAGGGACATCCGAATGGTGGGAAACGAGGTTAAAGGAGAGCACGTTCCAGGATTCTGCATTCCCAAAAAAGTAAGAAGGGTCATCATCTCTGAGATGGTTTCCCAAGAACAACTTTCTCATATTGTTTACTGATGACGAGTACCTTCGCAAAAACCTGTAAATATTATCCTTATGGGGCCACTGATTTATATTTTATCTGGGCAGGATATCCTATTTAGATGTGGTATAACTATTTCATAGGATGATGCTTTGGAGTTGACCTTGGAGGATTCTGTCTAAATGTTAATTTCCCCCTCTTGAATCTTGTCTCAGGGTGTAACCTCCATTCTTCCCATTCTGCGTGAGGGGGTGTTGACTGGAAACCCAGAGCAGAAAGAGGAGGCAGCCAAAGCCTTGGGGCTGGTTATTAAGTTGACATCGGCAGATGCTCTTAAACCCTCTGTGGTTGGAATCACTGGACCGCTCATCCGCATCTTAGGTGACCGTTTCAGCTGGAATGTGAAGGTGGCACTTTTGGAGACACTGAGCCTGCTACTAGCTAAGGTAAGCTGGGATGGACTATCGATACGTGGCTACCTTGCTTGAGAAGGAATACATGTCAGCCATAGTGCATAATGTTTTGCAAGGCGTTCTGTGTCTGCTGAAAGGCAGATTTGTTGAGCCTGGTAGTTGACCCCTGTGTACAAAAAGTATGGCAGTCGTGTGCAGGAACTGATAACAAATTAGTTCTTAATATGTAGTATGACTGTTAAAGGATAACCTATCTGTGCCTGCTGAGAGGCTAGGTAGCTGGGCACAGGACCTGAAATTTGGGCTTTGTAGGTATCTATGTGCCAGGCTAGGACACAATACAAAACAGAGTGGCGGCTAAATCACTTTGGTTTTTCTGTGTTCCTCATCCTGTGCTGATGCTCAGATGCTGTTGTCACTTTGAACTTTCTTATCTCAACACACTTCTTTTCTTACAGGTTGGCATTGCCCTAAAGCCTTTCCTACCTCAACTGCAGACAACCTTCACTAAAGCACTGCAGGACTCCAACCGCACAGTACGACTGAAAGCTGCTGATGCACTTGGAAAGCTCATAGTTATACACACAAAAGTGGATCCTCTTTTTGTGGAACTTTTAAATGGAATCCGGACTAGCGAAGACTCTGGAGTTAGGTATGTAATCAGAAGGTTTGGCAATCAATGCACTGATGAGAGTAGCAATGAGACGGTGAAAAACAAGTGCATGAGAAAGGCTGAAACATGATTAGGAAATAAATGTTTGCATTGTGGTGCATGAAGATCTCGATGTAAAGATAATCACCAGTGCACCACAGTGATTCACCCTGGGTGTCAAGGCAAAAGAACATTGACCTGTGAAGTCTGCGGTACTCTTGATTGTAGTCTAGCAGTAAAGACTATGGTGCTCGATCTCAGGTTACCGATCAGTGCTGTTTGTTGCTGCTTCATTTTAAAGTGGTTGATCTATTCCAGACTCTCTATTCCAATGATCTCTTCTAGCAGACCGATTTCTTTGCACATTGGATTTCAAAATGGTTTTACAGTTTTATTTAAAGACCAAGGATATTTGAAATGTGAAACAACCATGTTCATAGCATGTGTGGCTGTAGATACACATGTGCTGCATATTCCAGCCATCTAGTTTTCAGCTTTACATTTGCAACGTGTTTTTCTTCAAAGTCGTCTTTCTAGTCACGAGGTATGGTATGACTCCTCCCCTAGGTAGTAAATCTCATGGGCTCCATTGTTCGATTGAGTTTGTCCGCCATCGGGTTTGGGGGTGTATCGGTGTCTCCAGACTCAACGCATTAGAGGTTGAATGTTCGCTGCTCCGGGACCCTTTCTCTCCACTCCGGTCGCCGAGAAGATTTCTACATTGACGGTCGTCCCTCCTCTTCTCCCTCTACTCGCTTCAGAGACCGTACCCGATGACTAAGAGAATACTGGGACAAAGGCACTCCATCCACCTCAGTTGCAATGGCAGTTGACACCGGCCATTGCAACAAGTCCATGCTGAGAGGCATGAATACAGTCAAAACCCAAGATCACAAAAAGCTGAGGCGGAGCTCCACCCCTAAGAGAGCTTAAGGCCCCGTCTAAACCAGTGTCTGTCCAAACATTGCCGTCCATGGCCGGCTTTAAACACTCCGAAGGCCCACCCTCGAGGAGCTTCAGCAGAAGCTTCATGAAGGTAGATCATTATCCACCCCGCACCGGCAAAATATCCGCTAACCCCGGAAAGACTTTGCCCAAGACTCCATAATGAGAAGCCCCGCTGCATCCTGTGGCCCCTAAAGGCTCACAGACAAGGCTGCAAGCCCTTCACCTGCTTCTACACCAACTCCACCTGCAACGTCTCACCGTACGGTACTGCCACCTTCTTTACCTCCCCATGTTTGCCACAGGGGTCAATGCAGTCCTTTTTGGACACAGACAGCCTTAGGCCCTATTCCCCTGTAGAGGGCTTGGAAGCCCCTCTGTACGAACACCCAACAGATGCCCCATGGGAGGACTATGAAATAGAACCCCCGGGTGTAGGAAAGTGGGTTTCTGTTGCAGTAACCCCCCCACTTTTTGCCTGATAACTGATGCACTTTTCCTTGGTGTGCCCTGGATCCCTGCCAATCAGGTACCCAGGGCCTGTGTTCCTTCCCTAAAAACTGTACTCAGCCTAAACCCAATTGGCATCTCTGGCCACAGGTAAGCCCCTGGTAAATGGTACCCTAGGTACCCAGGGCACTGTGACCAGAGAAGACCCCTAAGGGCTGCAGCACTTATTGTGCCACCCTTAGAGGCCCTGTACCCTGACACACACACACTGCCCTTGCAGGCTGAGTGTCTTGGTGCAGAACAAAACAGAGAGTCGACATGGCACACATCCCTGTGTGCCATGCCCACAAACACACTGCCCTGGCATACCTCAGTCACCCCTCTAGCTGGGTGCCCTATGCCAGTGGTGAGGGCACAGGTGCATGAGCCCTGTGCCCCTACAGTACCCAGGCCCATTCCTGGGCACTGTAAGTGCAGGGCTGCCATTCCGAGTATATGGTGCTGGGAGGTCGTCAGCACGTACTCCACAGCACCATGATGGCTGCACTGAAGACTGAGAAGTTTGGTATCAAACTCCTCAGCACAGTACACCCACACTGATGCCAGTGTGGGATTTACTGTAAAATGCACGTCAGAGGGCAACTTAGAGTTACCCCCTAAACCTAACCTACAATCCACGTCTTGTCTGAGGGGCTGCCTAGGCTGCCACACAGCAGACATGTTGCTGGACCCCTGGGTAGAGAGCCATCCGCTCTCCCGGGCCTGCAACAATGCACGTCCTGGGTGAGGTGCTAGGCCCCTCCCCCAGGATGGGCAGGGGAAGCTTCAAAGGCATTCCGCCTTTGTGAGCTTCCCCAGACCACTTGCTGTACTCAGCAACTGGTCCCCACCGGTTCCTCCCCCATCCTGGTGGGAAGACTGGAGGGAAACACCAAGGGAGGAAAGGGGGTGTGCCACCCTCTGCCAACCCCACCCCTCAGGTGGGGGAGGCGAGGTGAAGCACATCTCCGGGCTCTCGCCATCTTGAAGATGGGGAGCCCTGCCCAATCAGGACTAGGCTCCTGCCCCCTCCCACAGGAGAGTGGCAGGATAGGGGTGTACCCACCCCAGGGCAGGGACCCATTGGTCCCTGCCCTTTACCTACCTGTAACGCCCCTAAATCTAGTATTTAGGGGCACCCTGAACCTTCCTTCCTTAGATTCCCGCAACCTAAGAAGAAAAAGGACGAAAGAAGACGCCCAGCAGAGGAGACTGCAGAGAACAACTGACTTGGCCCCAGCCCTACCGGCCCGTCTGCAGTTTCCAGAGATCCTGCGCCAAAAATAGTCTTGTCCTGCAGCCAGCGACCTCCAGAACCCCAGGGAGGACTGACTGCCTTCAACAAAGACCGGATCTCCTGTGAACAGCAGCTCTGTTCAAAAGAAACACCAAACAAAGACTCCGAGCCTGCTGAGGAGAAAGAAACCCGACGCCTGGAACCACCACTGCACCCGTCGCCTACAGCCCGAGTTCAAGTGGCCCACCGGTCCCAGCGAGGTCCCCCAGCTCTCCAGAGTCCGAGTCCACCGTGGGTTGACCCCTCCAGGACTCCCCGACGTCGCCTGCAGCCTCTGCACGGAGAACCCCCAACCGCGAGTGGCCCGGTAAGGTGAAATCCGACCTCAAAAGACACCCCTGCATCCAGACGCCCTGCGCCCTGGAGAAAGGAACCCGAGGTGCACCTACGTCCCCGAGCCCTCCAACTTACCTGCCCAGCTGTTGGTTCCTCCTGGAAGTCTTCCTGGACCGAGCCTGCAGCTGAAAACCAAAACCGAAAATTTCCATTGAAATCAACAGGGCACCCGACCTCAAAACAGCACTCTGCACCCGGCCGCCCTAGTGCCGCTGAGGGTGCCTCTTTGGTGCTAACTTGGTCCCCAACGTGCCCTGAGCTTAACCCTAGGAGCTTTGCTCCCACAACCCCGTGGCCTGCTTGCCAGCCGCCACCAACCGGAGTCCCCCTATCCTCCATAGGATAACATTGGGCCTCAACACTCTGCACCCGGCCGCCCTAGTGCCGCTGAGGGTGCAACAACAGTGCATCACTGACCCTGGGAGACCCCTGAGTCTAACCCCAGAACCCTAACTCAAAAGACCGATTACTTACCTCGAGACCGATAACTCATTTTTCCTCATAGGATAACATGGACACTTTTTCTTCCAAAAGTTTCTAAGTGTCGACTTTTGAAAACAAGAATATTCTTTAAAAATCGTACAGACTACCAAAACGTAATTACTTACCTGTTTTAAGTAAATGTCCCAGGGCTGAACCTAGGAGTCCAGCACTGGATTACAAAAGTAACGTTAAAAGTAACTTACCGGCGAATTGAATTTTCTTACATAGGGATCCATTGACTGGTTTTCTGTGAAATTTCTTCTAAGTGTCCACTTTTGAAATACCAAAATATTGCTTAAAAATCACAACAGTAACGAATTCCGAATTACTCACCTACTATCAGGAGAGACCTCAGTACTGCATCTTTTAGTCCAGTACCGACCATGAAAAGTAATTTTTACCGTACTTACCAGTAACTGGAAATTCCTCTCATAGGATATCATTGCCTGCTTTTTGTTGAAAAAGTTTCTAAGTGTCGATTTCTGAATCATACAAATATTCTTTAAAAATCGTACAAACTACAAAAACGTAATTACTTACCTGTTTTAAGTAAATGTCCCAGTGCTGAACCTAGGAGTCCAGCACTGGATTACAAAAGTAACGTAAACATACTTTGCTTGCAAACTGTATTTCCTTCCCTAGGATAACATTGGTAATTTTACCCAGAAAAGTTTCTAAGTGTCAACTTTTGAAATACAGTAATATTCCTCAAAAATCACTACCATAACCAAAACGCTTTTTCTCACCTGTTTACAGGAAGTGTCCCGGGACTGAATCCAAGATCCAGTCCCGTGGTTAGAAAAGTAATCCAAAAAGTAATCTATTGCATTTAACCAGAAATTTCCATTGAGCTCAATGTATAATTGTGTTTAAAATTGTGTTGCATATTGCAACAACTGTAACTATTGCATTCAAAAGTCTATTGCCAATTGAACAGTAGTTAACTAAAGCATCTCATTCTGAGAAAGTATATTTTGACACCCATTGTTGGTTCTAAAATAAAACAACTATATTTTTATATACAAACCATTGGCCTAGAGTTCAGTTCTTGAGTGTGTGGCTTCATTTGCTGACTGAGTGTGTACAACAAATGCTTTACACTGTCCTCTGATACTGCCTTACTGCTCGACCAAGCTACCACTTTAGAGAGTAAGGTTATATCTAACTTTAGCCTCTGCCAAACCTCTGGGGACTGTGGACTCTGTGCACACTGAACCTTACTTTGGTGCAGTATATACAGAGCCACTTTCTTACATTGGTGGATCAGCGGTGGGATACAAACTTGCATTGTTGGACTACTTGGTTACCATCTGATCACACGACAGAACTCTTAAATTGCCTTTAGAATTCTGATTTTTTCAAATTGGCATTTTTTACCAAATTACTAAAAGTCTTGTTAGGGCCTTGCTTAAGTCCCTTTAAAATTGTAGAAAATAAAAAGTCACTATAGTCAAGGGTAGAGGGGTTAGAACTTTTTGTTAGAATGTCTCAAGAAAACAACCCAGCTATTAGTGAAAATAATAATGACATACAGGACATGGTTGAGGAGCTCGACCTCACCCCTTATCTTCATTTGTCTTTCAAAGAGATAAGGTCCTTATGTAAACTTAAAAATATACCAATGGGCCAGCATCCAACCAAACAAGGGCTCCAGGAGCTCCTGGCTGAGTATGCTAAGGCCCACCCCTCTGAGCATGGTGATGACCACGCAGAGGAGGAAAGGAGTGAGGAGGATGGGGATGGTAACCCACCTCCACCACTTCCTAGGGAAGACAGGGTCACTGCACCCTTATTTCCAAGAGTAAACCTCTGGGGACCTAGGGGCCACCTAGGTGGTTCAGGTCCCAGAGAGGACACTGAGGATAGCCTTAGTGAGGAGGACCACCTTTTAGCAAGGTTGGCCAAAAGACTGGACCTAGAGACCAGACTCCTGGCTCTAGAGAAGGAAAGACAGGAGATGGGTTTAGCACCCATCAATGGTGGCAGCAATACTAAAACTAAGGATAGGGAGGAAACTTCTGATCCTAAAATCCCCAAAGGGATTGTCCCTAAATTTGAGGAAGGCGATGACATCACCAAATGGTTCACAGCCTTTGAGAGGGCTTGTGAAATAAGAAAAGTAAAGAAACCTCTCTGGGGGCACTCCTGTGGGAACTGTTCTCTGGTAACTGCAGAGACAGGCTTCTGACCCTCTCTGGGCCAGATGCAGGGTCCTATGACCTCATGAAGAATACTCTGATTGAGGGATTTGGGCTCACTACTGAGGAGTATAGAATTAGATTCAGGGGGCTCACAAAACCCAGACCCAGTCCTGGATTGACTTCGTAGACTACTCAGTAAAGACACTGGATGGTTGGTTAGCTGGACATAATGTGCAGGATTTTCCTGGACTTTACAATTTGTTTATGAAGGAACACATACTAAGTAATTGCACAAACGAAAAGTTGCATCAGCATTTGGTAGACCTAGGTCTAATTTCTCCCCAAGAATTGGGAAAGAAGGCAGACCACTGGGTCAGAACAAGGGTAACTAGGACATCCACTGGGGGTGACCAAAAGAAAGGGGTCACAAAGCCTCCCCAGAAGAAAGATAGTGAACCCCTTAAGGATAAAAGTAAGGAGTCCCAGGCAGCCCCCAAAAACCTGTCCAGGAGGGTGGGCCCAAAGACACCTCACAAACTAAACCAGGGTACCAAGGTAAGAATTGGGATCCCAACAGAATATGGTGTCACAACTGTCAGAAGTCAGGACACCACACCAAGGACCCTAGCTGTCCTAAAAACAAGATCCCTAGTACAGCCCCAGGGGTGACTAGTGTAGCCCCAGGAGTTGCCAGTGTAGCTCTGGAGGAAGGGTCCTCAGATGAGGAAGTCCTCCTAGCTTTCAACTGGAAAATGGGCCCAAGAGGTAAGCTGGAGATCCCAGAGGGGAGTAGACACTTCCACCGCCTACTGGTGAATGGAATCCCAGCCACTGCCCTGAGAGATACCTGTGCCAGTCACACTGTGGTGCATGACAGGTTGGTACTCCCACACCAGTATGTCCCAGGGGAATCAAGGAGAGTAAGGGCTGTCCCAGGGGAGTCACTGTTAGGCCTGTGGCTGTAGTGCCCCTAGTCATAGCTGGGTCCCTTAGATGGAGAAAGGTGGTAGTCAGTAAAGACCTCCCCCTTGATTGTCTCCTGGGGAATGACCACTTAGAGGTGGACCTGAGCCAAAGAGAGGCACTGGCCCAATGCCAGGCCTCACCCAAGAAACCTGGGGGGCTCAACCTGCAGTCAGTGCAGCTGAGCCCCAAAAGAGTAAAAAGGAACAGGGTAGGAAAGGTGGGCAACTGTTAGCCACAGTCCCAGAGGGCCAGGGAGATTCTATCCCAGTGAGGGAAAACTCCAGAAGTGGCCCTGGTAAAGCCCCCTAGCCAACAAGAAGACCTGACTAGTCAGGCAACTGTCCAGCCTGAGTTGGTGGCTCCTCAGCTGGCAGAACAAAGGGTGGAGGAAGGGTGCTCACTACAAAGTTTAGTGACCCCCCACCCTAAAGCAACAGGCAGACAGCCAGGACCCAAAGAAACCTGTAAGATAGCCCCTTCACTTGCCAGACAGGAGCTAAAGGTGTGGTTCTGGGCACTGACAGCTGTCAGCAGCCTCTGCTGGGTGTTAGCCTTCATGGCAGCCCTATCCTTGGCATGGTGGCCTAACCCCCTGCCAAATAACAAGCTAGGCCCCTGACCCTATTGGTCATGGTGGGGTTGCTCAAACTGTGGGTGACCTCTGTGGGTAAGCTGGGCTTTGCCCTGGCTAAGTTAGACTTTGCAGAGGTGGGCACCTCTGAACCCAAACTTAAAAGATGGGGTGAAGACACTAAAGAGCAAGGAGAGGAGCTTTGGGAATTAGGTCCTGAAACTGATGAGGTAGGCCAGCTCCCCAAAGGGACTGACCTGGACAGAAGGATATAAGGCGGAGTAGGCCCTGCAACTTTCAAACCACTTCCCCAACTCTTCCTCGCCTGAAAGACTAGACAGGCTCTCCCAGCGTTGGCTGAGTCTCCTGGCCTTTGGGCTGGGGGGGCTTGTGTAGGAAAGTGGGTTTCTGTTGCAGTAACCCCCCACTTTTTGCCTGATAACTGATGCACTTTTCCTTGGTGTGCCCTGGATCCCTGCCAATCAGGTACCCAGGGCCTGTGTTCCTTCCCTAAAAACTGTACTCAGCCTAAACCCAATTGGCATCTCTGGCCACAGGTAAGCCCCTGGTAAATGGTACCCTAGGTACCCAGGGCACTGTGACCAGAGAAGACCCCTAAGGGCTGCAGCACTTATTGTGCCACCCTTAGAGGCCCTGTACCCTGACACACACACACTGCCCTTGCAGGCTGAGTGTCTTGGTGCAGAACAAAACAGAGAGTCGACATGGCACACATCCCTGTGTGCCATGCCCACAAACACACTGCCCTGGCATACCTCAGTCACCCCTCTAGCTGGGTGCCCTATGCCAGTGGTGAGGGCACAGGTGCATGAGCCCTGTGCCCCTACAGTACCCAGGCCCATTCCTGGGCACTGTAAGTGCAGGGCTGCCATTCCGAGTATATGGTGCTGGGAGGTCGTCAGCACGTACTCCACAGCACCATGATGGCTGCACTGAAGACTGAGAAGTTTGGTATCAAACTCCTCAGCACAGTACACCCACACTGATGCCAGTGTGGGATTTACTGTAAAATGCACGTCAGAGGGCAACTTAGAGTTACCCCCTAAACCTAACCTACAATCCACGTCTTGTCTGAGGGGCTGCCTAGGCTGCCACACAGCAGACATGTTGCTGGACCCCTGGGTAGAGAGCCATCCGCTCTCCCGGGCCTGCAACAATGCACGTCCTGGGTGAGGTGCTAGGCCCCCTCCCCCAGGATGGGCAGGGGGAAGCTTCAAAGGCATTCCGCCTTTGTGAGCTTCCCCAGACCACTTGCTGTACTCAGCAACTGGTCCCCACCGGTTCCTCCCCCATCCTGGTGGGAAGACTGGAGGGAAACACCAAGGGAGGAAAGGGGGTGTGCCACCCTCTGCCAACCCCACCCCTCAGGTGGGGGAGGCGAGGTGAAGCACATCTCCGGGCTCTCGCCATCTTGAAGATGGGGAGCCCTGCCCAATCAGGACTAGGCTCCTGCCCCCTCCCACAGGAGAGTGGCAGGATAGGGGGTGTACCCACCCCAGGGCAGGGACCCATTGGTCCCTGCCCTTTACCTACCTGTAACGCCCCTAAATCTAGTATTTAGGGGCACCCTGAACCTTCCTTCCTTAGATTCCCGCAACCTAAGAAGAAAAAGGACGAAAGAAGACGCCCAGCAGAGGAGACTGCAGAGAACAACTGACTTGGCCCCAGCCCTACCGGCCCGTCTGCAGTTTCCAGAGATCCTGCGCCAAAAATAGTCTTGTCCTGCAGCCAGCGACCTCCAGAACCCCAGGGAGGACTGACTGCCTTCAACAAAGACCGGATCTCCTGTGAACAGCAGCTCTGTTCAAAAGAAACACCAAACAAAGACTCCGAGCCTGCTGAGGAGAAAGAAACCCGACGCCTGGAACCACCACTGCACCCGTCGCCTACAGCCCGAGTTCAAGTGGCCCACCGGTCCCAGCGAGGTCCCCCAGCTCTCCAGAGTCCGAGTCCACCGTGGGTTGACCCCTCCAGGACTCCCCGACGTCGCCTGCAGCCTCTGCACGGAGAACCCCCCAACCGCGAGTGGCCCGGTAAGGTGAAATCCGACCTCAAAAGACACCCCTGCATCCAGACGCCCTGCGCCCTGGAGAAAGGAACCCGAGGTGCACCTACGTCCCCGAGCCCTCCAACTTACCTGCCCAGCTGTTGGTTCCTCCTGGAAGTCTTCCTGGACCGAGCCTGCAGCTGAAAACCAAAACCGAAAATTTCCATTGAAATCAACAGGGCACCCGACCTCAAAACAGCACTCTGCACCCGGCCGCCCTAGTGCCGCTGAGGGTGCCTCTTTGGTGCTAACTTGGTCCCCAACGTGCCCTGAGCTTAACCCTAGGAGCTTTGCTCCCACAACCCCGTGGCCTGCTTGCCAGCCGCCACCAACCGGAGTCCCCCTATCCTCCATAGGATAACATTGGGCCTCAACACTCTGCACCCGGCCGCCCTAGTGCCGCTGAGGGTGCAACAACAGTGCATCACTGACCCTGGGAGACCCCTGAGTCTAACCCCAGAACCCTAACTCAAAAGACCGATTACTTACCTCGAGACCGATAACTCATTTTTCCTCATAGGATAACATGGACACTTTTTCTTCCAAAAAGTTTCTAAGTGTCGACTTTTGAAAACAAGAATATTCTTTAAAAATCGTACAGACTACCAAAACGTAATTACTTACCTGTTTTAAGTAAATGTCCCAGGGCTGAACCTAGGAGTCCAGCACTGGATTACAAAAGTAACGTTAAAAGTAACTTACCGGCGAATTGAATTTTCTTACATAGGGATCCATTGACTGGTTTTCTGTGAAATTTCTTCTAAGTGTCCACTTTTGAAATACCAAAATATTGCTTAAAAATCACAACAGTAACGAATTCCGAATTACTCACCTACTATCAGGAGAGACCTCAGTACTGCATCTTTTAGTCCAGTACCGACCATGAAAAGTAATTTTTACCGTACTTACCAGTAACTGGAAATTCCTCTCATAGGATATCATTGCCTGCTTTTTGTTGAAAAAGTTTCTAAGTGTCGATTTCTGAATCATACAAATATTCTTTAAAAATCGTACAAACTACAAAAACGTAATTACTTACCTGTTTTAAGTAAATGTCCCAGTGCTGAACCTAGGAGTCCAGCACTGGATTACAAAAGTAACGTAAACATACTTTGCTTGCAAACTGTATTTCCTTCCCTAGGATAACATTGGTAATTTTACCCAGAAAAGTTTCTAAGTGTCAACTTTTGAAATACAGTAATATTCCTCAAAAATCACTACCATAACCAAAACGCTTTTTCTCACCTGTTTACAGGAAGTGTCCCGGGACTGAATCCAAGATCCAGTCCCGTGGTTAGAAAAGTAATCCAAAAAGTAATCTATTGCATTTAACCAGAAATTTCCATTGAGCTCAATGTATAATTGTGTTTAAAATTGTGTTGCATATTGCAACAACTGTAACTATTGCATTCAAAAGTCTATTGCCAATTGAACAGTAGTTAACTAAAGCATCTCATTCTGAGAAAGTATATTTTGACACCCATTGTTGGTTCTAAAATAAAACAACTATATTTTTATATACAAACCATTGGCCTAGAGTTCAGTTCTTGAGTGTGTGGCTTCATTTGCTGACTGAGTGTGTACAACAAATGCTTTACACTGTCCTCTGATACTGCCTTACTGCTCGACCAAGCTACCACTTTAGAGAGTAAGGTTATATCTAACTTTAGCCTCTGCCAAACCTCTGGGGACTGTGGACTCTGTGCACACTGAACCTTACTTTGGTGCAGTATATACAGAGCCACTTTCTTACACCGGGGTACCCACACCTCGAACATGTCCCTGTTAAGGGACCTCCCCAATCAGATGACACCACTGCATATCATGGGGTTATTTAGTATGCAGATGCCTACCGTACCGTAGACATGAATGTTACACCTGAGGATGATGGTTTCTGGTCGAGACACTATCCAGAACAGTGTGTCCCTCTAGTTTCTTTCAGTGCTAAGGATGTAGGAAGCTGGCTCTGTAAATACTATACCAAAGTAAGGCATAGTGTGCACAGAGTCAAGGGAGTCCCCAGAGGTATAGCAGAGGCTAAATTAGGTAAGTACTAACAGCTCTCTTTGTGGTAGTGTGGGTGAGCAGTTAGGCTTATTCAGAGGGTGTGTTAAGCCTTTATTGTATTCACTCAATCAAGACTGAGGGCATTTACTCAGAGGCAGAACCCAGACCAATTGGGTAAGTATAAATAAGGTATACTTGTATTTTATTTCTAGAACCAAGCAGGACTTGGTACAGGTAGGTAAAATATATTTTCAATTGTAAACCTTTACACAGAGATGCAGTTGGGAATGGATTTGCAAATATTACAGGTTGGTAGGATTTCAAAAAGCAGCTTAAATGACACTTTAATTGCTTTTAGAATACTTTTTGAGTACTTTCAGATTACATTGACTATTTGGGGTGATATGCCTAGACCACACCGAGGGATCTCACAATACAAGGTAAGTAAGACTTTTTAGACTTTGCAGTTTAGGTATCTTTTCTCCATACAAACATCAGTTCAACACTTAGAACATTTTAGGCCAAAAATCTCATAACATGGGTTCCTATGGGAAAAAATGATTATCGGTTTCACAGGTAAGTAAATGTCTTACAAGTGGGAGTTTTGGGGGTTAGGACCAAGGTTCCCCACGGTCCTGGTGGGCTCTCAAATTGCACCACCAGCTGCACTAAGGCAGCCAGGTGCAGAGTGTAGGATGCCAATGTTAGCCAATGGGGCTAGGGGGCACCTTGGTTGGGGGCTGCTCACGGGCAGTCCACTCTGTCTCGGGAGCCAGGCTCCTAGGATTAAGGTCGGGGCAAAGAGGGTCCCAGATCCGCACCACCAGCGACGCTGGGGCAGCTGGCTCAGGGTGCTTAGGAGGGGTGAGGAGCCGAATGCAATCCTATGGAGGTTGCCTGTTTTGTTGAAGGCATTCAGTTCTGCCAGGGGTTTTGGAGGTCACTGGCTGCAGAACAAATAGACTTTTGGCACAGGATCTCCGGAAACTACAGACGGGCCGGTAGGGCTGGGGCCAAGTCAGTTCTTCTCTGTAGTCTCCTCTGCTGTGCGACTTCTTCCGTCCTTCTTCGTCGGTTGCAGGAATCTGCCTTCTGGGTTCAGGGCTGCCTCCTAAATACTGTATCTGAAAGAGACACGTTAGTGATAGATTCCTTACCTTAGAATATCCCCAGGCGTCAGGCTGGATCCGGAAAGTTTTGCGTAGCAGTACCCTTGCGCGTCGGTAGGCGGCGTCGTGCGGCTCCGCGTCCGTCGTCGGCGTCGTGATCGCCGGGATGACGTCGCGGGCAGTACTTAGGCGCCGCCCCTGCGCGCTGACGTCAGTTCTTCTTTTTCCGCGCCAGCAAGCGCAGATCCGGGAAGAGCAGTGCCCTGGTCAATTTTTGACCATACTTTTTGGTGATTTTTTCACTGGTTTTTTCCAACTTTAAGGTGTCGTAGGGATGCCCGGCTTCAAGCGATGCGGCGCCTGTGCGCGGATGATGTCCGTCACCGACCCGCATTGGGAGTGTCTCTTCTGCCTCGGCCGAGGCCACGACACCGAGTCTTGTCCCGAATGCCAGGCCCTCAACCCGAAAGCTTTGCGAGAGCGGTCTCGAAAGCTCCTCGAGGCCCGGCATTCGGCTCCGCGGAAGCCCCGGTCGCGTGAGAGGTCCAGGGGTCGCTCGCGGAGTGCACACCGGTCGTCGACTTCTTCGTCCGGTAAGTCTAAGCACAAGAAGTCCAAGAAGCATCGTCGCTCTCGGACTTCGCCTCGCCGGTCTCGCGACTCGGCTGAGGCCCCTCCCGGCACCGTCCCCGCCCCGCGGCCCCGGACTTGCCTGTGGAGTCGCCCCGTCATACCCGCCCTTCCCGGGTTCGGGGCGGATCCGGCCAAGGTACAGGAGTTCCTGTCGGCCATGGCCCGCCTCTTCGGGCCTTCAGGCCCCTCCGGTGCGCCTTCGGGCCCCGCGGGCCCTGATGGGGTTGCTCCGGCGTCGCCGGCGGCTCCGGCCCCGGCGTCGCCCGAGCCTCCAGCCTCGATCCCGGCTCCGGCTTCGGCCCCGGCCTCGATCCCGGCTCCACAACCCCCATCGACGCCGGTCGACCTCACGACACCTCCGCCGGCGCCGATGTCTCCAGTGCCGTTCTCGACGCCGCCCTGGGCTCCGGGCGGCGTCGTCCCCAGTTCCTTCCGGCTCCGGACATGGACCCGGAGCGACGTCGCTCGACGCCGGCTCCGGCGCCGATGGGACCTTGGGTCCCAAATGTCCCTCCTCCTCCTTATTTTGAACCAGAGGAGGACCAGGAGGACTGGGAGGGGTCTGATGACCCTCTGACGCGCAACTGTCAGTATGATGAGGACTGGACAGAGAGTCTAGGGGAGGCCAGTGGTCTGGATACTTCTCCTGACACTGGCATGCTGTCTCCTCCCGTGGCTACGGAGGAGGGGGCCAATTTTGGTACGGTGTTGCGTAGGGCTGCTGGGGCCTTACGTCTCCAGCTCCCTACTTTGACGGTCAAGACTAACATCTTGACAGAGGTGCTTCAGCCGGCAGCCTCCTCTGCGGAGACTGTGCTGCCGTTTAACGACGCCCTCACTGACGTTCTTTTGGGCGCCTGGTCCAAGCCCAACACAGGGGCTCCTGTGGATCGGAACGTGTCACGACGCCATCGCCCCGCTCCGGGCGACCCCTGTTTCTTTCTGTCCACCCCACTCCTGAGAGCTTGGTTGTCCAAGCCTCCGCTTCCCAAACCGCCTTCCCTACCGCTCCTCCGGATAGGGAATCCAAACGCCTGGATCAGTTTGGGAAGAAAGGTTTTTCTTCCTCCAGTGCTGGCTTGCGGTCCGTTAACACCGCTTGTCTTTTGGGCCGATATACCCACTCCCTGTGGGATTCGGTGGCGGATGTTTTGCCCCAGTGCCCTGAGGAGGTCCAGGCACTGCTTTCCCGCGCCATTGCGGAAGGAAGGGATGCGGCCAAATACACTATCCGTTGTGGCCTCGACACCGCCGACTCGCTGGGCAGGTCGATTGCAACGACGGTGGCGCTCCGGCGCCACGCCTGGCTGAGAACCACTGGTTTTTCAGGGGATGTCCAGAATACTCTCATGGACATGCCCTTTGATGGAGTCGGTCTTTTGGGTCCAAAGCAGACCATGCGTTGGAGCGCTTTAAGGACTCACGGGCTACTGCAAAGTCCCTGGGCCTTTCTGCTACACGCCCTCCGCTACCTTCTGCTTTTCGCCCCTATCGTGGCCACGGTAGGGGCGCCCTTCACGTCAGCAGCCCAGCCACCGGCCCGCGCAGCAGGCGTCTTCGCGTGGCCGAGGACGTGGATTCCGCCGTGGCGGATCGGGCAACCAGCGTGCGGGTCAGGCCACCACCTCCAACCCGTCCGCGGCCTCCAAGCCCTCCTAGTCCCTCCTTTCAGGTGCACGGCACGCCAGTAGGGGGCAGGGTCCGCCATCACCTTCCCCACTGGCGCACCATCACCTCGGACAGGTGGGTCTTGGACATTGTCCGAAGGGGCTACTCCCTCCCCTTCGAGACCACCCCCCGCCATGCCACCTCAATTCCACCGCATGTCAGGGGATCACTTGGTGCTTCTACGGAAGGAAGTCACGGCCCTCTTGACCAAGAGGGCCATCGAGCATGTTCCGACCCCAGAAGTAGGGCGTGGTTGCTACTCCCACTACTTTCTGGTGCCCAAAAAGGACAAGGAGGACATGCGTCCTATCTTGGACCTCCGGAACGTCAATCGCTTCCTCCGGAAGGAGAAGTTCAAGATGCTCACCCTAGCTCAGGTCTTGACTGCCCTCGACCCTGGAGACTGGTTGGTAGCGTTGGACTTGCAGGACGCGTATTTCCACATCCCCGTCCTGCCGGCCCACCGGCGTTACCTTCGGTTCACGGTAGGCCCCGAGCATTTTCAGTTCACCGTGCTCCCCTTTGGCCTTACAAGTGCCCCTCGGGTGTTCACGAAAGTGATGGCGGTGGTCGCAGCTCATCTGCGCCGGGCAGGGGTTTCAGTCTTCCCCTACCTCGACGACTGGCTGCTGAAGGCGGGCTCGTCCCAGGCAGTCGTCTCCCACCTCCAGACTACGGCCGAACTCCTGCACTCGCTGGGGTTCTCCATCAATGTGCCGAAGTCGCATCTGATTCCTTCTCCACAGCTCTTTTTCATCGGAGCAGTTCTGGACACGACGCAGTTTCGGGCCTATCCTCCCGAACGGCGAGTCCGGGATATTCAGGCTATGATTCCGATCTTTCGGCCTTTATCCTGGGTTTCGGTAAGGATGACCCTGAGGCTGCTGGGCCTCATGGCCTCCTGCATCCTGCTGGTCAATCATGCCAGATGGCATATGCGGGCTCTGCAGTGGGACCTGAAGTTCCAGTGGGCGCAGCACCAGGGCAACCTGTCCGATCACGTCCAGATCTCGGAGGGGACTGCAAAACAGTTGCAGTGGTGGCTCTCGAACCGGCAATGGGTCATGGGCAGATCCCTCTCCCTTCCCCAGCCAGAGCATACAGTTGTGACGGACGCGTCCCTTCTGGGATGGGGCGGTCACATGGGAGAGGCGGAGATCAGAGGCCTCTGGTCTCCGGCGGAGTCCCGGCTCCATATCAACATTCTGGAGCTCCGGGCGATCCGGCTTGCACTCAAGGCATTCCTTCCCTCTGTCAAAGGGAAGGTAGTGCAGGTGTTCACAGACAACACCACCGCCATGTGGTACTGCAACAAACAGGGCGGGGTGGGGTCTTGGACCCTTTGTCAGGAGGCTCTGCGCCTCTGGACATGGCTGGAACATCAGGGCATGTTCCTGATGGTTCACCACCTGGCAGGTTCTCTGAACGCCAGGGCGGACGAACTCAGCCGCAAGTGCATGATGGATCACGAATGGCGTCTTCACTCGGAAGTGGCGCAAGGACTCTTTCTACAGTGGGGAGAGCCTTGGTTAGATCTATTCGCCACCGAAGAGAACGCGCAATGTCATCAGTTCTGCGCGTTGGAATTTCCAAGGCGGCACTCGCTCGGCGACGCTTTCGTCGCGAGTGGAGTTGCGGTCTATTGTACGCCTTTCCGCCTATACCACTTCTACCCAGAGTGTTGAAGAAGATTCGGCACGACCGGGCCCAAGTCATTCTTGTGGCTCCGGACTGGGCTCGAAGAGTTTGGTATCCCGAGCTACTCAATATGAGCATAGATCCCCCGATCCGTCTGCCTCTTCGGGAGGATCTTCTGTCGCAGCAGCAGGGGACGGTCCTCCACCCGAACCTGTCCAGTCTACACCTGCTTGCGTGGAGATTGAGCGGCGGCAGTTGATTCCTTTCCACTTGCCTCCCGAAGTTTGTGATGTGATTCTGGCAGCCAGGCGTCCCTCCACTAAGGTGGTATACGCCTGCAGGTGGAACAAATTTGTGGCATGGTGCACAGCAAAGGCTGTGGATCCCCTTTCTGCCCCTCTTTCTGAGGTCCTTCTGTTCCTTCTTTCTCTGGCCCAACAGGGTTCTGCCCTGGGTACCATCAAGGGTTATCTTTGTGCTATCTCGGCCTTCCTCAGGCTTCCTGATCAGCCCTCCCTTTTCAAGTCCCCTGTTGTTAACAGGTTCTTAAAAGGCATTACTCACCTCTTCCCTCCTGTTCCGTTTGTGATGCCTCAGTGGGACTTGAACTTGGTTCTTACCTTTTTAATGTGCGCTCCCTTTGAGCCTCTGCATAACTGTCCTCTTCGTCTTCTGACTCTAAAGACAGCCTTTCTGGTGGCCATCACCTCCGCTCGGCGGGTGAGTGAGCTCCAGGCTTTATCTTGCAAACCTCCCTTTCTGTCTGTTCATCCAGACAAGGTTGTTCTTCGGACGCGTCCGTCCTTCTTGCCAAAGGTGGTTACTGCCTTTCACATTGGGCAGACCATCACTTTGCCTACCTTCTTTCCGCCTCCGCATCCTTCCAGGGAGGAGGAGAGGCTCCACCGTCTGGACCCAAAACGTGCGCTCTCCTTCTATATCGACCGCACAAAACACTTCCGGGTGGATGACCAGCTCTTTGTTGGCTACGTGGGCGCCAAAAAGGTCGGGCGGTGCACAAGAGGACCATCTCCCGCTGGGTTACCTTGTGCATCAAGACCTGCTATTCTTTGGCCAAGAAGGAGCCTCCTGTTGGGCTGCGTGCCCATTCCACCAGGGCAACGGCTGCTACCACGGCCTTGGGCCGCGGTGTTCCGCTGCCGGTTATCTGTCAGGCAGCTACGTGGGCCTCGCTGCACACGTTTACTAAGCATTACTGCCTTGACAGTCAGGTCCGGAGGGACGGCTTCTTTGGCCGTTCTGTCCTCCAGGACTTCCTTGTCTGATCTTTGTTCGCAGACCCACCACCGGGGTTGGTATTGCTGGGGTATCTATTCTAAGGTAAGGAATCTATCACTAACGTGTCTCTTTCAGATGCACAAGTTACTAACTTGTGTAACGATATATCTGTAAGAGACAGTAGTTAGTGATAGATTCCTTACCGCCCACCCATCCTCCCCGTTCTGCGAACTGATTTCTAGGGTTAAGGACATCCCTTTCAGGGCCCTAGTATTTTTCAGACACCTGTGTCAGCTTCTTGCATGGCTCTGCGTTCCTGGCGCGGAAAGTCGTGTACAGAACTGACGTCAGCGCGCAGGGGCGGCGCCTAAGTACTGCCCGCGACGTCATCCCGGCGATCACGACGCCGACGACGGACGCGGAGCCGCACGACGCCGCCTACCGACGCGCAAGGGTACTGCTACGCAAAACTTTCCGGATCCAGCCTGACGCCTGGGGATATTCTAAGGTAAGGAATCTATCACTAACTACTGTCTCTTACAGATATATCGTTACACAAGTTAGTAACTTGTGCATTTAGGGGGCATTTTAGGAGTATTGAGTTAGCCAATGGGCTACTGACCTTAGGGTGACTACACCCTTGTTGTGCTCACCCCACGTGGGGGAGTGGGCACAATCCCTAATCCTGCTTGTAGAGTGCCTGTCATCTGCAAGATGGCGGGCACTGCAGAGTGACTTCAACTCGCCTTTTGAAGGGTGGGGTTGACAGAGGTGGGCACACCTTCTGGGCTGTTCTAATTTTTCCCGCCTGTCTTTCCGCCGAAAAGGGGATGAGACAGGAAGGGGCTTCCTGCTTCTGATAGCAGGAGAGGCTGGAGGTCGCCTTGCAAAGGCAGCAAGGCCTTTGAATCTCCCCTGCCACAGATGGCTCTTCCTGACCTGGGGGAGGTGTGAACACCTCCGCCCAGGAAAGGCTTTGTTTCTGGGCCCAGGGACCAACGGCTGCCACCCCAGGGGTCCAGAAACTTGTCTCGTGGTGGCAGGCGTTTAGGAGTCAGGGAACCCACCAGAGGCTGGTTGTTTTTCTGGGGGCATCTCTAACATGAGTGCATTGTATAATAAATCCCACACTGGCATCAGTGTGGGTTTATTATGCTGAGAAAGGTTGCTACCAAACTTCCCAGAATTTAGTAAAGCCATTATTGTGCTGTGGGCGCGCCTAAGGCAAGCCCGTCTGCGCCCGTCCGCGACTGGACCGCGCCCAGCGCCAGAACCCCTGGGCCGCGCGCCCCCGCTCCAGCCTCGAGGACCGACGCCGATACGATGCCACCACACTCCACGCTCTCAACCCCGGACGGACACACAACTGCTTCAAGGCCGCCCCGAAACGCACCCATGGTCCCTTCACCTGCATGAACTGCAGCTACACCAGCCTCAGAGCCACCGAGGCGCCCGACAAGAAGGACCTCAACCACCTCCGGTGCATCCTACTGAACACCCGCTCCGCACGCAAACACGCCGTCGAGCTCTGGGACCTGCTCGACACATCACCAGACGTCGCCTTCCTGACTGAGACCTGGATGAACGACTCCTCCGCTCCCGACATCGCCATAGCCATCCCAGACGGCTATAAGATCACCCGCAGAGACCGCATCAACGCAGTAGGAGGAGGAATCGCCATCGTCCACAAGAACACCATCAGGGTCTCGACCAGCACCGACGACACTCTCAGCACCGCCGAACACATGCACTTCCAGATCCACACGGACCCCAACACCACCCTTAGAGGCACCCTTGTCTACAGACCCCCTGGGCCCCGACCCCAGTTCAGCGACTCTATCGCCGACTTCATCAGCACGCACGCCCTGACCTCTACCGACTACATCCTCCTCGGAGACCTGAACTTTCACCTGGAGAACAACAACGACAGCAACTCCACCACCCTGATCGACAGCCTCGCCAACCTCGGTCTGAGCCAGCTCGTCACAACACCGACCCACTCCGCCGGCCACACGCTTGAGCCCATCTTCTCCTCAAGCTCCCACGTCTCCTTCAGCCACACCACGGAACTCCTCTGGACCGACCACCGCTGCATCCATTTCACCTTCCAGAAACACACCACCGCACCCAACAGATCCCACGCCGCTGCTGGGGCAAAGTCACCGAAGACCAACTCCGGGCAACCCTCGCTCTCAGCCCTCCCTCCGACCCATCCAACACCGACGACGCTGCCTGCAACCTCAGACGATGGATGGACGACTGTGCCAACACCCTCGCCCCGCTGAAAAAGCTCACCTACAGTGACACCACCAAAATAGCCAGCTGGTTCACCTCGGAACTCCTAGCTTCCAAGCGTACCTGCCGGAAACTAGAGAAGAAATGGCACAGTGATAAGACACCAGACAGCCACGCAGCCCACAAAGACGCCATCCGTAACCACCACCACCTCATCAGGTCCGCCAAGAGAATCTCCTTCAAAAACCGCCTCGACAACAACGCACACAACAGCAAGGAGCTCTTCAACATCGTGAAGGAACTCTCCAATCCCAGCTCCAACACCAACGACATCCCGCCGTCGCAACCCCTGTGCGATTCCTCGCCACCTTCTTTCACCGCAAGATCGCCGACATCCACGACAGCTTCAACACCCAGACAGCCCCAACTAAGATCGATGCACCAGACCCGCCACACACCATCGACCACGACCCTCTGCCAGCCTGGGCCAGCGTGAACATCGAGGACACCATCAAGACCATGAGCACAATACACTCCGGCTCCCCGTCAGACCCTTTCCCGCACCACATCTTCAACAAAGCCAGCAGCTCCATCGCACCCCACCTGTGCAACGTCATCAATCTCTCCTTCGAGACCGCGACCTTCCCAGAGAGCTGGAAACACGCAGAGATCAACACCCTACTCAAAAAACCCAAAGCGGACCCGAGAGACCTCAAGAACTTCCGGCCCATCTCCCTGCTTCCGTTCCCAGCCAAGGTCATCGAGAAGATCGTCAACAAACAGCTAACCCGATACCTCGAAGAAAACAGCATCCTGGACCCATCCCAATCAGGGTTCCGCAGCAACCACAGCACTGAGACTGCCCTCATCGCCGCCACCGACGACATCAGGATCCTGCTGGACAATGGTGACACCGCAGCCCTCATCCTGCTGGACTTCTCCGCCGCCTTCGACACTGTCTGCCACCGCACTCTACGCACACGCCTCCACGACGCAGGGATCCGAGACAAGGCCCTGGAATGGACCACCTCCTTCCCCGACAGCAGAACCCAGAGAGTCCGCCTCCCACCTTTCCGATCCGAAGCCTCCGAGATCATCTGCGGCGTACCCCAGGGATCTTCCCTCAGCCCAACACTGTTCAACATCTACATGGCCCCGCTCGCACGCATCGCCAGACAGCACGACCTCAACATTATCTCCTACGCCGACGACACTCAACTGATCCTCTCCCTCACCAAGGACCCCCTCGCCGCCAAAGCCAATCTCCATGAAGGAATGAAGGCCGTCGCCGATTGGATGAAGATCAGCTGACTAAAGCTGAACACGGACAAGACGGAGGTCCTCATCCTCGGCTCCAACCCCTCAGCCTGGGACGACTCCTGGTGGCCAACGACGCTGGGAGCAGCCCCGACACCCACCGACCACGCACGCAAACTAGGAGTCATCCTCGACTCAACGCTCTCCATGGCCAAGCAAGTCAACGCAGTCTCCTCCTCCTGCTTCAACACCCTCCGCATGCTTCGCAAGATCTACAGGTGGATCCCGACAGACACAAGAAGAACAGTCACCCAGGCCCTCGTCAGTAGCAGACTTGACTATGGGAACGCCCTCTACGCGGGAGCCCCGGCCAAGCTCATCAAGCGACTGCAACGCATACAAAACGCCTCCACACGCCTGATCCTCGACGTACCACGCCACAGCCACATCACCCCCCACTTGAGGAACCTGCACTGGCTCCCCGTCGACAGGAGGATCACCTTCAAACTCCTCATCCACGCACACAAGGCACTCCACAAAACTGGCCCAGCCTACCTCAACAGACGACTCTCCTTCTACGTCCCCAACCGCCAGCTCCGCTCCGCCAACCTCTCCCTCGCCACCGTCCCTCGCATTCGAAGAACAACCACCGGCGGCAGATCCTTCTCACACCTCGCCGCCAAGACCTGGAACACCCTTCCACTAAGCCTACGACAGACCCAAGACCTGCTGACCTTCAGGAGGCTACTCAAGACCTGGCTGTTCGACCAGCGCCTTGAGACCCTCGCGGGTAAGTAGTGCGCTCTACAAATTCTGTGATTGATTGATTGATTGGAGTTCGTAATGACAAACTCTCAGACCATATACTCTTTGACTTTACTGCACTTACAATGTCTAAGAATGGACTTAGACACTGTAGGGGTACAGTGCTCATGCAACTATACCCTCACCAGTGGTATAGTGCACCCAGCTAGAGGGGTGACTTACCTATACCATAGGTAGTGGGTTGCAGGCATGGCACACAGGTATGTTGCCCCGAAACCGGTCCCAGGATGCCTGTTTCCGGTCTAGGGAAGACCTGGCTTGGCAGTTCGGCCTGGACTGTTCCCATAAGGCACAGGGTCAAGACTGATTTGCATATAGCTGGGTCTGAACTGGGGTGGCAAAGTGAGCTAAAAAACGATGATGGATTCAACCCAGATCTGACACTGGGGGTGAGTGCCTGAAAAGTTTCAGCGCTCCGTCCATCATCTCCTTGTGTTTTCTTTGTTCACCCTAAGTTGGCAGGGTATTCCCAGACGTGGGTCCCTTGCTCACTTTGTCACTGGATTCACGGTAGCCTGACTGATGAGGGGTGTTACCCCGAAACTGGTCCCAGGATGCTTGTTTCCGGTCCAGAGAAGACCTGGCTTGGCAGTTCGGCCTGGACTGTTCCCATAAGGCACAGGGTCAAGACTGATTTGCATATAGCTGGGTCTGAACTGGGGTGGCAAAGTGAGCTAAAAAATGATGATGGATTCAACCCAGATCTGTGACTGAGGGTGAGTGTCTGAAAAGTTTCAGCGCTCTGTCCATCTCCTTGTGTTTTCTTTATACAGGTATGTGTGCCATGTCGACTTTTCACTGCACCAAAACACGCAGCCTGCAATGGCATTGTATGTGTGTGTTAAGATATAGGAACTCAAAGGTCGGCACAATATGTGTTGCAGCCCTTAGAGGCCTTACTGTTCACAGTGCCCTGGGTACCCATGGTACCTTTTACACAAGGGACTTGCATGTGGCCAGAAAGGTGCCAATTGTGAGTAAAAATGTACAGTTTTGGGAAAGAACACAAGACCTGGGAACCTGATTGGCAGGGACCGAGGGCACATCAGGTCAAAGTGCATCAGAAGTCTGGCACAAATTGTGGGTGGAGGGGGGTTCTGCAACAGAAACTCACTTTCCTACATGATCAAAACCACAAATATGAACCTTCTCCCTCTGATCCCTTGTACATCAGAGGGCATATCCCCCAAGAATCCTTGATGGTTTCCACCACCCGTAAGCGAGATGCGGCCCAAGCTATAGGTGAGGATCCCTTATCCTGACAAGGACAGCAAGCACATCGCCTCAGCTGGCAAAAGGGTGGCAGTCGGTGCCACCACCCATTGGCACGTCACCAATTTTGTGGGACTCCTGTCACGCTATGACAGGGCACAAGGGGAGGAGATAGGAGCCCTACTCAAGTGCTTTGCTGATGATTACAGATCAAGGAGAGGAGTGAAAATGTATTGATGCCATCATACGCGCTCTTTAGACGCTGCTGATGCAGCCCCGAATGGGGTAAACACCTCCATTATCCTACATTGCTACTCCTGGTCAAAAAATCACCTCTCATGACCAAACACAGTGATACCAGTGGCGACAACAGGCCTACTACCAACAGGGGGGGTAGAGGGTACTCACAGGATACTTTCCTGAGCAACAGCTCCAAGGGACAAGGCTGAGGGACTCCTGACAAGAGAGCCTCTACCTCCAAACATTGGCTTGCCCTGCATCCTACTGATTACACAGCACCTGTCAGGGAGAGTCCTCAAGGGTTTCTTCCCCGCAAGGAGTAAATCACCTCAGATCGGTGAGTTTTATCTATCATCGAGCACGGCTACTGCCTTAAGCTCACTTCAAGCCCACCAAACATGCCACCTCACCCACACACCCTCAGCCTGGAACACCTGCTTCTCCTACAAGAGAAGGTTTTGGCGCTCATACTGTCTCTTCCAGCCACATCGTCAACTCACAGTCCAAACATTGATGCGCTTCCGGGAATGATGGCCTCTTATATAACCATAGTTCCCCATGCCAGGCTACACATATGTCCACTATAGGAGTGCCTTTCAGCACAATGGTCTCTGGTGGACTGTTACGGTTAAGATCTATTGTTGATTTGGGACAGCACCCATCACTCTCCGCATGGTGGAACAGCACCAGCTTGTTGCAGGGGAGGCCATTTGTGGACCCCATTCCTCAAGTCACCATTATCGCAGACACCTGTGGAAGTGTGCATCTTCAAGACACCACAGTGCGAGGTTCGAGGTCCACTTGCCAACATGGTCTCTACATCAGTTATCTAAAACTTTTAGCCATCTAGATAGCCCTCAAAGCGTTCTTCCAGGACAGTGCAAAGGAAGCCTGATATCAACCTCTGACCCAACAGGTGGCCTAGATATGCTCCCCACTCTTAAAGGAGGAGCATTTATCACTATCACTTATGGCGTTAACTCATTTTTGAAAAGGAACTCCTTTGAGTAAATCCTGACTCTGCACCACCATATTAGAGATTGTCTTGCTGAAACAATTAACATCAGTTTGCCCTCCAAATTGTTGTTCTTCTGACACCATTGGTTCTCAAGGCATTTCTGCATGGGTCTCAAGTTCAACCTTGAATTTGGAACAATGTAAATACAGGTTGCCGTGGAGCCTAGAAGGGCATAGATCTGTCTGGTTGTTGGGCTACACTCTTTCTTCTTTGGTTTTTATTCTTGCACCTAAATAAGATAGTCTTTGGGCTGGTGTTGAATCTGATTTTTGATGGCTGATTTGAAGGCCCAGCCTTTATAGTAGCTCTGAAGCTCTTTCCTGTTTGACCTTTGCCTGTCAACTTTTAGTAGCTAGTCGTGTAGTTACAGATAGATAAAATAATTCCTTTCTGGAGCTGGTAGGCTGCTACTACTGCCATGCATTCTGAGAAAGTGTGAGGAGTTGACTTGAGGCTGAAGACAGAACTGTGTATTGATGATGGTTGTTCTCTACAACATATCTGAGGACTTTTCTGTGATGCTATGCTACTGGAATGTGAAAATAAGCTTCTTGCAGATTTGCTGCACACATCCATTCGTTGTTTTCCAGATGGGGATACATTTGAAGGAAGGTAAGCAGTCGGAACTACTACTTGATAAACCGATTTTTGAACCATAGGTTTAATATTGTACTGCATTCCTATCTTGAACCTTTTTTTCTGAACTAGGGACTACACAGAATATACTCCTTGGTCTTTCTGATGAAGTGGAACTGGCTCAGTTGCACATTTACATAATAGAAATCTTTTCATTCCTGACGGGCTGCCTTATTGTTGGTATTGGAGGAACTGGTGACGGAATGGCTTTGAAACATACATGAGAAACAATATATTTAGCACCCATTTGTCTTGTGTAATTGATGTTCAGTCTTCCAGATGAAAAGGTACAGCTGCCCCTGGAGTGGGAAACTATTAAAACTATAAAATAACACCACATGCACACAACCAGTGCTACAATTTAAAAGAAGACTAGGGCTTTTATTGCAGGGAAGTAAAATGAGTAGTGACAATTATGATGCATAAAAAAAAATCAGAGGAGGCATAGGCCTGAAAATGTTTGTCACTGACAATCTATTTGCTAGATTTCAAACTAACATTAAACTCTGTGGCTCGTGTTATCATATGAGGGAGCGTTTGGTGCATTTGAATCTCTCTCGAACTACTTAGGTTTCACTACAGGTTTTGTCAACCGTACTTGTGAATAGGACAAGTGCCAGAGATTCTAAACAATGTAATAGGATTTATATAATCTACTTGTCCCTCTGATTTCGGTCTTTGACCTCAACGTTAACAACTAAGTGAGTTTGAGACCCTTCTGCTAAGTTTCCAGTTAAAACCTTCTTAGCCTAACTAACCCCACCCAAGCCAGTGATTAGGTTTTGGCGTGTCAAAGACAGCCTCCCAGTCCAGTTAATAGGTACCTATTTCTGTGTTGAGTTCCTTTAGCCAGTCTTTCCGAGTTCTGTAACCACATTAGAGTTCAGCATTTGTAAAGTTTCAGCAATTATTATAGCGGAACAAAGGCTGTTATGGGTCAGTATCCACTATGCGGTCCCCTGCGGTATAAAGCGTTGGGGGCACTTATAAAGAAATGGGTTGGTGGCAGTCGTTTTACAGGCTCTGGGGCGCTTGCCGGACTGGAGCACCCACCACAGTTAAGCGCTCAACCAGTGACCTCTGGTAAGTGGTATTAAGGGTTATGGTCAAGAACTGAACAGGCTATATTGATGTTTCAAGCAGTTAAAGGTCAGCACAACTACCTGCAGCCAATGGTATGCACCCCTGATGGCAGGAGTGAAGAGACTAAACTAGTGTCTTGAGCTGGATGGAGGCAGATGCATACACCCTAAGATTATTGTGAGATCTAGGACTGGGCAGGCTGACCAGGATGTCTTGCATGTCCTTGTCCTCAGACATTGTCTTTTCGTGATGAAAACCTTGTGACTCCTGGACAGATTGGTCCTTCCTACCCATCAGTTTTGAGACATTGTTTATAAGAATTCAGACTAAGCACAAGTTACCGCAAACAGCAGATAAGAGTAGGTCCTAAATGATCCAGTCCTACTTCAAGCCACGGATTTTTCCAACAGCAGCCCTTTCAGTAACACAGCAAACAAAGCTCTTTAGCAGAAATGGCAACGGCAGAGGTGGCTCCAACAAGAGCATCTTTGCCTGCAAGCAGTGACTCGCCCATCATTCCACTTGATCACGCAACACCTGTCTGGGGACGATTGAGGGTATTCTTTCCACAGTAGAAGGAAATAACCCCTGAAAATTGGGTGCCATCTGTTGTACAGAGGTGGTTACCACGCTACCAAACACAGCTCATCATCGCCATGTAATGAATCAAGACCTTCTATGCAGGAAGACGTGCAGGTGCTAATGACCAACAGCGCTTTTGAACCGGTATCCCCTAACCAACGTGGTCATGTAGTCTATCCCCTCTTCTTCCTTAGCCCCCAAAAGGGATGGAACTCTCCAGCCGATCCCAGATCTCGGGCACCTCAATTGGTACATCCTATCAGAGCTCTGTCCTACTCCGCAAGATGTTATCCTACTGCTCCCCAAAGATTGATAACATTGTGACGTTCGACATGAAGGACCCACACTTACACATCCTCATTTACCCAGTGCAGGTATCCACACTGTGGTAAATGGACAACTCTACCAATTCAAACTAGTCTGCTTCAGGGTCACAACGGCCCTGAAGGTGTTAAATGTGTTTCGGTGGTGGCTGCACACCGGCGCAGAAATGCCATTTATGTTTTTCCTTACCTAAACCATTGGCTGATAAAGAGCAGCAGTCGACAAAGATGCCCAGCACTACCTTGAACAACATTGTCTTTGTTGCACATGCTAGGTTTCATAATCAGTGCCACAAAGTTGCATTACGTACCACAGCATCTCCAATCTTTTCTAGGAGCTGTCCTGAACTCCATCCCTGGAAAATCCTAACCAAATTAAGAGTGATGACAATCCAATGACTCCTGCTTCTTTTTCAGACATCACATCCTAACACATTAAGGACAGTAATGAAACCGTAGGGGATTACTGCATCATGCTTAGCCATAGTGCTGCACTCAAGACTACACATGCATCCTCTGCAGGAGTGCTTAGCTAGGCAGTGGTCACAAGTGCAGGGTCATGGGAAGATCTAGTGTTGGTAGGGCCCAGAAGCCAGCATGCACTCTGAAGATAAAACAAAACAAATGTGTTACCGGGTAGGCCAATCCTGTACTAATCACCGCAGTTGACTATTACTGCAACTGTTAAAAGATGATGTACAAGTGCTCCTACCCAAACGTACATTATAGCTCATGCCCCCTCAACAGTGGGGGCACTAAGTCTACTCCCTGTGCTTCCTGACCCCTAAGAAAGATGGGACTCTCCGACCTATCCTATACCTCTGGCATCTAAACATCAACATACTGTTGGAGCACTTCCATATGCCCACCTTGCAGGGCCTTATTCTGCTGCTTTGCCCAATGCAGCCTGGTATTTGGTGCAACTTTGACTGAAGTGCTCTGGGTTCTGCTAGCCAAGTCCCCAGTATCGGTGTTCTTTCCCCAAAACAAGACAACTGGTCACTTCAATCAATCAAAACGAGCTTTATTCGATTTTAAACATTAAAATCATAAAAGCAGGCATAAAAACATTTCATCTAATATCTGGTATATAAAATTTGTTAAAATACATAAGATACAAACCAGTTCCTAAAAAGTTCTTACAAGTTCATTTAAACAATAGACGGTTCCAGAAACATCAAAACAAGACTTATATTACTGTGCATAATGTATCCCAGCTCCCAACACAGTCATTCTAATATGATTAATATCTGGCAATTAAATACAAAGAGATTTCCTAGTTCTAAGCACACTTTTAGGAAACCCACCATGGAGCCAGTACAGTAAATATTTCCTAACATCTGTAAATATAAAAAAGCAGGGCGACATTGTCTCCATCCTCCTTGTTTTAATAAAGGTGTTACCCATCTTCGCCTTTCATTAATATAAAATTTACAGAATAAAATTACATGTATTGTTGTTTGTGGAGAAATATTGTCACAAGGGCAACGACAGAGTTCCCTCGACCAGTTGTTTAAATCAGGAAAACTAATTAAACGATGAAAGATTCGAAATCGGAACCTTGTTAGTAGATATCTATCGTAACCCCGGAATACATGTCCGATACGGTTGAATAGCATAAGTTGCAATTATTATTTGATGCTGAACCACCGTAGGTTTACTCATTTCCAAGGTTAACCGGTTTTCTTCCAGGTGTGTCATACAGATTTTTTTAAAATCCTTCCTGGTAATAGAATTCATTTTTTCAGGTAGAAAGTAAAACTCTGGGTGGCCAATATCCTGCATGAAGTTTCTTTTACATATTTTAGCCATGGGATCTTGGATGCATTATCTAGTCTCATCGCATCAGTTATTATTTCCCTGTTTAAGCCAGTGCTAACGGAGATCCATAGTCTGTGCCAGAGCAGCACCGGTTGTACCTTGATTAGGTCAGAAATATATAATACACCTAGTTCACTGTGACAGTTAAAAACAGGGACACTGACTGGGACCGCTAAAATGAATTTAAAAAAAGCATTTTCTATATGTTGAATCGATGTACAATCTTGAAAACCCCAGATGCCTGCCCCAAAAACAGCTATACTCACACATTTTGCTTGATAAATTTTTAGAAGAATTTCTGGTGGCCTTCTCCCCAATTTTTTTGTAAAATTCATTTAGGCTGCGGTGGATTTCATAAACAGAAGGCTCCTAGCCTTAATTGCTTTTGCCCAGGAGCCAGTTCGATTAAAAAGGACCCCCAAATAACAAAAAGAGTTAACAGTTTCCACCCTACGCCCCCCGCATTGTAACTTCTATTCTTATTTTTCCCTCTCCCACATGACATGATAAAGCTTTTCTTAACATTCATTTTTAATCCAAGATTATCCATAAAGCTAGCATAAAAGGTGAGAGCCCTCTGTAAACCGATCGGGGTACGGGCCATAAGTACTGCATCATCGGCATAGAGGAGAGAGCATATAGGGCGGTTATTGACATATGGTGAATCCCTAACATGTAACGCCAACTCCTGCTCCAAAGCATTTGTATATAAAGTGAACAGGAGTGGTGCCAAAACACACCCTTGCCTTACACCCCTCTCCACTTTAAATGGCACAGTACACTCTCCCTTAAGTCCATAACGGACTTTTGCAGTGGCACCACAATAGAGCTGCCTTAAAAACTGGATTAAAACAGGATCCACCTTTAAATCACTAAGAAAGCCCCACAGTTTATTATGAATTACGCAGTCAAATGCGGCTGTTAGATCAACAAATGCCAAATAAAATGTTCCTGTTTTTGCCTGCGTATATTTTCCAATTAAAATACTAAGATTAAGAATTTGCTCGTTGACTCCTAAGCCAGATCTGAAACCATATTGTACGTCACTTAAAATACTTTCATCTTCCGCCCACACCTGCAACCGATCTAAAACAATCCTGCCCGCTACTTTCATAAGCGAATCTAACAAAGATATTGGGCGGTAGCAGGCAGGATTTTCCCTATCCCCCTTCTTTAAAATAGGGACTATAATTGATTCTGACCATGTGCTTATAAATCCCTTTTCACAACATGCTTTTAGGACCGGAGTAAGAACTGGTCACTTGATCCCCAAGTGACCAGGCCTTTAGCACCTCTGTAAGTCCCTAGTAAGTGGTACCTGAGGTACCTAGGGCATATGTACTGAAAAAGGTCCCTGAGAGCTGCAGAATATCTTGTACCACACTAAGGAACGCAGCACCTAACTCATACGGACTGCCACTAAAGGCTGCGTGACGAGGTGCTCTAAAAAGTGAAAACACGACATAGCACACACTTGTGTGCCATGACTCCCAACACTGCATGTAATATTTGTAATGCACCCCTACAGCAAGCCTTACAGCCCTAAGGCAGAGTGCATTATATTACATGTGAGGACATATCTGCATGAGCAGATATGCCACTGTGCTGGCCAGTTCAATTACTGACATTACGCGTGCACAGGAAAGCCATATCTGAAAGAGACACGTTAGTGATAGATTCCTTACCTTAGAATATCCCCAGGCGTCAGGCTGGATCCGGAAAGTTTTGCGTAGCAGTACCCTTGCGCGTCGGTAGGCGGCGTCGTGCGGCTCCGCGTCCGTCGTCGGCGTCGTGATCGCCGGGATGACGTCGCGGGCAGTACTTAGGCGCCGCCCCTGCGCGCTGACGTCAGTTCTTCTTTTTCCGCGCCAGCAAGCGCAGATCCGGGAAGAGCAGTGCCCTGGTCAATTTTTGACCATAATTTTTGGTGATTTTTTCACTGTTTTTTCCAACTTTAAGGTGTCGTAGGGATGCCCGGCTTCAGCGATGCGGCGCCTGTGCGCGGATGATGTCCGTCACCGACCCGCATTGGGAGTGTCTCTTCTGCCTCGGCCGAGGCCACGACACCGAGTCTTGTCCCGAATGCCAGGCCCTCAACCCGAAAGCTTTGCGAGAGCGGTCTCGAAAGCTCCTCGAGGCCCGGCATTCGGCTCCACGGAGGCCCCGGTCGCGTGAGAGGTCCAGGGGTCGCTCGCGGAGTGCACACCGGTCGTCGGCGTCGAAGTCTTCTTCGTCCGGTAAGTCTAAGCACAAGAAGTCCAAGAAGCATCGTCGCTCTCGGACTTCGCCTCGCCGGTCTCGCGACTCGGCTGAGGCCCCTCCCGGCACCGTCCCCGCCCGCGGCCCCGGACTTGCCTGTGGAGTCGCCCCCGCCATACCCGCCCTTCCCGGGTTCGGGGGCGGATCCGGCCAAGGTACAGGAGTTCCTGTCGGCCATGGCCCGCCTCTTCGGGCCTTCAGGCCCCTCCGGTGCGCCTTCGGGCCCCGCGGGCCCTGATGGGGTTGCTCCGGCGCCGCCGGCGGCTCCGGCCCCGGCGTCGCCCGTGCCTCCAGCCTCGATCCCGGCTCCGGCTTCGGCCCCGGCCTCGATCCCGGCTCCACAACCCCCATCGACGCCGGTCGACCTCACGACACCTCCGCCGGCGCCGATGTCTCCGGTGCCGTTCTCGACGCCGCCCTGGGCTCCGGGCGGCGTCGTCCCCCAGTTCCTTCCGGCCCGGACATGGACCCGGGAGCGACGTCGCTCGACGCCGGCTCCGGCGCCGATGGGACCTTGGGTCCCAAATGTCCCTCCTCCTCCTTATTTTGAACCAGAGGAGGACCAGGAGGACTGGGAGGGGTCTGATGACCCTCTGACGCGCAACTGTCAGTATGATGAGGACTGGACAGAGAGTCTAGGGGAGGCCAGTGGTCTGGATACTTCCCCTGACACTGGCATGCTGTCTCCTCCCGTGGCTACGGAGGAGGGGGCCAATTTTGGTACGGTGTTGCGTAGGGCTGCTGGGGCCTTACGTCTCCAGCTCCCTACTTTGACGGTCAAGCCTAACATCTTGACAGAGGTGCTTCAGCCGGCAGCCTCCTCTGCGGAGACTGTGCTGCCGTTTAACGACGCCCTCACTGACGTTCTTTTGGGCGCCTGGTCCAAGCCCAACACAGGGGCTCCTGTGGATCGGAACGTGTCACGACGCCATCGCCCCGCTCCGGGCGACCCCCTGTTTCTTTCTGTCCACCCCACTCCTGAGAGCTTGGTTGTCCAAGCCTCCGCTTCCCAAACCGCCTTCCCTACCGCTCCTCCGGATAGGGAATCCAAACGCCTGGATCAGTTTGGGAAGAAAGGGTTTTCTTCCTCCAGTGCTGGCTTGCGGTCCATCAACACCGCTTGTCTTTTGGGCCGATATACCCACTCCCTGTGGGATTCGGTGGCGGATGTTTTGCCCCAGTGCCCTGAGGAGGTCCAGGCACTGCTTTCCCGCGCCATTGCGGAAGGAAGGGATGCGGCCAAATACACTATCCGTTGTGGCCTTGACACCGCCGACTCGCTGGGCAGGTCGATTGCAACGACGGTGGCGCTCCGACGCCACGCCTGGCTGAGAACCACTGGTTTTTCAGGGGATGTCCAGAATACTCTCATGGACATGCCCTTTGATGGAGTCGGTCTTTTTGGGTCCAAAGCAGACCATGCGTTGGAGCGCTTTAAGGACTCACGGGCTACTGCCAAGTCCCTGGGCCTTTCTGCTACACGCCCTCCGCTGCCTTCTGCTTTTCGCCCCTATCGTGGCCACGGTAGGGGCGCCCTTCACGTCAGCAGCCCAGCCACCGGCCCGCGCAGCAGGCGTCTTCGCGTGGCCGAGGACGTGGATTCTGCCGTGGCGGATCGGGCAACCAGCGTGCGGGTCAGGCCACCACCTCCAACCCGTCCGCGGCCTCCAAGCCCTCCTAGTCCCTCCTTTCAGGTGCACGGCACGCCAGTAGGGGCAGGGTCCGCCATCACCTTCCCCACTGGCGCACCATCACCTCGGACAGGTGGGTCTTGGACATTGTCCGAAGGGGCTACTCCCTCCCCTTCGAGACCACCCCCCAGCCATGCCACCTCAATTCCACCGCATGTCAGGGGATCACTTGGTGCTTCTACAGAAGGAAGTCACGGCCCTCTTGACCAAGAGGGCCATCGAGCATGTTCCGACCCCAGAAGTAGGGCGTGGTTGCTACTCCCACTACTTTCTGGTGCCCAAAAAGGACAAGGAGGACATGCGTCCTATCTTGGACCTCCGGAACGTCAATCGCTTCCTCCGGAAGGAGAAGTTCAAGATGCTCACCCTAGCTCAGGTCTTGACTGCCCTCGACCCTGGAGACTGGTTGGTAGCGTTGGACTTGCAGGACGCATATTTCCACATCCCCGTCCTGCCGGCCCACCGGCGTTACCTTCGGTTCACGGTAGGCCCCGAGCATTTTCAGTTCACCGTGCTCCCCTTTGGCCTTACCAGTGCCCCTCGGGTGTTCACGAAAGTGATGGCGGTGGTCGCAGCTCATCTGCGCCGGGCAGGGGTTTCAGTCTTCCCCTACCTCGACGACTGGCTGCTGAAGGCGGGCTCGTCCCAGGCAGTCGTCTCCCACCTCCAGACTACGGCCGAACTCCTGCACTCGCTGGGGTTCTCCATCAATGTGCCGAAGTCGCATCTAATTCCTTCTCCACAGCTCCTTTTCATCGGAGCAGTTCTGGACACGACGCAGTTTCGGGCCTATCCTCCCGAACGGCGAGTCCGGGATATTCAGGCTATGATTCCGATCTTTCGGCCTTTATCCTGGGTTTCGGTACGGATGACCCTGAGGCTGCTGGGCCTCATGGCCTCCTGCATCCTGCTGGTCAATCATGCCAGATGGCATATGCGGGCTCTGCAGTGGGACCTGAAGTTCCAGTGGGCGCAGCACCAGGGCAACCTGTCCGATCACGTCCAGATCTCGGAGGGGACTGCAAAACAGTTGCAGTGGTGGCTCTCGAACCGGCAATGGGTCATGGGCAGATCCCTCTCCCTTCCCCAGCCAGAGCATACAGTTGTGACGGACGCGTCCCTTCTGGGATGGGGCGGTCACATGGGAGAGGCGGAGATCAGAGGCCTCTGGTCTCCGGCGGAGTCCCGGCTCCATATCAACCTTCTGGAGCTCCGGGCGATCCGGCTTGCACTCAAGGCATTCCTTCCCTCTGTCAAAGGGAAGGTAGTGCAGGTGTTCACAGACAACACCACCGCCATGTGGTACTGCAACAAACAGGGCGGGGTGGGGTCTTGGACCCTTTGTCAGGAGGCTCTGCGCCTCTGGACATGGCTGGAACATCAGGGCATGTTCCTGATGGTTCAACACCTGGCAGGTTCTCTGAACGCCAGGGCGGACGAACTCAGCCGCAGGTGCATGATGGATCACGAATGGCGTCTTCACTCGGAAGTGGCGCAAGGACTCTTTCTACAGTGGGGAGAGCCTTGGTTAGATCTATTCGCCATCGAAGAGAACGCGCAATGTCATCAGTTCTGCGCGTTGGAATTTCCAAGGCGGCACTCGCTCGGCGACGCTTTTCGTCGCGAGTGGAGTTGCGGTCTGTTGTACGCCTTTCCGCCTATACCACTTCTACCCAGAGTGTTGAAGAAGATTCGGCACAACCGGGCCCAAGTCATTCTTGTGGCTCCGGACTGGGCTCGAAGAGTTTGGTATCCCGAGCTACTCAGTATGAGCATAGATCCCCCGATCCGTCTGCCTCTTCGGGAGGATCTTCTGTCGCAGCAGCAGGGGACGGTCCTCCACCCGAATCTGTCCAGTCTACACCTGCTTGCGTGGAGATTGAGCGGCGGCAGTTGATTCCTTTCGACTTGCCTCCCGAAGTTTGTGATGTGATTCTGGCAGCCAGGCGTCCCTCCACTAAGGTGGTATACGCCTGCAGGTGGAACAAATTTGTGGCATGGTGCACAGCAAAGGCTGTGGATCCCCTTTCTGCCCCTCTTTCTGAGGTCCTTCTGTTCCTTCTCTCTCTGGCCCAACAGGGTTCTGCCCTGGGTACCATCAAGGGTTATCTTTGTGCTATCTCGGCCTTCCTCAGGCTCCCTGATCAGCCCTCCCTTTTCAAGTCCCCTGTTGTTAACAGGTTCTTAAAAGGCATTACTCACCTCTTCCCTCCTGTTCCGTTTGTAATGCCTCAGTGGGACTTGAACTTGGTTCTTACCTTTTTAATGTGCGCTCCCTTTGAGCCTCTGCATAACTGTCCTCTTCGTCTTCTGACTCTGAAGACTGCCTTTCTGGTGGCCATCACCTCCGCTCGGCGGGTGAGTGAGCTCCAGGCTCTATCTTGCAAACCTCCCTTTCTGTCTGTTCATCCAGACAAGGTTGTTCTTCGGACGCGTCCGTCCTTCTTGCCAAAGGTGGTTACTGCTTTCCACATTGGGCAGACCATCACTTTGCCCACCTTCTTTCCGCCTCCGCATCCTTCCAGAGAGGAAGAGAGGCTCCACCGTCTGGACCCAAAACGTGCGCTCTCCTTCTATATCGACCGCACAAAACACTTCCGGGTGGATGACCAGCTCTTTGTTGGCTACGTGGGCGCCAAAAAGGTTGGGCGGTGCACAAGAGGACCGTCTCCCGCTGGGTTACCTTGTGCATCAAGACCTGCTATTCTTTGGCCAAGAAGGAGCCTCCTGTTGGGCTGCGTGCCCATTCCACCAGGGCAACGGCTGCTACCACGGCCTTGGGCCGCGGTGTTCCGCTGCCGGTTATCTGTCAGGCAGCTACGTGGGCCTCGCTGCACACGTTTGCTAAGCATTACTGCCTTGACAGTCAGGTCCGGAGGGACGGCTTCTTTGGCCGTTCTGTCCTCCAGGACTTCCTTGTCTGATCTTTGTTCGCAGACCCACCACCGGGTTGGTATTGCTGGGGTATCTATTCTAAGGTAAGGAATCTATCACTAACGTGTCTCTTTCAGATGCACAAGTTACTAACTTGTGTAACGATATATCTGTAAGAGACAGTAGTTAGTGATAGATTCCTTACCGCCCCACCCATCCTCCCCGTTCTGCGAACTGATTTCTAGGGTTAAGGACATCCCTTTCAGGGCCCTAGTATTTTTCAGACACCTGTGTCAGCTTCTTGCATGGCTCTGCGTTCCTGGCGCGGAAAGTCGTGTACAGAACTGACGTCAGCGCGCAGGGGCGGCGCCTAAGTACTGCCCGCGACGTCATCCCGGCGATCACGACGCCGACGACGGACGCGGAGCCGCACGACGCCGCCTACCGACGCGCAAGGGTACTGCTACGCAAAACTTTCCGGATCCAGCCTGACGCCTGGGGATATTCTAAGGTAAGGAATCTATCACTAACTACTGTCTCTTACAGATATATCGTTACACAAGTTAGTAACTTGTGCATTAAGGTATGTACTGGGCACTGGTCAAAACAAGTTTCCCAGCTACATAATGGCTTCACTGAAAACTATGGTGCTTGGTGTCAAACATCTTGTATTATTAAACCCACACTGATTCCAGTGATGGATTTATTAATGCATGTAGCCAGAGGGTTCTTTAGAGGTACCCCCGAACCCAACTAGCCTTCTAGTGTGCTGGCTGACTGGTCCAGTCCAGCCTGCCACCACAGACGAGTTTCTGACCCCTAGGAGGTGAGAGCCCTGCTGTCATAGGACAGAAGCAATGCCTGCTCTCGAGATAGGTGTTATCACCTCCTCCAGGAATGTTGGTAAATCAGCATATCAAAGCAGGAGGCTTCAAATGCCTCTGCCGACTTTAGACTTCTCCATAGAGGGGAGATGCCACCCCCTGCTCTGGACCCATCTGGGCCCTGGACAGGCAGGAAAATTAGCTATTCATGGCTGGACACCAGCCTAAACTGAAGACTAAATTAAGAATTCAACCATCTAGTGTGTGGTGGAATTAGGAATTCTGGGACGGGGCGATGCCCACTCCCCAAAGGAAGGGGTCATCTACGGGGTGTAGTGACCCCAGGGGTAAGTAGCCCATTGATACTACCCCTCACTCTCCTTAACGCCCCTAACTTGAGTATTTAGGGGATCCCCTAATATGACGGACACAAAAGGAGTAGACAAAGAAGACTGCTGACCCGAGAACTGAGGAGCACAACTGACTTGATGCCAACCATGTCTGCTGCACCTGACCCTCCTGGAGCAACCTACTCATTCTGCTGCTGTGCAGACTCCAAGAAACCCAGAGGGCTGCCAGTGCTTCACCAATTGATAAAGATACTCCCTTGGAGTAGAGGGAGCTACTCCCTTGCAGCCGCATGCGCCAAAGAAGCAATGCCCTGTACACCGACCTGCCGCCTACGGGGACTACCGACACAGCAGCTGCCCAGGAAGAGGTAGTGGTGCTCCTACAGGTCAGATCCGTTCTCCCTCCAAGTGTGGTGACGCCAGGACTGACCGGAGCCGCACAACACCAATACATGGGGGTACTGGACCCCTTGCAGCAACCAAGGCTTGTTGTTACCAGATCGGGCATCAACGCAGAGAAAAACCGACCTGCATGTCGAGGGACTTCAGGGACAGTTAGACTCACAACAAGAGTGGCCCAGCAGTGTTTGCCCCCTTCTGCAGAAACCAAAGACAAGGAGTGTGAGAAAGTGCCCTCTTTCTGCATGGTTGCCCCCCCCTTTTTGCTGAATTGCTGATATACTTTGACAGAGTGTGCCCTGGGCTCCTGCTAATCAGTTACCCAGGGCCTATGTTCTTTCTCTAAAACTGCATTGAAGCCTAAACCCAATTGGCATCTCTGGCCACAGGTCAGCCCCTGGTAAATGGTACCACAGGTACCCAGGGCACTGTGACCAGAGAAGGCACCTAGGGGCTGCAGCACTTATTGTGCCACCCTAAGAGGCCCTGTACCACTACACTCGCACACTGCCTTTGCAGGCTGCGTGTTTTGGTGCAGAACAAAGTGGAGTCGACATAGCACACATTCCTGTGTGCCATGCCTACAACCCACTGCCCTGGCATAGATCAGTCACCCCTCTAGCTGGGTGCACTATACCTGTGGTGAGGGTACAGGGGCATGAGCCCTGTACCCCTACAGTGTCTAAGTCCATTCTTAGACATTGTAAGTACAGTGCTGCCATTAAGAGTATATGGTGCTGGGAGTTTGTCATTACGAACTCCACAGCACCATAATGGCTACACTGAAAACTGAGAAGTTTGGTATCAAACTTCTCAGCGCATTAAACCCACACTGATGCCAGTGTGGGATTTAATGAAAAATGCACACAGAGGGCATCTTAGAGATGCCCCCTGAAAACTAACCCACCACTAGTGTCTTGGCTGAGTGGCTGCTTTCAGCTTCCACCACCAGACATGTTTCTGGACCCCTGGGTCGAGAGCCTGCTGCTCTCTGGGGCCTGAAACAATGCACATCCTGGGACGAGATGCCAAGCCTCCTCACCCAGGATGTGCAGGGTTCACGAAGGGGAAGCTTCAAAGGCTTGCCGCCTTTGTGAGCTTCCCCAGGCCACTTGCTGCCCTCAGCAACTGGTCCCCACCGGTTCTGATCCCCACTTTGGGCGAGAACCGGCGGGAAAAACAAGTGAGGAAGAGAGGTGTGCCCACCTCTGCCAACTCCTCCCCTCAGGTGGGGGAGGTGAAGCACAACTCTCAGTCCACGCCATCTTGAAGATGGGGGGACTCAGCAAACCAGGGACAGGCCCATGCCCCCCTCCCACTGGAGGGTGGCATAATACCCACCCCAGGGAAGGGACCCATTGGTCCCTGCCTTTTACCTACCTGTAACGCCCCTAAATCTAGTATTTAGGGGCACCCCTGAACCTTGCTTCCTGAGATCCAGCCAAGAAACAAGAAGAAAAGAAGGACCGAACAGCCGTGCAGCAGCTAACAAGAGGAAGACGCCCACTGACTTGGCCCCAGCCCTACCGGCCTGTCTCCCCATCGAACCTGCTCCTGCGAAATCCCGGTGTGTCCTGCAGCCAGCAAGCTCAAAAACCCCGGAGGACCTGCCTGCCTTCACTTCCAAAGACTGCTTCTCCTGTGAACACCGGATTTGTTCAACTGCAACCTCTGGTTCCGGCCGGATACCGCAGATCCGCCCCACTCTGCACCCGCCGTCCACAGCCCGAGCTCGAGTGGGCAAACACCACGAGGAGGTCACCCCGGCGATTCTGAACCGAGATCCGGCGACCCCTGACCTGCCTCAAGCCTCCAGCCGACGCCTGCAGCCTAAATCCAGAAGGCCCCCCTAACCGCGACCAGGAGCTGGTAAGAAGATCCGACCCCAAAAGGCACCCCTGCGCCGATGCCTCACGGCCTTGTGTGCCCACACCGACGGTGCCTAACCAACCCCTAACTTCCCAACTTACCTCTTGAAGTGGTGGTCGCACCCAGAAGTCCTTTGTCTCCCTGCCTGCAGTGCTTTTGCAAACCAGAGGTTCTCCATTGGAAACAACAGGGCATCCGACCTCGAAACAGCACCCTGCACCCGGCCGCCCTAGTGACGCTGAGGGTGCACCTTTGGTGCTAATCTGTTTCCCCATTTGCCCTGAGCTAAAGTCCAGGAGCTTTGCTCCCACAACCCAGTGGCCTGCTTGCCAGCAGCCACCAACCGGAGGCCCCCTATCCCCCATTGGATAACATTGGGCCTCAACACTCTGCACCCGGCCGCCCTAGTGCCGCTGAGGGTTTAACAAGAGTGCATCACTGACCCTGGGGGACCCCTGAGTCTAACCCCAGAACCTCAACTCCAAAGACCGATTACTTGCCTAAAAGCCGATAACCATATTTTCCTCCATAGGATAACATTGACACTTTTTCCTGAAAAAGTTTCTAAGTGTGGAGTTTTAAAACCTAAAGAAATTCTTTAAAATTGTACGATTTAACAAAAAAGTTTTTACTCACCTGTTTACAGGAAATGTCCCAGTGCTGCATCTAGGCATACAGCACTGAGTAAGAAAAGTAATCCAAAAGTAACTTACCTGCTATTTTACTGAAAATCCCATTGAAGTCAATGTACTGTATTTACAAGTGATTGCATTTCTCTGAAACAATACTGTAAGTCAAACCATAGTACATTTACAATTGCAATAGAACTGTTTTACAATCCGCATTTACTACTGTAAAGTATTTATTGCTTACCTGTGCCAGGCTTGCTTGGTTCTAGAAATAAAATAACTAAAATAATATTTTTATACAAAAACAATTGGTCTGAAGTTCAGTCTTTGAGTGTGTGAATTCAGTTGCTGACTGAGTGTGTACAACAAATGCTTAACACTGTCCTCTGATACTGCCTTACTGCTCGACCACACTACCACAAATAGAGAGTGAGGTGCTATCTAACTTTGCCTCTGCCTACCTTTGGGGTTCCACTGGACTCTGTGAACACTATACCTCACTTTGGTATAGTATATACAGAGCCAGCTTCCTACAAGGAGTGAGTCTCGACCGCTGACATCTCGAAGCACTAATGCACCTGATCTCCAGAGCCAGAGTCCGAGCCAGGTGACGGTGCCCACAGGGTCCTGAGACCCACAAGAGCTGTGCCCAGCCTTGGGTTTGGCCAGATTGGTCTTCCAGTCACCGCCTACAGCCTCTTTCTATAGGCCCCCTCCAGCCGCGAGTGACTCCAGCACTGAACCAGACACCTAAAGACACCACTGCACCCGAGCCCCACAGCCCGAGGAGAAGTAGACCAATGGTGTCCCTATGTGTCCGAGCATCTCAAGGGTCGAGCCCACCATGAGTTCTCCCAGGCTGGTCCCAGCTTGCATCCTCTTTCTGACCAGACCGTTCCCTATTGAAGTGAATGGGGCACCCGACGCCATAACACACCTCTGCACACGGACGCCCCAGAGCCTCCCGAGGTGACCTGTTGGTGTGGCCTTGGACCTTGTCCCATACTCACCTTAAGTCCCAGAGAACAGTCCAGTAAGTCGCTAAGTACCTGAATGCAGTACATGTTTTTCCAACATAGGCTAACATTATCGCACCCAACAATTGCACTGTCAACTTTTGAAAACTGTAAAAATTCATAACTTAAAAAGTGCTCTCTGACTCCGATGACCTTGGTATCTATATTCATATAAAATTAAATGTTATTATCATAAATTGGTGTCTGATTTCTTTGAGTGTGTCTCTCTGTTACTGCATTTGTGTGTGCAGTAGATGCTTAGCACTACCCTCTAATAAGCTTAACTGCTCGCCCACTTTACCACAAAAGAGAGCATTTGGGTTATCATGTGTGCCTCTGTAAACTGATTGGGGTTTGCCTGGACTCTTTACACAGTGTACGTCTTTTTGGTCCACTATATAAAGAGCGAGCTTCCTACACCCTGTATCTGAAAGATGCATATTTCCACATCCCTATATTTCTAGTGCATCATTGCTACCTGCTTTCTGTGGTAAGTGGCCAACACTACAGATTCAAAGTTCTACCCTTTGGGATCCCAGCAGCCCCAAGAGTATTTACCATATGTTTAGCAGTCATAACTGCAGAAACGCCATCCATGTCTTTCCTTTCCTGGATAGTTGACTGATAAAGAGACGCAGTAAAGAGCATTGCCTAGCACACACTGAGGTGGCAGTGTCACTGTAACACAGGCTAGACTTTACTGTCAACGCTAAAAGGTCACATCTCTAGTCACAGCACATCCAGCCCTTTTTAGGTTCTTCGCTAAATACTGTCATGGGGAAAGCCTACTCAAACCAATAGATGTTGATGGCATTTCAAAGGCTGTTGCCTCATTTTTAGACACTATGTTCTGTTACGGTAAGTATGGTAACAAAATTGTTGGGGATGATGGTTTCATGCATTGCAATAGTGCCACACTCAAGGCTACATATATGTCCAGTGAAGGAGTGCCTAGAGAGACAATGGTCACAAGTGTAAAGTCACTGGGGAGATCTAGTGTTGGTACAGCCTACTCCTATGAGGCAATACACTCTTATTTGGTGGAACAACAAAAACTTGTTGCTGGGAAATCATTTTCTGGACCCACTACTTCAAGTGACAATTATCACAGACGCCTCAGTCATGGGGTGAGGAGCACATCCAGCCCCATGACTGAATTATCCTAGCATATCATCTTCCGGGAAGCTGAATGACTTTGTAGACTTTTTAAACAGGAGCCATCAATAAGTACCTGTAGGAAAGTGGGTTTCTGTTGCAGTAACCCCCCCCACTTTTTGCCTGATAACTGATGCACTTTTCCTTGGTGTGCCCTGGGTCCCTGCCAATCAGGTACCCAGGGCCTGTGTTCCTTCCCTAAAACTGCATTACAGCCTAAACCAAATTGGCCTCTCTGGCCACAGGTAAGCCCCTGGTAAATGGTGCCCTAGGTACCCAGGGCACTGTGACCAGAGAAGGCCTCTAAGGGCTGCAGCACTTATTGTGCCACCCTTGGAGGCCCTGAACCCTGACACACACACACTGCCCTTGCAGGCTGGGTGTCTTGGTGCAGAACAAAACAGAGAGTCGACATGGCACACATCCCTGTGTGCCATGCCCACAAACACACTGCCCTGGCATACCCCAGTCACCCCTCTAGCTGGGTGCCCTATGCCAGTGGTGAGGGTACAGGTGCATGAGCCCTGTGCCCCTACAGTACCCAGGTCCATTCCTGGGCACTGTAAGTGCAGTGCTGCCATTCCGAGTATATGGTGCTGGGAGGTCGTCAGCACGAACTCCACAGCACCATGATGGCTGCACTGAAGACTGAGAAGTTTGGTATCAAACTTCTCAGCACAGTAAGCCCACACTGATGCCAGTGTGGGATTTACTGTAAAATGCACGACAGAGGGCAACTTAGAGTTGCCCCCTGAACCTAACCTACAATCCACGTCTTGTCTGAGGGGCTGCCTAGGCTGCCACACAGCAGACATGTTGCTGGACCCATGGGTAGAGAGCCATCCGCTCTCCCGGGCCTGCAACAATGCACGTCCTGGGCGAGGTGCTAGGCCTCCTCCCCCAGGATGGGCAGGGGAAGCTTCAAAGGCATTCCGCCTTTGTGAGCTTCCCCAGACCACTTGCTGTACTCAGCAACTGGTCCCCACCGGTTCTTCCCCCCTTCCGGGCGGGAAGACTGGCGGGAAACACCAAGGGAGGAAAGGGGGTGTGCCACCCTCTGCCAACCCCACTCTTCAGGTGGTGGAGGCGAGGTGAAGCACATCTCCGGGCTCTCGCCATCTTGAAGATGGGGAGCCCTGCCCAATCAGGACTAGGCTCCTGCCCCCCTCCCACAGGAGAGTGGCAGGATAGGGGGTGTACCCACCCCAGGGCAGGGACCCATTGGTCCCTGCCCTTTACCTACCTGTAACGCCCCTAAATCTAGTATTTAGGGGCACCCTGAACCTTCCTTCCTCAGATTCCCGCAACCTAAGAAGAACAAGCATTTGCAATGCAATAGGTCTCGCATTATTAAAGTTTGAGCTATTGGTGTTGCATTTGCAAGAGTTTGAGCTATTGCCATTGTAAACGACAATGCCTTTTATTTGTGTTTCGAAAAGCTGTATGCGGTGCATAAACACGCCCTTTGTACTTATAGTCCTTGCTTACGAAAAGGAAGGCTGGCAGTAAAAGAGGCATAGTTACTGCCAGCGTTGCTTCTCGTAAGCAACGACTGCAAGTACAAAGTGCCTGTTTACGCACCGCTTGCAGGTTTTTAAAATACAGAAATAAAAGGCATTGGTATTTACAATGCCAATAGCTCATCCTCAGTGTTAACTTTCATAACATGCAACTGTCACAAAAGACTAATTACCCTTGAGAGTCTAGAACAAATGTTACAAAAGTGGATATATCAAGCGTGAACCATCTTTCTGATTACCTACCGTCAGTGCTTAATTTGTAAAATATGAAGTGCAGGTGCTGAAATGTTTGTTGGAGGCCACACCTACTTTTCTTCAGCTCCACCCATTTTCTCCACTGGCTCCACCCACATCCTCAACTGGCACTGCTAAGAGATGTGTAATACCCGATCGATCTGAATTTCAGCAAGGGAGCCTTCCTCATAGTAAGGTTTTGAGAGGAGGTTCCCTGGGCTGCCCTGTGAACATTTTGAAAAAGATTAAACCAAAAGTGCATTTAAAGCACAATTTTGAAATAAATTAGCTCAAATCAAGAATGCAATGAAAAGGGACAATTCCAGTGCTTTATGAGCCGATTTCTGGAAAGGACAATACCATTTCTAACAGAGTCTACGTCAAGATAAAACTTTTACATAGCTTATGTGACAAAAATAAACTAAAATTTGACATACAAAACCCACTGTTTTAAATTATATATTGGCTACACTCGATGAAGAATAATAGATTCTCTAGGGTGTTGTTTGTCCCGATCGAAATGCAGATGATCTTATACGTAGGTAGGTGACATTATTGGCTGTCAGTCTGTTTTCTTAGCAGGGACCTGCGTTAGGTCCCGGAAGTCCTGGTTACATGAGGCAGGAGTGCATGTCTGCTTAAGCCTTATGTTTTATCCACCTCTCAATGTAGTAGAGGCAGTGCAGTGCCAAGGCAAGGACCTACACCTGTCTAATTCAGTGTGCCTCAGCCTATCGCTGGGCACCAGACAAAAGAATGTATTGGCTAGCAGTGAAGGTGCCCTTTACTGTAGGGGTCATGATGGCCGCCAGATAGAGTGTTATAGAAACAAGGTCCCTGGCCCAAAGTGGTTTTTTGGGCAATTTGAAATGCGACCGTAATGTTTCTGCCTCAACGAGATTCCACCAGATTTGGTGTAGTAATTCTCCCTCCCATCTCCTGCCTTAACAATACCAGAGGCCCAGGTAAGGGTGGGATGAAAAGAGGACATAGCCATATATTCTGTTCAATTCTCTATGCCTGGTTCATGATGCAATGTATTCACTCGGCAGCTCTCCCCTTAAGTCTCACTGCAGGCTGTATCTTCCCAGTCACACCTTGCGGTCAGTGTCTCACTGTAACAACTTAAATGGGTCCTACGTTTCGCCACTGACAGGCTTTTCCCGTTACAGCGCCCAGAAGCGGATCCTGCTTCCGGGTTTTCTCAAGGAGGAGTCAAAGGTCATGAGTTGCAGGAGACTTCTAGAGTAAAGACCTGGCTTTTCCCTGGTATTTAAAGATCGTTACTCAGTACTTGAAGGCAGTAGGAGTACATATTTGACCCGTTTTTAGCGCCAAGATACCCCATGGAGTGATAGTTAAGTTGAGGCAGCTCTACTCAATAAAACAAAACATAGGGAAAAAACACACCCATTTCATAATACATGCATTACAATTTGAGGCACAGGGAGACAAAGTCGAAACTGGAATCAGAATAAACTCATTCAGATTCCAAGGTCAGAATTTACCCACTTGTCACGATTCCTCCTCTGGGGGCACCACAGCCCCAGGGGCCTTTCGGTTGTTAAATATGAGATGCTAGTGTTAATAAACTCAGCAGCATTCCCTTGACCTCAGAAGGATGAAAGCTGCAGCTGAACCTGCCTTCTTCAGCTTACACCCAGATCAGTTATTTGCATGAACCCACCGAGGTACCTTACAGGGATTGCACCACCGAGCAGCAGTCCCATGACCCCAGGAGGCTCTGGACCCTGTGGCCTTCAGGGCGTGCTCACATCAGCGCAGCACTCGCTTTATTCTACAGAAGAAGGTATTTTGCCGCATTGGAACCGCAGGTGTTCAGCCCGCTGAGCTATCTCACCTGTTTGTGCGTTCACAGAACGGAAGTGGGCAGGTGAGTATGAAAGCCCTGCCGCTGTCTATCCCTGAGTGTGTACGCCTTTCATCTGCAGTGCCAAGCCCTCCCACTGCACTGCACACCTGAGAAGCCCCCCCAGACAGGAAGCCCTCTTCCAATTACCGTCTAGCTCTGTAATTACATGTCGCCTCGAGCCCGGGGGCCTGGACCTCATCTGGGGCTGCGTGACTTAAGGGGCACGGGGAAAAGGGGTTGGATGAGGTGGGTGGGGGAGGATTCCTTGCAGTCTACAGTTCAGTGCTATGCACCTTTGTAATTTAATTTATATTCAATGATGACCGACCCGAATTAATCGAGGGACCTTGCAGAGCCTACCTAGTTCAATGTGCCTCAAGTAGCTAGCTGAAACATCTGCATGGGTAAAAGAGAATAGCATCGCGTCTCAGAAGAAATGCAAATGAATACAGATTTAAAAATATGCTTTATGCAGGTACTTTCTATTTCATTTTAATACATTTCAGTCAGTGGCAGGGCAGCGCCGTGAGGCACTGGGAGGCTTTACATGTGGCAGGTGTTACTACCAGGACTGGTTACTATGGTGCACCGTGCACCAGCACTGCACTCCGCTGCACATATCAACTTTGTCACAGTGGGCTCAGCTGACTGCATTAGCAGCTGAGACCTCACCTCCTCGGCTGCCTCAGTCTGTGACTGCCCTAGAGACGTGGCCTAGGCTATAGTAGAGCGTCCGTGCCACTACTTATCCGGGGATGGGGCACCTTCCCAGATTTGCTACTTTCCAGCAAGGAACTGGCGCCAACCCCAGTGTCGGTGACCTTTTGGCGACTTTACATTCTACCACTGGACAAACCATATGAATGAATGGGCGGGCGTGTCAATCACACAGAACTTTCTAGCTAGGATCTCATGCCCTGGACACACAAGTGCAGCAGCAGGTTAGTGACCTTGACCTTGCATTTCTGGGGCTTTACAGCAGTTTCTCAATCCTCTAAGAGTTTCTTGGTGTAATTTGTGAAATTAATCTATTTCCCGCCTCGTCTTCATTGCTTAATTTTGCCCGTGACAAAGTGTCACTCATAGTCGTTGAAATTATGTCACTCAGAGTCATATTTACATAATAGAAATTATTAAAATGTCCAGTCCTGAAAATGTCACACATGGCAGTGGCACTCTGAAACCTTGGCAGCTATGGGCAACGTGAACGCCTGTACAGGGCAGGGCTGCTTGCATCGTGTGCACAGTGCAGGTCAGGACGTGATCGTGTATATGCAGTGTTGGGGGCCGGGGTGTTACCGGCGGGGAATTACAAGGCGGGCGGCCCTGCGGATTCCATCAGAATGAAATGAGGAATAACTGGCAGACTCACAAACAGTGAGCTCTACTCAAGCCAGCCAGTTATTTTCTCATTTCCATCACTATGGCATTTCCCCCAAATTTCAATGAAGCCTGAAAATGGCTGGGCCTGGGCAACCACAGTCTGTACTCTGTAGTTGTACTTAGTACTAGTAGCACTGCTGCACCTGCAGGTAAAGTTACCCCCGTACAGTCGTCATCGTTACCTGTGGGCGTAGGCCGGCCGGCAGGGACTCGGTGGGAGTCGGGACACGACGAGCGAGTCGACCAGGGCTTAATTTGTGCCGGTGCACCGGCACTTAATTGACAGGGCCGGGTCTACATTCTGGCTGGCACTGACTGACGCTCGCACATCACATTTCTATTAAAGTTTGTGCAGCGGCTGCAGCCGGCGTGTTTTGATCTTCTCCCGAGTCCGGACCTGAGCTGAGCCCCCAGAGAAAGAGATTCCATGATTTTTTACCTCCTGTCACAGTCCACTCCTGGAAATACATTTTAAATGTGTTGAGGCGGGCGGCGCGCGCACTGCGCTACGCGCCTCGGCGGCCCTGCCCTAGTGGTTCAGTGTTGCCAGTGCCTGCCCTGAGTGCCACTAACTGGGTGGGTGGGCGGGACAAGATTATTTGGGCTGGATTTGGTCAGGATGGGGTAGGGGCACCGCCGCCACGACGAGAGTCATCATCGCCAACGCCAAGTCAGCCCGTGGCGTGTTGAGGGCTTGAGGCAACTGGCTGGCAGCATCGATCAGCCTGGCGGGCGGCGGCCTGCCCAGTAGTAGTGCTACTGCCTTCAGGTATTAAAGGCAGTGCAGACCCCTCGCCCGCTGGCGAAGCCAGTGTGTCGTCGACCTACCGTTGTAATCTACATGGTGCATTCCGCCCTCCTATTGTCCCCCGCCCCTCCTTCTTTCCTTGACACTTGCAAGGTTCCGTGCTCTAAATTGGAGCTCTCAGGTGCAGCTGGCATTAGAATGTTGGTGAGGAGAAGGAGGAAAGAGCGCGCACTGGTAGAAGACGTATGTTAAGTAATAAAGACTTCTACTTACTTTACTTTTGTAGACTTGCTATTTAACACCTACTTTCCTCTTCAGTCCTTTATGTGGTTGGAATGGGCTAGATAAATTCAAATATACAAGCCTAGAAGAAAGAGCTTGGCCACAACAACAAGCACGGAATAGAAACCGCGCGCGCACCACAGAGGAGCCGAACGCGAAACCAGTGGTGCGCGCGCACCACAGAGGAGCGGAGGAAGCGGGGCAGCGAGGCGAACGCGCGCTGCTGCGCGTTCTGGCCACCGTCGGGAATGGGCGCGGCAAAGGCGGGACATGCGCCCGCCTTTGACCAATCGCGTGCCGTCCCCGTAAAAAAAAACGCACGCTCCAGCCAATGTGGGCTTCCAAAAGCAAAACCACACGCACGAGCGTGTGGGTAGCTTTCAGAAGCCCTTTCTAGAGGTCTCGCGCTGCGCGAGCAGGTCTGCGCACTGCAACGCTAGGCGCAAGACCTAAAAAGGACGAAAGAAGATGCCCAGCAGAGGAGACTGCAGAGAACAACTGACTTGGCCCCATCCCTACCGGCCCGTCTGCAGTTTCCAGAGATCCTGCGCCAAAAATCGTCTTGTCCTGCAGCCAGCGACCTCCAGAACCCCGGGGAGGACTGACTGCCTTCAACAAAGACCGGATCTCCTGTGAACAGCAGCTCTGTTCAAAAGAAACATCAAACAAAGACTCAGAGCCTGCTGAGGAAAAAGAAACCCGACGCCTGGAACCACCACTGCACCCGTCGCCTACAGCCCGAGTTCAAGTGGCCCACCAGTCCCAGCGAGGTCCCCCAGCGCGCCAGAGTCCGAGTCCACCCTGGGTTGACCCTTTCAGGACTCCCTGACGTCGCCTGCAGCCTCTGCACGGAGACCCCCCCTCCCCCAACCGCGATTGGCCCAGTAAGGTGAAATCCGACCTCAAAAGACACCCCTGCATCCAGCCACCCTGCGCCCTGGAGAAAGGAACCCGAGGTGCACCTACGTCCCCGAGCCCTCCAACTTACCTGCCCAGCTGTTGGTTCCTCCTGGAAGTGTTCCTGGACCGAGCCTGCAGCTGAAAACCAAAACCGAAAATCTCCATTGAAATCAACAGGGCACCCGACCTCAAAACAGCACCCTGCACCCGGCCGCCCTAGTGCCGCTGAGGGTGCCCCTTTTGTGCTAACTTGGTCCCCAACTTGCCCTGAGCTTAACCCAAGGAGCTTTGCTCCAACAACCCCGTGGCCTGCTTGCCAGCCGCCACCAACCGGAGTCCCCCTATCCTCCATAGGATAACATTGGGCCTCAACACTCTGCACCCGGCTGCCCTAGTGCCACTGAGGGTGCAACAACAGTGCATCACTGACCCTGGGAGACCCCAGAGTCTAACCCCAGAACCCTAACTCAAAAGACAGACTACTTACCTCGAAACCGATAACTCATTTTTCCTCATAGGATAACATGGACACTTTTTCTTCCAAAAGTTTCTAAGTGTCGACTTTTGAAAACTAAGAATATTCCTTAAAAATCGCGCAAATAACCTAACCGAATTTTCTCAACTGTTTGCAGGAAAGGTCCCAGTGCTGAACTTAGGTGTCCAGCACTGAGTAACAATAGTAATTAAAAAGTAACTTACCTGTGAATTGAATTTCCTTCCATAGGATAACATTGGTGGTTCTTTGTGAAAAAGTTTCTAAGTGTCAACTTTTGAAATACAAGAATATTCTTTAAAAATCGTACAAACTACAAAAACGTAATTACTTACCTGTTTTAAGTAAATGTCCCAGTGCTGAATCTAGGAGTCCAGCACTGGATTACAAAAGTAACGTTAAAGTAACTTACCGGCGAATTGAATTTCCTTCCATAGGGTAACATTGACTGGTTTCACTTGGAAATTCTTCTAAGTGTCGAGTTTTGAGACTTTAAAATATTCACCTAAAACCAGTCTAATTACGAAACGAATTTACTCACCTGCTATCAGGAGAGATCCCAGTGCTGGATCTTGGTGCCCAGCACTGACCCTAAAAAGTAATCACAACTGTACTTACCGGTAACTTGAATTTCCTACCATAGGATAACATTGCCTGGTTTTTGCTGAAAAAGTTTCTAAGTGTCGATTTTGCAAACTTACAAATATTCGTTAAAAATCGCCTGTATAACAAAAACACATTCTTTCAACTGTTTACAGAAGATGCACCAGTGCTGGATCCAGGATCCAACACTGAGTAAGAAAAAGTAACGATAACACTACTTACCTGCTAAGTGAATTTCCTCCCATAGGATAACATTGGTGATTCTATGTGAAAAAGTTTCTAAGTGCCAACTTTTAAAATACAATAATATTCCTTAAAAATCACAACTGTAACCAAAACGTTTTTACTCAACTGTTTACAGGAGATGTCCCAGGACTGAATCTAGGATCCAGTCCTGTGGTTAGAAAAGTAATCCAAAAAGTAATCTATTGCATTTAACTAGAAATTCCCATTGAGCTCAATGTATAATTGTGTTTAAAATTGTGTTGCATTTTGCAACAACTGTAACTATTGCATTCAAAAGTCTATTGCCTATTGAAAGTATTTACCTAAAGCATCTCATTCTGAGAAAGTATATTTTGATACCTATTGTTGGTTCTAAAATAAAACAAGCATATATTTTTATATACAAACCATTGGCCTAGAGTTCAGTTCTTGAGTGTGTGGCTTCATTTGCTGACTGAGTGTGTACAACAAATGCTTTACACTGTCCTCTGATACTGCCTTACTGCTCGACCAAGCTACCACTTTAGAGAGTAAGGTTATATCTAACTTTAGCCTCTGCCAAACCTCTGGGGACTGTGGACCCTGTACACACTGAACCTTACTTTGGTTCAGTATATACAGAGCCACTTTCTTACAGTCCCCGAGTAGGAGATGAATCTCCAAGTGCTTTAAAGGTTCTTTTAACAGTAAGGCACTACCGCAATCTATGTGGTTTTCCTTGAACTGGAAAACGAACAAGCCAAGATCAGTTTCGCCCTTATTGGGCCTCTTCAGTAAAGTGTAGTAGCAAGGGTATGCCTAGATGAGGCTCACATGCTCACTCAGCTAGATGAACCAAGCTACATCTGATTGACGAGCCCCAGTCAGTGCAAAACCGGACTTGGGTTGCTTGTGTTCCAGTTCAGGGAGGACCTGGCAGATCGGTCTGTACTGTTTCCTTTGGAATACGGTCAAGACTGAGTTGCATGTGGCTGAATCCAAACTGAGGTGGCATGGTGAGCCATAGTACGATGGATTGGAATGCTACCTGAGCAATTGTCAGTGGCTAAACTTATATCTGAAAGAGACACGTTAGTGATAGATTCCTTACCTTAGAATATCCCCAGGCGTCAGGCTGGATCCGGAAAGTTTTGCGTAGCAGTACCCTTGCGCGTCGGTAGGCGGCGTCGTGCGGCTCCGCGTCCGTCGTCGGCGTCGTGATCGCCGGGATGACGTCGCGGGCAGTACTTAGGCGCCGCCCCTGCGCGCTGACGTCAGTTCTTCTTTTTCCGCGCCAGTAAGCGCAGATCCGGGAAGAGCAGTGCCCTGGTCAATTTTTGACCATACTTTTTGGTGATTTTTTCACTGTTTTTTCCATTTTTAAGGTGTCGTAGGGATGCCCGGCTTCAAGCGATGCGGCGCCTGTGCGCGGATGATGTCCGTCACCGACCCGCATTGGGAGTGTCTCTTCTGCCTCGGCCGAGGCCACGACACCGAGTCTTGTCCCGAATGCCAGGCCCTCAACCCGAAAGCTTTGCGAGAGCGGTCTCGAAAGCTCCTCGAGGCCCGGCATTCGGCTCCGCGAAGCCCCGGTCGCGTGAGAGGTCCAGGGGTCGCTCGCGGAGTGCACACCGGTCGTCGGCGTCGAAGTCTTCTTCGTCCGGTAAGTCCAGGCACAAGAAGTCCAAGAAGCATCGTCGCTCTCGGACTTCGCCTCGCCGGTCTCGCGACTCGGCTGAGGCCCCTCCCGGCACCGTCCCGCCCCCGCGGCCCCGGACTTGCCTGTGGAGTCGCCCCCGTCATACCCGCCCTTCCCGGGTTCGGGGGCGGATCCGGCCAAGGTACAGGAGTTCCTGTCGGCCATGGCCCGCCTCTTCGGGCCTTCAGGCCCCTCCGGTGCGCCTTCGGGCCCCGCGGGCCCTGATGGGGTTGCTCCGGCGTCGCCGGCGGCTCCGGCCCCGGCGTCGCCCGGGCCTCCAGCCTCGATCCCGGCTCCGGCTTCGGCCCCGGCCTCGATCCCGGCTCCACAACCCCCATCGACGCCGGTCGACCTCACGACACCTCCGCCGGCGCCGATGTCTCCGGTGCCGTTCTCGACGCCGCCCTGGGCTCCGGGCGGCGTCGTCCCCCAGTTCCTTCCGGCTCCGGACATGGACCCGGAGCGACGTCGCTCGACGCCGGCTCCGGCGCCGATGGGACCTTGGGTCCCAAATGTCCCTCCTCCTCCTTATTTTGAACCAGAGGAGGACCAGGAGGACTGGGAGGGGTCTGATGACCCTCTGACACGCAACTGTCAGTATGATGAGGACTGGACAGAGAGTCTAGGGGAGGCCAGTGGTCTGGATACTTCTCCTGACACTGGCATGCTGTCTCCTCCCGTGGCTACGGAGGAGGGGGCCAATTTTGGTACGGTGTTGCGTAGGGCTGCTGGGGCCTTACGTCTCCAGCTCCCTACTTTGACGGTCAAGCCTAACATCTTGACAGAGGTGCTTCAGCCGGCAGCCTCCTCTGCGGAGACTGTGCTGCCGTTTAACGACGCCCTCACGGACGTTCTTTGGGCGCCTGGTCCAAGCCCAACACAGGGGCTCCTGTGGATCGGAACGTGTCACGACGCCATCGCCCCGCTCCGGGCGACCCCCTGTTTCTTTCTGTCCACCCCACTCCTGAGAGCTTGGTTGTCCAAGCCTCCGCTTCCCAAACCGCCTTCCCTACCGCTCCTCCCGGATAGGGAATCCAAACGCCTGGATCAGTTTGGGAAGAAAGGTTTTTCTTCCTCCAGTGCTGGCTTGCGGTCCGTTAACACCGCTTGTCTTTTGGGCCGATATACCCACTCCCTGTGGGATTCGGTGGCGGATGTTTTGCCCCAGTGCCCTGAGGAGGTCCAGGCACTGCTTTCCCGCGCCATTGCGGAAGGAAGGGATGCGGCCAAATACACTATCCGTTGTGGCCTTGACACCGCCGACTCGCTGGGCAGGTCGATTGCAACGACGGTGGCGCTCCGACGCCACGCCTGGCTGAGAACCACTGGTTTTTCAGGGGATGTCCAGAATACTCTCATGGACATGCCCTTTGATGGAGTCGGTCTTTTTGGGTCCAAAGCAGACCATGCGTTGGAGCGCTTTAAGGACTCACGGGCTACTGCCAAGTCCCTGGGCCTTTCTGCTACACGCCCTCCGCTGCCTTCTGCTTTTCGCCCCTATCGTGGCCACGGTAGGGGCGCCCCTTCACGTCAGCAGCCCAGCCACCGGCCCGCGCAGCAGGCGTCTTCGCGTGGCCGAGGACGTGGATTCCGCCGTGGCGGATCGGGCAACCAGCGTGCGGGTCAGGCCACCACCTCCAACCCGTCCGCGGCCTCCAAGCCCTCCTAGTCCCTCCTTTCAGGTGCACGGCACGCCAGTAGGGGCAGGGTCCGCCATCACCTTCCCCACTGGCGCACCATCACCTCGGACAGGTGGGTCTTGGACATTGTCCGAAGGGGCTACTCCCTCCCCTTCGAGACCCCCCCAGCCATGCCACCTCAATTCCACCGCATGTCAGGGGATCACTTGGTGCTTCTACAGAAGGAAGTCACGGCCCTCTTGACCAAGAGGGCCATCGAGCATGTTCCGACCCCAGAAGTAGGGCGTGGTTGCTACTCCCACTACTTTCTGGTGCCCAAAAAGGACAAGGAGGACATGCGTCCTATCTTGGACCTCCGGAACGTCAATCGCTTCCTCCGGAAGGAAGAAGTTCAAGATGCTCACCCTAGCTCAGGTCTTGACTGCCCTCGACCCAGGAGACTGGTTGGTAGCGTTGGACTTGCAGGACGCGTATTTCCACATCCCCGTCCTGCCGGCCCACCGGCGTTACCTTCGATTCACGGTAGGCCCCGAGCATTTTCAGTTCACCGTGCTCCCCTTTGGCCTTACCAGTGCCCCTCGGGTGTTCACGAAAGTGATGGCGGTGGTCGCAGCTCATCTGCGCCGGGCAGGGGTTTCAGTCTTCCCCTACCTCGACGACTGGCTGCTGAAGGCGGGCTCGTCCCAGGCAGTCGTCTCCCACCTCCAGACTACGGCCGAACTCCTGCACTCGCTGGGGTTCTCCATCAATGTGCCGAAGTCGCATCTGATTCCTTCTCCACAGCTCCTTTTCATCGGAGCAGTTCTGGACACGACGCAGTTTCGGGCCTATCCTCCCGAACGGCGAGTCCGGGATATTCAGGCTATGATTCCGATCTTTCGGCCTTTATCCTGGGTTTCGGTAAGGATGACCCTGAGGCTGCTGGGCCTCATGGCCTCCTGCATCCTGCTGGTCAATCATGCCAGATGGCATATGCGGGCTCTGCAGTGGGACCTGAAGTTCCAGTGGGCGCAGCACCAGGGCAACCTGTCCGATCACGTCCAGATCTCGGAGGGGACTGCAAAACAGTTGCAGTGGTGGCTCTCGAACCGGCAATGGGTCATGGGCAGATCCCTCTCCCTTCCCCAGCCAGAGCATACAGTTGTGACGGACGCGTCCCTTCTGGGATGGGGCGGTCACATGGGAGAGGCGGAGATCAGAGGCCTCTGGTCTCCGGCGGAGTCCCGGCTCCATATCAACCTTCTGGAGCTCCGGGCGATCCGGCTTGCACTCAAGGCATTCCTTCCCTCTGTCAAAGGGAAGGTAGTGCAGGTGTTCACAGACAACACCACCGCCATGTGGTACTGCAACAAACAGGGCGGGGTGGGGTCTTGGACCCTTTGTCAGGAGGCTCTGCGCCTCTGGACATGGCTGGAACATCAGGGCATGTTCCTGATGGTTCAACACCTGGCAGGTTCTCTGAACGCCAGGGCGGACGAACTCAGCCGCAGGTGCATGATGGATCACGAATGGCGTCTTCACTCGGAAGTGGCGCAAGGACTCTTTCTACAGTGGGGAGAGCCTTGGTTAGATCTATTCGCCACCGAAGAGAACGCGCAATGTCATCAGTTCTGCGCGTTGGAATTTCCAAGGCGGCACTCGCTCGGCGACGCTTGTCGTCGCGAGTGGAGTTGCGGTCTGTTGTACGCCTTTCCGCCTATACCACTTCTACCCAGAGTGTTGAAGAAGATTCGGCACAACCGGGCCCAAGTCATTCTTGTGGCTCCGGACTGGGCTCGAAGAGTTTGGTATCCCGAGCTACTCAATATGAGCATAGATCCCCGATCCGTCTGCCTCTTCGGGAGGATCTTCTGTCGCAGCAGCAGGGGACGGTCCTCCACCCGAACCTGTCCAGTCTACACCTGCTTGCGTGGAGATTGAGCGGCGGCAGTTGATTCCTTTCGACTTGCCTCCCGAAGTTTGTGATGTGATTCTGGCAGCCAGGCGTCCCTCCACTAAGGTGGTATACGCCTGCAGGTGGAACAAATTTGTGGCATGGTGCACAGCAAAGGCTGTGGATCCCCTTTCTGCCCCTCTTTCTGAGGTCCTTCTGTTCCTTCTCTCTCTGGCCCAACAGGGTTCTGCCCTGGGTACCATCAAGGGTTATCTTTGTGCTATCTCGGCCTTCCTCAGGCTCCCTGATCAGCCCTCCCTTTTCAAGTCCCCTGTTGTTAACAGGTTCTTAAAAGGCATTACTCACCTCTTCCCTCCTGTTCCGTTTGTAATGCCTCAGTGGGACTTGAACTTGGTTCTTACCTTTTTAATGTGCGCTCCCTTTGAGCCTCTGCATAACTGTCCTCTTCGTCTTCTGACTCTAAAGGCAGCCTTTCTGGTGGCCATCACCTCCGCTCGGCGGGTGAGTGAGCTCCAGGCTCTTTCTTGCAAACCTCCCTTTCTGTCTGTTCATCCAGACAAGGTTGTTCTTCGGACGCGTCCGTCCTTCTTGCCAAAGGTGGTTACTGCTTTCCACATTGGGCAGACCATCACTTTGCCCACCTTCTTTCCGCCTCCGCATCCTTCCAGAGAGGAAGAGAGGCTCCACCGTCTGGACCCAAAACGTGCGCTCTCCTTCTATATCGACCGCACAAAACACTTCCGGGTGGATGACCAGCTCTTTGTTGGCTACGTGGGCGCCAAAAAGGTCGGGCGGTGCACAAGAGGACCATCTCCCGCTGGGTTACCTTGTGCATCAAGACCTGCTATTCTTTGGCTAAGAAGGAGCCTCCTGTTGGGCTGCGTGCCCATTCCACCAGGGCAACGGCTGCTACCACGGCCTTGGGCCGCGGTGTTCCGCTGCCGGTTATCTGTCAGGCAGCTACGTGGGCCTCGCTGCACACGTTTACTAAGCATTACTGCCTTGACAGTCAGGTCCGGAGGGACGGCTTCTTTGGCCGTTCTGTCCTCCAGGACTTCCTTGTCTGATCTTTGTTCGCAGACCCACCACCGGGGTTGGTATTGCTGGGGTATCTATTCTAAGGTAAGGAATCTATCACTAACGTGTCTCTTTCAGATGCACAAGTTACTAACTTGTGTAACGATATATCTGTAAGAGACAGTAGTTAGTGATAGATTCCTACCGCCCCACCCATCCTCCCCGTTCTGCGAACTGATTTCTAGGGTTAAGGACATCCCTTTCAGGGCCCTAGTATTTTTCAGACACCTGTGTCAGCTTCTTGCATGGCTCTGCGTTCCTGGCGCGGAAAGTCGTGTACAGAACTGACGTCAGCGCGCAGGGGCGGCGCCTAAGTACTGCCCGCGACGTCATCCCGGCGATCACGACGCCGACGACGGACGCGGAGCCGCACGACGCCGCCTACCGACGCGCAAGGGTACTGCTACGCAAAACTTTCCGGATCCAGCCTGACGCCTGGGGATATTCTAAGGTAAGGAATCTATCACTAACTACTGTCTCTTACAGATATATCGTTACACAAGTTAGTAACTTGTGCTTTAAGCATTTTCCCATAACCTTTTGTGTGTTTGACCTTTATGATGCACAGTGCGTAGATCTGTCATTACACTCCACTGACATTACTCACCCTCTAGGTGAAAATCCATCTGTGGTGGATTCTTTTTGGGGATTAAGGGGGGAAAGTTGCACTGTATTTTGTGATTTGAAATTTCTTTGAAGAAAAGCAACTTGCAAACACCTGCTCCCAACACTAGATGACAGGAGTACGCAGGGCATGTGAATCTACAGCACCACAATCTACAAACTCATGGTTACGGGGTAAGTAACATTTTCCTTTCCAGTTGTGCATTAAAACTGAAAAGGTTTGTTATACCTCTTGTATATACACCTGCATCCTAGGAAGCACCTTTACTGTTCATTAGTAATATGAGATGAATATTTTTTTTATTGTAAAATGTTTATTGCATGCATATGCCTACCACATTTAGGCTGTGGTAGCATGTTTTGTTTTCTTTTTTTTTGGCACATGTCTGCAATAAAAATAAAAAGGATAACCATCCAACAGCTTGTCACGGTCACACCTATTGACTTTGACACACCTTGACCTGTTTTGTTTTCATTATGTTTAATAGTGAACATCTCTATGAACCTTAGGCAAAACGCAGCTGACCTAAACACATTTAACCCAGTTTAAATAAGTACACAGGAGCTCATCTCAGAAATGTACATTGAAATCGATGCTGTATAGTTGACCATTGGGAAAAAAACTAGGTCCTTAAGGGCCCTATGAGGGAAAAGGACAGCAAAGAGACAACTGAAGAAATGATACAAGCAATATATAGAATGACTTTCCCACATCACTTCAGGGGAACACCCTCTTATGATGGAAACTACATCTCGTCCCACACCTATTACGGTACATACACCCGCCCCCCGACCACTTCAGCAGTCAGTTAAAGGATGCCTGGATCCCAACTTTCAAGAAATGCTCCCTCAGAATAAGCCTGGGAAAAGATTAAATGCTTCCTCTGTCTCGCTACCTTTAAAGGATCCAAGAAGCCCACAGGTGCTGTGAAATCTTTTGCCACCATCACTTGTTTAATCTCCAAAATGCTATTTTTTCTAGCAAACATAGCTGGGATGCAAGTCTGAGGAACAAAAGGGGGTGCACCTTCCCTGTTAGCACTGTTTTCTTTCCTGATTAACTCCCACAGAATGGTTCTCTGAGATAAAGAGATCGCAACACCACCAGTACCATGCCACAGATTTTCATTGCAAGCCTTAATGTTTTTGTATAATTTCTATATGCCTTTCGCACCAGTCCAAAGGTCTTAGTCACTTGTTGACTCAGCGGGTTGATCAGAATTCCTCCCATTTTAGAGGTCGAGCCTTGGCAGCGCATGCGCTGCTCTGCGAGGCATGCTGTATTCAGGTATGGACTTTAAGCTCCGACCACTTTCCGCCCATATTTTTTATTGGCTTGTGTCATTGTCCACTGTTTAACTGTGGCTTTTCATTGTTCAAAAGGCTTAGTAGTCCATCCTTAGTACTGCCTTGTCTTATTTTGTAACCTCCCATGAGGACACCCCCTGTTACATGTGTTATTACTCTGTAGGCTTTAATTACAGCCTCTGAGCACTATTTTCTCAAATAGCTTTGTCCTGTCTGCTGTTGCAGGTAAGACACGCTCTCTCCTAACGCTTTAAAAACAAATCTTTATAGCACGGGGGCAAAATGCATTTGCAATGCAATAGGTCTCGCATTTGCGAGAGTTTAAGCTATTGGCATTGTCATTTACAATGCCTTTTATTTATCTGTTTTAAAAACAACACATAAATGAAAGGCATTGTCATTTACAGTGCCAATAGTTCAAACTTGCGTAAATGCAGACCTATTGCGTTGCAAATGCTTATTCTGGTAAGTCGTTGGCTGGAATCTCTTCAGGAATTCCCAACACCCTGATGTGGGTGCCTATATTTTCGTGTTCTTGTAACATGGGCTCCCTCGCTTAACTTCTGAACACCCGTCATCACAATCCCCAAAACGTTCCCCTCTAGCTTAGACACCCTGGATTTTGTCTCTTCCCCCCACCCCCCTTTTGCTCTCTACATTTAAAACTTTACCAGGGAGGCATTCCAGTTTCTCCTTGATGCCTTTAGCTGCCGATTCTTTTGCCCCAGTTATCTCTCTCATATCTGCATGTAAAATAAAATATAATTCAGTAGTATGCGCTCACTACTTGTCGTCTCGGGATTTGCAGGGAGCACGTTGGTAGACTCAGTTTCCCTAGATTTGGAGGTGCCTCGGGACGTGAAAAAATCCTCCTATTTGTTGCCATTTTACTGTGGTTACTCTTACGGTAGAGCTGGAGAATGTATTATCCAGAACCTGCTTAAAGACCAAAGTTATGCACAATAAATAATGCCCCAGGTGACACAACAGTTCCTAAGAACCCTAATGGAAGAGGGGTCTCGTTTATTGCCCGTGGCATTTCAGATCTCTCCAAGCTCCTCCCCTTTTAGTGTGCTGCCGCCCAGGCACATGCATATGGCTATGTACTCAATACAGTTCTGAGCGCTGAAATTACACCTTCATTGCTGCTTCTTCTGCCCTCCAACATCCTTGAAGGCTCCTAGCCTGCCTTCTGACCTCCCCCTTAGCAGGGTGCCATGTCGACTTTGTTGTTTTCTCCTTCACCGGGGCAGGCAAGCTGCAAGGGCAGTGGCATGCTCCCAGTGAGGGGGGGACCCTCTTCAGCTCCCAGGACCTATGTACTCAGAGTACCATTTACTAGGGACTTACAGTGTTCAGAAGTGCTGATTAGGGATTTGTTTTTAAGGAAGGAGCAAGGGCACAGGGTACCTGGTTTGCAGGGACCCTGTGCACTACATTCGAAATAACATCAAAACCAGGCAAAAAGTGGGGCCTAACCATGCTAAAAAAGGCACTTTCTCACAGCCACCATCGCCTCTTTCATCACCCATGACTCGGCCCAACTCTGATTATCAGTCTGGAATGCAAGGGATGCCACTGAAGGTTCCCCTATTACAAAAACAAGTTAGAATGGGCACACCCAGCTGACTCACTTATACGCCTGCTACAACAGTCCCAGGACGCCAAAGGGGGCCACATTGGTGGGAAATTAGGGGTCAGGTCGGAGAGCTTCACTAGACCACCGCTATGCAAGTCAGAAAAAAATGCACAAAACAGGACTGTACGACTGTACAGAGCTGTGCGTGGGACTTCTGTACTACAGCTAGCCATGAAACTGATTTGTTGTTTGTATCTCAATACAAGATAAGGTCCTAATTCTCCCCAAAAGGAGCTTTCTCATGCAGCTTACAGAGCACATATTGTAATTTAAAATGGTAAAACTACAATAACCAACTTGCCATAACAGACTCCGTGATCCTTCTCAGGCCTCTGACACATGCAAGGGTCAAACTTAACCCCGCCTTTGCTTGCTGCACTGTTTAAATATTCAGACCCCTTCCAGCCATGAAATTGGAGCAGTTGAGTGTCTTTGGTGAGCTTGTGTGCCTGCAACAGATGGTTGTCAATTTCACACCTCGTGTGATTTGGAGAAGAAATCCGTTTGATGTCACCCTTCTCTTTTTTTCAACCGTATGCATGCATGCATGTATGTATGCACATTTGTTGAGCATGTGTATATATATGTGTGTGCGCATGTGGGGGTAGGTTGTTGGAGTTGGTCTGAGGGATCAGATATATATATATATATATATATATATATATATATATATATATATATATATATATATAGTAGCATAAATACATGATAATTTTGACCATTGTGATTGCTGATTTTCTGCTGACTCTGAGCTTTTTACGTTTATCCACTTTTTGGTACAGGGAGACTATGCTGCAGGCCCTGCGGTTTGTCACTCAAGGAGCTGGTGTGAAAATAGATGCAGCAATACGTAAAAATATAGTTGCAGCACTGCTAGGAATGCTTGGGCACGACGAGGTATGTGATTTGTACACTGAAGCCAAATTGCTACTGCTTGTTAGGTTCATATTGATACCAAAATCTATGGTTTAACTATTTGTTTGCTTTGCTTGAACAGGATGCCACTCGCATGGCCTCAGCAGGCTGTCTGGGAGAGCTGTGTACATTTCTTGCAGAAGATGAACTTAGTAATGTCCTTCAGCAACATCTCCTAGGTACGCATTGTTTTCAGAATAACTTATCGAATAATCTGTGGCAACTAACCTGCACTTACATGACCTGCACTTCAGTGTACTTAATCATCAAGCTCATGGTTACAGGGAATATTGTCTATCTTGGATAAGGATGAAGTTTAGAAATATACTGAATTGTTGAGTTACAATTCCTATTAGTATTTGAACACATGATCAGCTGACAACTTCAGAGTCATACACTAAATAAATTAAGAGGTAGAATGCTGATTAAGTCCACTTGGGCATTAGCCTTGAACTATGACATTTGATTTATGATTCTGATTTTTCCCCAATTGTCTTCTACGTTTTACAGCGGACATATCTGGCATTGACTGGATGGTGAGGCATGGACGGAGCTTGGCGCTCTCTGTTGCCATAAATGTAGCTTCCAGCAAGCTCTGTACTCCCAAGTACAGCAACAGTGTTCAAGCAATGGTTCTCAGCAATGCAACAGCTGACCGAGTAAGTGGACTTCAGACTTCCTCAATAATACAACAGCAAACTTGCCAATTCAGAAGAATTTCCTCCTGTAGACAAGTTAGGATATGTCTGGGTGATCACTAGCAATGCTACTGCAGAGATAGTATGATGATCTCCTTGAGGTTTCTCTGCAATGAATCTCTAGCCAAACACTTGTGTAGTGCCCAGTTGATCTTCACAAGTGCAAACCTCTGGTTTGATGGTCTTCCATGTATTCCCACCAATGTCACCACAGGCTGCTATTGAAGTGTCTTGGTGGCTCCCAATAGAAAATTGTTAATAACCAGTAGCAGAAGAAAAAGAAAGCTAGGTAAGGTGATCTCTCGAGGGAAGGACATGGTTCTTAAAATGTAGGCATCAGCAGTTTTTATTCAACTTTTTCCTTTGCCGTTATTGGAAACAAGTTGCTGCAGCTGACAAATTATGAACATTCTGTTTCCTAAGTGGAAATTGCAAATATAAATACAGCTGTAGTGTCAAAGCAGACTGATTATGGACTATCTCTAGTTTTTAGTTTCAGTTGCTAAAGCAAGGGCATGTTCTGGTGATCCAGGGGAGGGCATTTCTCAGTTCCGAAGGACTAGACTGGCTTCATAGTGCAATAAAAGGCACGTAGCTGGTTCCAGACATATATATTTTTTATTCAACTGTAAAGTCTACAAGGAGTAAGACATAGCGACAATATTGTTATAGATATCTGAAAGAAACACATAGTGATAGATTCCTTACCTTAGAATATCCCCAGGCGTCAGACTGGATCCGGAAAGTTTTCGTCAGCAGTACCCCTGCGCGTCGGTAGGTGGCGTCGTGCGGCTCCGCGTCCGTCGTTGGCGTCGTGGTCACCGAGATGACGTCGCGGGCGCTACTTAGACGCCGCCCACGTGCGCTGACGTCAGTTCTTTCTTTTTCCGCGCCAGCAAGCGCAGATCCGGGAAGAGCAGGAAGCCCCAGTCAATTTTTGACTGACTTTTTGAGGCTTTTTGTCTCTGTTTTTTCATCAAGTCTTCGACTCCTGGTGCAGATAGGATGCCCGGTTTTAAATCCTGCGGGGACTGTCACCATATTATGTCGGTGACGTACCCGCACCGTGTGTGTCTTTTCTGCCTGGGGCGCGATCACGACCCCAAGTCGTGCCCCGACTGCCGAGCCATGGCGCCGAAGACTTTGCGGAAGCGGTCCCGAAAGTTGCTGGAAGCCCGGCAGTCGGCTCAGCGCCGTTCGAGGTCCCGTGGGAGGTCGAGGGACCGTGCGCGGAGTCATCACCATCGGTCTTCGGGATCCAAGTCTTCGCACTCGGGGTCAGGTAAGGCGAAGCACAAGAAGTCGAAGAAACGCCATCGTTCTCCGACTTACCCTCGCCGGTCGCGCGACGCGGCTGAGGGTGCGAGTGGTGCCTCCCCCGCGGCTCCGGCGGAGCCTATGCAGTCGCCGCCGGACTACCCGCCCTTTCCGGGCTCGTCGGCGACTCCGGCCCAAATACAGGAATTCCTGTCGGCCATGGCTCGTCTCTTTGGGCTGCGTGGTCCCGCCGGTGCGCCTTCGGGCCCCGCGGTCCCGACTGGGGGTCCTCGCCTTTCCTCACCGGCGGCCCCGGCGTCGCTGTCGGCTCCGGCCTCGGCGCCGCAGGACCCCCTTGGATCCAGGACTGGATCCCGGTCGACGCCGGCTGACCTTATAACACCTCCACCGACGTCAACCCCACCGGCACCACTTTTGATGTCGCCCGCTCCTCGGGACGACGTCGACCCCGGTTTCAGCCCCGAAGTGGACGCGGCGTCGAGCCGGCGTCGATCGATGCCGTTCTCGATGTTGCTCGGGGATTTCTATCCCCATGTCCATGCTCCTTATTTTACACCTGTTGAAGAGCCTGGGGAGGACTGGGAGGTGTCTGAGGACCCTCTCGCAGCTGCTTGTGAGTCTGAACAGGACTGGGCTGAGGAGTTGGGGGACGCCAGTGGTCTGGATACCTCACCAGACCTTGGCATGCGGTCTCCTCCTACCGTGGCTACGGAGGAGGGTGCTAGTTATGCTGTGGTGTTACGTAGGGGCGGCCAATGCCCTACACCTCGAGCTTCCTACGGTGGCCGTCAGGACTAACGTCCTGACAGAGGTGCTTCAGCCAGCAGCTACTTCTGCGGAGCCGCTGCTTCCTTTTAATGAAGCCCTTTCTGATGTTCTTTTGGGCACTTGGTCCAGGCCCACCACAGGGGCTCCTGTGGATAGGAACGTGGCCCGACGCCATCGCCCGGCTCCGGGTGACCACCTTTTCCTCTCCCAACATCCCACCCCGAGAGCTTGGTTGTCCAAGCCTCTGCTTCCCCTACCGCCTTCCCTTCCGCACCACCGGATAGGAAATCCAAGAAACTGGATCAGTTTGGAAAGAAAAGTTTTTCTTCCACCAGTTCTGCCCTGCGGTCCGTGAACACCGCATGTCTCTTGGGCCGTTATTCCCACTCTCTGTGGGATACGGTGGCGGACGTGCTGCCCCACTGTCCGGAGGAGGCCCGGCCAGCTCTCTCCCAGGCTGTTGCAGAGGGGAGAGACGCAGCTAAGTTCATGATTCGTTGTGGCCTAGACACCGCCGACTCACTGGGCAGATCGATTGCAACGATGGTGGCGGTTCGCTGCCACGCCTGGTTGAGGACCACTGGATTTTCGGGGGATGTCCAAAACACACTTATGGACATGCCCTTTGATGGCCGTCGCCTCTTCGGCGACAAAGCAGACAGCGCGTGTTGGAGCGGTTTAAGGACTCACGGGCTACGGCCAAGTCCTTGGGAGTCTCTGCAGTCCGCCCTCCTCCGCCTTCTGCTTTTCGCTCCTTTCGTGGTACCGGAAGGGGCGCGCCGCAGCGTTCGCAACAAAGCCACAGGCCTGCGCAGCAAGCATCCCAGCGCGGACGCGGGTTCCGCCGTGGCGGACCAAGGGGCCAGCGGGCGGGTCAGTCCACCACCACCCCGGCCACCACTGCCTCCAAACCTTCCTAGTTCGAACTTTCAGGCCCATCAAACGCCAGTGGGCGGCAGGCTTCGCCATCACCTCCCCCACTGGCGCACCATCACTTCGGACAGGTGGGTTTTAGAGATAGTCCGGAGGGGCTACTCCCTCCCCTTCGAGACTACCCCTCCAGCCATGCCACCTCAGTACCACAACATGTCGGGGGATCACTTGGTGCTTCTTCAGCAGGAAGTTGCGGCCCTCTTGGCCAAGGGGGCCATCGAGCGCGTTCCGACGCCAGAAGTAGGTTGTGGTTGCTATTCCCACTAATTTCTGGTGCCCAAGAAGGACAAGGGCCTGCGTCCTATCTTAGACCACCGGAACGTCAATCGCTTCCTCCGCAAAGAGAAGTTCAAGATGCTCACTCTAGCTCAGGTCTCGTCTGCTCTTGATCCACAAGACTGGATGGCAGCGCTGGACTTGCAGGATGCCTATTTCCATATCCCCGTCCTGCCAGCCTACCGGCGTTACCTGCGGTTCACGGTAGGCCACAAGCACTTTCAGTTCACCGTGCTCCCCTTAGGCCTTACCAGCGCCCCTCGCGTGTTCACAAAGGTGATGGCGGTGGTTGCAGCTCATCTGCGCAGATCAGGGGTTTCAGTCTTCCCCTATCTCGACGACTAGTTGTTGAAGGCGGGCTCGCCCCAGACAGTCGTCTCCCACCTCCAGCCTTCGGCCGACCTCCTGCACTTGCTGGGGTTCTCCATCAACGTGCCGAAGTCGCACCTGATTCCCTCTCGGGAGCTCCTCTTTATCGGACGGTTCTGGACATGGCGCAGTTTCGGGTCTATCCTCCCGAACAGCGAGTCCGGGATATTCGGGCTCGGATTCCCATCTTTCAACCCTTGTCCCGGGTTTCGGTCAGAGTGACTCTGAGGCTGCTGGGCCTCATGGCCTCCTGCATCCTGCTGATCAATCATGCCAGATGGCATATGCGGGCTCTGCAGTGGGACCTGAAGTTCCAGTGGGCGCAGCATCAGGGGAACCTGTCCGATCACGTCCAGATCTCGGAGGGCACTGCACAACAGTTGCAGTGGTGGCTCACGAACCGGCATTGGGTCGACGGCAGATCCCTCTCCCTTCCCCAACCGGAGTTTACAGTGGTGACGGATGCGTCCCTCCTGGGATGGGGCGGCCACATGGGAGAGGCGGAGATCAGAGGCCTCTGGTCTCCGGCGGAGTCCAAGCTCCATATCAACCTTCTGGAGCTTCGGGCGATACGGCTTGCACTGAAGGCATTCCTTCCCTCTGTCAAGGGGAGAGTAGTGCAGGTGTTCACAGACAACACCACCGCCATGTGGTACTGCAACAAGCAAGGCGGGGTGGGGTCGTGGACCCTCTGTCAGGAGGCTCTGCGTCTCTGGACATGGCTGGAACATCAGGGCATGTCCCTGGTGGTTCAACACCTGGCAGGTTCTCTGAACGCCAGGGCAGACGAACTCAGCCGCAGGTGCATGCTGGATCACGAATGGCGTCTGCACTCGGAGGTGGTGCAAGGTCTCTTTCTGCAGTGGGGAGAGCCTTGGTTAGATCTATTCGCCACCGAAGAGAACGCGCAATGTCATCAGTTCTGCGCGTTGGAATTTCCAAGGCAGCACTCGCTCGGCAACGCTTTTCGTCGCGAGTGGAGTTGTGGTCTATTGTACGCCTTTCCGCCTATACCACTTCTGCCCAGAGTGCTGAAGAAGATCAGGCGCGACCGGGCACAAGTCATCCTTGTGGCCCCGGACTGGGCTCGAAGAGTATGGTATCCCGAGCTACTCAGTATGAGTATCGATCCCCCAATCAGACTGCCTCTTCGGGAGGATCTTCTGTCGCAGCAGCAGGGGACGGTCCTCCACCCGAACCTGTCCAGCCTCCACCTCTTTGCGTGGAGATTGAGCGGCGGTAGTTGATTCCTTACGACTTGCCTCCTGACGTTTGTGATGTCATTCTGGCAGCCAGGCGTCCCTCTACTAAAGTGGTATACGCCTGCAGGTGGAACAAGTTTGTGGCATGGTGCACTGCAATGGCTGTGGATCCCCTTTCTGCCCCTCTTTCTGAAGTTCTACTGTTGCTTCTTTCTTTGGCCCAGCAGGGCTCTGCTCTGGGCACTGTCAAGGGCTACCTTTCTGCTATTTCGGCCTTTCTCAGGCTCCCTGATCAGCCCTCTCTTTTCAAGTCCCCTGTTGTAAATAGATTTCTCAAAGGCATTACACACCTTTTTCCTCCTTTTCCTTTCGTGATGCTTCAGTGGGACTTGAATTTGGTTCTTACATACTTGATGTGTGCTCCCTTTGAGCAACTTCATAACTGTCCTCTTCGTCTCTTGACCTTGAAGACTGCTTTCCTGGTGGCCATCACCTCCGCTAGCCGAGTGAGTGAGCTCCAGGCTATTTCTTGTAAGTCTCCTTTCCCATCAGTCCATCCGGACAAGGTTGCGCTCAGGCCCCGTACTTCCTTTTTGCCAAAAGTGGTTATGGCCTTTCACATTGGGCAGACTATTACCTTGCCCACCTTCTTTCCGCCTCCGCATCCTTCCAGAGAGGAAGAGAGGCTCCACCGTCTGGACCCAAAACGTGCGCTCTCCTTTTATCTCAACCGCACACAGCAGTTCCGGGTGGTTGACCAGCTCTTTGTTGGCTACGTTGGCACCAAGAAAGGAGGGCGGTACACAAGAGAACTATCTCCCGCTGGGTTGTCTTATGTATCAATGCCTGTTACTCTTTGGCTAAAAAATAACCTCCGGTGGGGCTGCGTGCTCATTCCACCAGAGCTACTGCAGCCACTACTCCATTGGGACGTGGTGTCCCCCTGCAAGACATCTGTCAGGCAGCCACGTGGGCCTCGCTGCACACGTTTACCAAGCATTATTGCCTCGACAGCCAAGTCCGGAGAGACGGCTTTTTTGGCCGTTCTGTTCTCCGTGACTTTCTGGTGTGATCTTGGTTCGCAGACCCACCACCGGGGTTGGTATTGCTGGGGTATCTATTCTAAGGTAAGGAATCTATCACTGTGTTTCTTTCAGATGAACAAGTTACTTACCTTCGGTAACGATATATCTGTAAGAAACATTAGTAATGATAGATTCCTTACCGCCCCACCCATCCTCCCCGTTCTGCGAACTGATTTCTAGGGTTAAGGTCATCCCTTTCAGGGCCCTAGTTTCAATGCACCAGTGGTCAGTATCTTGCATGGCTCTGCGTTCCTAGCGCGGAAAGTCGTGTACAGAACTGACGTCAGCGCGCGTGGGCGGCGTCTAAGTAGCGCCCGCGACGTCATCTCGGCGACCACGACGCCAATGACGGACACGGAGCCGCACGACGCCACCTACCGACGCTTAGGGGTACTGCTGACAAACTTTCCGGATCCAGTCTGACGCCTGGGGATATTCTAAGTTAAGGAATCTATCACTACTGTTTCTTACAGATATATCGTTACCGAAGGTAAGTAACTTGTTCAGCACGACCAGTGATCAAATAAATATACAGTCTGAGGCACAGTTAACCAACAGGACAGAAAACCCTGTATACCTTACATTTCAGCATCACGCCACTATTATGCAAAAATTATCCCATGATGCACCTCAAAACTTAGCATGTTTGTATGAGTCTATCTGAAAGAGACACGTTAGTGACAGATTCCTTACCTTAGAATATCCCCAGGCGTCAGGCTGGATCCGGAAAGTTTTTGCGTAGCAGTACCCTTGCGCGTCGGTAGGCGGCGTCGTGCGGCTCCGCGTCCGTCGTCGGCGTCGTGATCGCCGGGATGACGTCGCGGGCAGTACTTAGGCGCCGCCCCTGCGCGCTGACGTCAGTTCTTCTTTTTTCCGCGCCAGCAAGCGCAGATCCGGGAAAAGCAGTGCCCTAGTCACTTTTTGACTATCTTTTTTGGTGAATTTTTTCACTGTTTCTTCAACGAGTCTTCACGACTCCTAAGGTGTCGTAGGGATGCCCGGCTTTAAGCCCTGCGAGGAATGTGGTCGCATGATGTCGATCACGGACCCGCACCTCGAGTGTCTCTTTTGTCTCGGCCGAGACCACGACACGAAGTCGTGTCCTGACTGCCGGAAACTTCATCCTAAGGCTTTGCGAGAGCGGTCTCGAAAGCTCCTCGAAGTCCGGCATTCGGCTCCGCGCCGCACCAAGCCCCGGTCCCGGGAGAGGTCGAGGGGCCGGACGCGGAGTCCCCGCCGTTCGTCGGATTCAAAGTCTTCGCGCTCCTCCGGTAAGTCGAAGCACAAGAAGTCTAAGCGGCGTCATCGCTCTAAGACTTCGCCTCGCCGGTCTCGCGGCTCGGCTGAGGTCCCTGTCGTCCCCGCCCCCGCGGCCCCGGACGTGCCTGTCGAGTTACCCCCGCAGTACCCGCCCTACCCGGGCTCGGGGGCGACTCCGGCCGATATACAGGAATTCCTGTCGGCCATGGCCCGCCTCTTCGGGCCTCAAGGTCCCTCCGGTGCGCCTTCGGGCCCCGCGGGCCCTGATGGGGTTGCTCCGGCGTCGCCGTCGACTCCGGTCCCGGCGTCGCCTGTCCCACCAGCCTTCGTCCCGGCCTCGGCTCCGGCCCCGGCCTCGACCCCGGCTCCGGTGTTACCGCAACCCCCATCGACGCCGGTTGACCTAACCACGCCTCCGACGACGCCGATGTCCCCGGTGCCGTTTCCGACGCCGTCCGGGGCTCCGGGCGGCGTCGTTCCCCGGTTCTCTCCGGGTCCGGACATGGAGCCGGACCGGCGTCGCCCGACGCTGTTTCCGGCGCCGATGAGACCTTGGGTCCCTGATGTCCCTCCTCCTCCATATTTTCAACCTGAGGAGGACCAGGAGAGCTGGGAGGGGTCTGAGGACCCTCTCACACAACAGTGCGAGTTTGACCCGGACTGGGTTGAGGAACTTGGGGATGCCAGTGGTCTGGATACCTCCCCTGACTCTGGCATGCTGTCTCCTCCCGTGGCAACGGAGGAGGGGGCTAATTTTGCAACGGTGTTGCGTAGAGCTGCTGGAGCCTTAAATCTCCAGTTGCCTACAGTGGTCGTCAGGTCTAACATCCTGACTGAAGTGCTTCAGCCGGCGGCCTCCTCTGCAGAGACTGTGCTGCCGTTCAACGAGGCACTGACTGACGTTCTTTTGGGTGCCTGGTCCAAACCCACCACAGGGGCTCCTGTGGATAGGAACGTGGCCCGACGCCATCGCCCTGCTCCGGGCGACCCCCTGTTTCTCTCCCCACACCCTACCCCTGAGAGCTTGGTTGTCCAAGCCTCTGCCTCCCAAACCGCCTTCCCTACCGCCCCTCCGGATAGGGAATCCAAGCGCCTGGATCACTTTGGGAAGAAGGCTTTCTCTTCCTCCAGTGCTGGCTTGCGGTCTGTTAATACCGCTTGCCTCTTGGGCCGATACACCCACTCCCTGTGGGATTCGGTGGCAACTGTTTTGCCGCAGTGTTCTGAGGAGGTCCAGACACTGCTTACCCGCGCCATTGCGGAAGGGCGTGATGCGGCTAAATATACCATCCGCTATGGCCTTGATACCGCCGACTCGCTGGGCAGATCGCTTGCAATGACGGTGGCGCTGCGTCGCCACGCCTGGATGAGAACCACTGGTTTTTCAGGGGATGTCCAGAATACACTCATGGACATGCACTTTGATGGAGTCGGTCTTTTTGGTTCGAAGGCAGACCATGCGCTGGAGCGTTTCAAGGACTCACGGGCTACTGCTAAGTCCCTGGGCCTTGCTGTTGTGCGCCCTCCGCTCACGTCTGCTTTTCGCCCCTTTCGTGGCCACGGAAGGGGCGCCCAGTCACGTCCACAGCCCGGCCAACGGCCCGCGCAGCAAGCGCCTTCGCGTGGCCGAGGACGTGGATACCGCCGTGGCGGTTCGGGCAACCAGCGTGCGGGTCAGGCCACCACCTCCAACCCGTCCGCGGCCTCCAAGCCCTCCTAGTCCCTCCTTTCAGGTGCACAGTACGCCAGTCGGGGGCAGGGTCCGCCATCACCTTCACCGCTGGCGTCCCATCACCTCGGACAGGTGGGTCTTGGACATTGTCCGAAGGGGCTACTCCCTCCCCTTCGAGACCACCCCCCCAGCCATGCCACCTCAATTCCACCGCATGTCAGGGGATCACTTGGTGCTTCTACAGAAGGAAGTCACGGCCCTCTTGGCCAAGAGGGCCATCGAGCATGTTCCGACTGTGAGAAAGTGCCATCTTTCTTACATGGTATGCCCCCACTTTTTGCTGAATGGCTGATGTACTTTGACTGAGTGTGCCCTGGGCTCCTGCCAACCAGGTACCCAGGGCCTGTGTTCCTTCCCTAAAATTGCATTGATACCTACACCCAATTGACATCCCTGGCCACAGGTCAGCCCCTGGTAAATGGTACCATGGGTACCCAGGGCACTGTGACCAGGGAAGGCCCCTAAGGGCTGCAGCACTTGTTGTGCCACCCTTAGGGACCCTGCACCTTTACACACACACACTGCCTTTGCAGGCTGCGTGTCTTGGTGCAGGACAAAAGTGAAGAGTCGACATGGCTCACATCCCTGTGTGCCATGCCTACAAGCCACTGCCCTGGCCTAGGTCAGCCACCCCTCTAGCTGGGTGCACTATGCCAGTGGTGAGGGCATAGAGGCATGAGCCCTGTGCCCCTACAGTGCCCAAGTCCATTCTTGGGCATTGTAAGTGCAGTGCTGCCATTAAGAGTATATGGTGCTGGGAGTCTGTCATTACGAACTCCACCGCACCATAATGGCCCCACTGAAGACTAAGAAGTTTGGTATCAAACTTCTCAGCACATTAAACCCCCACTGATGCCAGTGTGGGATTTAATGTAAAACGCACTCCAGAGGGCATCTTAGAGATGCCCCCTGAAACCAACCCGACCTCCAGTGTCCGGACTGAGTGGCTGCCCAGGCTGCCACCACCAGACATGTTTCTGGACCCCTGGGTCGAGAGCCTCTGCTCTCAGGGGCCTGAAACAATGCACATCCCGGGACGAGGTGCCAAAGCCTCCTCCCCAGGATGGGCAGGGGGAGCTTCAAAGGCCTGCCGCCTTGGAGTTTCCCCAGACCATTTGCTGCTTCCAGCAAACTGGTCCCCACTGGTTCTACCCCACTCCTGGCGGGAGAACCGGCGGGAAAACCAGAAGCAGGAAATGGGTTGTGCCCACCTCTGCCAACTCCACCCCTAAGGTGGGGGAGGCGAGGTGAAGCACAAACTCGAGTCCCCGCCATCTTGAGGATGGGGGGACCTGGCCAACCAGGGACAGGCTCCTGCCCCCTCCCACTGGAGAGGAACAGAATAGGGGTGTACTCCACCCCAGGGAAGGGACCCATTGGTCCCTGCCCTTACCTACCTGTAACCACCCCTAAATTTAGTATTTAGGGGCTCCCTGAACCTTCCTTCGGGAGTTCCCAAATCCGAAAACAAGAAGAGAAGACGAAGCAAGAAGACCAGCCGTGCAGCTGCTAAAAAGGAGGCGACAACAACTGACTTGGCCCCAGCCCTACCGGCCTGTCGACCTCTGAACCTGCTCCTGCGGAATCCCGGCCTCAGCAACCTCACAAACCCCGGAGGACCTGACTTCTGTGCTACAGCCTTCGACCCAGGGACTCCCACGAGCAGTGGTACTGCTCAAAAGAAAACCTACCAAAGACCCGGCCCTGGCACGGAGCCGCGAAACCTGCACACTCTGCACCCGCCGAGTCCAGCCTGTGCCTGAGTGACCAAAGACCTCGAGGACGACCCCCGGCGATTCTGACCTGGAATCCAGTGGCCAAGGACCCTCCTCGACGACCCAGACGACGCCTGCAGCCTCAGGACAAGGGACCCCTCCAACCGCGACCAGCAGGGGGTAAGATTTCCCGACCTCAAAAGACACCCCTGCACCCGGCGCCCCACGGCCCCCTGTGCCCAACTCCTGGGTGTCTACCTATCCTCCAAGACCCCAACTTACCTCCTGAAGTGTTGGTCGTCCCTGAAGAATCACCGTCCCCGAGCCTGCAGCCTTTCTTCACCTTTCACGACCTCTATTGTTTAACATTGAGCGCCCGACGGCTCAAAGCACCCTGCACCCAGCCGCCCGAGTGCCCCTGGAAGTGCAACCTCTATCCTAACCTACTTCCCTACTTGCCCTGAGCAAGTGACCAGGAGCCCAGCTCCCACAGTCGCGTGGCCTGCTTGCCAGCAGCCACCAACCCGGGGCCCCCCGCCTGCCATAGGATAACATTGGGCCTTCTCACTCTGCACCCGGCCGCCCCTGTGCCGCTGAGGGTGTAAAAACTGTACTTACCTGATCCTGGGGGACCCCTGAGTCTTACCCAGAACCTTAACCCCGCCAGTCAAGTACTTACCCGAAATCCGATAACTCACTTTTCTTCCATAGGGTTCCATTGACTGGTTTTCTGCGAAATTTCTTCTAAGTGTGGAGTTCTGAAACTTTAGAATATTCACCAAAAATCAACCGAGTCACGAAAACGAAAATACTCACCTAGTATTAGGAGGGGCCTCAGTGCTGGACCCGAGTGCCCAACACTGGCCCTAAAAAGTAATCGCAACGTTACTTACCGTTAACTCACTTTTCTTTCATAGGGATCCATTGACTGGTTTTCTGTGAAATTTCTTCTAAGTGTCGATTTCTGTATTTTACAAATATTCTTTAAAAATCGTACAAACTACAAAAACGTAATTACTTACCTGTTTTAAGTAAATGTCCCAGTGCTGAACCTAGGAGTCCAGCACTGGATTACAAAAGTAACGTAAACATACTTTGCTTGCACACTGTATTTCCTTTCATAGGATAACATTGGTAATTTTACCCAGAAAAGTTTCTAAGTGTCAGCTTTTGAAATATAGTAATATTCTTCAAAAATCACTACAATAACCAAAACGCTTTTTCTTACCTGTTTACAGGAAGTGTCCCAGGACTGAATCCAGGATCCAGTCCTGTGGTTAGAAAAAGTGCTCTGCAAAGTAATCAATTGTAATTAAGTATAATTTTCCATTGAGCTCAATGTTGCATTGAATTTGACCCTGTGTTGCCTCTTGCACCAACTGTGATAACCACTATCAAAAAAGTCTACTGCCTATCTGTAAGGTGAATAACCAAAGCATCTCATACTGAGAAAGTATATTTTGATCCTATTGTTGGTTCTAAAATAAAACAAGCATATATTTTTTATATACAAACCATTGGCCTAGAGTTCAGTTCTTGAGTGTGTGGCTTCATTTGCTGACTGAGTGTGTACAACAAATGCTTTACACTGTCCTCTGATACTGCCTTACTGCTCGACCAAGCTACCACTTTGGAGAGTAAGGTTATATCTAACTTTAGCCTCTGTCAACCCTCTGGGGGACTGTGGACTCTGTACACCCTGAACCTTACTTGGGTACAGTATATACAGAGCCACTTTCCTACACCGACCCCAGAAGTAGGGCGTGGTTGCTACTCCCACTACTTTCTGGTGCCCAAAAAGGAAAAGGAGGACATGCGTCCTATCTTGGACCTCCGGAACGTCAATCGCTTCCTCCGGAAGGAGAAGTTCAAGATGCTCACCCTAGCTCAGGTCTTGACTGCCCTCGACCCCGGAGACTGGTTGGTAGCGTTGGACTTGCAGGACGCCTATTTCCACATCCTCGTCCTGCCGGCCCACCGGCGTTACCTTCGGTTCACGGTAGGCCTCGAGCATTTTCAGTTCACCGTGCTCCCTTTGGCCTTACCAGTGCCCCTCGGGTGTTCACGAAAGTGATGGCGGTGGTCGCAGCTCATCTGCGCCGGGCAGGGGTTTCAGTCTTCCCCTACCTCGACGACTGGCTGCTGAAGGCGGGCTCGTCCCAGGCAGTCGTCTCCCACCTCCAGACTACGGCCGAACTCCTGCACTCGCTGGGGTTCTCCATCAATGTGCCGAAGTCGCATCTGATTCCTTCTCCACAGCTCCTTTTCATCGGAGCAGTTCTGGACACGACGCAGTTTCGGGCCTATCCTCCCGAACGGCGAGTCCGGGATATTCAGGCTATGATTCCGATCTTTCAGCCTTTATCCTGGGTTTCGGTACGGATGACCCTGAGGCTGCTGGGCCTCATGGCCTCCTGCATCCTGCTGGTCAATCATGCCAGATGGCATATGCGGGCTCTGCAGTGGGACCTGAAGTTCCAGTGGGCGCAGCACCAGGGCAACCTGTCCGATCACGTCCAGATCTCGGAGGGGACTGCAACACAGTTGCAGTGGTGGCTCTCGAACCGGCAATGGGTCATGGGCAGATCCCTCTCCCTTCCCCAGCCAGAGCATACAGTTGTGACGGACGCGTCCCTTCTGGGATGGGGCGGTCACATGGGAGAGGCTGAGATCAGAGGCCTCTGGTCTCCGGCGGAGTCCCGGCTCCATATCAACCTTCTGGAGCTCCGGGCGATCCGACTTGCACTCAAGGCATTCCTTCCCTCTGTCAAAGGGAAGGTAGTGCAGGTGTTCACCGACAACACCACCGCCATGTGGTACTGCAACAAACAGGGCGGGGTGGGGTCGTGGACCCTTTGTCAGGAGGCTCTGCGCCTCTGGACATGGCTGGAACATCAGGGCATGTTCCTGATGGTTCAACACCTGGCAGGTTCCCTGAACGCCAGGGCGGACGAACTCAGCCGCAGGTGCATGATGGATCACGAATGGCGTCTTCACTCGGAAGTGGCGCAAGGACTCTTTCTACAGTGGGGAGAGCCTTGGTTAGATCTATTCGCCACCGAAGAGAACGCGCAATGTCATCAGTTCTGCGCGTTGGAATTTCCAAGGCGGCACTCGCTCGGCGACGCTTTTCGTCACGAGTGGAGTTGCGGTCTATTGTACGCCTTTCCGCCTATACCACTTCTACCCAGAGTGTTGAAGAAGATTCGGCACGACCGGGCCCAAGTCATTCTTGTGGCTCCGGACTGGGCTCGAAGAGTTTGGTATCCCGAGCTACTCAGTATGAGCGTAGATCCCCCGATCCGTCTGCCTCTTCAGGAGGATCTTCTGTCGCAGCAGCAGGGGACGGTCCTCCACCCGAACCTGTCCAGTCTACACCTGCTTGCGTGGATATTGAGCGGCGGCAGTTGATTCCTTTCGACTTGCCTCCCGAAGTTTGTGATGTGATTCTGGCAGCCAGGCGTCCCTCCACTAAGGTGGTATACGCCTGCAGGTGGAACAAATTTGTGGCATGGTGCACAGCAAAGGCTGTGAACCCCCTTTCTGCCCCTCTTTCTGAGGTCCTTCTGTTCCTTCTTTCTCTGGCCCAACAGGGTTCTGCCCTGGGTACCATCAAGGGTTATCTCTGTGCTATCTCGGCCTTCCTCAGGCTCCCTCATCAGCCCTCCCTTTTCAAGTCCCCTGTTGTTAACAGGTTCTTAAAAGGCATTACACACCTCTTTCCTCCTGTTCCATTTGTGATGCCTCAGTGGGACTTGAACTTGGTTCTTACCTTTTAATGTGCGCTCCCTTTGAGCCTCTGCATAACTGTCCTCTTCGTCTTCTGACTCTAAAGACAGCCTTCCTGGTGGCCATCACCTCCGCTCGGCGGGTGAGTGAGCTCCAGGCTTTATCTTGCAAACCTCCCTTTCTGTCTGTTCATCCAGACAAGGTTGTTCTTCGGACGCGTCCGTCCTTCTTGCCAAAGGTGGTTACTGCCTTTCACATTGGGCAGACCATCACTTTGCCTACCTTCTTTCCGCCTCCGCATCCTTCCAGAGAGGAAGAGAGGCTCCACCGTCTGGACCCAAAACGTGCGCTCTCCTTCTATATCGACCGCACAAAACACTTCCGGGTGGATGACCAGCTCTTTGTTGGCTACGTGGGCGCCAAAAAGGTCGGGCGGTGCACAAACGAACCATCTCCCGCTGGGTTACCTTGTGCATCAAGACCTGCTATTCTTTGGCTAAGAAGGAGCCTCCTGTTGGGCTGCGTGCCCATTCCACCAGGGCAACGGCTGCTACCACGGCCTTGGGCCGCGGTGTTCCGCTGCCGGTTATTTGTCAGGCAGCTACGTGGGCCTCGCTGCACACGTTTACAAAGCATTACTGCCTTGACAGTCAGGTCCGGAGGGACGGCTTCTTTGGCCGTTCTGTCCTCCGGGACTTCCTTGTCTGATCTTTGTTCGCAGACCCACCACCGGGGTTGGTATTGCTGGGGTATCTATTCTAAGGTAAGGAATCTGTCACTAACGTGTCTCTTTCAGATGCACAAGTTACTAACTTGTGTAACGATATATCTGTAAGAGACAGTAGTTAGTGACAGATTCCTTACCGCCCACCCATCCTCCCCGTTCTGCGAACTGATTTCTAGGGTTAAGGACATCCCTTTCAGGGCCCTAGTATTTTTCAGACACCTATGTCAGCTTCTTGCATGGCTCTGCGTTCCTGGCGCGGAAAGTCGTGTACAGAACTGACGTCAGCGCGCAGGGGCGGCGCCTAAGTACTGCCCGCGACGTCATCCCGGCGATCACAACGCCGACGACGGACGCGGAGCCGCACGACGCCGCCTACCGACGCGCAAGGGTACTGCTACGCAAAAACTTTCCGGATCCAGCCTGACGCCTGGGGATATTCTAAGGTAAGGAATCTGTCACTAACTACTGTCTCTTACAGATATATCGTTACACAAGTTAGTAACTTGTGCATTAGTGAACATTGACCCATGCCCCTCAACCACTCCTGGATAGGAGAGGGAGGGCTTAGTGGATTGCCAATATCTAAACATCTCTGTTAGTCCATAAGAGCCGCAGGCCCATGAGAGTTTGCTTACCTTTTGTATTACCACCTTCCCCAATAATGCCATGGAGCACTATTCTGGAAGGGAGTGTGACCTGTATCCAAAAACAGCAGACTTGACCATTGAGATCTAGAGCCAATAATCAAGCATCCTCTTGTTACTTGTAGTAAATCTCCACTTGTGACAAGCATATCAGACAGTTTGTGAAATTACCACTACCCATCTTTCCAGGGGAGATTAGGTGTTTATTATACCCAGTGGAAATATTTGAATTGTATGAAGCATAACTTGACCAATGTGACCATTTTTCATGACACTATTAGTGCTTCTCACCAATCACCATTGTCTAAGGGGCTGAGATCTCCAACCCATTTAGTGATCAGGTGCATTAATGACTAGGGTGCAGCAGACCTGTGGTATGACTTTAGTTTCCAATCAGTCAAAGGTCAATTTAGCGTCAAGGGGCTCGACTCAAAAAGCATGCTGAAACTAGACCTGTACATCTTAAGAGCTTGACACAGTTGAAGGTGCACATAAAATTTAGATTTGTTCTAGCAAGAATTAATCACTCAATATTTGGAAGGATTTAATATGGCCTTTAGTTCAAAGCCCAGTATCCCCAACCCCCAGTTTAGAAATGCCAATATTATCCCTCCTACCGAATTTAGTAAGCTGGACTTTCTGATGGATGATTCCAACTACAGATTCCTTACCTTAAAAATATTCACAGTTGCCAGACTGGACCCAGAGAAATTCTTCAGCAGTGCTCCTGAGCACTAGAAGGTGGCACCATGTGGCTCCTCAGTGACTTGGTACAGCCCTGGAAACCGCACCGCTCTACATGGGGGACATCACTGCTATCACTTACTTTCTTTCTGCGCCCTTCGATGCAGATCCAGAGCTCCTCTCCCAACTTTCAGTTTTCTGATGCCTCCAAAATTTACCTCAGCTATAGTGCAGCGGATGATGCGCCGCTCGAAAATGACAGGATTCAAGCCATGAAAGTGCACGTGTGTTTAGTGCTTGGGCTCTGTTCTCTATTCCAAGTTGTGCCCTTATGTACCCGAATCTGGAACAGGAGACAAAACTTTGTTGTTCGAACATAAGAAGAGGTCACAGTTGAAGCATAAGTCCTGCTCCAAGTTGCGAGGCTGGTTACGATCTCGTTCAAGACCTGGTCCCACGTTAAGTCCCGTTCCAGCTCAACATCTTTCAGTAGGTTAAAGATGCACCATATTGCAAGAAAGCTTAGTGGGACTTGTCCCGTCCCTCAACTCTAAATTAGAGAAGAAGTCACAATGCTGTCAATCAAAATATTATAAACACCCCAAGTGTCTTCTTACTCCGATCCAATCCTGCAGCTGGTCCTTGCGCTCATCAAATTACCTGCAAAAGACACACAATCGATGGACGGAATGCAGAACAAATCAAAACATTAACCCCCAGTCAAGAGATCTGGGTTAAATCCATCATTCTTTTGCTCACCATGCCACCCCAGTTTAGACCTGGCCATATGCAAATCCGTCTTGACCCTGTGCCTCATGGGAACAGTCCAGCCCGAACTGCCAAGCCAGGTCCTCCCTGGACCGGAAACAAGCATCCTAGGACCGGTTTCGGGGTTTCACCCCTCATCAGCCAAGATAGCGTGAGTCCAGTGGCAAATTACCTGGGCTGTCATCAACTCCACAGCAAACCTCTGGCACACCTTCTTGTCCCACAGAGCTGCAAGGGGCTCCAGTTAGACTTCTGTTAGAAGGCCCTCTCCTGGTACCAACTAACCCTGTGTAACCCTTTTAAGGGTGCATAACAAAACCAGTTAAAACTTCCACCCCATCCCCTGTGTCCATGCCAGTCCTTTTCATTATGACTCTGGCGCCACTCTCCAATCCTAAGCCTTCCTCGGCTCGCTCCAGGCCAGTCTTGTGCTACAAGAGTGCAACCAGTCAATACGCAACCACACTCAAATACTCAACCTCTGTCTCAGCACCATTACTACCAGAGGCTAGGGTCTTATTTGGGTCAACTCTGATGGAGTTCATGGTATGCAAAATGTTCCCTGCAACACTTATGGTAATGCGGAGGCAGACAACCTATTATTATTGTTATTATACCGATGACGGTTATACCTGGATTTACAGAATGCCAGAGGGTAAATTAATCTCCAGAGACTGAGCTCTACCCACTATCTGGGACACCAATGGAAGAAAGTGCATTTTCACAGTAATTGTGTGAAGGGATGCGTAAGTGCTAGATTTACCGTTGCCTGCTGGTAAAACTAAGGCAAATTTATTAACTTAGCTCCTTTAATCAGGTCCTAACTTTTCTGAGCCACTATTGCCATTCAACAAGTCCCTCATGGACAGCTTGTGAAGTCGACATGTGACAAGGCAACAAAGGCTGGCCCATGCATCAACAAGTAAGGTGACTCCTAATGCTTTTCTGACCAAACCTGAAGATAGAAATTCGAAATATATTGATGCCTTCCGAAAGAAAATGTTTGATTCGGCTAGTTTAGCCTTACAATCCTTGAATGCAGTATGCCTTGTGGCAGGCACTCCATGTGATGCAGGGTAACTTGAAAATGAACAAAAAGACAGACTCCTCTTAGCAATGTAAAAACAGCTCTTTACTGTCTCGACAGGGAGAGCGACCATCTTTACACAAGTAAACAGCCGGTCTCAGTTTGCTGCTTCACAGGCAGCTATTTTTGTACACACTTCAACAATGCTAGTTACAAAAGTTCAAACAATGAATTATTATTATTATTAAGCTTGTAAAGCGCCTGGTTACTCCAACGGACTGTCGCCGCGCTAGGACATTGCAGACCACGGCTACTGGCCCTATGCCTCCACCCCCCCCCCCCCACCCTAGGCCCACAGGCCCTAAGATGCAAGAAGGCCTACTACCAGCACTAACACCAATCCCCAGGGGGAGATTGAAAGAGCCAGGTTTTCAGTTTTTTTTACGGTACATTGTCTCCGATGGATATGTCCTCAGTTCCATAGTTAAGTTATTCCAGGCCTTAGCCGCGAGAAAACCAAAGGAACTACCTCCTGACCGTACCTTACGAACCTTAGGCACGACCAGCTTAGCAGTGCCCAACGACCTCAAATTCCGGGTAGGTCTATAGACCGTGAGTAGTGGGCGCAGATACCTCGGCCCTTTCTCGTTGAGGATCCTATGGCAGAAGCACAACGCCTTAAAGGTGACTCTAGCCTGTATAGGGAGCCATTGTAGTTCCCTCAAGGTGCCCCCACCGATGCCCGCCTAAGGATATTCAATATCACCCGGGCGGCAGCATTCTGGACCTTCTGCAAAATGTTCAGATTTCTTTTGGTCACCCCCAGATAGAGGACGTTGCAGAAATCCAGACAGGACGTAACAAGGGCCTGCGCAATGGTCCTTTTGGCATCTAATGGCAGTAAATCCAGGATTTTACGCAGCATTCTAAGAATGCCAAAGCAAGTTCTGGCCACAGCTGATATCTGCTCTGTAAACGATAGGGTATTGTCGAACCAGACTCCCAAATTCTTAACCTTAGCCTTGGGAGTCGGAGTAGGTCCCAGTTCCTCCGGCCACCACAAATGTGACCACATGGAGGGCTGCTCGCCCACTACCATCACCTCCGTCTTTCCTGCATTCAGTTGCAAGCAGCTGAACTTCATCCAGTTTGCAAGATCACTCAAACAGGCCTTGAAATTAGATGCCGCTCCTGCCTTCTTTTGCTCCAATGTAACAATCAACTGAGTGTCATCTGCATATGACACCAGTTTCACCCCATGTTTGAGCACAATGTCTGCCAGGGGGCGCATGTAAACATTAAATAAAGGTGGGCTGAGGGCCGAGCCCTGTGGTACCACTTGAGACAGAGGACACACCTTGGACTTAAAAGGGTGTTGTAAGACCCGGAAGGATCTGTTCTGCAAGAAGTGCTTGATCCATTCCCATGTGCTGCCACCGACTCTGGCCTCCCACAGACGTTCCAACAGAAGGCCATGGGAGACCGTATCAAGCACAGCACTCAAATCCAGTAAAATCAGTGCTGTTGTCCTTCCCGCATCAGCTGCAATTTTCAAGGCCTCAGAAGCCAAAAGTAAGGCCGATTCAGTGCTGTGAAGCGGCCTGAAACCAGACTGGGTTTCATGGAGAACCCGTTTTTCTTCCAAGAACGTAGTCAGTTGAATATTCAGATGTTTCTCCGCAATTTTAGCAAAATAGGGAAGCAAAGATATAGGTCTCAGATTCTCCGGGAGCGCTGGATCTAGAGATGGTTTATTTAGCAGTGGCACCACCATAGCATGTTTCCAATTGCTAGAAACCTGCCCTGAGCTAAAGGACATCGTCAGTAGTTTGGTAAGAACCGGTGCGATGGCTTCTTTCCCTCGCAGTAATAGTCTCGGGGGGGGGGGGGTTAAATCCAGGGGAGACCCGGATTTAACTACTTCCATAAGTTTTAGAACGTCACTTTCTTCAGGAGGAAGGAAAATAAACCTATCCTCGACCCAAGGATCCTTTTTAGCTGGAGCAAAGATATCATTCCTGCTACTATCAGGGAAGGCAGCATATATTTTTTCTATCTTTCCCAAGAAAAAACCAGCTACTTTATTACAGTAGTCCGTGGAAGCAGGCAATATTGCTGTGACACGTTCTAAGGAAGTCAGTTGTTTGACAACACTAAAAATCTTCTTAGAGGTATTTTTTACTGATTCGATTTGCTCAGTGTAGAAGAACTCCCTACGTGCTCTCCTAATTCGTTGATGATATAACTTGAGTGCTTCTAAGTATTTCAGCTTATTTTCATACAGATAGTTCACCCTCCAGCGGCGTTCAAGGCGTTTGCATCCGGTTCTCAATAATGCCAGTTCCTCTGAGAACCATTTCGCCGATGGAGTTAGACGGGCACTCTTACAAGGTTTCAGAGGTATTATGGAGTCCACTAACTCCTTAATCCATAGAGAGACTTGATTCTCTGCTATCTGAGTTTCAGCCCTTAATTCCGGAGCGCTTAAAGCCATCTTATCCCTAAAGATATCATGGGTAAGTGAAGCCCATTTCCGGATCATTATGGGCTCTGATCGCTTTCCCAGATTGCGAGGGCCCTTTCTTGGATTCACAATCCTGAAAGGGAGAATCGAGTGGTCGGACCAGACTACAGGCACAGGTAAAAGCGCTTCTACTTGAGTACTGTTAGAGAAAATATTGTCCAAAATATGGCCCCTAATGTGTGTGGGGGTGTGGACCAACTGTTCCCTTGTCATCTCCCCAATTTCTCGACTCTCTTTATCATCCAGATGTAAATTCAGATCCCCCAAAATTATAAAGTTGGGGTAGCGGATGGTGCAGGGGGGTACTATCTCAGCCAAAGCGTCTATAAATGCTCTTGCCGGACCTGTGGGTCTGTAGTTGAGGAAACCCACAACTGACCTTTTGCTATTAAGAGTCATGTTAAAAATGGCCGCTTCGCAGCCATTCAGCGGCAGTTTGGACATCTTTAACTGGAATTCTTTTCTGAAGATCACAGCCAATCCGCCACCACCCAACCCCCCCGCCCCCCCACCCCCTGCCCGGATCTGTCCACCCTCAGGATAGCATAACCTTTGGGCAATGCTTCCAGAATATCCGGTGCAGATTGCTCATGGAGCCAAATCTCCACTAAAAATAGCCCAGCTGGCTTTTGGTCCACTAATAATTCATACATTTCCTGGCTATGTTTATTCAGAGACCTGCAGTTCAGAGACAGGCAGAGTAAGGAGTCTTTCACTGATCCCAATGCCTCCCCCCTCTTCCTTTCCTCTACAACTGACGTAAACGGAAAGTTACAATTCATACAGCCCTTCATTCTGGTGCCCACCGCGATAGAATGTAGACAGTCGTTCTCCACTGTGTTTCTGAGAGCCAGCATCTCAGCTGAGGAGTAGCAGCCTGTGTACCTTGTGAAAGAACCAGGGGTCCTGGACCCTAGCGCCGTCCAGGCGTGGACGGGCACAGACCGGCTTGCCTTTGGCGCGCCAGCGGCGCGCGTCCGCTGCGTGCCCGCTTCAGCATGGGGCTAAATAGTGTGTGCGCTGGGAGCGCTAGACCGCTCCGCCAGCACCACACACTCTGCGGCCGGAAGTGGGGTGGCCGGAAATTGAGCCGGAGAGCCGAGGGTACGTCGCAACGCCCTCCGCACAAACGGCACCAGCCACGGCGGACCAGGGCGAGAGTACCCTCAGGCAAGATCGAAGCCCCCAGCAATCAAGCACACAGTGAGTGGCCCCCCCTCTGCCCAACACCCTCCTAATGCCGTAAAACACAATCCGATCGGTACGCTCGCAGTCTAGGTGAGCTTAAGCAACAGCAGCTTTGTTAAAATAGTTAAAAATAAGAACCAATAGCAAGATACGGGCAGCGCCAAGGACTTACTGATGCCCTTAATTACTAGGCAGTTACACATTGCTACACATTAGTTATGGAAAAAATGAGGTCACCTGTGACCCTAGACTTTAACCTAATTCTCTACTCATTCTTTATTGCAGTTCTAACAATGCTTAACAAACCAAGTATTCTTCTACTTTTGAATGCATGTGTATTTGGGTTGAATGCATATTTATCTGTGTGTGTGCGCGCGATCATTGTGCTCCTAAGACCTCTTATCAGATTTTGTGTGTTCTTGGCTAATTTAATCTCCTCCTCCCATTGTCTAATCATATTTCAGTCAATTGAAAACACAGAATACATGCTGGTGTGCCTGTGTGAGAAGGCCATAAATTCCTTCAAGCTCCTCAAACATGCGTTTTCCTTTAACTGTGACCTTACAGGTCATGCACTCTATTCTCAAGTAAACTCTTCACCTATTTTTCATCAGCTCAAGTGTTTGGTCTGCACTGCTCATACACCACGTATTGTTGTGTGACACTCCCTGATACTGGCACCACTGTCTTGCTTAGAAGGCACACCTCAATGACATCAGTCAGGTTTTCAGGAGTTGTCCAAGCGTCCTTGATAGAAACGTCCTTTGATGCACCAGATTGTTTGGAGAAAAGGCTGATTTGGCGCTTGAACAATTTAAGGACAGCCGAGCTACATCGCGATCAATAGAACTCGTCTCCCACCAGGCAATTCAGACAACAGTGCAGAATTTTGTTTTTCTTAATAACCACATTTCATTGATTTTCAAACTTAACAATACACAGTCAATTTATTTCACCTCAAATTATAATATATTAAGCAGCGGTTAATCAACAATCATGTAGTATTTTGGTCTCCCACTCAGTCCGTGGCACTCCCACCAATTGCCCAACAGGGCAGAAAATTCAGGAGTTATTCCAGGAGGCTACCATATAGACAACACCAGCCATCTCAGCATGTAGATTACCAACTCCTTCTCTAGTATTGTATCTTTTATAGATTCACATGCTTCAAACTTCCCCGTCGTCATGGTGGGAGTCCCACGGTAAAAGTAGAAATAGCAGTATTAAAATATCACCATAGACCTCCATAGAACAAGAAACTCAAGTTACCTTTCAACCTCATTTTATAACATCCAAAGTTCAGCCAATCACAGCAGAGACCTTAGAGTTCCCTTTCCCCCTACACAGCCGCCTTACCTCAGATTTGATACCGCACGTCGTGTGATAGGGAGTCTCTCTGAGCTCTGCTCAGTTACAGTATTCTATCTTCAACTTTTGACCTCCAGTGCCAGCTTCTGCTACTTTCAAGGTATTTCTGGACTGTGAGAAGTTGGCCTGGCATATGCTGTCCACTAGTTATAGTGGGCACCTTGCACCAGTCCAAACGACCCTTATTGATGATAGGTTTAAAGACAACCTTTATTGAAAGCTATCCTAGTGGTAGCTATGGAGAGCAGCCTTCAGGCTAAGTCTTGAAGGAGTGTAAAGCAGCTTGGTTTACCAGATTATAACCTCTTGAATGACCAAATGAAAGGAGAACCACACAAGGTATATATATAAAATATATGAATTTATTTCTAAACACTAACTACTAATCTCTTTATGAGATTAGAGTCCAAGATACACAATATCACAGTATTAAAACGACAGTAAATAGCACAATATACACTGGGCCCCAGGGGGGGGACCAAACCATATATTAAGAAAGTGGTATAAGAACCACGACTTGACTAGACACAGTGCCTAGAGCACGTACACGGGAGCACCGTAGTACTAGAGTTACCTCACCCAGGGAAGCCGGGTGCATAGGTGTCAAAGGGTGTCGGGAATCGTCGTTGATTTCAATGGCGATCTGCTGCAAAGTGCTGCTGCCGTGAAGGAGAAAAGTGTCCGGTGTGATCCAAGCCTGGATCGAAGATGTGAAGAACCTGAAAGCAGAGGGGACAGAGTCTGGGTCACTAGCCAGTGACCAGGAGCGGAGCAATCAAATGCCCACCGATATCGGGTGCTTCAGGTGCGAAGAGGTGAAGCTTGACTCTGCAGCCACAGGGTCCAGGAGACATCGAGGACGACCAGGAGCCGGATTCGAGCTGTCCCACGAAGGATGTCGAGTGCTGGGGTGTCGGTGCTCGGATTGAACACAACAAGCCTTGGCTTGAACAACAGCAACCCACGCAGGAAGAGAAAAGATGCTTCTGTGAGGACCAGCAAGGTCCTGGGGACTCCCCAAGCGATGGAGAGTCAGGGCACGTCTGGAGCAACCAGGGAAGCCCAATCAAAGTTAGAGTTGCCTTCTTGGGGACCTACAGGTCAACGGACCAGGGATCGCGAAGGGACCTCGAGAGGAATCACGAAATGGCGGCCCACGGAACACTCGTTGAGTGTAGGCCTGCAATCTTCGGTGTGATCACTGCTCGGGGTCAGGGCTACAAGTAACCCAAAGCTCAGCCTCAGGGGTCGGCGGAAAGCTGATGCTTCTGGAAATGGACGCGGTGCCCAGGGGTTCGGGTTGCACGGTCACCACGAGGGATACGGGCCTCAAACTTGCTGTGGGCACAGATCGACCTCTAAGACCTCGGAAAACCCACCTCCTGTGTGGCAATATTCTTCGGAGTCCGTCGGAGCTTCGGAGATGCCAACCGGTCAGTTGCGTTAAAGGTGCCTGCCTTGCAGGGGAGTAACTCCTTTACTCCAAGGGAGATTCTTCAGTCATCCAGCGTAGTGTAGATCGTCGAAGTACTTGGTTTCTGTGTCAGAGTTTAGTCCAGGTGTAATCTAAAGTCCTGTAGTCAGGGGTTCCTACTTTATACCCAAGGAAGGGGTGGGACAACTCTGGGGACCCACCTATGGGAGGGTCAGGAAAGAGGGGTGGCTACACCCATTTCCTTTGTCCAGTTTCGCGCCAGAGCAGGACTATGCACAGGGACACCAAATGTGCCCCCAGTGCAGACTTCAAAGCACTCTTGGAGTGCACCCACCCAGCCCCAATACACTAAAGCCTGTCTGGGAGGTGGTCACACCTCCCTGTGACAGGAAACCTATTGTCCAGGCCTCCCCTGCCGGAGTTTCGTCCAGCAGCAGGAAGGCAGACTCGTGTCTGTGGCTGCAGCATCCATTTTGTGATGCCAGGGTTCTGTTAAGCTGGTACCGGGTGTACCGGTGGTGCCATGTTTCTCCCTCTAGTAGGGTGGAATCATACCTCCCACCCCAGTTACTGGGGTGGAGGTTTGATTCCAAGGTGTTTGACACCAAACACAACATGTTTCCATGCAGCCATTCTCAAGTTAGCATTTACCGCGAGGTTATAATACACTTAAGAGTATATGGTTGGCTGCATCACAAACAACCCCGGAATGAAGATTCCGAAAGCTGCAGAGGGGCTCTGCTCATGCATGAGCACCCTCTCACATGAAACGCAGCACCCTGCCTTCAGGATTGTTAAGGCCTGCCATAGGGGTGACTGATAGGTTTACATGTGCAGTGATATGGAGAGATATAGGGAACCTATATCTCAGTAAGGGGTGGATACACCACCTTACACAGGCTGCTGTAGCAGACCTGTTGTGTCATTTTAAAAGGCTTCCCAGGGGTGGCACAATACATGCTGCAGCCCCTGGTAGGCCTCTGGGGTACCTATGCCCTGGGTACATAGTATACCATGTACTAGGGACTCACAAGGGTACCCCAGAATCCAATCTGGAGTGTACCTAAAGTACATACAGTCAATTTAGAGTAGAAAGCAGATAGACTGGGGTCCTGATTAGCAGGGCCTCAGTCTGGCTAAGTTGAAAAACAGTGAAACATCAGCAAAAAGTGGGGGTAACTATAAGAAGCAGATCCTACTCTCCTACATGGACTATGTATTTTTTCCTTTCCTTCTTATTGAGATGCCAGAGCCTAAAAAAGGGCTGTTTAAGCCCTGTAGGAAATGTTGGCTGTTCTCCGAAGACCCCCACAAACAGTGCCTGTATTGCCTCTACCCTGACCACATACCCAGGGAATGCAAATATTTCCACACTTTTTCAGCTAAAACCCTCAAGGACAGAGTATAGGCTACTCCTCTAGCTCTAGAAGAAAGAGACTGCTGCAGACTCGGAGTCTGTACCTGAGGAAAAGGCCCATTCTTCCTCAAGAAAAAGAAAGGAAGACCGTTCCTCTTCCCATCATGGGGACTACGTCAGAGATCCAAGTCCCAAGACAAATCTGCAGTGAAACACCACAAAAAACCTCAGAGGCTTCAAAGTCTTCTAAAGCACCAGCTTCTGCTTCTCTGACTCCTGTCAGAGACCAGTCTTCTCGCCCATCGATAGCCTCGTCGTCGAAGATTCCAGCCTCCTCAAGAAAATCGGAGGTTTCTGTACCGTCGACTGCCTCGTCGGCACGGCTACTACGACGATGGGCAAGACATCGGCGGGATCACTGCAGATAGTAACTACGACGTCATCGTCGACGAGGACTTTTCCGTCGACGAGAATTTCACCGTCAACCACTGGTTCGTCGATGATTCCGATGACTACGGCCCGCAGACAAAGGCCACCCACGCACCGTCGACGGTGTCGCAGAAGATTGCGACGGCATTGTCGTCCAGCCCGTCGACGGAGGGAATAATTAGCCGCCTTCAGCCCAAGCAAATTCAGGATTTCTCCAAGATTTCCCCTTTGCTCCCTGCTCGCTTTTTGGACTTCCAAGAGTCGGTGGATGAAGGTTTATTTGGCCCTGCATACAGTCCATCACAGTTGAGGGTCAAGTGCTAAGATTCTGATGACTAGGACATTGAGGACAATGATCCATCTCCTTACCGTGTAGGGGAATATTATTTTGCAGAGAGAGACACTTCTTCTATGCAGCGGCCTGATTCCTTCCAGGAGCGTTATCCTTATGATGACAGGGAGGAGGTGCGTCATCATTTTAGGGAACCATCAGTGAACGGTCCAGTTTCTCTGGTATCGGATCTCCATCATATGATTGACGATTATTATAGACATTTCCCAGACGCAAATGGTCCTCAGAGGCCTTTACCTTCGCAAGAGGTTCCTAATGTTCTCTCTGGCCAAAGCACTCACAAATCCACCAGAGAAAAAGTTCTCCCTCCTCCTATAGTCATCACGGAGGATATCCAGGATGCTGAACAACAACAGACAGAGGAAGGAGAAATACACACGGACACAGCTGCCCATGATTGATGGGATGACTATACAGCCCCCATACCACCATCTCCTATCTCTCCTTCGGCAGATTCCCCTCCTGTAGACATTGGGGGATTTCATGATCTTTTGGAACATGCCTCCAAACGTTTCGACTTGCCAGTGCCGGCTAAGCAAACGGAATGTTTCCTATACTATTTTAAGCCAGGCACTCAACGTTCCATAAGGGCAATCCCTATAGGTGGCTGTTTGTGGCAAGAAGGACTGAAATTAATGAGAACACCTGCTTCCATTCCAGCGGTAATTCCAAAACTGGATAAAAAATACAAGGCTCCTGACAACTTGCCCACATGCCTCATTGGTCATCCGAGGCCAGATTCTGTCATCATGCAGGCAACGCAAAGGAGAGCCAAGAATCTATCGTCTCTGTGTACAGCTCCACCGGACAAGGAGGGGTGCCGCCTTGACAATATTGGTTAGAGGTTCTCTGCGTTGGCGGCCACCTCCATTAGAGCCTCTAATGCCATGGCCATTATAGGGAGATATGACTGGCAGATGTGGTCAGACATCTCTACTCTGTTGGAGTATCTTCCGGACGATAAAAAGAAAGAGGCCAAGGACATTTTGTCAGAAGGAGAAAGAGAGTCTTCGGAGCTCATTGAGATCACCATGGACGTTTTATCTGCTGCGTTTGGCCAGATGGCAGGAGCGGCGATTCTGCATCGCCAGGGATGGCTAAGAGCGATCACCTTTCGTCCGGAGTTTCAGGCCAAAGTTCGCAACATGCCTTTTGATGGAGAGTACTTGTTTGGTAAGCACATAGACGAGGTGCTTCAATCCAGATAAGCAGACACGGCTGAGGCTTTAGGCAGTCTCCAGCAGCGCCGTTTTCAGTCCTTTCGTGGTAGAGTGCGGTGGCAGTTCTTATCCCAGCCGCAATTCCAACAGCGGCACCAACCATATCTGCAGAATACCTACCAGCCATACAACCAGACTTTTTAATCCAACACCGCTCAGTCTTATTCAAGACCAGCAGGACACAAGAGGCAGCAATCTGCCGGAAATATCCCAAGATTGCAATAGGAGGCAATGAAGTTTGTCAGGCCCCTGCCACCATAGTCCCACGCCACAATCCCGTCTTCTCCAAATTCTTTCTGAAATGGAGCTCCATTTCTTCAGACAAATAGGTTTTAGACATCTTCCAGCACGGCCATACACTGGAATTCATTCAGCATCCTCCAAATGTTCCACCACTGAAAGTTCCGCTCCATCGCCTTCCGGATCTCAAAAAGGAGATTCAATCGCTTCTTCTCAAACAGGCCATAGATTCGTTGTGGGACAAGATTTAGATCCGAAACCACTTCATCTTCAACCATCTGGGCACTTTGGACTTCGCTTTGGGAACCGAGACTGCAAATGGGAAGACTCCTGCTGCTCCTGGTCTCATCGTCCTGCCAGTCTTCTGTGTCGTCTGTGCCTGTGCTCCATACAGGTTCTTCTCCAGGCCTGCATACATACAAGACACCCAAAGGAATCTCCCTTGGAGTGAAGGAGTCACTTTCCTGCATCTGCAGGCACCGCAACAAAGCTGACCGGTCTGCTGTTCAGACTCCAACAGGTTCAGCAACACAGGTGGTGGTTCTGCAACTCCCTCGAGGCCTGCACTGTCTTCACAGCAAGTTTGAAGCCAGTATCCCTTGGAACCGCTGGAGTAGTACCTCTGTGCACCGTGTCGACTTGCCGTTGCCAATGCTTCTTGACTCTCTTCTCCAGAGATCTTCGGGCTCCAAGAAGCTCCAGCCTCAAGCATCTCTTGCAACCAAGATCTTCGTCCTCACCATACCCTCTGCCCCGTGGGCCTTCGTCATTGATGAGCTGCTCGAGGTCCTCTTGCGACTCCTGTGCCTCTGGCCTGTGGGTCCTCTTGAGGGTCTTCTTTGGCTCCAGTGGGCTCCCCTGCTTGCTCGGAGCCTGCTCTGACTTACCTGCTCGTGGTGAGTCACTTGGACATTGCTGGTTCCGACACTGCATCTTTTTCGTCTACTATGTTTGTTGTCGTTGCCAAGGCTTGTTGGTGCTCCCGACGGACACCGAACCCCTGGCTCTTGACATCCGACGTGGGACAGCTCGTGAATGGCTCCTGGTCTTCCACAGCGTCGCCTGGTCCGCACAGCTGCAGCGCCAAGGTCACAGTCAACTCTCCTGAATCTCCAACATCGGTGGGCATTCGTCTTCCATGCCTCCTGGTCACTCCTGAGTGGATTATACTCTGTCCCCTCTGCTTGCAGGTTCCTCATCTTGAATCCACCTTTGTGTTCCACTGGACTCTTTCACCTTCTTCACCAGCGGCATCTTCACTGACGTCCTCCATTGTGGTCTACGGCGGTTTCTGACGTCACTTCGCACCTATGCACTCGTCTTCCCTGGTGTAGGTATCCTGGTTCCCGATGTAACCATAGGTGGGTTGACTCTCCAACCTTCCATCTTCCACGGGGTTTCTTCAGAGTCCTCTGGGAAGGGTCCTTCTTCTTGAAAACTGTGACTTACCCATTGACTTGTATTGAGCACGCGGTTGTGTTCCCACTCTGCACACTGCCTCCAGGGGGGGGTTCATGGGTACTTATCTTGGGTGGTTCCTTGGGTCCCCGGCTCTTCAGAGTTCACTCGATTATTAAGCACTCTGCCTCCTCTGTGTTTCTGAAGTCTCACTGTTAATCCAACTATTATTTTTGTTCTGCAGATTCCAATCGCCATCAGTGGTATTAAGGGAATGGGCTTCCTCATGAAGCATTGCATTGAAGCAGAGGGTGGAAATCTGCCTCCTAAGATTGCTGGCCTCTTCATTAAGGTATGTTCACAAAATGGTGTAGGATTTGCTGTTAAACTCTCCAAACCTTTTGAATATATATGTAGCGCTTCTAACAAAGTAAAAGAATGGCGATCTCACTGCTTCCCAGTGGAGAATGCTAAAGGACAGATGTCCGCCTCCTACATAACGTTAACCACATAAAAAGAAAAGGATGGATGCCCTGATTGATCGTAACCTATATATAATTAAAGAAAACTTACATCTTTTCTGACTAAGCACTCATCTGAATGTACTCTTCCTGTTGAAAACTAAAACATATGGCCTCCTCTGACCCCGCCCCAATTCCTGCCCCTACATCAATTAAATAAGCAAGCCGTTTTGTAGACTTTTTCCTGCATAGTACCTCCAAACATTTTTTTAAACCGTAGAGGGAACCCCTTCCCAGTCTGTTAATTCAAACATTGAGAAAAATGTTGGCATGTTTATTTAATGAAGGTAGGGAAAGAGAAAAATAGACTGGGTCAGAGGAGGATTTTCTTCTCTTTTTCAAGTACTAGTGTTTTCTTGGTTACAAATGGGGTAAAATAAGAGGTAGTTTGCGGAGATCCACAACCTCTAGGAGTATCTGTGATCAATCTTTAAGGTACTAGATTTTTAGGTAACTAGGCATTGCAAGTACAAGGTGTGAACAAATGGTAGCCTTAGTTGCTGCCAGTTGATGCTTTTTCCACACGTGTCCTTTTTTTTGCAGGCCATTTATACAAGCCCACTGTAATCTTTTTCGAAGTTGTTTGTACTGTTCAACAAAAGCTAATTCTCATAGGTGTGGATATTTGTTAGTACATTACACCATTAAATATTTGGCATTTCTAAACATCCTTTATAAAAAAAATTACTGTTAATCGCCTGCAAGTTCCTTGCTTTAACTCTTTCCCAGGTACCAGATTGGATCCCAATTTCAGTAACTCGCAGTAACTGATGCAATATCATACTGTCCTGAGTCTGTGATGGCGTCTCCCACTCCACCAGAAGTGACACATTGTTTTTGTCATATGGCACCAAATGCACTGGGTAATATGAGTTCCGTTGATCTGATAGAGACATCTAGCCGCAGATTCCTTAACTTAGAATATCCCCAGGCGTCAGATTGGATCCGGAAAAATTTTGCGCAGCAGTACCTCTGCGCGCCGGGGGGGGGCGGCTCCGCCCTGACGTCGTCCCCGGACATGACGTCAGTGGAGCTACATAGGACCCCCCCGGAGCGCTGACGTCAGTTTCCTTCTTTTCCGCGTTCCAACGCGGATCCGGGATTCAGCTGTTCCTCTGGCCTGTTTTTCTTCAGGCCCTTTTTCGACGTCCTTTGGCGTCGGGGAACAGTGTGCGATGCCTTCGGGCTTTAAATTGTGCGAGACTTGTTCGCGTCAGATGTCGGCGTCGGACCCGCACGCCATTTGTATGCGGTGTCTTGGGTCGCACCACGACTCCGTGGAGTGTGCCGCCTGCCGGCAGATGCGCCCGAAGTCCCTACGAGAGCGTCGGATGAAGCTCTTGGCCGCCCGGATTTCCCGCACGGCGTCTTCCCGACGTTCTCCTGTTGGTTCTTCTCTCCGTGTCCGCTCCCGGAGTCGATCCCGCGAACGTCGCTCTACAGGTAAGTTGAAAAAGTCACGGAAGTCGAAGTCCTCGCTTCCACGTGACGATGGGGGCCATGGTTCCCGTTCCCTCACGGAGCCGTGCGCCCCAGAGTCAGCCTCCCTTTACCCGCCCTTTCCGGGTACTGGTGCGACTCGGCCCCAGATGGAAGCCTACTACAAGGCTCTGCACTCCATCTTTGGGTCACCTCCTCTCCCTGGCGCGCCTTCGGGTCCCACAGTGGAGGTAGGCATTCAGGTCGGATCTCCGCCGGCGGGTTCGCCCTCGGCGCCGACCGAGTGCCTCGGCTCTGGAGCCGGGCCGGCGTCGGGTACCAACCCCGATGGGCGTTTCAGCCCCACGCCGTGCCATTCTGCCTTGTCTCCGCATAGCCCCTGGCGGCTCCCTGCGTCGACATCGGCGCCGGCGGGCGAGTGCCTCGACTCCGGAGTCGTGCCGGCTTCGGGTCCTAACCCCGATGGGTGTTCCAGCCCCCCGCCGAGCCATTCTGTCTTGTCTCCGCATAGCCCCTGGCGGCTCCCTGCGTCGACATCGGCATTAGCAGCGGCGCCGTGCCTGTCGCCACCTGGTCCTCAGGCTCAGTCTCCACGCCTCTCCATGGTGGGTTTGACGCCTTTGCGGCGTCGGAGCGGCGTCGTTCGACGCCGGAGCGGTCGCCGGCACCTGTCGGTTCTCCGCTTCCGGAGGACACAGGCAGGGTATGCCCGGACTTGTCTCCACGCCAGTTGCCTCCAATGCCATGGGGGCAGTGGGGCCTTGTTCCTCCTCCTGTGGGACGTGTCCGCTTGCAACCGTCCCCTACAGATGGGCTATTGTCACCCCCACCACGCCCACTGAGGCTGGTGATTTGTTTTTGAGGGGTGTTCATAGGGCTGCAGCTGTTTTACATTTGCACCCTCCTTCTGTCTCCTTGTCCTCCGACCCATTATTGGATCTCCTCCACCAGGGTGCGGTAGATATTGAGCCCTTGCTGCCTTTTAGCGGCTTATTGGGCACGGCCCTCTTCAGGAGATGCTGTCGACAGGGCTGTGGCGCATTGACACCGTCCGGCCCCTGAGAGCCCAGCCTGTTTGTCCCTTCAGCCTGGGGCTTACGGCCTCGTAGTGCAGGTGTCTTTGGCCACGCAACCTTCCTCTCCACCTCTGTTGCAGCCTCCTACTAGGGAGTCTCGTTGGTTGGAGGCATGTGGACGCGGCATTTTTGCGTCCTCTAGTTCAGCTTTACGTGCTCTGAACACGGCTTGCGTCTTTGCCCGGGCTTCTTCTGCCCTTTGGGACTCGGTGGAGTGTCTTTTGCCTGCCCTCCCTGAGTGTACTCGCACTGACGTAGCTAGTCTCCTTCACGAAGGCCGAGAGATGGCGCGCTTTACTGTTCGGTCCGCCGTTGACGCTACCGATTCGGTGGGTCGGGCAATGGCGAGGTCCGTTGCTTTGCGCCGCCATGCTTGGCTGCGCGACGGGGGTTTCCCCGAAAATGTCCGTGACAGTCTCCGGGACTTACCATTTGATGGTGTGTCCCTGTTTGACGCACATGCGGACTCTGCGGTTCACCGCCTTCTGTCTACCCTTCCGTAGTGTCTTGCTTCATGTTGGCCCTGGGTTCATGCTGGAATACCTGAACGGCCTAAGCGGCTTCTCGCCGTATTTGCTTTCTTTCATGCAGCAGGTCAGCTGCTTATTTTTCTGAGTCACTATGGCCTAGTGGTTCAGATTGCACGCCTTTACCCCAAGGGTTATGTGTTCGGAACCTGTGGTTTCTGTGTTCCCAATTTACGTCCTCTGTCTATGAGCTCACGCTCAAGAGGTGCCCCTTGTTCGGGTTGATGCTTACCCTATGTGGGGTATTTGTTAGCTATTGTATAGCTGCCTTCTTCCCACAGCAGTCTTTGTACGCTTCTGTGGGGCCCTTTTTACTAGGTTGTCCTTCGGCTGTGCCTGTACCCTTTTACTGCTGCTGCAGGCCCTCCCGGGGCCTTCTTGCGGTCCATTTGTTGGGCTCTCTCATAGTGGCTGCTGCTGGTCCGTGGCACTCCCCTGCATCTCACTAATCCATTTCTTGAGGCCGGAAGGGCTTTCGGGTCCCTAACGTCTCGTCTTGGTTCTTTCGCTGTGGCCGTTCCATCTGTGGACTGCCTATCACAGGGCCCTGTCGCTGTGTTCTATTACGTACAGTGACTGCTCCCTAGTATGCTCGCTCTCACTGCTATACCCGTGCTGCGTAATCCTTTCATGGTTGGACTTCGCTCTCCGTGGTGGCATTCTGGCCCCAGACGTTGATGCTGTCATTGTCTTGTGCCTTGCTTTTTTGGCCACTTCCCCTGCCAGGGCTTTCCATTTTCCTGCTGCATTCCGCGCAGGTGTTGTCCTGTTTTTCCTTCCAGCTGCGGTTGCTGCTCTCAGCGGGAGTGTTCTCCTCCGAGCAGTGTTTTCTCTGGTGGAGTATTGTGCGTATATCCACTCTTGTTCCTCCGCAACGTTTCGTACTGTCTCCTTCCAGTACTGCTCGGCCTCCCTGTCTGTCTCACTGTAGCCAGTGGATCTTTCCTACCGCCTGTGGCTGTTGTGTCTGGCTCTGGGCCGGTACCACTGCTACGTAGCTGTTGGTACTATGGTGTTTTTTCTTTCTCAACTCATCCACCGGGCTGGGCCCTGTCTTCTTTAGTCCTGTCCGGCGTACTACACACACCCAGACCTCCCGCAGGCGTACTCTTCCTTGCGGTGGCTGTGGTCTTGTTCCTCACTTTCGTGAGCGCAAGTCTTCTACGTGTGTTAGTTTTGCTGGCTCTCTTTCACACGATACACCTATTGGTGCGTCTCTCGTGTCTCAGCTTTTGCTCGTGGCGCTTTATGGGTCCTTCTCCTTTCCATGGTGTGGGTCTGGCGGTACATTCGGTTTCTCTTGTGTACTTCTGTTCCCCACGTTCGTGGCACTAGTTGTTGCCATTCTTCTCTGCCCTTCTGCCTTTTGATGCCTGCCCTTTCACATGTCCGGTGCATGGGCCATAGTGCATTAGCAGGTCTTGTGTTTCCTTTAACACTGCCTCATCCTGGGAGTCATCAGCATTCTTCCGCTGCTGTTCTCACTTCCACGGTGCTTCTGCATGTCCGTCCTGTCTGCTCGGACTCGGTCCATTCTTGTACCCTAGCTAGACCTTTCTCTTTTGAAAGTCCATCAGATCCTGTGGATCCCTCATATTATACAATTGGTTCCTCCCCTTTTTCGGAAGGTATCCACTTTTATTCCGCGCCGCCCTTCTGGTTCTGTGCTCACTTTCTCCTCTGTTTCACCAACAGGGATTTCCTGCCGCCTCTGCAGCTTTAATGCCTTTGCCTCTCATAATTGGCCACTCCCTATGGAGTATCCTAGTCCGGTGTTGGCCAATCTGGCAGTTCTGCCCCCACTGTGTTTAGCCGGCTGGTTAACACTTCTGTTCCCCCAAAAACTTAGTGGGGTTCTCTCGCAGACCCGCCTCCTATGGGGTATGGCTTTGGTATCTATTCTAAGTTAAGGAATCTGCGGCTAGATGTCTCTATCAGATGTACGAGTTACTTACCTTCGGTAACGATGTATCTGGTAGAGACGTTGTCTAGCCGCAGATTCCTTAACGCCCACCCATCCTCCCCGATCTGCGAGGACCTGTTCAGGTGGGGTTTCTGCATTCGCCTCCCTTGGAGTGGCTTGTCCTTCCACGGGCGCTGTCTTTCGCCACCCTCCCAGTCAGGCTTATTCTTTGGATTTACTTGTTCTGCTTCTCCCAATCTCATGCATGGGCGATAGGTTCAGGTGTCCTTCTGCGTTTTTTCACATCAGTTTCCTCCAGTATGGGGCCTACTGGTGTTCTCTACCCTCCCACCCACCTTCTCCGTTCCACTCCTACAGTCCATTAGTTTTGAGGTCTTTCTGGCCTGTTCCTCAGTCCAATGGTTCTATCATAGGTGACAGTGTCTCCCTATTTCTTTCTTTCTTCTTTAATCCTGTGGGTTGGGGCTTTCTTGCCTGTCGCTGTTGGCTCCTTTCATTACCCCTTTTGCCTCGGGAGAGAGCATTCTCTCGCTTTTGTGGGGTTGCTTTTCATTCCCTTCATCTAGTGCAGACTTTGTCGTCTGCCTCCGTCTTCTTTTTATACGTCTATTTCCCTCAGGGGTGACCTTCACTTCGCTTTTGCGAAATAGCTTCTCCATGTATTGCTCTGCTCTTTCCTTTTCAACACCTTTCAGTCAACAGTGCTTCTCACTGTTGTTCATGGTGCTTCCTCACCCATTTTCTTTTTTATTCGCACACTGTTCCCATACTCTCACAGTTTTGCTGGGGGCTCCGCGTTGTGGCGCGGAAAAGTTCCTCCGAAGAAAACTGACGTCAGCGCGCCGGGGGGGGGTCCTATGTAGCTCCACTGACGTCATGTCCGGGGACGACGTCAGGGCGGAGCCAGGCGGCGCCGCCCCCCGGCGCGCAGAGGTACTGCTGTGCAAAATTTTTCCGGATCCAGTCTGACGCCTGGAGATATTCTAAGTTAAGGAATCTGCGGCTAGACAACGTCTCTACCAGATACATCGTTACCGAAGGTAAGTAACTCGTACTTCCATGCCTCTCCAGGAGTGGGAGCTGAAGTCATTGACACATCTGTTTTCTTCAACTACTTTTGTCTTTTTTTCCTTTCTTGCCATTGCTGTCTATCACAACCCAAATCTTTGCACTTTCAGCCATGTGCTACTTGTCGTTGGTGTAACTGACCCCCGGTGCGCCACCCGTGTGCACTGACATCAGTTTCTTTCTGCACCAACAAACGTGGATCAGGAGCTACCTTTCGTCTCCTTGTGACCCTTCCTAAGCAATTTCTGGAAAAATTCTACACTGTGCTGAGAATGTCACCTTCCAAATCTACTGGGTTCAAACCCTGTGGAGAATGTCGCAAACAAATGTCTGTGACTGACGCATGTGGTTTGCCTGTGGTGCCTAGGGTCAGATCAAATATATAACAGAAACAGCGGTTCCTTCGGAAAAATATGCCAATCTGCACTGATAATAGTATGCACAATCGCAATCATAAAGGGTTATACTGATGTCAGAAGGAAAGGAGACCATGTAGACCTCTGTTTGTATTTACAATGATTCTTTTATATAATTCAAAGAATATACACGTATGTACAAAAGGAAGGAAAAACAGTAGTGCTTTGTGTCCCCAGTGTAAAATGGAACCATAAAACAGAAAGTGGCAACATTTGTGACGTATACACCAAGGTTTCCACAATTTTTAAAAGCGACCATCTATAATTTTTCAATAATCACAGCTACTGTATGCAATAATCAGAGCTGTTCAAGTGGTTCGCTTTAAATAGCTGTCGACGTTTCGACCCTGCGTGCGTTAAAGGGTCTCTTCAGGACCAAGGGATATGGGGACATCTAAAATTCAAGAAGAAGAAATAAATGGCTAAGAATATAGAAAATCCACTACAGTATTTGTAAAGGGATGCAACGGACTCTATAGTACCTGAAGGGAGTTGTGCAGCCACGTGAGAAATGTGAGACACCGGTCAAGTGAAAAAAGGTAGAGAGATTATTCACACGGGACCCAGCCGGGTGCTACACGAGTGAGCAGTAAATAAGAAGGTAAAGGTTACATAGGGAAGCTGTATTTCTTAGAGATGCATAACATGAGCCACTGTGTATTCAATTCCTTACCCCGGTGTGAGGAGCGGAGTGATTGGCTGGCAAAAACGAATGTACACAATGTGCTGAATAGCGGTTTGTTGGACGATCAAAGGCAGGTCGGATCGGCCAGTTACAGTTTCGGGTGGATTCCTGTAATTAGTAAGCGTGGCTCACATGAGTACTCAAAGTGCCCAGCTAAGGCGTCTTGACTATAGAAGTTGATAATAGTAATCAAAGAAGGCTTAGCAGGATCAGTTATGCAGGTGGTGCGGCCGCTCCAGCCTGTGCAGTATGTATACTTTATATTATGACCGAGGACCCAATCGTACCATCGGTGCAAGTTAATCTGCAAATATCAATTCAATAAATTAATAAATTGACCTATTTCTACCCCTAGGAGAATGAACTGATATTGTGTGTTATCCTGCGGCATGAGCTAATCAATATGCGGCTATGCTTATCGAATATAAAATCTGGGAAATTGTAGAATTCTACCCTACATCATGAGTTAATCAATATAAGGCTGTGCGTGTCGAATAAGGGAACACTCTTAAGGTGAGATATTCTACGGGATTATATTAACGGGGTAAGCCCGTCTGCATGCCGCAGAGAAAAGGGAAATTAATATCCCGAGTGTTACGCCTAAAGAGGTTTAACGTTCGTTGCAGAGTGTTAATCCTAGAAACAGGAGGTCCGATGTGAGATAAAAAAAATATATGGGCACTAAGTGATAATTAAATAAAGGCGCTAGGAACCTCGGCGTTATGCCTAGGGGAGCGCTTACCTATTGAATGCATCGGCTACGCGCCGAAGGTAGAACTGTTCAATCCGTCTGCCTGGTAACAATGACGGTGAACTTGTGGTAGCGGGGTTATTAAATAGACTGTGAGCCCGCTCAAACCGGTTACCACGGCAGGCATCACTTCGGATTGCCGCCTGTGGATGTTATCCGGTTATCTGCTTTCCCATTGAAAGAGAGGAAAGACCGATGTCAAAAAGAAAAAGAAAAGCGGCAATGTAGAATAGAAGAGAAAAGAGAGATTGGGATGAAAGATCCCTATAGAATGTAGCAATAGCGCAAAAGTTGTTTAAAATACCCACGAGGATGCAGTATGCAGGCAATTAAACAGCAGATCAGTGTTACTGTCTGTTTAACAATGTTATACACGGAACATGACCATGACCATTGCGAAATTGGACCAATGTGTATGGGTATCTCTGCAGAGAACGTACTCTGTAAGGTAAAAGCACAGTTCAATAACAGACACGATATTTGCAATGTGTATTGTGTGAAGCACAAAAACATTAGTGTAATATACACACATCTGATTCAAAGGAGCAAGGTGCATATCATTGCATCGATGTAAAAAAACATTGTATGATTCAAGGGTTCAAGGTGCGTATCATTGCATCAATCTAAATAGGAATCCCAATGTGACTCTTAGTGTAACATTAAAACTCTCTTCATACATCGAAAGGGCCACACTTTGCCAACATGTGACCAGCACTTAGAACATGTCATTAGCAATTTAAATGGATAAACTGTTCACTCATTCGGTTATGCAGTACAGAGCTGAGCACAATTTAGAAACCATTTTGGAGAACACAGTACAGAGATGAACCAACAATTTTGACACACACTGGACATTTGTATAAGTGTGCTGTAGTATTGTAAAGGTCAGCCATGCAAGATGGTCACTGTGACAATATTTGATTAACACATTCCAGGCCACATGGGTTTACCGTCCTGTGAACCATGAGCTAGCTTGAGTGTCTCTACTGTTGGTCATTATCAAACAAATTTAAAACCCAATGGACATTAGTATAAGTGTGCTGTGGTATTCAATAGGACAATATGTAGCAATCCAAGGACATTATTAGGCACATAGGGTTACCGTCCGGTGAACCCTGAGCTAACTGGAGGGTGTTTACTGTTGGTAGTTAGCAACTCTGTGGAAAAGGTGCCATGTGTTGACTCTGTCGGTGATCAATTTAACAAAATAGTGCCGAATTAAATTATCCCAATGTAGTTACAAATCCACGCCATTCCTCAGCGGAATTCAATCCCTGAGCTATGAAATTAGTCCTTTCAATCCATCGGCACTCCAGCCGTTGTAGGATTTGTGTGAGATCCCCGCCTCTTGTCGGGATGTTGGCTCTATCAATGACCTGCCATTTTATATCTTCAGGCATGTAGTTGGCTTCAGAGAAGTGTGATACCATAGGGGCATTCAAAACAGACCGTCGTATACGGCTTCTGTGTTGTCCAATACGTGCTTTGATTGGTTGTTGTGTCTGTCCTATATATGGCAAACCACAGGGGCACCATATACAATACACCACATTTCGTGTATTACAATTGGAAAAGAATTGTAGGGTATGCTTCACATTATCGTGTTCAAAGGTGTTGGTGTTTGATGTAAAAGGGCATGCAACACAATTGCCACATCTGAAATGGCCCTTTATCTCTGGTAAGTTCCAGGTGGATTGCAACGTGTTGGTTTTACGTGCAGTGCTCTCCGTGGAAGAGTGAATTAGGTGATCTTTAATATTTTTGCCTTTTTTTAAAGCAAACATTGGTGTCTCGATTAAGGGGTCAATACTTCTTATTATGTGCCAATTCTTTATGATCAGACTGCGGATCATGTTGGATTGTACTCCAAATGTCTTCACACATATGTTTGTCAATGGATGTTTTTTTTGTGGTTTTCAACAATTCCTCTCTGGGACAAAACAAAGCCCGTTTTAGTGATCTTCTGACTATCTTGTTAGGGTACCCTCTTGCCACTAACTTAGATTTCAATATTTCTGCCTCTGCCATATAATCTTTCTTGTGTGTACAGTTTCTGCGCAGGCGCAGAAACTGGCCAAACGGTAGACCTTCTCGCAATGCTCTCGGATGTTGGCTTTTATAAGATAGAAGGGTATTCCTCTCAGTGGTCAGATCAAGGCTAGCAGTGATTGTGCCTTGATGCACCCTAAGGCCATTGGAGACCAGAAAGCAAAGTTATTTTTTGGTAAAGCACCGGAGGACCCCACCTCAAGATCAGTTGAGTTCTAAAGATAGGTCCCGGTCCTGCTCCTGAGGTCGCTCCAGCGACGGATTGTCTTCGCTTTTTGTCTTCGCTTTCTAAATCCTTGGATGAATCCAGAAATAAGCGTAAGAAATCCAAGCAGGACTTGGTCCTGTCCTGCCACTCTTGATCTCCAGAGAAGGTGCAAGTTTGTCATTGGGCCTCCTGGTTGTGATCCCGACCCTTGGTCCGCGGCAATCAGAATTTCTGGGGTCCTCGGCGATGTCGCAGCAAATCAAGGACTTCTGCGAAGCAATACTGCAGCTTTTTGCCACGTTACTGGCAGCCTCTGGAATGCCTGCGGGCCCCAAGGTGCCAAGAGGCCTCCCAGCTAGGCTCACCCTGGCGAGTCTGCCATTGGATTCAATCAGGGCTTCGGACCGACTTCGCTATGAGTTCCCTCCCCAGCGCCCCAAACTGGAACGAGATCTACCGCTGCTGATAACAGCGCCATCAAATTCAGATGACAACGGCCAACCTGTAGTGCTGTCTGATGCCAGGACAGCATCGCTTGACCGAGCCCAGGTACTCCTTTATCTGAGCCACAGCCTTTGTATCACCCTTCTGATTCAAATACAGTGCCTCTACCTTGCATAAAGGCTCTTGTGAGTTGTTATGAATTATTCAGCACAGACTCTAATAATGGGGCTATGATGCTGGGGATGAGATTGCCCTGCCTTACCAAAGGGACAGCTGGTACAATGAACTCCAGGGTGCCAGTAGTTTGGATACCTCCCCAGACACCCTACTAGCTGCCCTTTTCCCGGCGCCTGCCACGGAAACAGCGCCTCCTTTGCTATGGTTGTGCAAAGGGCAGCGGAGGGTCTTGATCTTCAACTTCCTACCGAGGAAGTTAAAACTAATGTGTTGACAGAGGTGTTGCGGCATGGCCAGTGGAACTCTGAGCACCTACTCCCATTCAGTGTGACTCTTACAGATGTACTTTTAGGTACTTGGCCCAAACCCTGCTCAGGCTGACCTGTGAATTACCAGGCATCATCGCCTTCCACTGGGCGACCAATCCTTTCTCACCCAGCACCCCGCTCTTGAGAGCCTGGTGGTGCAGGATTCAGCAGGCGGAGTAAATTGGAACTGGTTTTAGACTACTCCCTCTGACAGTGAATCAAAGAGGATAGACACATTTGGTAAAAAGGTTTTTTTTCCTCTACAAGTCTGGCCCTTCACTTGGTGAATGCCAGCTGCCTCTTAGGCCGCTACTCTCACGCCTCGTGGAACTCAGTGGCCCAAGTATTGTCCAAGGTCCTGGAAGAAGCCCAGGCCATGGAGGATGTTCATGATGCGACCACGTTCACCATTCGCAGTGGGTTGGATACTACTGACTCTCTCAGCAGGGCTATAGGCAGTAGAGTGCTCATTCTAGGCACACATGGATGGAGTCTACTGGCTTGTCGTGATGCATTCAGGCCAGTCTTCTAGACATGTCATTTGATGGCTCACAACTTTTCAGGTATAGAGCAGATTCAGCCGTAGCACTCCATTGGCCTCTCTGTTCCTACTCACCAGCTGCATCAGCACCTTCTGCCCAGCCGTGCCTAATTGTAGGGGGTTTCAGTACTGCTAACCCCAGCCAGTACAGCACTCACCCCAACCTTTGCGTGGTCACAGCAGCAGTGCCCACAGGAGAGGGCTACAGGGACAGTGTGCAGCCCAGTCTTTTGCGCCCCCAGCTGCTGCACCCCCTAAGCATCTTTAGCATACCCTTGATGGCACACAGCAATGTTGTCAGAGGCAGGATTCAATATTTTCTGCTAGGGTGGTAGGCAATAATCTCGGACAAGTGGGTCCTGCAAATTGTTCAATGGGTTTACACCTTACCATTTCGCGACATTCTGAGGCACCTTCCACCATCCTCAGAGAGAAGCTGACTGAGGGCCATCTGTCTCTTGTGCAGCAGGAAGGTCAGGTTCTTTTGGGCAAAGCAGCCATAGAAAGGGTTCCGGAGCCAGAAGGTGGTCATGGTTATTCCAGCTACTTCCTGGTGCGCCTTCTCAATGTCTTTCTGCGGAAAGAAAAGTTCAAAATACTCACTTTGGCCCAGCTTCTGCCTGCCCTCGACCTTGGAGACTGGATGCTAGAGGTGGACCATCAGGATGTCTGTTTCCATATCCCCTACGGTTCATAATAGGTCCCAAGCATTTTCAGTTTTCTGTGCTCCCTTTTGGTCTTCGCAGCGGCCATTGAATGTGTTCACAAAAATGATGGTTGCGGCAGATCTTTGGAGGTTGAGGGTCCCAGTCTCGATGACTGGTGTTGAAGGTAGGCTTTCCCCAGGCAGTTGTCAACCACCTCTATACAACGGAGAACCTCCTAACATCCTTGGGATTCCATATGAATGTGCCGAAGCCACACCTTATTCTTCCTTACTTCTCAGATGCTCTTTCATCTGAGCCATTCTGGACATGGAGCAAGTTTTGTGCATTTCCCCCGGACAATCAGTCTATGATCCTGATGTTTCAACATCCGTCCTGTGTCTCAGTGAGGATGATTCTGAGAGTGCTAGGACTGATGGCTTCCTGCATTCTTCTGGTGAAGCACACCAGATGACGTATGCGGGTATGCAGTCGGTTCTGAAGTCCCTGTGGAGACAGCCCCACTAGGATCTCTCAAATCAAGTTCTGGTTTTGGAGCCAACTGTGAAAGATCTGCAGTTGTGACTGCTGGACTGCGATTGAGATTAGAGGCCTCTGGCGAAGGCTCACCTCCATATCAGTCTGTTGGAGCTCTGAGCAATCTGCTCGGCATCAAAAGCCTTTCTTCCTTCCATCACGGGGAAGCTGGTACAAGTGCTGACAGACAATAACACTGCCATGTGATACTGTAACAAGCAGGGCCGGGAGGGGTTGTGGACCTTATGCCAGGAGGCACTATGCCTCTCTGCATAGCTGGAAAGCCAGGTGATTTTCCTGATGATTTGCCACCTGGTGGGATCTCTACACTTCAGTGGGGACGAACTCGGCAGTCTACACCTCGGGGATCACTAATGGTGGCTACAACCGGAGTGTATGCGGACTTAATGCCACATCATTCTTGCCGTAGAACATTTTGCTGCCTGTACTGCAACGCCTAATTAAACAGCACTGCAGTTGTGACCTATGGGCAAGGTGGGAAGCAGGGATATGGGGGAGTGGTACCTCATTAAAAAGAAAACAAAGTAAGCAGCAATCACCTCGGGGCAAACACTGGCAGCGAGAATGAATCGAGGTTTGCCCATGGTGAAATGACTGCAGATCTATCTGGAGGTGGTGCAGGGACTCTTCCATGTATGGGGAGAACCTTGGTTCGATCTTTTCGCCACTGCCAAGAATGCGCAACATCAGCACTTTTGTGCAGTTGAGGCATCTTTCGCTTGTAGGGTGGAACCCAGGAATCCTGTGCGCTTTTCTGCTGATACCTCTCCTTCCCCGAGTTCTGAAGAGCAGGACTGACCTTGCCTGTCATCCTAGTGGCACTAGATTGGGCTCAGAGAGTGTGGTATCCAGAGTTCCATGCATTGGCACATGGGGTGCCTGTCCTGGAAATTTGTCAGGCAGTGTAGGAAGCTGGCACTGTATATATTATCACTAGGTGGTAACACTGGCGTAGCAAGGGCGGCACGAGATTTTGGGGCGGCAGGTAAATTTATCGCCAGCACCCCCCCCCCCCTGCTCTTAGGCGCTCGGCAGCGGCAAAAGGCAGGGACCGCCACGGGCGGCAGAGTGCCTAGCTACGCCACTGGGTGGTAATACAGTGCGCAGTGTCCAGGATTCCCCAAAAGTGTACAGGGCTCAATGTAAAACCCAAAGTGTTCTATTAGTGGTATTGTGGGCGAGCAGCCTTAGGCCTAACACAGAGGAGTTTAAGGCATTTATTGCACAACAGTGATCAATAATGGACGCACGACTCAAGAAGCAGATCCAGACCAATTTTATAAAATTATACTTTGTATTTTATTTTAAGACCCAGGTCTTCGTAATCAGGTAAGTACGTTTTTAATTAAAAAATACTTTTCAGTCAAAAAAATCAACACTTGGAAACTCTTTCACACTGTCCAATGTTATCCTTTGGGAAAAAAAATATTGCGGTTAAACAGGTAAGTCTCGAACTTACAATTTCAGTCTTCGGAGCCAAAAGTCAGCAAGGGCCAGGAGTCCAGTAAGTATCAAGACTGCTTCACCAGCGGCACAGAGGCGGCTGGGTGCTGAGGTCAAAATCGGAGTTCAACCCAATGCTCTCCAATGGAGACAGGGGGTGCCTGGAGCCACACTGCTTGCAGGTAATTACATCAGTTGCAGAGGCCAAGCTTTGGGGGTTAGGTTAAGCACAAGGGAAGCCACAAAACAGCACCGATCATACACCACCAGCGTCAAGGGTTGCAGGGTGAAAATTCGACATCAGCCGCCCAATGGTTTTCAGTGGGGGTTATCTTGACGGTAAAGAAGCTGCCGGCATGGCACCGGAGGTTGCAGGAGGAAGACCAACGACAGTAGAGGTAAGCTGTGAGGTAGAGGGTCGTAGGGGCACTGCCGTTTCAGCTCACCGAGGCCCAGGGGCATCAGGTGCAGGGGTGCCTTTGAACACCTGACTCTTCTTACCGGAGCTGGTTGCGGTCGTGGGGCGCCTCTGGATTCACACTGAAGGCGCCGTCGTGGAGGGCAGGAGCGGTCAGCCAGTGCTGGACAAGAGGTCATGATCACTGGGGAGACTTCACTGCACAGGTGAGCCACTCAGACTCAGACCGCGGGCATCGGGTGCAGAGTGGGATGGGGATGCGGATCCGCCTGGATCCAGAGTATTCGGAGTCAGTTTCTTCTCGACAGGTCCACTGTCCTCTGGAGATTTGAGTCTTTATTGAAGATGACAGTCCTTCCAGGGTTTTTGGAGGTCGTGTTGCAAGACAGATTGCAGGGTTGTCACAGCAGGAGACAGTCCGGTATGGCTGGGGTCAAGGCAGCTGTCTTCTTGCTTCTCTCTTCTTAGGTTGTCGCAGATCTGGGGGCCAGGTCTGGGAGATCCACATAAATGCTAAATTTAGAAGGCGTTTTAGGGGAGTAGCAGGTAGGGCCAATGGGTACCTCATCTGGGGTGCATACACCCTCTATTATGTCACCCTCCTATGGGAGGGGGCATAGACCTTGTCCTAATTGGAGTATCCCCCCATCCTCAAGATGGCAGGGACTTAGTGTACTTCACCTCTCTTCCCCCCCCACCCCACCTTAGGGGTGGGGTTGGCAGAGGTAGGCACACCTATCTTTTTACATTTTTCCGCCAGTTTTTCTGCCCTAAGTGGGGGTGTAAACCCTGTGGCTGCCATCTGCTGCTAGCAGCAAAGGCTGGGGGTCGCATTACAAAGTCTTGTGAGAGGTAACTGCGCCTACAAGGGATTTTGTTCGATATAGTTATTTAAATTATTCAGGTTTATTTAGTTGTCGAGCTCCAACTGGTAGCTAGTAATTGTGTCAATCAAAATTTCAATTCAGTAGTTCTTGACAAGAGTAATCAATTGTAAACAATTTCAAACACGGGTGTAAATTCTCAAGAAATAAACAAATTTAATTTGTACAGACTGAAAAGGGGTACAGAAAGTTCTTCTAACAAAACCATAACAGAGACTTATACATTTTGTACAGAAAATTAATGTCTTCAAATCATGTGTATACATCTATTCCAAAATAATATCAAACTCAAAGAATACGTCCAGAAAAAACAAAGAACATTTCCTTGAAACAAAAGCAGAAAACTGGGGAAATAGATGAATTTGTCGATGTTTCGGTCTCTGTGGCAAAAATGTCCGTTAGACCATCTTCAGGACGAAGAGTAGAGAATGATAATTGTCCCTTAAGTCTGATCATGCAAGAATTGATGAACCAGGCTAGTCACGACTTTTTATTAGAAGGGATTTTCCAGATCTCAAAACACCGGAAAAAGCTCTGAAAGATTCTTCAACACTTAGGGAGTCTGATGTATGCAATCCCAAGGGATTTGCTAATTGTGGCTGCTCGCTTTCATCGAGCACAGCACACGGGCTAAGGCTCCTCACGCAAAACGCTGTCACTGCAAGCGACATTACAAAGTCGGCAGGCCTTTGAAGCTTCCCTTCTTCGAGCACTGGCCCATCCTGGAAGAGGATGCATGACACCTCTGCCCAGGCTTTGCATTGTTTCTGGTCCCAGAGAGCAGGGACTCTCTACCCAGGGGTCCAGAAACATTTCTGGTGGTGGCTGACTGCCTACAGCCGGTCTGAGACCACACCAGAGTTGGTAGGGACTCGAGGGGCACCTCTGAGGTGCCCGATGGATACATGGTACAATAAGTCCCACACTGGCATCAGTGTGGATTTATTGAGAGGAGTAGTTTTGTACCAAACACTCCTGTATTCAGTGAAGCCATCATATGCTGTGGAACTCAAGTTGTCCAGTTCCCAGCCCATGTACTCTCTATTGCTTCACTGGCACTTACAACATTAGGAAATGGTGCCCAATATTGTAGGAGCATATCCGCTCATGCAGATATGCCCTCACTTTTAGTATAGTGCACCCTGCCTTAGGGCTGTATGGTCTACTAGGGGGTGACATACCTATGCTGCCAGGCAGTGCTAGCTGGCATGGCACCCATGCAGGGTGCCATGTCGACTTTGTCGTTTTCTCCCTCACAGGGGCATTCAGGCTGCAAGGGCATTGGCTTGGTCTCTGTGAGGAGGGTCCCAAGGGACCCACTTCAGCTGTCAGGCCCCTAGGTACCCAGGGTACCATTAACTAGGGACTTACAGGGGGTAGAAGTACCAATTGGTAGTTTGTTTTAGGGACGGAGCACTGGCACAGGGCATCTGGTTGGCAGGGACCCTGCGCACTATATTTGAAACTACAACAAAACCAGGCAAAAAGTGGAGGGCTAACCATGCAAAAGAGGCTTTTTCTAACAGTCAGCGATGTCCCTTGATATGTGCACAAAGCACTATTGTCTGGACAGTGATGTCCGTCGAGAAGGACACTTTGCCCGCATTGTCCTGCAGGACCTTTTGGTTTGACTTCGTTCACAGACCCACCACCTGAGAGGTACTGCTTTGCTATCTATTCAAAAGCTGAGGAATCTAAAGTCAGAAGTTTCTTTCAGAAGAACAAGTTACTTAACTTTGATATCGTTCTTTCTGTTAGAGACACTATCTAACTCCAGATTTCTCACCAACCCTCTTAACCTCCCCATTATGTGAACAGCACTCTTTTCATTTAACATGGTTTCAATTAGAGTTCTGCACTCTACTCACTACTACCAATTTGAAGTTCGGATTCCCCGTCTGCGGGCGCAGGTGGTTCAGAAAGCAATTTATGTCTGCACATATGGTTGATGCCTATCTAGGGTCCTGCAGGTCACTTTCGGAGTGACACAATGTTGGCGCACAGGTTAGTATCTTGCTCATCTTACACATTGGTATTTAGAGTCTAGCAGCCTTGACCCCTTGTAGCTTACCATAACATTTAAAGAAACTATATGGTAATTGCTACAAGGTGGCACGGATGCCTAAAAACTGGGCATCAGTATGGGTCTAGACAGTGGTGAGGCTCTGGCATTTTCAGTAGATTCAGACATAGTCCTCCATCACTATGCATTGGTGCGAACAACTGGCTTCTACAGCATTGTCAACGAAGAATACATTGACATGCCATTTGAAAGTCTTCACCTTTTGGGGAAAAGACTGATGCTTCTGAAAACTTTTTAAACCAAAAAACAGCAAGAGCTTTGGGACTTACTTCTCCCTCTAAATTATTTAGCAAACTGAATAGTAGGTTTAGAGGGCACAGTCACCAGTTTGGGAGACAGACAAAGTAGCAGCCACAGAACTCTGCATTTTTGCATCCGAAAAGGGAATGAGGATCTTCAAAAATCAAGCAATAAACAGACTTCCTTCTCCTCCTCTTGTGTGACATCAAGCCCAAAACCGCTCTACCTCCTCTGTTATATTGGAGCGTGGGAAACCTGCTGGGGGTCACATACCTTATTTTATCATAGTTGCCAGAAGATTAGTTCATATCAGTAGTTTATCAAGAATGCGGCATATCCAGCCTTTATGAGGAGGCCAGCACTAGTTATCCCACACCCTTATTCTTTTCCTATCCGTACATCTTGATGAGGATTTCTGATCTTCAGTTGAGGGGAACCATAGATCCATTGTCACTTTTTAAAAAATGAGAAAGGTGCTGCTTCTGATACTTGCTTCTGCCCAAGGAAGAGGGAGCACTGCATCCTATCTGGACTAAACATATTTATGAAAAAAAACAAGATTCAATATTATATCAGTTTAACAGGTACTTCTTGTTCTTTTAGAACACGATCGGATGGTGCCCCTGGACCTCCAGGATGCCTGCTTCTGTAGTCCAATAGCTCAATCTTTCTGACAGTACCTCACATTTACAGTGGTAGACCAATACTTCCAGTTCTAAATCCTTCACTTCACGTTATCATCTGCCCAGTGAGTGTTCTCTCAAGAATGACAGTTGCCCTGGCTCATCTAAGGAGAAGGGCAGTGGTGGTTTTTTGTTATATAGACAACTGCCTGATCAGATTGTCACCAGATTTCCTGCTAAGCAGCATAGATGTTGTAACCACTTTATTGCGCAAGATGGGTTTCTTGATTTGGAAGAAGTATTCTATGTGTCCATCTAAGAACACCCACTACATTGAAGTGATTCTCGATATCGGTCTCTTGTGTCCTTTTCCTCCTTTAGAGAGAGCGCACAATATTCAGAGCATAGTTTCTTTGATCAAGAGCAACTCCCTTCAGCTAACAAGGAATGTGCTGGAAGTTTTTATCTATTGGCTTAATGCATTTTCCTGGTTCCACAAGCTTGTCTGCATATGAAAACTCTGAACTGCACCTTGCACCTGTAGTTCATCCAGTTTTAGAACTTGAGGTACAAGATCTTTTTCCTCCCCAGCAGTTAATATAACCTGCAGTGGTGGGAACATCACTTCCACCTTTTCAGGGGCAAATTGTTTTGTCCTGCCTGGCCAGACGGTTTAAAAAAACTTTTTATTGATGACAAAAACAGGGTACATCATGATATGGTGTTGCATTTGGCAATGTTAGGACAACATTCACAGAATCAGCAAACATCACATTTACAGCAGACTTTGTTATTATGTTGACCTTTGCCTCTCCTACACAGTAATGACCTACTAGTTCCTGGCGATGGAATGGGTATCAAGCACGGGTGTCGTACATATGTCTCCCCTGTATGAGTTCCACTTGCCCCATATGTCTCCCCTGTATGAGTTCCACTTGCCATGGGTAGGAAGTTGAAGATCACGACCCTCTGCTGCCCCTTGCACAACCATAGCAAAGGAGGTGCTGTTTCCGTGGCAGGCCCCGGGAGAAGGGCAGCTAGTAGGGTGTTTGGGGAGGTGTCCAGACTACTGGCATCCTGGAGTTTATCGTACCAGCTGTCCTCTTGGTAAGGCAGGGCAATCTCATCCCCAGCATCATGCTCCCACTTCTTCAGTCAGCCTCGACTTTTGTATACTATCTTCTCTGCTAACATGCACCAATCCATGTCTTCCATCCAGGCTCGAAGTGCTGGCGCATCAGGTGCACCCCATGCTTTTGCAATGTTGAGCTTGGCAATTGTCATTCCCAGCGTTACCCAGGTCCTTTCTTTTGCTGTTTAAGTCTGTAGCCCCCCATATGTTTAAGAGGCATCATTTAGGCTCTGGCTCCAATCCTATCCCCAACACCTCACCTAAGCAGTGCACAATTGCCCCACAATATCTTTGAATATACACGCAGTCTCAAATTATATGATAAAATGTACCCCGTCTGGCTACATTGTCTCCTACAATTAGAATGTGTCTTGAATCCCATATTGGCAAGAGTTTGTCATGACACGTACGCTCTATGCAATATCCTAAGCTGTACTAATTTGAATCTCGAGGAGATGGCCACCTCCCTAGGGGAGGCCAATGCTTCCTGCCATTCCTCATCATCAAATTCTTCTATATCTTGGGTCTAATGTTCTCGGAGTTGGAGGAGGGGGTCGGGAGAATTGCTAACCAATTTTAGATAGGTCAGAGAGATAGCTTTACGGTCCATATTTGCAGTAAGGATTCTGTCTTCCAGTGGAGAGGATTCAGGGAGCACCCCCCTCCCTTCCCCCCCCCCGGGATGGCCACTTGGAGAGCATGTCTAATTTATAGGTACTAAAATACCCCTGTGGCGACTAAGTCATAGTCTCGCTGTAATGTTGCAAAGGGAACATCTCCTCCTCGTGACCACAGATCTCCCACTCAGGAAATACCTATGAGATCCCATCTATCAAATCCCTTGACTTTCCTCAGGGTTCCCAGCTGTTCAGCATCCCATAGTGGGGTGGCTTGTATTATCTTATTCGTCCACCCCAGGCTTTTATTTACTGCGTGCCAGAGCTGAACTGTGTGTTTAGTGGGCCCCGTAAGCTGTAGGTGTGCTATAAAGTGCCCTCTCATAGCTCCCACGTGATAAGACCAATTTGTCCATTCTATAAGCTGGTTCGTCATAGTCGATGTAAACATTGATTAACCACTGTTAGCTATGCTGCCCAGTAATATTTCTGTATGCTGGAGAGCCTAATACCCCCATCATACCACTCCCTCACTAACTTCTGTGTGGCTATTTATGGGGGCTTCCCATCCCATAGGAGTGCTCTTTGTTCGCTCTCTATGGCTTTAAAATAGGAAGCATGGACTGGATGTGGTGTATTTTGCAATATATATATATAGACATCTCGGGAGTGCCATCATCTTAAACAGGGCAGTGCGTCCCAGTAATGAAAGTGGAAGGGCTCTACAGTATCGCACATCACCTTTTAAGTGTTGCAATGGGGGCAGGCAGGAGATTTCGTTCATAAAACAGGGCGTGATTAGTAGTAATGTATATACTGAGGTATCAGAACCCATCTACGGCCACCGTTGCCTCACATTCTTTGGGTAGAGGAGGAAGTGCTCCCCTCAGCACATAAATAATGGACTTTGCCCAGTTGATAGTATAGCCCGAATATTTCCCGAAGTTAGTCAATATATTTAATACTCCATTTATAGAGGATTTGGGCAATGTGAAGTATAGAAGTATGTCGTCCGCATAAAGGGAAATTCTATCCTCCCAGACTTCCGTCCAGCGCAGACCCCTTATCAGCGGATCTCTACGGATCCATGTTGCCTGGGGCTCGAGTATAAGGGCACGAAGTCGTGCCCTGACTGCCGGAAACTTCATCCAAAGGCTTTGCGAGAGCGGTCTCGAAAGCTGCTCGAGGTCTGGCAGTCGGCTCCGCGCCGCACCAAGCCCCGGTCCCGGGAGAGGTCGAGGGGCCGGACGCGGAGTCCCCACCGTTCGTCGGAATCCAAGTCTTCGCGCTCCTCCGGTAAGTCGAAGCACAAGAAGTCTAAGCGGCGTCATCGCTCTAAGACTTCGCCTCGCCAGTCTCGCGACTCGGCCGAGGCCCCAATCGGCACCGTCCCCGCGGCCCGGGACATGCCTGTAGAGCCGCCCCCGAATTACCCGTTCTTTCCGGGGTCGGGGCGACTCAGGCCGAAATACAGGAATTCCTGTCGGCCATGGCCCGCCTCTTCGGACCTTCAGGTCCCTCCGGTGCGCCTTCGGGCCCCGCAGGCCCTGATGGGGTTGCCCCGGCGCCGCCGTCGACTCCGGTCCCGGCGCCGCTTGTCCCACCAGCCTTCATCCTGGCCTCGGCCCCGGCCTCGATCTTGGCTCCGGTGGTGCCGCAACCCACATCGGCGCCGGTTGACCTAACCACGCCTCCGCCGACGTCCCCGGTGCCGTTCCTGACGCCGTCCGGGGCGCCGGACGACGTCGTTCCCCGGTTCTCTCCGGCTCCGGACATGGAGCCGGACCGACGTCGCCCGACGCCGGTTCCGGCGCCGATGAGACCTTGGGTCCCAAATGTCCCTCCTCCTCCATATTTTGAACAAGAGGAGGACCAGGAGAGCTGGGAGGGGTCTGAGGACCCTCTCATGCAACAGTGTGAGTTTGACCCGGACTGGGTTGAGGAACTTGGAGATGCCAGTGGTCTAGACACCTCCCCTGACACTGGCATGCTGTCTCCTCCCGTGGATACGGAGGAGGGGGCTAATTTTGCAACGGTGTTGCGTAGAGCTGCTGGAGCCTTACATCTCCAGTTGCCTACTGTGGCCGTCAGGGCTAACCTCCTGACAGAAGTGCTTCAGCCGGCGGCTTCCTCTTCGGAGACTGTGCTGCCGTTTAATGATGCACTCACTGACGTTCTTTTGGGTACCTGGTCCAAACCCACCACAGGGGCTCCTGTGGATAGGAACGTGGCCCGACGCCATCGCCCTGCTCCGGGCGACCCCCTGTTTCTCTCCCAACATCCCACCCCTGAGAGCTTGGTTGTCCAAGCCTCTGCCTCCCAAACCGCCTTCCCTACTGCCCCTCCGGATAGGGAATCCAAACGCCTGGACCAATTTGGGCAGAAGGCTTTTCTTCCTCCAGTGCTGGCTTGCGGTCCGTCAACACCGCTTGCCTTTTGGGCCGATATACCCACTCCCTGTGGGATTCGGTGGCGGCTGTTTTGCCGCAGTGTTCTGAGGAGGTCCAGACACTGCTTACCCGCGCCATTGCGGAAGGGCGAGATGCGGCTAAATACACCATCCGTTGTGGCCTTGATACCGCCGACTCGCTGGGCAGATCGCTTGCTACGACGGTGGCGCTCCGTCGCCACGCCTGGCTGAGGACAACTGGTTTCTCGGGTGATGTCCAGAATACACTCATGACCATGCCCTTTGATGGAGTCGGTCTTTTTGGTTCAAAGGCAGACCATGCGCTGGAGCGGTTTAAGGACTCACGGGCTACGGCCAAGTCCCTGGGCCTTTCTGTTGTTTGCCCTCCGCTCAGCTCTGCTTTTCGCCCCTTTCGTGGCCACGGAAGGGGCGCCCAGTCACGTCAGATGCCCAGCCACCGGCCCGCACAGGAAGCGTCTACGCGTGGCCGAGGACGTGGATACCGCCGTGGCGGTTCGGGCAACCAGCGTGCGGGTCAGGCCACCACCTCCAACCCGTCCGCGGCCTCCAAGTCCTCCTAGTCCCTCCTTTCCGGTGCACGGCACGCCAGTAGGGGGCAGGGTCCGCCATCACCTTCACCACTGGCATCCCATCACCTCGGACAGGTGGGTCTTGGACATTGTCCGAAGGGGCTACTCCCTCCCCTTCGAGACCACCCCCCCAGCCATGCCACCTCAATTCCACCGCATGTCAGGGGATCACTTGGTACTTCTACAGAAGGAAGTCACGGCCCTCTTGGCCAAGAGAGCCATCGAGCATGTTCCGACCCCAGAAGTAGGTCGTGGTTGCTACTCCCACTACTTCCTGGTGCCCAAAAAGGACAAGGAGGACATGCGTCCTATCTTGGACCTCCGGAACGTCAATCGCTTCCTCCGGAAGGAGAAGTTCAAGATGCTCACCCTAGCTCAGGTCTTGACTGCCCTCGACCCTGGAGACTGGTTGGTAGCGTTGGACTTGCAGGACGCTTATTTTCACATCCCCGTCCTGCCGGCCCATCGGCGTTACCTGCGGTTCACGGTAGGCCTCGAGCATTTTCAGTTCACCGTGCTCCCCTTTGGCCTTACAAGTGCCCCTCGGGTGTTCACGAAAGTGATGGCGGTGGTCGCAGCTCATCTGCGCCGGGCAGGGGTTCCAGTCTTCCCCTACCTCGACGACTGGCTGCTGAAGGTGGGCTCGTCCCAGGCAGTCGTCTCCCACCTCCAGACTACGGCCGAACTCCTGCACTCGCTGGGGTTCTCCATCAATGTGCCGAAGTCGCATCTGATTCCTTCTCCACAGCTCCTTTTCATCGGAGCAGTTCTGGACACGACGCAGTTTCGGGCCTATCCTCCCGAACGGCGAGTCCGGGATATTCAGGCTATGATTCCAATCTTTCAGCCTTTATCCTGGGTTTCGGTACGGATGACCCTGAGGCTTCTGGGCCTCATGGCCTCCTGCATCCTGCTGGTCACTCATGCCAGATGGCATATGCGGGCTCTGCAGTGGGACCTGAAGTTCCAGTGGGCGCAGCACCAGGGCAACCTGTCCGATCACGTCCAGATCTCGGAGGGGACTGCAAAACAATTGCAGTGGTGGCTCTCGAACCGGCAGTGGGTCATGGGCAGATCCCTCTCCCTTCCCCAGCCAGAGCACACAGTTGTGACGGACGCGTCCCTTCTGGGATGGGGCGGTCACATGGGAGAGGCGGAGATCAGAGGCCTCTGGTCTCCGGGCGGAGTCTTGGCTCCATATCAACCTTCTGGAGCTCCGGGCGATCCGACTTGCACTCAAGGCATTCCTTCCCTCTGTCAAAGGGAAGGTAGTGCAGGTGTTCACAGACAACACCACCGCCATGTGGTACTGCAACAAACAAGGCGGGGTGGGGTCTTGGACCCTTTGTCAGGAGGCTCTGCGCCTCTGGACATGGCTGGAACATCAGGGCATGTTCCTGATGGTTCAACACCTGGCAGGTTCCCTGAACGCCAGGGCGGACGAACTCAGCCGCAGGTGCATGATGGATCACGAATGGCGTCTTCACTCGGAAGTGGCGCAAGGACTCTTTCTACAGTGGGGAGAGCCTTGGTTAGATCTATTCGCCACCGAAGAGAACGCGCAATGTCATCAGTTCTGCGCGTTGGAATTTCCAAGGCGGCACTCGCTCGGCGACGCTTTTCGTCACGAGTGGAGTTGCGGTCTATTGTACACCTTTCCGCCTATACCACTTCTACCCAGAGTGTTGAAGAAGATTCGGCACGACCGGGCCCAAGTCATTCTTGTGGCTCCGGACTGGGCTCGAAGAGTTTGGTATCCCGAGCTACTCAGTATGAGCGTAGATCCCCCGATCCGTCTGCCTCTTCGGGAGGATCTTCTGTCGCAGCAGCAGGGGACGGTCCTCCACCCGAACCTGTCCAGCCTCCACCTGCTTGCGTGGAGATTGAGCGGTGGCAGTTGATTCCTTTCGACTTGCCTCCCGAAGTTTGTGATGTGATTCTGGCAGCCAGGCGTCCCTCCACTAAGGTGGTATACGCCTGCAGGTGGAACAAGTTTGTGGCATGGTGCACAGCAAAGGCTGTGAATCCCCTTTCTGCCCCTCTCTCTGAGGTTCTCCTGTTCCTTCTTTCCCTGGCCCAACAGGGTTCTGCCCTGGGTACCATCAAGGGCTATCTTTGTGCCATCTCGGCCTTCCTCAGGCTTCCTGATCAGCCCTCCCTTTTCAAGTCCCCTGTTGTTAACAGGTTTCTAAAAGGCATTACACACCTCTTCCCTCCTGTTCCGTTTGTGATGCCTCAGTGGGACTTGAACTTGGTTCTTACCTTTCTTATGTGCGCTCCCTTTGAGCCTCTACATAACTGTCCTCTTAGTCTTCTGACTCTGAAGACTGCCTTTCTGGTGGCCGTCACCTCCGCTCGGCGGGTGAGTGAGCTCCAGGCTCTATCATGTAAACCTCCCTTTCTGGCTGTCCATCCAGACAAGGTTGTTCTTAGGACGCGTCCGTCCTTCTTGCCAAAGGTGGTTACTGCCTTCCACATTGGGCAGACCATCACTTTGCCCACCTTCTTTCCGCCTCCGCATCCCTCCAGAGAGGAAGAGAGGCTCCACCGTCTGGACCCAAAACGTGCGCTTTCCTTTTACATCGACCGCACACGCCATTTCCGGGTGGATGACCAGCTCTTTGTTGGCTACGTGGGCGCCAAAAAGGTCGGGCGGTGCACAAGAGAACCATCTCCCGCTGGGTAACCTTGTGTATCAAAGCCTGCTATTCTTTGGCTCAGAAGGAGCCTCCTGTTGGGCTGCGTGCCCATTCCACCAGGGCAACGGCTGCTACCACGGCTTTGGGCCGCGGTGTTCCGCTGCGGGATATCTGTCAGGCAGCTACGTGGGCCTCGCTGCACACGTTTACAAAGCATTACTGCCTTGACAGTCAGGTCCGGAGGGACGGCTTCTTTGGCCGTTCTGTCCTCCAGGACTTCCTTGTCTGATCTTTGTTCGCAGACCCACCACCGGGGTTGGTATTGCTGGGGTATCTATTCTAAGGTAAGGAATCTGTCACTAACGTGTCTCTTTCAGATGCACAAGTTACTAACTTGTGTAACGATATATCTGTAAGAGACAGTAGTTAGTGACAGATTCCTTACCGCCCACCCATCCTCCCCGTTCTGCGAACTGATTTCTAGGGTTAAGGACATCCCTTTCAGGGCCCTAGTATTTTTCAGACACCTATGTCAGCTTCTTGCATGGCTCAGCGTTCCTGGCGCGGAAAGTCGTGTACAGAACTGACGTCAGCGCGCAGGGGCGGCGTCTAAGTACTGCCCGCGACGACATCCCGGCGACCACGACGCCGACGACGGACGCGGAGCCGCACGACGCCGCCTACCGACGCGCAAGGGTACTGCTACGCAAAAAACTTTCCGGATCCAGCCTGACGCCTGGGGATATTCTAAGGTAAGAAATCTGTCACTAACTACTGTCTCTTACAGATATATCGTTACACAAGTTAGTAACTTGTGCATCTAGCCTTGGCTGCTTCAGTGACTAGGTCTTTATATTCTTTCTTTTTTATACTCGGGGTATGCTTGATGCTTCCTGACTCGTCCCACTTCAATTCACCCTCTAGCTGCAGAATGTCGTTCTCTAGTCTGTCTAATACAGTACGCTTCTCCTTCTTGACACTCGTGGTCAAGGAAATGGCTTGTCCTCTCACAACTGCCTTAAAAGCTTCCCAAAGGGTCAGCGCAGACTCCATCGACCCGTCGTTGTCTTGAAAGTAGTGCTCTATTACCTTCTTCATACCCTCCCTCACCACTGGTATTTTAAGGCACCATGGGTTAATAGGCACTATCCTCCCAGACTGCGGCATACCTGCCGCATTTGAGAGCCCATATAGGTGAATGATCTGAGATATCCCTCGCCAAATGGCGTATCTCCTTAAATCATGCTACCTGATCGGCCACAGTGAGTACTTCGTCTATTCTAGAGATACTATTATGTAAGTCCGAATAGAATGTGAAGTGTTGCGTATCGTGGTTGTGAATTCGCCACACGTCGACGAGTCCCATGGCTGCAAGGAATTCGTTAAAGCGTGAAGGTGTGCGTTGCGGGTCGCGCTATGGGGTGGGGGGGTAATGGCCCATCAGCCCGGACATGGTTGCATTAAAGTCTCCCCAAATAACGGGTGTTTTGTTGCTACATGCTTACTGCTACTGTTGAAGGTGCTTGGAGTCATCGTTTGGACGTTGTTTCACCGGGCTCAGTGCCGCGTTCTGCCACTCCAGTGAGTCCCTCACAGCCTCCCAGACTGCCACTGCAGATGCGTTGAGGGAGTTTCAGACCGATCAAAACCCCTTCGGTATTGGTCTCCTCGAACTCACTGTCTCTGGGGAGAGCCAGCGGCCTCTCCCTCTTTGTCCAGTAATCCGGCTCTCAGCCCAGGTCGAGGGGCGTCTTCTCCACTTGATGTACTGCGGTGTGTCACTCTCAACCGCTCCGTTCACAGCCTTGGGATCTCCGCAAAGGCTTCAACCAGGCAAACAATGTGGGCAGCGCTGTCCTTTTGGCTCAGTCAGTGTCCGGTGTGCCCGGCACCTCTTAGTGGTTACCCCCCTGCTGAATTCTGTACTCCGGGTCCCACTCTCAGGTCCTTGCTCCGCCAGAACCAGGATGGATGGGCCGATCGGTGGCCAACCCCCGCCTTTACGCTGCCGGAGCCCCTGCTCGATCTCTCTATGGTGCCTGTATCCTCACAGCCGACCCCTCTCCCCGGATCCTCCGATTCACTCCCCCATGGAGGGGTGGAAGGCTGCTTTCAGGGTGCAGGCTGCCACCCGTCCGCGGCCCCCCCAGTTCCCTGCATTCGGTCGCTGTGCCCCCAAGGCGTCACCTCTGCAAGGCCCACGGCCTGGCCCCCTAATAGAGTCCGATGCGTAGGGTTATCAGTAGACCACAACTAACCTCGCCTTCGCCAGTATCATGGAGGGTGGGTGATTTGTCCTCGAAGTCAGCACAACCTGGCCAGGGCTCAGCCGCTCACTGCAGGTTCTCTGATTTTCGGATTTTGTAGCGGATTATTAGGGGGTAGATCGGTGGAGTGTCGGAGCCTCTCTAGCTTGCTGCTATCTTCGGCGCTCGGCCATGCCCCCCCTGCCTGGCTAGCCTTGACGGTAATGATAGATGCTTTGCTTCTGGGATGGAAGGCCCATCTATCAGACCTCTTTTTCAGTGCCTGATGGTCTCCTCAGCAGGCGTGTCTTTGTGTCTACCTCTTGGTATTGAGGGCAATCCGTTTGCTTGAAAATTGTTTCTTCCTCTCCTGGAGTAATTGGCAGAGGGTAACAGATTCATATAGACAGGCAGGATAACTGTAATATGTTATCTGAATAAACAAAGTGTAGAATAAAGACACCTCATCACGGAAGCTCTGGAACGTCAGCACTGGGCTGTAGTCTGAAAAACTGGTTTGTCAGTATCTAATCTAGGTGTGCAAGAGCAACCAACCGCAAACTTCCTAAGCAAGCATACCACAAATGAAGGCCCAACCACATGTAATTATTACGGTTTAGCATTAATTTGGCCCTTCAGAGTTTGACTTCTTAGACATCCAAAACACCCATAGATGCTAGCTGTTCTAGTTTCTGGAGCTCTCCTTGAGACTTTCCGAGGAGATACTCTATTTCTGGGTTGGTAGCACTAGCTACATTATGCACTTACTCCTTATGCAAAGTGATCAACATCATAACCTCTCACAAAGCACACCTGCTCCTCATTGACCCAGATTAGCCTTGCTGTCTGTGGTATCTGGGTGTTCCTGAGGCGTTCTGTGGCCTTTTAACCTTAAGTAGATCTTTAAACCTAGGACAAGGGTTGTTGTTTTATCCCCTTCTCAACACCTTTAATCTTCATGCTTGAAACCTTAGAGGCTAGAAGAGTGAGTTGTATGACAAATGTGCTCTTCTTTCCCAACTAATTTCTATGAAAATGGATTACTTTGTCATATGAAGCAGTCATTTCTTCCTAATTTAGTGACAGAACTGTGTGTAAGTTAAAACCTATGTTCGTGCATGTGTAGCTATAGATACACATGCTGTGCATACTCCTGCCATCTAGTGTTGGACTAAGACGTGTGCAACTTGTTTTTCTTCGTATTACTGGTAAAGCTTCATTGTTGGATTGTTTCTTTCCGATTTTGACCTCTGCATCAGGCCGCCCCTCTGCAGCTGGTGGTGCAGTTTTAGTACTCACCTGACCTCTGGTCCTTGCTGACGTTTGGGTCTGAAGACTGTATTTGTAAGTGCTTTACTTACCTGGTTAACCGTGATGTTGTTTTCCCCATAGGATAACATTGAACTGTTCTGAAAAGTCGATTTTTCAAAGTGAAAAGTATTTTTATTTAAAAACGTACCTACCTTATTACGAAGATCTTAGTCTTAAAATAAAGTACAAACAAAGTATAATTTTCAAAAATTTATCTGGATCTCCTTGAGTCATGTGTCCATTATTGATCACTGTTGTGCAATAAATGTCTTAGACTCCTCTGTGCTAGGCCTAAGTCTGCTAGCCCACACTACCATTAATAGAGCACTTTGTGTTTTACTTTGAGCCCTGTGCACTTTTGGGGAACCAATGGACTCTGTGTAAGGTATTACCACCTAGTGGCAATATCATATACAGAGCCAGCTTCCTAAAGCTCCCCAGAATCCTTGGGGGAGGATTAGCACTGGACCAGTACCTCACTTTGGCTCAGACCAACCTCTGGGTGGTCATTCCCAAGGAGACAGTCAAGGGGGAGGTCTTTATTGACTACCACCTTTCTCCAACTAAGGGATTCCGCTATTTCTAGGGGCACTACAGCCACAGGCTTAACTGTGGCCTCCCCTGGGATAGCCCTTACTCTTTTTGTCTCCCCTGGGACATACTGGTTTGAGAGTACCAACCTGTCATGCACCATAGTGTGACTGACACAGGTATCTCTCAGGGCAGTGACTGGGATTCCATTCACCAGTAGGTGGTGGAAGTGTCTACTCCCCTCTGGAATCTCCAACTCACCTTTTGGGCCCACTTTCTAGTTAAAGGCTAGGAGGACCTCCTCATCAGGAGAACTATCACCATAGGCTACACTGGTAACTCCTGGAGCTACACTAGGGCTTTGTTTCTTAGGACAGCTTGGGTCCTTGGTGTGGTGTCCTGTCTTTTTACAGTTGTGACACCATGCTCTATTGGTATCCCAATTCTTACCTGGTACCCAGTTTTAGTTTGTGAGGTGTCTTTGGGCCCACCCTCCTGGACAAGTTTTTTGGGGGGCTACCTGGGACTCCTTATTTTTATCTTTAGAATGTTCACCCTCTTTCCCCTGGGGAGGTTTTGTAACGCGTTTCTTTTGACCCAGTGGTCTGCCTTCTTTCCCAATGTAGGAAAGTAGGATCTGCTTCTTATGGTTACCCCCACTTTTTGTTTGATGTGATGCTGTTTTTGACTAGTCTGACTGGGATCCTGCTAATTAGGACCCCAGTCTATCTTCTTTCTCCTTAAACTGTTGTGTTATGTACTTGGGTACACCCCAGATTGGATACTGGGGTACCCTTGTCAGTCCCTAGTATATGGTACCCATGTACCCAGGGCATAGGTACCCCAGAGGTCTCCCATGGGCTGCAGCATGTATTATGCCACCCATGAGAGACCATTCAAAATGGAACTACAGGCCTGCCATTGCAGCCTGTGTAAGTTGGTGCATGCACCACTTACAAAAGATATAGGTTTACCATATCTACGGGTCACTGCACTTAAAACCTATAAGTCACCCCTCTAGCAAGCCTTTACAATCCTGAGGGCAGGGTGCTTGGTTCTAAGTGAGAGGGTGCCCCTGCATGAGCAGGACACCCCTGCAGCCTGCGGAGTCTATTCTCCTGGGTTGCCAGTGAAGCAGGCATATACTAAAATAGAGGGGCATTACGTGACCTCGCGATGACCATCTCGAAAACGGCTGCAACAAACCCCAACGGGTTTGGTGTCAAACATGTTGGAATCATACCCCCAAACCGTTACCGGTGTGGGAGGTATGATTCCACCCACCGGTAGAGCCCTCCATTAGGCTCTGTGTTCTCGGTGCCAGCCTTCTAGTCCCAGACAGCACAAAATGGTTGCTGCCGACCAGAGACACATTTCTGCCCTCCTGCTGCTGAGCCAAGCTCGAGCAGGGGAAGGCAGAACAATAGGCATCCGGTCACAGGGAGGTGTGACCACCACCCCAGACAGGATTTAGTGTATTAGGGCTGGGTGGGTGCGCTTGCCAGCGCCTGGAAGTCTGCATGAGGGGCACATTTGGTGTCCCTGTGCATAGTCCAGTTCAAACCAGTCCTGGGAGCCGTTGGCTCCCACTCTGGCGCAAAACTGGACAAAGGACATGGGAGTAACCTCCCCCTGTCCAGACCCTCCCCTTGGAGGGTCCCCTGAATCTTCCAAACCCTCTACTTAGGGTACTTAAGGGCTTACCTGGATGTAGGTCCCCAGATTCGTCGTGGACAAGATTCAGAACTGAAACCACTGCACTTCTACCGTCTGGGCACGCTGGACTTCGTTTGGGCCTGACTTTGTCTCCCTTTCAGTCTGCTGCATCGTCCGTGCCTGTGCACCGTACAGGATCCGTGCAGGACCTGTGGAGCATCCAAGACACTTGAAGATAATCTTCCTTGAAGTGAAGGAGTCACTTCCCTGCATTCCCAGGCACCTCAACAATGCTGACCGGCCTGCTGATCCCGAGCTCCTGCGGACTCTGAAGGGATCAACAACACAGGTGGTGGTTATCTATGTCTCCTGAGGCCCGAGCGGCCCTCTCACCAAGTCTGAGGTCAGAATCCCTCGTGGGGGCTGCATTAACCGAATCCCTGTGCACTGCGTACTTTTGCAAGTGCATATGCTTGTTGGCAACTCTGCGACAAGTGCATTGGGCTCCAAGTAGCCCCAACCTCCGGCAACTTCTTGCACCAAGATCTTCAGCCACACAGCCTCGTGGGCACCGTGGCCTGCTCCTTTTGGTGAGCTGCTCGAGGTCCTCTCACGATCCCTGTGCCTCCGGCCCGTGGGTCCAATTGAGGGTCATCTGTGTTTTCCTTGGGCTCCCCTGATTGCTCGGGCCTGCCCTGACTCCCCTGCTTGTGAGTCTCCTGGACCTTGCTGGTCCCAACTGTGCACCTTCTTGATTTTCTGTGTGGGTTGCATTTGCCAAGGCTTGTTGGTGCTCCCGCCACACACCGACCCCTCAGCACTCTACATCCTTCGTGGGACAGCTCGCATCCGAGTCCTGGTCGTCCTCAGCGTCGTCTGGTCCTCGCAGCTGTAGAGTCAAGGTCACCGTCATCCTTCCTGAAGCACCAGACATCGGAGGGCATTCGTCTTCCAAGTCTCCTGGTCACCCCTGAGTGACATAGACTCTGTCCCCTCTGCTTTCAGGTACTCCTCGTCAAGAATCCACAATTGGATTCCTCCGGACACTTTCTCCTCTTCCAGCAGCGGCACTTTCCTGAAGTCCTCCATTGGGTTCGCCGGCGGTTTCCGACGCCACTTCACACTTATCCACACGGCTTCCCTGGGATAGGTAACTTGGGTACCACGGTATCCACGGGTGGTGTGGCCCTCCAACCTTCTGTTTTCCACGGGGTTTCTTCAGGGTCCACTGGGAAGGGTCCCTAATCTTTAAAATTCCAACCGCGAGTTGCACATAGACTTGTACGGAGCATGCAGTCGTGTTGACACTCTGCACACGCTCTCCGTGGGGTCCCTATCTACTCACCTTGGGTGGTTCTGTGGGTCCCCATCAATTCTACGTCCTCTCAACAGTGTCTTGACTCGAGTCGTGGTTCTTATACCACTTTTTTACTATATGGTTTGGTCCCCCATGGGGCCCACTGTGTATTAGTGCTATTTACTGTGATTTCTTTGCTAAAGTATTGTGTGCTTTATGTCTATCTCCATGTAGGAGATACTGTAACGTACTAGAGAGTGTTATATAATAAATACATATTTTTATACGTACTTTGGGTGGTTCCTTTTCATTTAATCTATACTATAAGATTGCATTCTGGTAAAACAAGCTGCTTTACACTCCTTCAAGACTAAGCCTGAAGGCTGCTCTCCACAGCTACCACTTGGATAGCTTTCTAAGGTTGTTTGAGACCTCTTAAATCGCCATAAGGGTTGTCTGGACTGGTGCAAGGTGCCCACTTGCATTAGTGGACATATACCAGGATAGCTTCTCACACCCAATATTTGGAGAGAAACTGGACCTAGGTCTACCAGATACCGATGCAACGTTTCATTAATGCAATTACTCAACAAGTATTCTTTTATAAACAGATTATAAATCCCAGCATAGTCCTGCACTTCACTTCCAGCTAACCAGTCATCTAGTGTTTTCACTGAGTAGTCTATGAAGTCAACCCAGGACTAACTCAAGGTTTTGTAAGCCCCCCTGAATCTAATTATATATTCCTCAGTGGTGAGTCCAAAGCCCTCAATCAGGGTACCCTTCATGAGGTCGTAGTTCTCGGCATCTGCACCAGTAAGGGTCCGGAGTCTGTCCCTGCAGTTACCAGTGAACAGTTCCCAAAGCAATGCTTCCCAGTGCAACGACTCCACTTTTCTTATTCCACAGCCCTCTCAAAGGCTGTGAGACATTTTGTGATATCATCACCTTCCTAATATTTGGGGACCATCCCTTTGGAGATTTTAGGGTCACAAGAATTCTCTCTGTCCCTAGGTATTATATTTCTGCCACCATTTATGGGTATTCTACCCAATTCTGCTCTTTATTTTTCTAGAGCTAAGAGCTTAGCCTGTAGGGCTAGTCTTCTATTCAGCCCTGCTAAAAGGATGTCTTCTTCATTGAGGCTGTCCTCCATGTCACTTGGTGTGCCTGTCCCACTTTTGTGAGATCTAGCTACCCTAAATGTTACTTTTGGGAAGATGGGTGCAGGGCCCACATCATCTCTACGTAGGTGAGGTGGATGTGAATTGACCCCCTAATCCCTACTTTCTCCTTCAGGGAGGTCATCCCCTTCAGAAGGGTGTTCCTTTGCCTATTCTGCCAAGAGCTCCTGCAGCTTAACCTTGGTAGGATTGGAACCAGTTTTTATTTTTTTTGTTTGTAGAGGGTTCTTAGCTCCTTCCATTCAAGATGAAGGTAAGGGGTCAGATTGAGTTCCACAACCATTTCATCAGCACCTTCCATTATTTTACTAATAGTTGTGGCCTTTTTGAAAGGACTGCAAAAACTTCCAAGTACTTTTCCCCTAACTAAAGTAGACTTTTTAAACTTTGAAAATATTAAAGGGGCTTAACCAAGGCCCTCGTAAGACTTTTAAAAATTTGTAGAAAGTGTCATTCCAAAAAATACAGTGAATCTAAAGGCAATTTTTGGATTGTAGTTGTGTGTTCACTTATTGTCAGAGTGGTCCAGCAAATGCAAAGTCGTATACCCCACCGCTGATCCACCAGTGTAGGAAGCTGGCTCTGTATATACTATACCGAAGTAGGGTATATTGTGCACTGAGTCCAGTGGATCCCCAGAGGCTTACAGAGGCAATTCTAAAAGCTCTGTTTGTGGTAGTGTGGTCAAGCAGTAAGGTTTATCAGACGGCTGTGTTAAGTATTTGTTGTACACACTCAGGCAAGAAATGATTACATACTCTCAAAGACTGAATCCCAAACCAATTGTTTTGTATAAAAAGTTATTATTTTATTTTAGAACCAAGTGGAACTCAGTTGCAGGTAAGTAACAGTTTCAAGAGTAGTAATACTTTTCAAAATGCATCAGGAAGTGTCTTTCAAAGGCAGTAGGAATAGTTTACAGTATGCGAATTGTTTTTGTGTTGTCAATCAAAAACAGTAGCAAACTTAGCAGTTGTAAAAGATACAGTTAAATGCAATAGGAGAAATGCAATGCAATCCTATGAAAGGAGAACAGTTATAGGCATTAACAGATAAGTACACAACTTACTCTTCCAGTCTTCGAGGGTTTAGACCAACACTGGGCAAGGTTCTGTTTAAGGTAGGTACTGCACCACCAGCGGCCCTGGGGCGGCTGGGTGCAGAGGTCACTGAGCCCAATGTTAGTCAATGGAGACTGGGAGGACCCACAAGAGGTGCGGTTTGCAGGTAGGTACCCGTGGTTTCAGGTCAAAGGCCCCAGGGGTTAAAGTGAGCACAGGTGTGCACAAGGCAACACCAAAGCTACATCACCAGCGGCACAGGGGCGGCCGGGTGCAGGGTGCAAATCACCATCTGGTGCCCAATGCTCTTCAATGGGGAATCTCGGTCGCACAAAGAGGCTACAGGCTCGGACCAGGAGGCTGGGTGAAGGTGACCACCGGCAGTGCAGGTAAGTTGAGATGTCGAAGGAGGGCTGGGCACCGTTGGCTGGGCTCCCCAAAGTCGGGGTGGAGGATGCAGGGGTGCCCTTTGATGTCAGATTTTCTTTATTGGAGCCAGTCGCAGTCAAGGGGCCCTTCAAGATGAGGCTGCAGGCGTCTTCATGGAGTCCAGGAGAGGTCAGCCACCGTTGGAGTAGAGGTCAGGATCGCTAGGGAGACTTCACTGGACAGGTGAGCCACTCAGACTCGGGCCGTGGGCGTCCGGTGCAGCGTGGGCAGGGGTCACGGATCTACTTGAATCCGGAGTCCTTGAAGTTGGAGTTTTCTGGACAGGGCCGCTGTCCTCGGGAGATCTGGTCTTTGTTGAAGACTGGCAGTCTTCCTGGGGTTCTTGGAAGTGGCTGGCCACAGGACAGGTGTCATCTTCTTCGCAGGCTCTTTCACCTGGAGACAGGCCGGTAGGGCTGGGGCCAAGTCAGTCATTGTCTTCAAGCTCTGCTGCACCGCGTCTTCTTTGTAGGTTGCAGTAATCTGTTTCAGGGGTGCCCCTAAATACTGAATTTAGCATGTATTACAGGTAGTGGCAGCAGGTGGCCAATGTGCTACTTGCCTTTTAGGGTGGCTACACCCTTAGTATGTCCCCTTCTTTTCAGAAGGGAGCATCCCCTAACCTGACTGGCTAAAATCCTTCCATTCAAGATGGAGGATATTCTGAGGAGGGTGTCACCTTGGTCCAGGGCACCTTAGGGTGGTCCTGGCAGAGAGGGGACCCACCTCTCCTGACTACTAATTTTCCTGCCAACCTTGCTGCAAGAAGTGGGGATTGGTCAGGGGGTCGGGCATCTCCAATAGTTGGAGTGGCCCTGGCTAGCATATCAAAGGGCAGGAAGCCTTTGATCTCACTGCCCTGAATGCTGTTCCTGCTTGGGGGGTAGGTGAGAAGCACCTCCACGCCAAGCGGGCTTTTTTCCTTACCCTCGAGAGCACAAGGGCTCCCACCTCAGGGGGTCAGAAACCTGTCTGTGTGTGGCAGGCTGGTGCAGACCAGTCAGCTGCACACTAGTGGGTTGGTCGTTTTTCAGGGGGCATCACTAAGATGCCCTCTGAGTGCATTTTATAATAAATCCAACACTGGCCACAAAACCCCGGAAACACGTGTGAGAAAGTGCCCTCTTTCTTGCACGGTATGCCCCCACTTTTTGCTGAATTGCTGATGTGCTTTGACGGAGTGTGCCCTGGGCTCCTGCCAATCAGGTTCCCAGGGCCTGTGTTCCTTCCCTAAAAACTGCATGGAAGCCTAAAACCCAATTGGCATCTCTGGCCACAGGTAGGCCCCTGGTAAATGGTACCACAGGTACCCAGGGCACTGTGACCAGAGAAGGCCCCAAGGGCTGCAGCACTTATTGTGCCACCCTTAGGGGCCCTGTACCCTGACACACACACACTGCCTTTGCAGGCTGCGTGTCTTGGTGCAGAACAAAGTGAAGAGTCGACATGGCACACACCCTGTGTGCCATGCCCACAAACCACTGCCCTGGCATACATCAGTCACCCCTCTAGCTGGGTGCCCTATGCCAGTGGTGAGGGTACAGGTGCATGAGCCCTGTACCCCTACAGTACCCAGGTCCATTCCTGGGCACTGTAAGTGCAGTGCTGCCATTAAGAGTATATGGTGCTGGGAGCTTGTCAACACGAACTCCACCGCACCATAATGGCTGCACTGAAGACTGAGAAGTTTGGTATCAAACTTCTCAGCACATTAAACCCACACTGATGCCCGTGTGGGATTTAATGTAAAATGCACAACAGAGGGCATCTTCGAGATGCCCCCTGAAACTCGACCAACTCCCAATGACCTGACTGAGTGGCTGCCGAGGCTGCCACCACCAGACATGTTTCTGGACCCCTGGGTCGGGACCTTGCCGCTCTCGGGGGCCTGAAACAATGCACATCCTGGGACGAGGTGCCAAGCCTCCTCCCCAGGATGGGCAGGGTTCACGAAGGAGAAGCTTCAAAGGCATACCGCCTTTGTGAGCCTCTCCAGACCACTTGCTGTACTCAGCAACTGGTCCCCACTGGTTCTACCCCCACTTTGGGCGGGAGACCCGGCGGGAAAAACAAAGTGAGGAAGAGAGGTGTGCCCACCTCTGCCAACTCCACCCCTAAGGTGGGGGAGGCGAGGTGAAGCACAACCTCGAGTCCCCGCCATCTTGAGGATGGGGGACCCAGCCAACCAAGGACAGGCTCCTGCCCCCCTCCCACTGGAGAGTGGCAGAGTAGGGGGTGTACCCACCCCAGGGAAGGGACCCATTGGTCCCTGCCCTTTACCTACCTGTAACGCCCCTAAATTCAGTATTTAGGGGCACCCTGAACCTTCCTTCCTCAGATCCAGCGACAACAAGAAAAGGAAGAAGGACGAGAAGCCGTGCAGAGCTAACAAGAGGACGACGCCCACTGACTTGGCCCCAGCCCTACAGGCCTGTCTCCCCTCGAACCTGCTCCTGCAAAACCCCGGCGTGTCCAGCGGCCAGCAACCTCAAAAACCCCGGAGGACCTGCCTGCCTTCACTTTCCAAGCTGTTTCTCCCGTGAACACCGGACGTGTTTGAACTGCAGCTTCTGGTGCCAGCCAGGAACCGTGAATCCCGCACACTTTGCACCCGCCGAATCCGGCCCGAGCTCGAGTGGGCAAATGCCCAGAAGAGGTCCCCCCGGCGATCCTGACCTGAGATCCGACGACCCCTGACCTGCCTCAAGCCTCCTGACGACGCCTGCTGCCTCAATCCAGAAGACCCCACCCTCCTACCGCGACCAGAGCGGGTAAGAAAATCTGACGTCCCAAGGCACCCCTGCACCCGACGACCCACTGCCTTGTGTGCCCAAACCAACGGTGCCTAACCAACCCTCTACATCCCAACTTACCCCTCGAAGTGGTGGTAGCTCCTGGAAGATCCTCGTCCCTGAGCCTGCAGTGTTTCTTTGTCCCGGAGAATCTCCATTGAAATCAACAGGGCACCCGACCTCAAAACAGCACCCTGCACCCGGCCGCCCTAGTGCCGCTGAGGGTGCCCCTTTGGTGCTAACTTGGTCCCCAACGTGCCCTGAGCTTAACCCTAGGAGCTTTGCTCCCACAACCCCGTGGCCTGCTTGCCAGCAGCCACCAACCGGAGTGCCCATATCCTCCATAGGATAACATTGGGCCTCAACACTCTGCACCCGGCCGCCCTAGTGCCGCTGAGGGCGCAACAACAGTGCATCACTGACCCTGGGAGACCCCCGAGTCTAACCCCAGAACCCTAACTCAAAAGACCGATTACTTGCCTTGAAACCGATAACTCATTTTTCCTCATAGGATAACATTGACACTTTTTCTTCCAAAAAGTTTCTAAGTGTCGACTTTTGAAAACTACAAATATTCCTTAAAAATCAGCCGAATAACCAAAACGCATTTTCTCAACTGTTTTCAGGAAATGTCCCAGTGTTGAATCTAGGATCCAGCACTGAGTAACAAAAAGTATCGATAACCTAACTTACCTGCTAAGTGAATTTCCTCCCATAGGATAACGTTGGTGATTCTATGTGAAAAAGTTTCTAAGTGTCAACTTTTGAAATGCAATAATATTCTTTAAAAATCGTACAAACTACGAAAACGTAATTACTTACCTGTTTTAAGTAAAGGTCCCAGTGCTGAATCTAGGAGTCCAGCACTGGATTACAAAAGTAACGATACAGTAACATACCTGCGGATCGAATTTCCTTCCATAGGATAACATTGGTGGCTCTAGGTCAAAAAGTTTCTAAGTGTCCACTTTTGAAATGCAATAATATTCGTTAAAAATCGTACCTTTAACCAAAACGCATTTACTCACCTGTTTTCAGGAAATGTCCCAGGGCTGAATCTAGGATCCAGTCCTGTGTTAGCAAAAGTAATCTGAAAAGTAATTAACTGCATTTTACTTAAAAAGCCCATTCAATTGAATGTACTATACCTGCAATGTGTTGCAAACTGCTTACTTAAAACTGTAACCAAAACCAGTACAAGTTACACTGCAATTTTGAACTGTGTTCATACAAGTAATTTACTACTTAAAAGTATTTTTATGCTTACCTGTGCCAGGCTTGCTTGGTTCTAGAAATAAAGCAACAGTATATTTTTTTATACTAAACAATTGGCCTAGAGTTCAGTTCTTGAGTGTGTGGTTTCATTTGCTGACTGAGTGGGTACATCAAATGCTTTACACTGTCCTCTGATACTGCCTTACTGCTCGACCAAGCTACCACTTTAGAGAGTAAGGTTCGATCTAACTTTAACCTCTGCCAAACCTCTGGAGACCCTTGGACTCTATACACACTGTACCTCACTTTGGTGCAGTATATATAGAGCCAGTTTCTTACAACAAGCACCACCTACAAAACAGCCACCACAGCACACCACCAACTCATCAAATACACAAAGAAGAATTTCCTCCAAGACATAATAGTCCCAGCGGTGGGATACAAACTTGCATTTGTTGGACTACTTGGTTACCATCTGATCACACAACAGAACTCTTAAATTGCCTTTAGAATTCTGATTTTTTTCAAAATTGGCATTTTTACCAAACTACTAAAAGTCTTGTTAGGGCCTTGCTTAAGTCCCTTTAGAATTTTAGAAAATAAAAAGTCACTATAGTCAAGGGTAGAGGGGTTAGAACTTTTTGTTAGAATGTCTCAAGAACAGAACCCAGCTATTAGTGAAGATAATAATGGCATACAGGACATGGTTGAGGAGCTCGACCTCACCCCTTATCTTCACTTGTCTTTCAAGGAGATAAGGTCCTTATGTAAACTTAAAAATATACCAATGGGCCAGCATCCAACCAAACAAGGGCTCCAGGAGCTCATGGCTGAGTATGCAAAGGCCCACCCCTCTGAAAATGGTGATGACCAAGCAGAGGAGGAAAGGAGTGAGGAGGATGGAGATAGGAACCCACCTCCACCAATGCCTAGGGACGAAAGGGTCCCTACACCCTTATTTCCAAGAGTTAACCTCTGGGGACCTAGAGGCCACACAGGTGCTTCAGGTCCCAGGGAGGACATTGAGGACAGCCCCAATGAGGAGGACAACCTTTTAGCAAGGTTGGCCAAAAGACTGGATCTAGAGACCAGACTCCTGGCTCTAGAGAAAGAAAGAAAGGAGATGGGTTTAACACCCATCAGTGGTGGCAGCAATACCAATAACAAGGATAAAGAGCAATCTTATGATCCTAAAATCCCCAAAGGGATTGTCCCTAAATTTGAGGAGGGTGATGACATCACCAAATGGTTCACAGCCTTTGAGAGGGCCTGTGACCTGAGACAGGTGAAGAAACCTCTCTGGGGGCACTCCTGTGGGAACTGTTCTCTGGTAACTGCAGAGACAGGCTTCTGACCCTCTCTGGGCCAGATGCAGGGTCCTATGACCTCATGAAGAGAACTCTGATTGAGGGATTTGGACTCACCACTGAGGAGTACAGAATTAGATTCAGGGGGCTCACAAAACCCAGAACCAGTCCTGGATTGATTTTGTAGACTACTCAGTAAAGACACTGGATGGTTGGTTAACTGGACACAATGTGCATGACTTTACTGGACTTTACAATTTGTTTATGAAGGAACATATATTAAGTAATTGCACAAATGAAAAGTTACATCAGCATTTGGTAGACCTAGGTCTAATTTCTCCCCAAGAATTGGGAAAGAAGGCAGACCACTGGGTCAAGACTAGGGTGACAAGGACAACCACTGGGGGTGACCAGAAGAAGGTGGTTACAAAACCTCCCCAGGGGAAAGGTGGTGAGAATCCCCAAGATAAAAAGTCTGAGTCTTCCAAAGGGCCCCAAAAACCTGTACAGGGGGGCGGGTCCCAAACTACTCCCTATGTGCCACAGCCCTATAGGGGGAAGAACTTTGATCCCACAAAGGCCTGGTGTAACAACTGTAAGAAGTTGGGACACTTAACTGTAGACAAGTCTTGCCCTCACAACAAGGCCCCCAAGTCCACAAGTACAGCTACTTCTGGGGTAGCAAGTCTACAGATGGGATCAACAGTGTGCCCAGAGCAAATCAGGATGCACACTGAAGCAGTTCTAGTTTCAGAGGGGAAGTTGAGTTTGCCACTGTAGCTGTGTGGCCACCCAACTTAAAGAAATACTTACAGTACCCTTGGATCAATGGAACTAGGATAGAAGCTCTGAGGGATACAGGTGCCAGTGTCACTATGGTGAGAGACACACTGGTTTCCCCTGAGCAATAATTGATTGGGCGTACTTACCCAGTCACCAATGTTGACAGTGTTACCACTAATCATGCAATGGCTATGGTGACATTAGACTGGGGGGGGTTACTGGCCTGAAACAGGCAGTGGTCTCTCCAAAGCTACCAGCTGCATGTCTGCTTGGCAATGACCTGGAAACCTCAGCCTGGGCTGAGGTTGAACTAAAAACCCGGAAACCTCAGCCTGGGCTGAGGTTGAACTAAAAACCCATGCAGCAATGCTGGACATCCCTGAATTGGTGTGTGTAAAAACAAGAGCACAGAGCAAAAGGCAGGGTGAAGAAATAGTGTTGGAGCCTTAAAGAATGGCCCAACCTACCAAGAGAAAAGGTAAGAAGACTGGAGGACCAGCTTCTATACAGCCAAAGGATCAGGACCCCTCTACTCAGGGAGAGGACTTGGATACCCCAGAGGGAACTGAGCCCATGGAGCTTGACCCTTACCAGGTTGAACTCTTGGGCCCAGGGGGACCCTCTAGGGAAGAGCTGTGCCAGGGGCAGCAAGACTGTCCCACTCTTGAAAGCCTGAGGCAGCAAGCTGTTTCAGAAGCAAAGGAAGATGTCAGTGGTACCCACAGAGTTTATTGGGAAGAGGGATTACTGTACACTGAGGCAAGAGACCCCAATCCTGGAGCCACCAGGAGAGTGGTAGTGCCACAGAAGTACAGGGAGTTCCTCCTAACTTTAGCTCATGACATCCCCCTAGCTGGACATCTGGGCCAAACCAAGACTTGGGAAAGGCTAGTTAGCCACTTTTACTGGCCCCAGATGCACCAAAAGGTGAAGGAGTTTGTCAGCTCCTGTGTTACCTGTCAGGCCAGTGGCAAAACAGGTGGCCACCCAAAGGCCCCCCTGATACCACTGCCTGTGGTGGGGGTTCCCTTTGAAAGGGTAGGTGTGGACATAGTGGGTCCAGTTGAACCTCCCACAGCCTCAGGGAACAAATTCATACTAGTGGTAGTGGATCATGCCACTAGGTACCTTGAAGCAATCCCACTTAGGACTACTACAGCTCCTGCAGTAGCCAAGGCCCTCATTGGTGTCTTCACCAGGGTAGGGTTTCCTAAGGAGGTGGTTTCAGACAGAGGTTCTAACTTTGTCTGCTTACCTGAAACACATGTGGAAGGAATGTGGGGTGCAGTACAAGTTTACTACACCCTATCATCCACAAACCAATGGCCTTGTTGAGAGATTTAACAAGACATTGAAAGGCATGATTATGGGGCTCCCTGAGAAACTCAAAAGGAGATGGGATGTCCTCTTACCATGTCTGCTTTTCGCTTACAGAGAAGTGCCACAGAAGGGAGTAGGTTTCTCACCCTTTGAACTTCTGTTTGGCCATCCTGTGAGGGGACCACTTTGTCTTGTAAAGGAGGGCTGGGAGAGGCCTCTCCAAGAACCCAAACAAGATATTGTGGACTATGTGCTTGGCCTAAGGTCCAGAATGGCTGAGTACATGGAAAAGGCATCCAAGAATCTTGAGGCCAGCCAGGAGCTTCAGAAGCACTGGTATGACCAAAAAGCTGCACTGGTTGAATTTCAAACTGGGCAACAGGTGTGGGTTTTGGAGCCAGTGGCACCAAGGTCACTCCAGGACAGATGGAGTGGCCCTTACCCTATCCTAGAGAAAAAGAGTGAGGTCACCTACTTAGTTGACCTGGGCCCAAGCAGGACACCCAAAAGGGTTATCCATGTGAACCGCCTAAAGCTCTACAATGACAGGGCTGACATCACCATGCTGATGGTGACTGATGAGGAGCAGGAAGCAGAGAGTGAACCTCTCCCTGACCTCCTCTCATTCAGCCCAAAAGATGGGTCAGTTGATGGAGTGGTCTTTTCAGACACCCTCTCTGCCCAACAGCAGACTGACTGCAAGCAAGTCTTGCAACAGTATGCTAAGCTCTTTTCCTTGTCCCCTGGTCTGACAAACTGGTGTACCCATGATGTGGACACTGGTGACAGTGCACCTGTCAAAAACAAGATCTATCGACAGTCAGACCAAGTCAAGGAGAGCATCAGAGCTGAGGTCAGCAAGATGCTGGAGTTAGGGGTTATTGAACCCTCTGAGAGCCCCTGGGCTAGCCCAGTGGTTCTGGTCCCCAAATCTCACCCACAGGATGGGAAGAGAGAAATGAGGATTTGTGTGGATTACAGAGGGCTCAACTCTGTCACCAAGACAGATGCTCACCCTATCCCAAGAGCAGATGAGTTGATAGACAAATTGGGTGCAGCCAAATTCTTAAGTACCTTTGACTTAACTGCAGGGTACTGGCAGATTGGCATGGCACCAGGAGCAAAAGAGAAAACAGCATTCTCCACACCTGATGGGCACTATCAGTTCACTGTTATGCCCTTTGGTTTAAAGAATGCCCCTGCCACTTTCCAGAGGTTGGTGAATCAAGTCCTTGCTGGGTTGGAGTCCTTTAGTGCAGCTTATCTTGATCATATTGCTGTCTTTAGCTCCACCTGGCAGGATCACCTGGTCCACCTTGGGAAGGTTTTAAAAGCCCTGCAAACTGCAGGTCTAACTATCAAGGCATCCAAATGCCAGATAGGGCAGGGCACTGTGGTGTACTTGGGCCACCTTGTTGGTGGAGGCCAGGTACAGCCCAAGATCCAGGCCATCCTGGACTGGGCAGCTCCAACAACCCAGACCCAAGTCAGGGCATTCCTTGGCTTGACTGGGTACTACAGGAGGTTTGAGAAGGGATATGGGTCCATTATGACTCCCCTCACAGAACTCCCCTCCAAGAAGATGCCCAAAAAGGTTAACTGGACAGTTAGTTGCCAAAAGGCTTTTGACACCCTGAAAGAAGCAATGTGCTCAGCACCAATTCTAAAAGCTCCAGATTATGCCAAGCAGTTCATAGTGCAGACTGATGCCTCTGAGCTAGGGATAGGAGCGGTCCTATCCCAGACCAATGATGAAGGCCAAGACCAACCTGTTGCTTTTATAAGCAGGAGGCTTCTCCCCAGAGAGCAGCATTGGAGTGCCATTGAGAGGGAGGCCTTTGCTGTGGTTTGGTCCCTGAAGAAGTTGAGACCATACTTGTTTGGTACTCACTTCCTAGTTCAAACTGACCACAGACCTCTCAGATGGCTAATGCAAATTAAAGGGGAAAATCCAAAATGTTTGAGGTGGTCCATCTCCCTACAGGGAATGGACTTTGAAGTGGAACACAGACCTGGGACTGCCCATGCCAGTGCAGATGGACTTTCCAGGTTCTTCCACTTAGACAATAAAGACTCCCAAGGGCAAGGTTAGTCTCATCATCTTTTGTTTGGGGGGGGGGTTGAGTGAGAAAGTGCCCTCTTTCTTGCATGGTATGCCCCCACTTTTTGCTGAATTGCTGATGTGCTTTGACGGAGTGTGCCCTGGGCTCCTGCCAATCAGGTACCCAGGGCCTGTGTTCCTTCCCTAAAAACTGCATGGAAGCCTAAAACCCAATTGGCATCTCTGGCCACAGGTAGGCCCCTTGTAAATGGTACCACAGGTACCCAGGGCACTGTGACCAGAGAAGGCCCCAAGGGCTGCAGCACTTATTGTGCCACCCTTAGGGGCCCTGTACCCTGACACACACACTGCCTTTGCAGGCTGCGTGTCTTGGTGCAGAACAAAGTGAAGAGTCGACATGGCACACACCCCTGTGTGCCATGCCCACAAACCACTGCCCTGGCATCCATCAGTCACCCCTCTAGCTGGGTGCCCTATGCCAGTGGTGAGGGTACAGATGCATGAGCCCTGTACCCCTACAGTACCCAGGTCCATTCCTGGGCACTGTAAGTGCAGTGCTGCCATTCCGAGTATATGGTGCTGGGAGCTTGTCAACACGAACTCCACAGCACCATAATGGCTGCACTGAAGACTGAGAAGTTTGGTATCAAACTTCTCAGCACATTAAACCCACACTGATGCCAGTGTGGGATTTAATGTAAAATGCACAACAGAGGGCATCTTAGAGATGACCTGACCCACCTGTGTGGTTTCTAGGTCCCCAGATGTTGATTCCTGGAGTTAGGGGTATGGGGTCCCTTTCCTCCCTAGGGATGATTGGAGGTGGGTTACCAACCCTGTCATCCTCATCCCTTTCCCACTCTGATTGGTCATCACCATTCTCAGATGGGTGGGCCTTGGCATACTCAGCCAGGTGCTCCTGGAGCCCTTGTTTGGTTGGATGCTGGCCCATTGGTATATTTTTAATTTTACATAAGGACCTTATCTCTTTGAAAGACAAATGAAGATAAGGGGTGAGGTCGAGCTCCTCAACCATGTCCTGTATGTCATTATTATCTTCACTAATAGCTGGGTTCTTTTCTTGAGACATTCTAACAAAAAGTTCTAACCCTCTACCCTTGACTATAGTGACTTTTTATTTTCTAAAATTCTAAAGGAACTTAAGCAAGGCCCTAACAAGACTTTTAGTAGTTTGGTAAAAAAAATGCCAATTTGAAAAAATCAGAATTCTAAAGGCAATTTAAGAGTTCTGTCGTGTGATCAGATGGTAACCAAGTAGTCCAACAAATGCAAGTTTGTATCCCACTGCTGATCCACCAATGTAAGAAAGTGGCTCTGTATATACTGAACCAAAGTAAGGTTCAGTGTGCACAGAGTCCACAGTCCCCAGAGGTTTGGCAGAGGCTAAAGTTAGATATAACCTTACTCTCTAAAGTGGTAGCTTGGTCGAGCAGTAAGGCAGTATCAGAGGACAGTGTAAAGCATTTGTTGTACACACTCAGTCAGCAAATGGTCTCACACACTCAAGAACTGAACTCTAGGCCAATTGTTTTGTATATAAAAATATATTGTTGTTTTATTTTAGAACCACAAGTGGGTATAAAAATACTTTCTCTGAATGAGATGCTTTAGTTATATACTTTCAATACACAATAGACTTTTAAATGCAATAGCTACAGTTGTTGCAATAGGCAACACAATTCAAACACAATCATAACATTGAGCTCAATGGGGATTTTTAACCCCTTGCATGCGCGGCCGATTTTCGCCCTGTGCGGGGCGTTTCATTAAGCGGGCGGGTTCATGACGAGCTCAGCTCGTCATGCGCACACGAGCACTGCGCAGCATGACGAGCTGAGCTCGTCATGAGCATGGAAGGGGTTAAGTAAATGCAATATCAATTACTTTGCGAATGATTTTCTTACTCATGGCTGGATCCTGGATTCAGCCCTGGTGCATTTCCTGTAAACAGTTGGAAGAAATCGTTTTTGTTACACAGGCGATTTTTAAGGAATATTTGTTCGTTTCAAAAATCGACACTTAGAAGAATTTCTGGAGAAAACCAGGCAATGTTATCCTATGGAGGAAAATCAAGTTATCGGTAAGCACAGTTGTAATTGCTTTTCAGGGTCAGTGCTGGGCACCAAGATCCAGCACTGGGATCTCTCCTGATAACAGGTGAGTAATTTCGTTTTCGTTGATCGGGCGATTTTTAGTGAATATTTTAAAGTTTCAAAACTCGACACTTAGAAGAAATTTCAGTGTAAACCAGTCAATGTTACCCTATGGAGAAAATGTAGGTTATCGGTTTTCAGGTAAGTACTCGACTGGCAGAGTTAAGGTTCTGGGCATAGACTCAGGGGTCTCCCAGGGTCAGGTAGGTACAGTTGGTACACCCTCAGCGGCACAGGGGCGGCCGGGTTCAGAGTAAGTTAGGCCCAATGTTAGCCTATGGCGGGCAGGGGGCCCTTGGTTGGTGGCTGCTAGCAGGCAGGCCACGCGGCTGTGTGAGCTGGGCTCCTGGTCACTTACACAGGGCAAGTGGGGAAGTAGAATAGAATAGGTGTTGCACTCCCAGGGGCACTCGGGCGGCTGGGTGCAGGGTGCTTTTGAGCCGTCGGGCGCTCAATGGATTTCAATGGAGAAGTTACCAGACGAACAAAGGCTGCAAGCTCGGGGACGGAGATTCTTCAGGTGCGACCACCACTTCGAGAGGTAAGTTGGGAAGCTGTAGGTTAGGTAGGCACCCGGAGTTGGGCACAGGGGGCCGCAGGGCGCCGGGAGCAGGGGTGTCTTTTCGCGTCGGGTAATCTTACCCTCTGCTGGTCGCGGTTGGAGGGGTCCCTGGTTCTGAGGCTGCAGGCGTCGTCAGGAGCGTCGAGGAGGGTCCTTGGGTGCTGGATTCTGGGTCACAGTCACCGGGGGGACGTCCTCGTGGTCTTTGTCCACTCAGGCACAGGCCGGGCTCGGCGGGTGCAGAGTGGGCAGGAGTCGCGGTTCCTGGCTGGCACGAGGGGTTTGTTACTTGCTTTGAGCAGAACCACTGCTCGTGGGAGTCCCAGTCTTTTAGAGTCACAAGGCAGTCAGGTCCTCTGGGGTTTTCGAGGTTGCTGACCACTGGAGACGCCGGGGTTTAGCAGGTTCGAGGGTCGATAGGGCTGGGGCCAAATCAGTTGGTGTCTTCCTCTTGTGAGCAGCTGCACGGCAGGTCTTCCTTCTTGTTCTTCTTGCTTGTTTCGGATTCGGGATCTGAGGAAGGAAGGTTCAGGGTACTCCTAAATACTAATTTTAGGGGCGTTACAGATGGGTAAGGGGCAGGGACCAATGGGTCCCTTCCCTGGGGTGGGTACACCCCCTATCCTGCCACTCTCCAGTGGGAGGGGGGCAGGAGCCTAGTCCTGATTGGGCAGGGCTCCCCATCTTCAAGATGGCGAGAGTCCGGAGATGTGCTTCACCTCGCCTCCCCCACCTGAGGGGTGGGGTTGGCAGAGGCTGGCACACCCCTTTCCTCACTTGGGGTTTCCCGCCAGTCTTCCCGCCAGAGTGGGGGCTAGAACCGGTGGGGACCAGTTGCTGAGTACAGCAAGTGGTCTGGGGAGGCTCACAAAGGCGGCATGCCTTTGAAGCTTCCCCTGCCCATCCTGGGGAGGAGACCTAGCACCTCGCCCAGGACGTGCATTGTTGCAGGCCCAGGAGAGCGGATGGCTCTCTACCCAGGGGTCCAGCAACATGTCTGCTGGGTGGCAGCCTAGGCAGCCTCTCAGGCAGGACGTGGATTGTGGGTTAGGTTCAGGGGGCAACTCTAAGTTGCCCTCTGTCGTGCATCTTACATTAAATCCCACACTGGCATCAGTGTGGGTTTAATGTGCTGAGAAGTTTGATACCAAACTTCTCAGTCTTCAGTGTAGCCATCATGGTGCTGTGGAGTTCGTGATGACGACCTCCCAGCACCATATACTCTTAATGGCAGCACTGCACTTACAGTGCCCAGGAATGGACCTGGGTACTGTAGGGGTACAGGGCTCATGCACCTGTACCCTCACCACTGGCATAGTGTACCCAGCTAGAGGGGTGACTGAGGTATGCCAGGGCAGTGTGTTTGTGGGCATGGCACACAGGGATGTGTGCCACGTCGACTCTCTGTTTTGTTCTGCACCAAGACACTCAGCCTGCAAAGGCAGTGTGTGTGTGTCAGGGTACAGGGCCTCTAAGGGTGGCACAACAAGTGCTGCAGCCCTTAGAGGCCTTCTCTGGTCACAGGGCCCTGGGTACCTATGGTACCATTTACCAGGGGCTGACATGTGGCCAGAGATGCCAATTGGGTTTAGGCTTCAATGCAGTTTTAGGGAAGGAACACAGGCCCTGGGCACCTGATTGGCAGGAGCCCAGGGCACACTCAGTCAAAGTACATCAGCAATTCAGCAAAAAGTGGGGGCATACCATGCAAGAAAGATGGCACTTTCTCACACCCACCCCAGGGAAGGGACCCATTGGTCCCTGCCCTTTACCTACCTGTAACGCCCCTAAATTCAGTATTTAGGGGCACCCTGAACCTTCCTTCCTCAGATCCAGCGACAACCAGAAAAGGAAGAAGGACGAGAAGCCGTGCAGAGCTAACAAGAGGACGACGCCCACTGACTTGGCCCCAGCCCTACAGGCCTGTCTCCCCTCGAACCTGCTCCTGCAAAACCCCGGCGTGTCCAGCGGCCAGCAACCTCAAAAACCCCGGAGGAGGGGCGTGGCTACGCGCTTGAACGTGATGGCCGCGTAGTTGATCGGCTCCCGCATCTTCACCAGTTTTCTCGTACATCCTGACTCCAAAATCCGTGTCTCAGAGCAGGGACGCCCATGAGGAGACGCTCCCTGACCTAGCCGACACCGGGGGCAGTTCCAGACACTCGACCGCTGCTCCGATACAGCTATCCGGAGGGGAGGCCTAACCGGAGTCGGAAGCCGGGGCCTGTCGTAAAACGCCGAGGCCGCACTAGAGCGGAAGACCGGGAAGTTTGCGCGACCGACCCTCCTGCCATCAAGAGTCCCCCTTGAGTTGGCGGCGAGCAGTGAGTGTTGCATAACTGCCTTTCTCCACCTTGCTGCGCTCCGCCGCCTGGACTCACGCTGATCCTCCTCCCATATCGCTGCGGGGAGCGGCCATTGCGGTTGGGAGTTCCCTCGCGAGGGAGCGCGAAAACTGAAGTGCGGTCTCCCGACTGGCTCTCGCACTGCATACCGCCTACGCCGGACTCCTAACAGCAGGGAACCAGTGCTAAATGTGCTACGAGGACTTGGGGACCCACGAGGTCGAGGGCGGATAAAATCCGGGGGCAGACACCTGTGGCAGCCTGGCCAGCAGTGCAGACCGAGTGGTCCTTGGATAATAGACGCCTACATTTGCGGCATCGCGTGCTGGGCACCATCGGTGGCCTGGGCGTTGGAGTGTGGCTATCGAGGGACGTTCAGCATAACAGGGCCGCCAACAGCCCGGCACGATGTCCAGCGCTAACGGGTCCAGGCGCTGTCGCAGAACAGGTTGGAGCGCTTCACTTATCAGAAACCGGGCACCCCTGAAGCTGCGGCCAAAGACAAGCCGAGCGCTGAGGCGAGCAGTGCCCCTCCTGAACACACCCTGAACGATGTGATGGACGCCATTGCGGGAGTTCGCACATCCATGGAACAACGTACCGACGCCATAACAGTGGAGATCACCCTCATCAGAGCAGACCTATCCAAGATGAGTGACAAAGTGAAGCAGCTTGAGGTTACTTCGACTAGTCTAGTGGACGATGTCTCTCAGCTCCAGAACGAACTTCGGGACCTTCAGGCCTTCAAGAAGCAAGCGGAAGATAAGCTAGATGATTTTGAGGGGCACTCCAGAAGAAACAATGTGCGAATTATTGGGGTGCCAGAAAAGGCAGAGGGGCAGGCCGCAGACCTGTTTGTTGAAGACCTTATAACGAACCATCTACGCCCCAAAGGCCTGTCTCGCTTATTTGTGGTCGAGAGGGCCCACAGAATACCAGGAGGAAGACCGAAACCAGGGGCTCCCCCACGACCAATCCTGGCCCGTCTACTGAATTTTAGGGACCGTGACATAATCTTGCAGAGCGCCAGGGTTGCCCCACCGCTCAAATACGACAACGCCACAATCTCCTTTTTTCCAGACTTTACCCAGAATGTACAAAAACTCAGGCGTTCCTTTCTTGCAGTCAAGAAGCAACTACGAGACAAAGGAGTGAAGTATTCGATGCTCTTTCCAGCTCGCCTGCGAGTGGAATCCAATGGAAAAGACTGGTTTTTCGAACGCCCAGAGGAAGCGCTGGACTGGCTGGAGGGCTGGCGTGATGCGAGAGACCACAATGCCAGGTGAGGTGGGGGAGGGGCAGGTCACAGGTGAGGCCACGCACATAGACTTGTCGCGATACCCTCATGACCCTTTCGCTGGTTGGAGGAGAGAGACAATGTTGGGTCGCCGGAGAATAACTTTTTCTTCACCCTGTGGACCGGTCGGGGAGTGCTTAACATACGGAACACTTGGACATTGGGACTGCCTGGCTGGGGCAATAACTTGGACCTTCCATTCTGAGGTCGGGGCGGGTTGCGGGGGCGATTGTTCCCCATAAGTTACCTTTTATTATGGTTCAAAAGTTGGGTGACAGGCACTCTGCACAGTTCTGTTATTTGAGCAGTTTGACGCTCAGAGTGCGGGGTAGCAGGGAGGGGGGAATTGTGGTTGGGGGGATGGGAGATTTTTGGGATATTGTTATTTTACAGTTTAATTCGAAAACAGCTGAGACAAGGCAAGTGAACATATTGCAATCTACACAACGATAATGGTCACACACAGAAACGAACAGTTGAAGTTACTTAGCTGGAATGTTAACGGACTCGGGGATAGGCTAAAGCGCACACTGGTCCTTCAGTACCTCAAACGCCGCTCCCCAGAAGCGGTGCTCCTCCAAGAGACCCACCTGAAGGGAAACACCTGTTAAGCCCTCAACCGATGGGGATACAAGATGATTGCTCACTCTGGCTTCACTACTAGCTCACGGGGGTGGGCATCCTTCTGAAAACTACATGTCCCTTTGCTCTGCAACAGATTCGATCAGATGACGGAGGGAGATATGTGGCCGTCACGGGGCGGTGGGAGGGACACACTCTTAATCTCATCTCAGTCTACGTCCCGCCCGGCCTTCAACACACAACATTTACTGACCTGGGAAAGCTGATATTGGGACTCCCCGAGGGTATCCTCCTTATAGGTGGAGATTTCAATGCGGTGGCATCAGGCTCTCTGGTCCGCCATCCCCCAAGGGACTTGGCTCCCTCACACCGCTGGTTGCCTGACTTTCTTGATTCCATGGGGCTGACTGACATGTGGAGGGTGCTTCACCCCACTGATATCCAACACACGTTCTTCTCGGGAGCCCACAAAAGCCTCTCTCGCATCGACTATGTGCTCACCCCCGCTACACAAACAACTTACATCCGGGAGGTTGAACACCTTGCCAGGGGCATATCGGACCACTCCCCCCTATGGGTGAAAATAGGGTTGAGTGACACACAACCGGGAGGGATTGCACCGCTCAATCCATGGTACTTGCGTAACCCACAGGTCAAAAAAGAACTCCTAAAAACTATACGGTGGTACTTTCAAGAAAACCTGGGGTCGGTGGAATCCCCACTGACGCTCTGGGAGGCTTTCAAGTCAGTTACTCGGGGCAGTGCCATATCTCTTATCGCTGGGGTTCAGAAAGAGAAGTACAAAGAACTAGAAAGAATAGAGGCTGACATTCTAGACCTTGAAAGGCTTTCTGACGGGGATGTATCGCCGGACACGTTACACCTTCTACACTTGAAGAGGGAGGAATATAAAAACATAGCAACAGATAAAGCCAAGGAGTGGGGTGCGGAACGAGATGGTAGGATCTACAAATGGGGGGACAAAACCGGCAAGCTGATTGCCTGGCTTGATAAGAAAGAAAGGGCCAGCAGGCTGGTCTCAGAATTGACAGTCGAAGGCAGTAACATAGTCCATGACCCCATGGAAATAGCGAATGCTTTTGCGAAACACTTTGGTGAGGTATACAAATCTACATCGCCCCTAGATGAGGAGGACTCGAGAGCCCTCCTGCAAGATATCAGACTACCTACGCTCTCCCTAGATGAGAAGTCGTATTTAGAGAGCGAGATAACTATCGGGGAGATAGCGCAGGCCATCCGTAGTCTTAAACCAGGGAAGGCCGTGGGTCCCAATGGTCTCCCCATTGAATTATATAAGCTGTGCCCTGACTTGCTCTCCCCCCATCTGAAGGCAATGTATGAAGAGAGTAGAAGGGTAGGCGCTCTCCCATCGGACCAGCGTTTGGCCTCTTTGGTAGTTATTCACAAAGAAAATAAGCACAAGGACCAATGCACCGCATACAAGCCCATCTCCCTGCTCAATGCGGAACCCAAAATCCTTGCCAAGCTACTTGCGACTAGGCTAATAAAGGTTATCAGCAAATTAGTACACGCTGACCAATCGGGATTCATGCCTCAAAGAAACACAGCTCTCAATCTTCGACGGGTGCATGGTGTGCTGGGAAGGATTGATACGATCCAGGAAGACGCAATTATACTTTCCCTAGATGCCTCGATGGCTTTCGACACCCTCGAATGGCCATATCTCATGGCGGTGCTTGAGAAGCTGGGTTTTGGGCCTACGTTTATGTCCTGGATAAGATTGCTTTATGCGACTCCACAGGCACAAGTAGTAGTTAATAACAAACGCTCTGCGGCCTTTGACCTGAGCCGGTGTACCCGTCAGGGGTGCCCACTGTCACCCTTACTGTTTGCCCTGGCCCTGGAGCCCCTGGCGGCCTGGATTAGACAAGACCCCGACATTCGAGGGCTGAAATGGTCAATGGACTGGGAGGATCGCATCTCGCTATATACAGATGACATACTCCTTTTTCTGGCATCCCCCCGTAGGTCACTCAGGCGTATACTGGATATTTTTGCAGCATTTGGGAGACACTCCGGTTTCTCGATTAATTGGGATAAATCCACAATGTTTATACTCAAGGGTGCTCCCCCCCCCCCCCCGTCTACCTGACGACTGTCTTGTCCAGACCGCTGTGGGTGGATTTCGATATTTGGGAATCTTCGTCACTCCTGACCCCAAACTGCACTTCGATAGAAACCTGCGCCCGCCACTACAGAGGCTGCGGCGAGATATTGCTGCATGGAAGACGCTGCCTCTTTCGCTCCTCGGGAGGGCAGCTCTCTTCAAGATGATGTCACTACCCCGTTTCCTGTATGCACTACAAAATGCACCCAACCCAGTGCCGGCTAGTTATTTCAGGGAAATCGAGGGTTTACAGAGGGAGTTGATCTGGAACGGGCGACCCCGCATAGCGCATAAGAAACTGGTCCTCAACTGGTATGACGGCGGCATAAGCCTCCCAGACATTAAAAAATACTACTGGGCTGCCCATCTCACCGCCGTCAACCAGGCCACCTACCGCAGCCCGTATGATCCAGGCTATGCCATGGACAAATGGCTCCTGCCGGGGGGAAACTATAAAAAAGCACTATACTCCACCCCCAAAAAGGTACTACTAACTGGCCCAACTAAACATACGGTACAGATTTGGCATGACGTCCAGAAGAGTCTGGGATGGAGTGGTAGGTTAACCCTGGCCACCCCACTGTGGGACTCGGAAAGACTAGGACACCTGAGGACCTCCAAGGGTTTTGATAAATGGGATTTAATTGGCATATCACGTATAGGTGATCTCTGGTCCAAAGGGGAGGTGATAGAATTTCAGACGCTACAACAACAATACGAATTGGCAGATACAGAATCCTTTCGATACTTACAGATCCGCCATGCCCTCTACGCGGCTATACCAAAAGGCACACCTCTCCCAGATTCCTCCCCGCTAGAAGACAGACTCCTTGATGGCTACTTATCACAAAAGGCGATTTCCCTCACACATAAGAAACTGATTCATAATACCCCTGACCCCCTTGAGAAACTCAGGGACAACTGGGTAACGGACGGCCTTGAGATGGACCAGGAAGAGTGGCAGGAAGCGGTGGCATCCCCCGAGAGGTGAGCATCTCTGCCCGACTGAGACTGGTCCAGCTCAAAATCCTTCACAGGATCTATGTTACAGGGCCACAACTGGAACGCGAGGGGAGGGGAGGGTGAATGTCGTAGACGATGTGGACAGGAGGGTACTTTCATGCACATTATCTGGGAGTGTGACCACATTCAGCGGTTCTGGCAAGCTATACACCGAACTTTCAGGGCAGTTCTGTCCAAAGACATAACCCTGAAGCGAAACGCTGCCTCCTTAACATATGGGAGCCTACTGACCTCACCACACCCGAGAAAACCTGGGTGACACTGGGGCTTACTGCGGCAAAAAGGGACATTGCACAAAAATGGGGATCAGACATACCACCTACATTGTTAAACTGGAAAAATAATCTCGACTGGTGTATGTTTAGGGAAACAACTGTATATATTGCACGAGGATGTCCAAAAAAGTGGTCTTCAATCTGGGGCTAATGGACCGCTTACAGAGGAGATATTTGTGCAGCACCTATGGTACCAGTGGATGACGATGTATTATCCCCTTGAGTCCGTGCCATGTAACTGTTTAACAAACTAGTGCTAATTTCAACGTATGTACTTTTGCAAGTGCTAGAAGCTCTGCATTTTTTCTACTGCTATGCTGATGTCTCGCTTGTTCTTTAATAACAAGAATTTAAAAAAAAAAAAAACCCCGGAGGACCTGCCTGCCTTCACTTTCCAAGCGGTTTCTCCCGTAAACACCGGACGTGTTCGAACTGCAGCCAGCCAGGAACCGCGAATCCCGCACACTCTGCACCCGCCGAATCCGGCCCGAGCTAGAGTGGGCAAATACCCAGAGGAGGTCCCCCCGGCGATCCTGACCCGCGATCCGGCGACCCCTGACCTGCCTCAAGCCTCCCGACGACGCCTGCAGCCTCAATCCAGAGCGGGTAAGAAAATCCGACGTCCCAAGGCACCCTTGCACCCGACGCCCCACGGCCTTGTGTGCCCAAACCAACGGTGCCTAACCAACCCTCTACATCCCAACTTACCCCTCGAAGTGGTGGTAGCTCCTGGAAGATCCTCGTCCCTGAGCCTGCAGTGTTTCTTTGTCCCGGAGAATCTCCATTGCAATCAACAGGGCACCCGACCTCAAAACAGCACCCTGCACACGGCCGCCCTAGTGCCGCTGAGGGTGCCCCTTTGGTGCTAACTTGGTCCCCAACGTGCCCTGAGCTTAACTCTAGGAGCTTTGCTCCCACAACCCAGTGGCCTGCTTGCCAGCAGCCACCAACCGGAGTGCCCCTATCCTCCATAGGATAACATTGGGCCTCAACACTCTGCACCCGGCCGCCCTAGTGCCGCTGAGGGCGCAACAACAGTGCATCGCTGACCCTGGGAGACCCCCGAGTCTAACCCCAGAACCCTAACTCAAAAGACCGATTACCTACCTTGAAACCGATAACTCATTTTTCCTCATAGGATAACATTGACACTTTTTCTTCCAAAAAGTTTCTAAGTGTCGACTTTTGAAAACTACAAATATTCCTTAAAAATCAGCCGAATAACCAAAACGCATTTTCTCAACTGTTTTCAGGAAATGTCCCCTTGCTGAATCTAGGATCCAGCACTGAGTAAGAAAAAGTATTGATAACCTAACTTACCTGCTAAGTGAATTTCCTCCCATAGGATAACGTTGGTGATTCTATGTGAAAAAGTTTCTAAGTGTCAACTTTTGAAATGCAATAATATTCTTTAAAAATCGTACAAACTACGAAAACGTAATTACTTACCTGTTTTAAGTAAAGGTCCCAGTGCTGAATCTAGGAGTCTAGCACTGGATTACAAAAGTAACGTTACAGTAACTTACTTGCAGATCGAATTTCCTTTCATAGGATAACATTGGCGGCTCTAGGTGAAAAAGTTTCTAAGTGTCCACTTTTGAAATGCAATAATATTCTTTAAAAATCGTACCTTTAACCAAAACGCATTTACTCACCTGTTTTCAGGAAATGTCCCAGGGCTGAATCTAGGATCCAGTCCTGTGTTAGCAAAAGTAATCTGAAAAGTAATTAACTGCATTTTACTTAAAAGCCCATTTAATTGAATGTACTATACCTGCAATGTGTTGCAAACTGCTTACTTAAAACTGTAACCAAAACCAGTACAAGTTACACTGCAATTTTGAACTGTGTTCATACAAGTAATTTACTACTGAAAAGTATTTTTATGCTTACCTGTGCCAGGCTTGCTTGGTTCTAGAAATAAAACGACAGTATATTTTTTATACAAAACAATTGGCATAGAGATCAGTTCTTGAGTGTGTGGATTCATTTGCTGACTGAGTGTGTACATCAAATGCTTTACGCTGTCCTCTGATACTGCCTTACTGCTCGACCAAGCTACCACTTTAGAGAGTAAGGTTCGATCTAACTTTAACCTCTGCCAAACCTCTGGAGACCCTTGGACTCTATACACACTGTACCTCACTTTGGTGCAGTATATATAGAGCCAGTTTCTTACAACAAGCACCACCTACAAAACAGCCACCACAGCACACCACCAACTCATCAAATACACAAAGAAGAATTTCCTCCAAGACATAATAGTCTCCAACGCCCACAACTCCAAGGAACTCTTCTCCATTATACGGGAATTTGCCAAACCCAACTGTGAAATAACAGACGTCACTCCCTCCCAAGATCTCTGCGATAGACTCAGCTCCTTCTTTCACCTCAAGATCAAGACACTCTACGACAACTTCGACGACCAAGTCCTCCTCACCGCCTCAACCCCTACCCCCAGCGACGCCACCCAACAGACCCTACTTACTTGGACCCCACTCACGACAGAAGACACCCTAAAGACCATGAAGAGCATCCACTCCGGAACACCTTCAGAACCCTACACCACACATCTTCCACAAGGCCGCCACATCCATCGCGCCCGAGCTACAACACATCACTCACTATGAATCGCCAGATCAACGCAGTCTTCTCCGCATGCTTCAACACCCTCCGCATTCTACACAAAACATTCAAATGGATACCCTCTGACTCCAGGAAAACGGTCACTCACGCCCTCATCACCAGCAGACTGAACTACAGCAACGCCCTCTATGCTGGAATCAACAAAAAACTCCTCTGCAAACTCAAGACCATCCAGAACGCCGCAGCCAGACTAATCCTTGATATCCCACGACACAACCACATCACCCAACACCTCCGCGACCTCCACTGGCTCCCCACCGAAAGAAGAATAACTTTCAAGCTACTCATGCATGCCTACAAGGCCCGCCACAACATCGGACCACAGTACCTCAACAACCGCCTCTCCTTCCATGCCCCCAAGAGAAACCTCAGCCGACCTCTCCCTAGCAACCGTCCCACACTCCTACAGGAACAGAGTGGGTGGATGGTCCTTCTCCTAACTCGCAGCCAAGACCTGGAACGATCTCCGCCTTCACCTCCGGTGAAGCCCGACACTGAACCAATTCAGGAAAGACCTCAAGACTCTTCGAATTACCCCACCTGAGCTGCGCCCCTGACCCCCACCCCAGCGCCTTGAGACCCTACCAGGGGAGTTTAGTACTCTATACAAACCCCTGATTGATTGATTGTGAGTTAATTGTGCTGAGAAGTTTGATACCAAACTTCTCAGCATTCAGTAAAGCCATCATGGAGCTGTGGAGTTCGTAAAATGACAACCTCCCAGCCCATGTACTCAATATGGCTTCACTGCACTTCGTGTCTAAGAATGGACTTACACTGTAGGGGCATATTGCTCACGCAGCTATGCCCTCACCTGTGGTATAGTGCACCCTGTCTTAGGGCTGTGAGGCCTGCTAGAGGAGTGACTTACCTATGCCACAGGCAGTGTTTGTGGGCATGTCCATGTCGACTCGTAGGTTTTGTCTGCACCAAAACACACAGTCTGCAATGGCAGTGTGTATGTGTTTGGTGAAGGGTCTCTGAGGGTGGCACAATGCATGCTGCAGCCTTTAGAGACCCTCTCCGGTCACTAGGCCCTTGGTACTACTGTTACCTCTTACAACGGATTTACATGTGGGCCAGAGGTGTGCCAATTGTGGAAACAGAGGTACAGTTTTGGGAAAGAACACAGGCACCGGGGAACCTGATTGGCAGGGACCCAGTGCACACTCAGTCAAAGTGCATCAGAAATCTGGCATAAGGTGTGGGCGGGAGGGAGTTACTGCGACAGAAACCCACTTTCCTACATCATGGTGTAGGTTAGTTGCTGATCACCTTTCATCTGGAGGGGGGGGCATGTAATGAAAATACTCTTTGCATTATCTCCCCAAGTTTTTGGACTGATGCTGCTGGTTTTTTGTCTCTGTAAGCACACAGAGTCCTGCCAAACAGGCCTCGGTGCTAGTGCTTCTTGCCTTTAAAAGGTATATCTCTAATTGGCTCACCCCCAATTAGCTTAAGTTATCTTGCATTGTAAGTCCCTAATATATGGTACAATGGGGACCCAGGGTCTGTAAGTTGTGTCCCTCGTGGTCTGAAGCTCTTATTGTGCTACCATGAGTGTCACAAAACAAAAGCATGATTCCCAGTCTGCCATTTCAGGCTGGCATGGCAGTTTTACACTGCTAACTCAACTTTGCCATTTAAAGTAATGGCAAACCCCATACCTTCATTTTTAATATATGTCACCCCGAAGACAGGCCTAACAAGCCATAAGGCTGGGTGCTGTATATTAAAAAGTAAGACATGTATGTTTTTTACATGTCGTGACAGTAAAAACCCCATACTGTTTGTATTTTAAAGTAGAAAGGCTAGTAGCCCCTTTGGAGAGTACAGGGTTACACGCTGACCACTCAGCAGTGCTAATTTCTGAATGGGATAACATAATCTGAAAGAGACAATTAGTTATAGATTCCTTACCTTAGAATTACCCCCAGGCGTCGGACTGGATCCGGAGAATTTTTAGTCCGCAGTACCCCTGCGCGTCGAAAGGTGGCGTCGGTTGGCTCCGCGTTTGTCGTTGGCGTCGTGGTCGCCGGGATGACGTTGCGTTAGCTACTTAGACGCCGCCCTCGCGCGCTGACATCAGTTTTGGGTTTTTTGCGCACCAGCCAGCGCAGATCCATAGAGAGCGGTACCTCCAGTCACTGTTTGACTGACTTTTTGCCGACTTTTTTCGACGTCGTTTTTGAGTCTTCGACTCCTGGTGCACATCGGGGATGCCTGGTTTTGAGGCTTGCGGGTCCTGCCGACAGTTGATGTCGGTAACGGATCCGCACCGCGTGTGCCTGTTCTAGCTGGAACCCGACCACGACTCCAAGTCGTGTTCCGACTGCCGGACCATGAACCCGAAGTCTTTGCGGGAGCGGTCCCGAAAGCTTCTCGAGGCCCGGCAGTCCGCTCTGCGCCGCTCGAGGTCCCGGTCGCGTGGGAGGTCAAGGGACCGGTCGCGGAGCCACCACCACGACCAATCTTCTTCCAAGTCTTCGCACTCCTCCGGTAAGTCGAAGCACAAGAAGAAGCATCGTCGCTCTTCGACTTCTCCCCGTCCGTCGGCCGACACGATGAGGGATGCGGGTGGTGCCCCTCCCGCGGCTCCACGTGCGGAGCCCGCTGGGTCGACTCCGGGTTTCCCTCCCTTTCCGGGACCCGGTGCGACCCCTGCCCAGCTTTGGAGTTTCTACGAAGCTATGCATGCCATCTTTGGGCAGCCCAACTCCGCCGGCGCGCCTTCGGGCCCCACGGACTCGGCTGGGGGCCCTGGGTCTTCAACGCCAGCGGCTTCGGCCCTGGCACCGCAGGGTCCCCTTGGATCCAGGCCTGGATCCAGATCGGCACCGGTCGACCTGACTACACCTCCTCCGGCGCCGACTCCCCCGGCACCACGTCCGCAGCCGACACCGGTTGTGTCCCCAGCCGGTGTCGGCCCCGGCCTCCACCCTAACGTGGACACGGAGCCGAACCGGCGCCGACAGGTACTTTTGTGCCCTTGTTCCACCCTGGTTCTTTTAGGCCAGATTGGCAACCAGAGGAGGACTGGGAGGGGTCTGGAGACCCTTTAACTGACCAGTTAGACTATGATCCGGACTGGCGAGAGGGGTTGGGGGAGACCAGTGGACTGGATACTTCCCCAGACCTTGGCATGTTGTCTCCTCCTACCGTGGCTACGGAGGAGGGAGCGTCTTATGCAGTGGTGTTGCGTAGGGTGGCCGAGGCTCTCAACCTTGAGCTACCTACGGTGGCAGTCAGTACTAACCACCTGACAGAGGTGTTTCAACCGGCTGCGAGCTCTTCGGAGCCCCTGCTGCCGTTCAATGAAGCCCTCACTGACATCCTTTTGTCCAGGCCTAACACAGGGGCTCCGGTGGACAGGATGATCGCCCAACGCCACCGCCTGGCTCCGGGCGACCCCTCTTTCCTCTCCCAACTCCCTTCCCCTGAGAGCTTGGTGGTTCAAGCCTCCACGTCCAAAGGCGCATTCCCTAATGCACCACCTGATAGGGAATCCAAAAAGCTGGACCACCTTGGGAAGAAGATGTTTTCTTCCTCCAGCTTGGGACTGCGGTCAGTAAACACCGCATGTCTGTTGGGCCGTTACACCCACTCCGTGTGGGATACGGTGGCGCAAGTGCTGCCCCAGTGCCCGGAGGAGGCCCGGGCCGTACTCTCCCGTGCAGTTGCCGAGGGGAGAGAGACAGCAAAGTTTACCATTCCCTGTGGACTGGATACCGCCGACTCGCTAGGCAGGACGATTTCCACGTCGGTAGCCCTTCGACGCTACGCCTGGCTGAGGTCGACTGGTTTTTCAGGGGATGTCCAATCCACTCTTATGGACATGCCCTTTGATGGCCATCGCCTGTTCGACGACAAGGCAGACAGCGCGCTGGAGCACTTTAAGGACTCTCGGGCTATGGCCAAGTCCCTGCATGTCTGCTTTTCGCCCCTTTCGTGGCTGCGGAAGGGGTGCCCCGCCACGTCCCGCCCAGAGCCTCAGGCCGGCGCAAGCTGTTCAGCCCCTGCGCGGCCGGGGACGTGGGAACCACCGGCGTGGGTCTGGGGGCCAGCGCGCGGGCCAGTCCACCACAGCCCCCTCTGCAGCAGCCTCCTAGTCCGACCTTTCAGGGCCACCAATCGCCAGTGGGCAGCAGGATTCGCCATCACCTCCCCCACTGGCGCACCATCACTTCGGACAGGTGGGTTTTGCAGATAGTCCAAAGGGGCTACTCCCTCCCCTTCGAGACTGCCCCTCCATCCATGCCATCTCAGCACCATCGCATGTCGGAGGAGCATCTGGCCCTTCTCCAACAGGAAGTTTCGGCACTGTTGGCCAAGGGAGCCATCGAGCGTGTTCCTGCCCCAGAAGTAGGTCGTGGTTGCTATTCCCACTACTTTCTGGTGCCCAAGAAGGACAAAGGCCTGCGTCCTATCTTGGATCTCAGGAACGTCAACCGCTTCCTCCGGAAGGAGAAGTTCAAAATGTTGACTCTAGCTCAGGTCCTGTCTGCCCTCGACCCTGGAGACTGGATGGTAGCGTTGGACTTGCAGGATGCTTACTTTCACATCCCCGTCCTGCCGGCCCTCCAGCGTTGCCTGCGGTTCACGGTAGGCCACGAGCACTCTCAGTTCACCGTGCTCCCCTTTGGCCTTATCAGCGCCCCTCAGGTGTTCACGAAAGTGATGGCGGTGGTCGCAGCTCATCTGCGCAGATCAGGGGTTCCAGTCTTCCCCTATCTTGACGACTGGCTGTTGAAGGCGGGCTCGCCCCAGGCTGTCCTCTCCAGACTACGGCGGACCTCCTGCACTCGCTGGGGTTCACTTTAAACGTGCCGAAGTCATACCTGACTCCCTCTCAGAAGCTCCTTTTCATCGGAGCGGTTCTGGACCCGACGCAGTTTTGGGTTTATCCTCCCGAGCAGTGAGTCCGGGATATTCAGGCTTTATCCCGGGTTTCGGTCAGAATGACCCTGAGGCTGCTGGGCCTCATGGCCTCCTGCATCCTGCTGGTCAATCATGCCAGGTGGCATATGCGGGCTCTGCAGTGGGACCTGAAGTTCCAGTGGGCACAGCATCAGGGGGAATCTGTCCGATTGCGTTCAGAACTTGGAGGGCACTGCACGTCCATTGCAGTGGTGGCTAACGAACCAGGATTGGGTCAACGGCAGATCCCTCTCCCTTCCCCAACCGGAGTACATAGTGGTGACGGATGCATCACTTCTAGGGTGGGGCGGCCACATGGGAGAGGCGGAGATCAGAGGCCTCTCGTCTCCGGCGGAGTCCGGGCTCCACATCAACCTTCTGGAGCTTCGGGCTATCCGTCTTACGCTGAAAGCATTCCTTCCCCCTGTCCGGGGAAGAGTAGTGCAGGTGTTCACGGACCGCACCACCGCCATGTGGTACTGCAACAAACAGGGGCGGGGTGGGGTCGTGGACCCTATGTCAAGAGGCCCTCCGCCTCTGGACATGGCTGGAACATCAGGGCATATCCCTGGTGGTTCAACACCTGGCAGGTTCACTGAACGCCAGGGCGGATCGAACTCAGCTGCAGGTGCATGATGGATCACGAATGGCGTCTTCACTCGGAGGTGACGCAAGGTCTCTTTCAGCAGTGGGGAGAGCCTTGGTTAGATCTATTCGCCACAGAAGAGAACACGCAATGTCCGCAATTCTGCACGTTGGAATTTCCAAGGCGGCACTCGCTAGGCGACGCTTTTCATCGCGAGTGGAGTTGCGGTCTTCTATACGCCTTTCCGCCTTTACCACTTCTGCCCAGAGTGCTGAAGATCAAGCGCGACTGGGCCCAAGTCATCCTTGTGGCTCCGGATTGGGCACAAAGAGTCTGGTATCCTGAGCTGTTACACATGGCCATCGATCCTCCGATCCGACTGCCTCTTCGGGAGGATCTTCTGTCGCAGCAACAGGGGACGGTCCTCCACCCAAACCTGTCCAGCCTCCACCTCCTTGCGTGGAGATTGAGCGGCGTCAGTTGACAGCCTTTGACCTTTCTCCCGAAGTCTGTGATGTTATCTTGGCAGCCAGGCGTCCCTCCACCAAAATGGTATACGCCTGCAGATGGAACAAATTTGTGGCATGGTGCACAGCAAAGGTTGTGGATCCCCTTTCTGCCCCTCTTTCTGAGGTTCTCTTGTTCCTCCTTTCTTTGGCCCAGCAGTGCTCTGCTCTGGGCACTCTTAAGGTCTGTCTCTCAGCCATTTCAGCCTTTCTTAGGCTTCCTGATCAGCCTTCTCTTTTCAAGTCCCCTGTTGTAAATCGCTTCCTTAAGGGCATTACTCTTCTTTTTCCTCCTGTTCCCTTCGTAATGCCTCAGTGGGACTTGAACTTGGTTCTTACTTACCTTATGTGCTCTCCCTTTGAGCCGCTTCATAACTGTCCTCTCAGACTTCTTACTCTGAAGACTGCTTTTCTGGTTGCCATCACCTCTGCTCGCAGGGTGAGTGAGCTTCAAGCTCTTTCTTCAAAGCCTCCTTTTCTGGCTGTTCATCCGGACAAGGCCGTCCTCAGAACCAGACCTTCCTTTCTTCCCAAGGTGGTTACTTCTTTCCACATTGGTCAAACCATCACTTTGCCCACCTTCTTTCCGCCTCCGCATCCTTCTAAGGAGGAAGAGAGGCTCCACCGTCTGGATCCAAAACGTGCGCTTTCGTTTTATTTTGATCGAACCAAGCATTTCCGGGTGGATGACCAGCTCTTTGATGGCTACGTGGGCTCCAAAAAAGGTCGGACCGTGCACAAACGGACCATCTCCAGGTGGGTCGTTTTGTGCATCAAATCTTGCTACTCTTTGGCAAAGAAGGAGCCTCCAGTGGGACTGCGCGCCCATTCTACCAGGGCGACAGCAGCTACCACTGCTTTGGGACGGGGAGTTCCCCTCAATGACATCTGTCAGGCAGCTACGTGGGCATCTCTGCACACATTCACAAAATACTACTGCCTGGACAGCCAAGTCCGGAGAGACGGCTTCTTTGGCCGTTCTGTTCTCCAAGACTTTCTGGTGTGAACTTGGTTCGCAGACCCACCTCCGGGGTTGGTATTGCTGGGGTATCTATTCTAAGGTAAGGAATCTATAACTAATTGTCTCTTTCAGATGAACAAGTTACTTACCTTCGGTAACGATATATCTGTAAGAGACATAGATTAGTTATAGATTCCTTACCGCCCCACCCATACTCCCCGTTCTGCGAACTGACTTCTAGGGTCAGGGAATCCCTTTCAGGGCCCTAGTTTTGTGCACCAGTGGTCAGTGTCTTGCATGGCTCTGTGCTTCTGGCCTGGAATGTCGTGTAAAGTACTGATGTCAGCGCACGAGGGCGGCGTCTAAGTAGCTACCGCAACGTCATACCGGCGACCACGACGCCAACGACGAACGCGCAGCCGACCGATGCCACCTTTAGAAGCGCAGGGGTACTGCTGCCGAAAAATTCTCCTGATCCAGTCCGACGCCTGGGGGTAATTCTAAGGTAAGGAATCTATAACTAATCTATGTCTCTTACAGATATATCGCTACCGAAGGTAAGTAACTTGTTCATATGGTACATCAAGGTATCAAGATAATTGTTGCATTAATCCTGACTTATTACTCAGGTCGACTTTAATGTAAGTTTTATACAAATGGCAACTTCAGAAAGTTGGCACTTTGATACTCAAAGTCTTCCAGTCACAGTTTGCAGTTGCACACAAGCTGTTGTCCTCGAGACGGCCTTCTGCCCTCCTTGGGGGAGATGTGAACAACTCTGGAAGGAACATAAAGGGCCTGCCGTTGGAAGAGATGTGACTCACATCCTGGCAGGAACGCCAAACGGGGTGTGAGCCCAAAAGGCAAGCTTCAAAGGAGAAGCAACCTTTGAAGGGCAAATGGTAGTCACACACGAGAAGGGTTTTCTTTTGTTTTAGCAGATAGGCTGGCATCTCGGATAGAGAAGGGGAAGGCATTGCAAAAACGGTTTTTCCGTGAGCGTGTAGCCCCACCTCTGGGATTTAGCCGAGGAGCTCCACACACCAAGAGAAGGGTTCTGCTATGTTGGGATTGGGCAGAATGGTGCCATTTCGACAAGCTATATGCCACACTTCACAGGAAGTAGTCATTAGGCGAGAGGGGATCTGGTTGCCCATTGACAAGTAGGCGCCACATCCCTGAGGGCGTGAAACAGGCATAAAAGTGGCACCCAGACCTCCGATCACATCTGTACTGGACCGAAGAAGGACTGCCCTTCTTTTCCCTGCACCCAACAAGGAGAGGCAAAAAGGCTGCATTAAACACCGGACTGCACCTCATGCACCATGGGCTAGCAAAGAAAGGACTGTGCCTGTGTTGTCCCACTCAAGGAAAAGTCATTTCCGAGCACCAAACAGAGAAGGTGATTCCAAGAGTCATTTGGCTGACTCCCTGTTATGCCAAAGGGCCATAAAAGTTAAAGGAGCCTGCCTTGATGAGTGGGTATCCAAGGACACCTGATCGCTACAGTTGCTGACTCTAAACAGTGCTGCCTGGTACTGGTGACTGAATTGCTACAGAAATATTTCTAGATCCAGTCTGGTGCCTGGGAAGGGGTTCAAGTAAGGAATTTAATTCACTTATCAATCAGAAAGAAATTAGGGAATTCAATCTGTGACTATTTTGTTGGAGTTCTGTTTTGTTGCTGTATGTTTCACAAAAAATAATTTAGTCTGCTAAAATAAATATTTTGCTCAGTTGAACTTTTTTTGTGCCACCGTCACTCGCTAATCTATTTCATGGAGCCTTTAAGGTCACTGCATAGTGAGATTCTTAACTATCCAATACACAACGCCTCCCCACATTTGTGGTAGTTTTTTCCTGAGATTGGTTGATGCTTTACTTCATTTGATTGCTAGCAACGCAATTCCACATACAATGATCTGCTTAGTAAAAATGGGGGAAATGGTTTGTCTTCCAAGTTAACTGTGTTTATGGCAATTAATGTGAAAAGCCTTTTTTTCACCTTAGTGTCTTCAGAACCCATCCAGTGACATCAAGTTGGCTGCAGAGAAAATGATCTGGTGGGCAAACAAGGATGAACTCCCCCCATTGGATCCGCAAACCATTAAGCCTCTCCTGAAGGCACTCTTGGATAATACGAAGGACAAAAATACAAGTGTGCGGGCTTACAGCGACCAAGCCATAGTCAACCTACTGAAGATGAGGGCAGGAGAACTAGTGCTTCAGGTAAGTCAGATATAGACCATTATCAGGAAAATCTACATTTTTGCTTTTATATTGTTGGTAGTGTTTCTTTGGGTCTTTTATGCAGTCACCTTTACTTGCTGTACAGAACAAAGAAGGTTGGTGTGTTTTGTTTTTGTGAGTGATGGTATGTGTGTTGGTCATTTGTTTTTTCTTTTAATCTCTTTCAAAGTTGCCCTTTGAAAAAACAGCTTTAGTCAGAAGGCAAAAGTGAAGCTTGATTTCAAGCTGGATTTGTTCAGTTCAAGGCCACCCCTGCTTCTTTGGCTTTTTTGCCAGGTGCAATCCAACCTTGGTTTAAAAAGAATCTAACCCATTTTAGTCCTGTTTATAACAAAAGGTTTCCTTGTTTGAAACCCTCATTGCTTGAGTACACCCACGTCATGCCTTTTTCAAGCTCTTAAACATAATAGACTTGGGCAGGAATTCCTTCGACATTTTAAAAGGCATACGTTTAGAAACTGAAAGGAAAGGATTTTCCAAACATGTTTTTAAAGCAGCGAAATCTAGTTATTTACACTTTCTGTGGGAGGAAAATTGCTTTAACCAAAGACATAAGTAAAGGGAGCTGTGAGTGGTCAAAGGCAGAGGAGGAAATGGAGCTCAGTTTTTAACATGGGTTAATTTCAGATTCTAAACACTAACTGAAAATGCGACGAGTCATTCAGCAAAGACAAAAGGCATTAGCCGAACTTTATGCTTTGTCATTGGTGAACAGGATTGTCAAAAAGAAATTGAATGCTTGTTGCTGTTGAACAGTATCTGCAACCAAAAACAAACCAAAATGGCCAGCCCTGGCTTTATGATGTTTATGCACAGAAACTGTCACAATGGATTTCAATTAACACATTGCGGAGCAGTAAAATAAAATAAAAAAACTGGCTATGTTTTGGGCACTGTTAAGATTATTTGTTGTCCATTTCAGCCTTTCTTGGTTTACTGGATAAGTCTTCGTTATTGAAGTCCTCTACTGTTATAAGAGTTTTGAAAGGGGTTGACCCATTTGTTTCCTGCTTCACCCCTATTTATGTCATAGTAGGACCTTAATTTGGAACTCACTTTTCTGATATAACAATAATACAAAAACAATGCTCCTTTGTCAATCTGTGTATTTATATTAAAAGCATATTAGCAACACCAAATGTATAAGAATGAATAATCACGAAGAGAGTACTTACAGACTTTGGCTTTATTACAAAAATTCATAAAAATAGTGTCTTTGCAACCTTATCAGCTAACCCCATCCATCAACCCTTCAAAACAGATAATCAAATACAAGAAAGAGCCAGTAATACAGACATTATTGTAAAGAAAGAGAAAGGGGGTTCAACATAGAGCATAAAAAAGAGGCTATATCATCAAAGTACTTCAAAGAGAAATGCTTAAGGTAATAATTCCCAGCAAGGGTCTACCTCTTCGATGTTTTAATTAGTTGCTGTTTTGGTCATTATCAAATTTTATGCAGAACCATCATCCGGACTAGGCAAGGGTCAGAAATCTCTTTTGAAGGAGATTGTGGTTAGAAGATTTTAAAAAGTGTAGTTTACAAGCTGTTTCTACTCCTCCATATATAATTAATTACACCTATTATTCACATTTGTTTTTACATGGGCAAATAACCCCTGAGACGGTGCCACAAAACATACCTCAGTGTAATCATCAATTTATATTGTGGCCATATTTGAACAGTATTGCAGTACTTAAACACTAGACACTCTCACAAAACATATTCATCCATTAAAAAGTTGATTTATTATAAGTTAATATATTAGAAAATGTAAACAAAATGTTGGACACAAATGAATAGATAAATATGAATATAATATGCATCAATCACATTGTTGGTATATAACACGTTTTTTTTTTTTAAACAATCAACATCAAAACATTTTCAGTTAATTAAAGCAAAGTCTCACAGTTCTAATTGGCAATAGAAGTATGATTCAATGAGAGATTAGAGATTGTCATCCTTGTCTGTCTCATGCATGCAATCTTGACATAGATTACTCACACCAAAAGTAGACCTTCACTGAAGCCAGGTCTCTGAGGGTGAGATTCCCAGACTTGTTCATTGCAACCAAAATATCCCATATGTGCGGCATCAATCATATGCCCTTTAGGAAGCAGACCAGATTAATATTGGAAAGCAAAACCTTACTATTTATGTGTATTCATCCTGCCTCGAAAGGAGAATAGATACATACTTGCACTTAGAGGAAAAATAATTCTTATTTGACAAAAACACACTAAAGTCCCATTATATAGTTCCTTTTGGCCGTTATAAACAATGTCTTACCTTGATTAATCTAAGAGGAGAAGACAGAGGAGCTGTCACTTAATTCATTCAAACAAATACAGGCAAAATGCCCCGATAGTAAACCAAACTATTATGCATCTGCAGAAGTGACGATAGAAACAGCATCACAGTTCTTCATTTACAACAAAGTCCCATAAGAAAAAGTTACTTACCTGCGCTAATGATCTTTCTGGTGGATACTGTTATCGACCTGCATATTCCACACCTCTTGAATAATCCCAGGTGCCAGACTGGCTCTGGAAACTTCAAAGCTCTCACGTCACCAGTAGAGGATGATGGCTTTGTGTCGACACCGGAAGTGGAATCAGATTGTCACTGAAGCCATATAGTGCGCCCACCCCTGTACAACGTCCGTTTCCATACATTTTTCCCAGCTTTCAAGGTGAGCTGATATCGAAAGAGTAATGCAGTACCAAAATATCCAGTGGAATCTTATTAACTTTCCCTATAGCTCATCCATCTTATCGAGAGGCGGTGCGGGTGGGATGGGGAGGAATCTGCAGGTAGAGTATCCACTCGAAAGATCATTACCGCAGGTAAGTAACTTTGACTACTGATGGATACTTCTACCTGCAGATTACTCACCTGTAGAATAGATTCAAGAGCAATACTCTGCCAGTGGAGAAGGGTTGATGGATGGATGGTTAGATGAGGAAATCTTGCAAATCGGACCTTGCGAAGTGGCTGTCCTGACAGACCTTGGAATCCAGGCACTAATGCTTGGTTAAGGTATGCAGGGATGCCCACATCGCCGCTTTGGAGATCATCAACCCATTTAGAAAATGCATAACAGTGGGGGATTTGAAAGGGAATGACTGGTCTGAAAGCAAGAGGAATACTGACAACACAACCAAATACCCCTTGGCAGTACCTATTGCAAAACCTTTCTGGGCAAAGAAAATTGCATATCACAGGATCTGTGACAAATTGGCGTGCAAGGGGTCTATGGTTGTCCGCACACTGAGGAAAAACTTTGCCCAGAGTAAGGGGATTTTATGGAGAGGTGACCACCTCCTGTGGTAGCTGAAAGGAACTCAGATGCCCTGTTTAGTCTCCAAGCAGGTAGGTGGAAGCCTCGGATATTGGAATGCAGAATAATCCCCTCCGACTGGAAGAGGAGGTCCGGTTTAAATGGCAGCTTGATCGATGGACATATAGAGATGCGCACGAGGTCTGCATACTACAACCACCTTGGCCAATCCGGTGCAATGAGAATGACTTGGGCTCGATTTTGGCGTATCTTCCTCAGTGCCCGAGGAATCAAGGGTATGTGGAAAACACGTAGTGCAACGGAAAATTCCATTTCAGCTGAAATGTGTCCCCCACTGGTCACCTCAACGGCTACCGGAGGGCACAGAAATAATGGCAGTGAGCATTGTCTGAGCAGGTGAACAGGTCCACCGGAGGAGTGCCCTGCTGGGCAAAGATGTTTTGTACTACGTCTGACAGAAGTTATTACTAGTGATCGGCAAGATAACGCTGGCTTAGGTTGTCTGCTCAGACATTCAGAGACCCGGCTAAGTGATTGTTGGTTAGCCAGATACTGTGGTGGTGTGCCAAAGAGTACAGTCTCAATACCTCACGACAAAGGAGGTGAGATCCTAGTCCCCCTTGCTTATTGACGCACCACATTGTGGTCATGTTGTCCGTCATAATCTGGACGGGCCGACCTTAGATGGAGGGGAGGAAGGTCTTGAGCGCCAGATGAATTGCCAATAATTCCAACAAGTCCCCCAGGTGAGATCCCCACCCCAAGGTGGAGACATCTGTTGCTACCATAATCATGGCTGGAGGGGTAGTGAAAGCCACCCCACAGTTGTGGTTCGCCTGGCTCCCCCACCAAGTCATTTCCACCACAGCGCTAATGGAGATATCAATGGAGTTTGCCAGGTCCCCCTGTACCGTAGTCACTTCCTGCAGAGGCACCACTGCAGGGTCCTGATAGGAAATACTGCAGGGCACTCATGTGTTAATGTGTCTGTGTGTGAGACTAGGAAAATGCAGAAAGCCAGCAGACCTAGAAATCCTAGGACTCTCAGGACTGGGACTCACACACCTTGCTGAAGATGGGACCATATCTTGGATGTCGGCGATCCTCTGAGGTGGAGGAAAGGCGTGGAGAAGGGTGGTGTCAAGTACCAACCCCACAAACTGGGGTCGTTGGAAGGGCCACAAGTGAGATTTGAGCTTGTTGATTGAAAAGCCCAGGTCGGACAACAGAGAAGCTGTCGATTGTGGATAGTGCTACGCCACCTCTGGCAAACTGGCTTTGATTAGGCAGTCCATCAGGAACGGAAAGATGGGGACCCCAACATTCTGAGATGGGTCCCAACCACTGCCATTACCTTCATGTAAACTTGAAGTGCCGACGTTAAGCCAAATGGAAGGGAACCACAGATTGGCAGTGTGTAGAACCCACTTCAAATCACAAATACTTCCGGCATGATTGCAGGATAGAAATGTAGAAGTACGCATCCCGCAGGTCGAGTGACACCATCCAGTCTCCAGGTTCCAACGCCAGTAACACTTGAGCTAGGAACAGTATCTTGAGCTTTTTCTTTCTAAGGCAGAATTTAAATTCCCTGAGGCTCATTATTGGACGCACACCACTTTATTACTACAGTTGATAAAAAGAGAATCCCCATGCGAAGCCACGAAAATGCCAAAATTTGCAATATCTCAAGGGGGTGGGGTGGGGTGGGGGGCAGTAGTTTAAGTCGCAAGGAGCAGGCCGTAGCCTTGCTCGCCTTAAGTCTCTCCAATGATAAGTCGGACTTGTCTCTTAACAAGTGAGCTCCATTGAATGACTGATCCTTCAAATTTTCATGGATGTTAAAGGAGAAGTTAGAAGTATTTAGCCAGGCATGCCTCTAGATGGAGATTGAGGTACCCTGGCCACCGAATCAGCTGTGTACAAACCATATTTTATAATATGGCAAAAGGTGTTCTGCCCGTCCTGGATCATCTCCTGGAAATGGCCACTTATGTCCTCTGGCACATGAGGCTCCACTGTCCGAGCCATATCACAAAGGGTGTGGGTGTAGTGTGCAAGGAGGCAGTTGGCATTGATGGACTTGAGAGCCATGATTCCTGTCGCAAATGATTTCTTTCGCCAGGCCTCCGATGTTTCGATTCTCTATCTGATGGAACTGTAGGAAAGGTCCATGCAGACTGTCTAGATGAACAGGAAGCCTGAATGGCTAGGCTCTCAGGTAAAGGGTGAGTTGATAGGAAGGACGGTGTAAGGAAATGCCTGCTAATCAGACCCCAATGCCAGTGGCCTGACCCTAAAGTGTATGTTGAATTGGCTGTACCCAATTGGAATTGGCTAACTTAACTGTAAGTCGCTAGTTTATGGTACCCTGGTACCCTGGACATGCAAGTTAGAGGGGTACCCCAGGGCTTGAAGCCCTGGGCCACCACTTCCCCTGTACATCTGCGAAAGTCACCCTTCTGACAGGCCTACCGAATCCTAAGGGCAGGGTGCATCATATGGCACAGGGAGGACATGAACTTTAAAGATCCTGGCAGTAAACACACAAAACTGCAGTTTTTACTATGGAAGGACTTTGTCGCCCAATTGGCGAGTACAGGATTACACGCTAACCCTTCAGGTGTGCTAACTCCAGAACGGTGCGACCAAAGTGGGCACTCGGAGTATCAAACAACTTGTTACATTAAGCCTGGCATGTATCTCAAGTCGAAATTCACGTAACTTGTTGCAGTGTGCAGCTTAAGCAAAGCTGCCACTTTGTTGCCTTTAAAACTCCTGTGCCTTCCCAGGTACCCATGGAGCCTGTTCCACGAGACTGCTTTCTGCTCTCCTGGAGAGACGTGCCGCAGACTCTCAGGAACGAGAACAATGAGGGATTGCAGGCCATGGAGGTGTTACCTCCCTCTTGCAGGAAACCACTTGGGTGTCAGCCCCAAAAGACAGGCTTTGAATGAGAAGCCACATTTGAAGGGCAAATGTGTCACACTATGGAGGAAGGCTGCCCCATTGTTTAGGTTGAAAGCTAGCACAGGGAGCAGAGAGGGGAAACAAGTTTCTAAACCGTTTTCCCCAGGGGGCGTGTAGCCTTGAGGTAGCCACACCCCGGGAGTGGGCTAGTGAGGTCTCAACACTGAGAGAAGGGTCTCACCATCTTGGCAGTGGGCAGAATGGTGCATCCTGAGATAGACAGATGCTGCACTCTACAGGAAGTGGTACCAGTTGTGAGGGAACCTGCTAGCCCATTGGCTACCAACTGCATCCTTCCCTAAGGGCACTTTTCGAGCATAAAGGGGGCACCCCTGGCTCACAGACATCCGATCTCGGCCAACTTGGAAGAAGGACCAAAGGAGGACTGCCTGCTGCATGAGGGACCCGCGAAGATAGGCTGCATTGTCAAAGACTGAACCTGCTGAGGGGCTGTGTCCTGCTCAAGGAGAAGCTGTCTCCAGGGCCCAGACAAGCCAAGAGACTCCAAGGGCCAGCCAACTGGCCTCCTGTTTGCAGCACAAGGACACAACAGCTGAAGAAGGTGGTAGCCCAAAGTCTTCAAATCGCTACCCAGCTGCCGTGCAGCAACAGGTACTAAGACCCGCCGCACAGAGTTGCACCCGAGTTTGCTGAACCCAGGAGTGCTGTCTGAGAACTGCGTGGACCCTCCGGAGGCGAGTTATGGACCTTGCATGGATTGGTCTGTCACTGCAACACGGGGCAACTTGTAGTCCAGTGGTGATTGGAATTCGGCCAAACCGAAGAGGACCTCGTGGGACGTCGACCCTGTACTAGGACACCCTCACCATCTTCGTGGACTAAGTAATCCCTGCAGGAAGATCCCTTTCAACCGCGTTGCATCCACAGCATCCTTGGAGCATCTTCAGAAGCCTTCACCCACTGCATCAGGACCACACCATAGGAATCCATTGCAATGCGGATAAAGTGTCTGGAAATGCTGGAGGACTGCTTATTCTGTGAAGGTAACAGTTCTTGAGGACCTTACTATTCCCCCTGCTGGAGATGGTCCCCTCAAGTACGTCTGACTGACAGCATTGACACTTACCCAAGTTTCCTTTGAAAACGTTTCTAAGAGTCAAAATCATTGGCTTTGCCAAGGCTTGTTTGCAGTTGAGTAAAATTGCTTTGATTTATTATTGCTTGTAAAATCTGAAAGAAACACGTTAGTTATAGATTCCTTACCTTAGAATTACCCCCAGGCGTCAGACTGGATCCGGAAAGTTTTTTCGTCAGCAGTACCTCTGCCCGTCGGAAGGTGGCGTTGGTCGACTCCGCGTCCGGCGTCGTGGTCGCCGGGATGACGTCGCGGTAGCTACTTAGACGCCGCCCTCGCGCGCTGACGTCAGTTCTTTATTTTTCCGCGCCAGCCAGCACAGATCCGGGAAGAGCGGTACCTCAGTCATTTTTTGACTAACTTTTTCTCGACTTTTGTCTACTTTTTTCTTCGAGTCTCCGGCTCCGAAAAGGTGCACGAGGGATGCCCGGCTTCAAGGCATGCAGTTCCTGTAACCGACTGATGTCGGTGACGGATCAGCACCGCGTGTGTCTTTTTTGCCTGGAGCGCAACCACGACCCCAAGTCGTGCTCCGACTGCCGGTCGATGGCGCCGAAGGCTTTGCGGGAGCGGTCCCGAAAGCTGCTTGAACATCGGCAGTCGGCTCCGCGCCGTTCGAGGTCCCAGTCGAGAGGGAGGTCGAGGGACCGGTCGTGGAGCCACCACCATTCCGGTTCCAAATCATCAAAGTCTTCGCACTCTAGGTCAGGTAAGTCGAAGCACAAGAAGGTCGAAGAAGCATCGTCGCTCTTCAACTTCTCCTCGTCGGTCGGCCGATCCGACGAGGCACGCGGGTGGTGCCCCTCCCGCGGCTCCGCGCGCGGAGCCTGCAGAACCGACTCAGTTTCCCTCCCTTTCCGGGACCCGGAGCGACTCCCGCCCAGCATCGTACTTTCTACGAGGCGATGCATGCCATCTTTGGGCGAACCGACCCCGCCGGCGCGCCTTCGGGCCCCGGGGACTCGGTTTGGGGGCCTAGGTCTTCGCTGCCGGCGGCTCCGGCCCCGGTGCCGCAGGCCCCCCTTGGATCCAGGCTTCCGACGGCACCACTACCGGAAAAACAATCCTATACTAAAGAAATAATATAATAAAGAACAGGTGCACACCTAATGTGTGAGCACCAAAATTAAATACATACGGTTGAAATCGGACTCGTAGTATTTCTGTTTTGGCAACGCTGTGCCTCATGGACTGCCAGGGTGGAGGGGCTTGTAGTAACCTTGGCTCAGCACTCCTCCGTCAATGACACCTACTCGTACCCGGTGCTCACACATTAGGTGTGCACCTGTTCTTTCTTATATTATTTCTTTAGTATAGGATTGTTTTTCACACGGAGTGGTACGCATGGGGCTGGTCCCCATGTGGTCCTGAAGAAGAGGTTTACGGGACACCTCGAAACATGTCAACCAAATACTAGGTTTAGTATACACATAAGTTACACTTCCTCCCTATTATTAACCCCTTTTTATCCATACCAACTAGGAGGAGGAATAAACTAATCGCTCACTAGCTAGGTATTTTTAGCATCACCATCACCACTCCCCCCCAACACTGCACTACACATTTTTTCACAAAAAGTGCTCCTACGTAGTTCCGCAAGTTGCAGCACGCCCCAGACAGTAGATGTCTGGGATGGCCCCAATGATGAAGCATGTCACCTAGGGGCAACCGTTGGTGAGTGAGGGGACTCAAGAAGAGAATTTTCTCTTCTTAGATTCGGGGCGTTGTTTCGCACATTTAGCGGAAGCCCTTCCCTTCTCTCTTTAGCCCAGCAGAGCTCTGCGCTGGGCACTGTCAAGGGCTGTCAGCCATCTCTGCTTTCCTTCGGCTGCCAGATCAGCCTTCTCTTTTCAAGTCCCTGGTAGTTAACCGTTTCTTAAAAGGCTTAACACATCTTTTTCCTCCAATCCCCTTCGTTATGCCTCAGTGGTACTTGAATCTTGTGCTAACTTATCTAATGTGCGCTCCCTTTGAGCCACTTCATAGCTGTCCCTTACGGCTCTTAACTCTTAAGACTGCTTTCCTGGTAGCCATCACTTCTGCTAGAAGGGTGAGCGAGCTCCAGGCCCTTTCTTCAAAACCTCCTTTCCTATCTGTTCATCCGGATAAGGTGGTTCTCCGAAACCCGTCCATCCTTCCTTCCTAAGGTGGTCACTGCCTTCCACATTGGGCAGACCATTACCGTGCCCACCTTCTTTCCGCATCCTTCGAAGGAGGAAGAGAGGCTCCACCGTCTGGACCCAAAACGTGCGCTCTCCTATCTGGATCGCACGAACCAGTTCCGGGTGGATGATCAACTTTTTGTTGGCTACGTGGGCGCAGAGAAAGGTCGGGCCGTACACACACGCACCATTTCACGATGGGTCGTGTTGTGTATTAAAGCTTGTTACTCTGGCTAAAAAAGAGCCTCCAGTAGGGCTACGCGCTCACTCCACCAGGGCGACGGCAGCCACTACTGCCTTGGGAAGAGGAGTTCCTCTAAACGACATCTGTCAGGCAGCTACGTGGGCCTCACTGCACACGTTTACGAAACACTACTGTCTGGACAGCCAAGTCCGGAGAGATGGCTTCTTTGATCGTTCTGTTCTCCAGGACTTTCTGGTGTGATCTTGGTTCGTAGACCCACCACCGGGGTTGGTTTTGCTGGGGTATCTATTCTAAGGTAAGGAATCTATAACTAACGTGTTTCTTTCAGATGAACAAGTTTTGCAGCGTGAATCTTTCTGGATTCACTATGCTGTGCATTATTCCGCCATCTCGTGGTTGGGTCCGGATTCGTAGTCTTTTCTTTGTTTTTTTTTTTTGTTGGTTTTTTTTGGCCCAGGTGGGCGGCGACGCCCCACCATTTGGTGTCTTCGGTGACGTCGTCGCGCTTCCGGCGGAAGCTCCCACTCTTGGTAGCCATCTTCAGATTCTTTTTTCCGCCGTGGGGTCTGGATCGTTGCCGAGAAGTTCCAGAAAGTTTGGACGAAGAATCTCAAAGTCGAAATTTCATCACAGAAGATGTACTCCTGAGACACCGGACGACGACACTAGTACCGGAGAAGAAGGACGACGAGGTAGAAGGTCCACGACCAAAATCTCGACGCCTACAGAGAATGCGCTCACAGGGGGCTCCCTAAGCGCGGTTATGGACAAGACTCCTTTCAAGTTCTGCAGAAATTGCCACCACAAATACGCCCAAAAAGACCAGCACCCAGTCTGCAACCTCTGCTTGCCGCTCGACCACGCCAGCGAAGACTGCAACGCGTGCTCGGCGTTCACCCCGGAGACCCTCCGGGTGAGAGACAGACAGAGAAGGGCGAACTACAGCATGCAGGGCCAGGGACCAGCACCATCTCTCCGAGACCTGGGTCTCTCGAGCGGAGAGGAGGAGGACAACATCGCAGAGGGACCAGAGGACTGCGCTGTCGTCGAAATCGAAAAGAAAACGTCGAAGGAGGTAAGGGAGTCGTCGACCCCAAAACACCAAAGCGACGCTCGAAAGAGTGAAGCCAGAATCCCTAGCGACACTCCGAGAAGTGTAGCAAAGTCCTCGAAGGGAGCGTTGCCGCCGAAACACTCGACGAAAGCATCAGCACCAAGGGACAAACAGCCGAGCGGATCCTTGGACAAGGACTCTCAATCGGCGAAAGCCTCCGAAAAAACGAAGGCGTCAAAGGTCGTCCCCGAAAAGGAAACCTCGACACCGAGCAAGGAAGGCCCGGCGTCTGTTTCGACGACCGCGAAGAGAGGCACTGCACCACTCGACGCCGAAAAGGCCCACGAGATGGCGAAAAAGAAGAGGAGGCTCGAGGCAGAGATGGCGAGCATCCTGCAACGCAAAAAAGACTTCTACACCGACAGGTAAGAAACTATTCGTTACTTATCTTCGGTAACGATATATCTGTAAGAAACATTAGTTAGTTATAGATTCCTTACCGCCCCGCCCATCCTCCCCGTTCTGCGAACTGATTTCTAGGGTTAAGGACATCCTTTCATGGCCCTAGTTGTGTGCACCAATCGTCAGTGTCTTGCATGGCTCTGCGTTTCTGGCGCGGAAAGTCGTGTACAGAACTGACGTCAGCGCGCGAGGGCGGCGTCTAAGTAGCTACCGCGAAGTCATCCCGGCGACCACGACGCCGACGACGGACGCGGAGTCGACCGACGCCACCTTCAGGTGCGCGGAGGTACTGCTGACGAAAAAACTTTCCGGATCCAGTCTGATGCCTGGGGGTAATTCTAAGGTAAGGAATCTATAACTAACTAATGTTTCTTACAGATATATCATTACCGAAGGTAAGTAACTTGTTCATCAATATCTCTGGAACACTCCAGTGGATCTTTTTCATTCTAGTGTCTAAATTCTTATAAAATACAGTCTGTTTTTTATAAATTGGTGTCAGATTTCTTGAGTGTTGTCGACTTTCTTCTTAAGTTGTTTTGGTGCTGATTAAATGCTTTACACTTGTTCATCTGTGTAGGCTTTGCTGCTCAGTGCCACAGCTACCCAGGGGTAGGACTGCTGGTTTGACAGATTAAACATAAGGGGCCTAAAGGGGTTGGTAAGTGTATCACACAGTAAGGTTGCACAACCACACCATATAATAGACCATTTCCTCACAGACGGGTAACCTGGAGCTGAGCGATAGTGGGGGTGCCGCCAGCCTGTTAGCTGCAGGAGTTGAAGTTGTTTTTTTCTAGGCTCCCAGAACCAAATCCAAAGGGGGATCATCAAAGAACAGCAGGACAGAGGACTTCTGTTAGTATGGTAGTCTTGACGTCCACCATTGGTAGTGTAAAGTCCGACACCTCAGTAACCTTTTTTATTATTGAATGATATTACACCACTTCTGGCATTGGAGAGCCAGTGGTGAACTCCAATACCAATTCTGGGGACGCGTCCAGGCCACTAGCCGATGAAAGCCATTGGAGGTCATGCTCTTGATCACCATCACATTAATAAAGATCCCGAGGGTCTGAGTCTGTTCAAAATAGGTCATGCATCCTGCTCCTGTAGTCCTTGTCTATCAGCCGTTGAGCCTCCCTGTGTTATCTGTTCTGGGACACAAGTTCGGGGACTGGCATCACTGGTGGTGTGTCCGGTGCCAGTGGTAAAGTGTCTGAGGTGGCACTGGTGGAAGTGGGGCCGTACAAGGCATAGGCGTTGTGTAACATCAGATCAAACAGTAGTGAAGTCGGCATCAGGTGCAATGGTGCAGTGCCAAGTGGCATCGGAGCCTTAGGCCTTGGAGACAGAATGAAAACATGGGGCTTGTAAGCATGCTAGATGGCGTTAATCTCTTAGCAAAGAGGGAGTACTTTCCATTCAGGAACGCTGGTGGATCCGAGCCTGGAGTCAAACTCGGAGCGAGACTTCCCCAGTGCTGAAGTATCCGGGAAGGATAATAGTGGGGCCCAAGTGGCTGCGGGGCCATTTGGAGGGCGAACTGTGGGCTCCACTGTAACCAACTCGAGTTTCAAGGAAGATGATCCTGGTGGAGTTGGAGGGTGCCGAGGTGACTTACCTTTCACATGATTCTTATGCTACTTGTGCTTCTTTCTTTTGCCCCCCAAAGAGTGTGAGGAAGGCGACCTTGAACAAGGTCTTCATCATTGTCAACCACCCCATTCCTCTCCTGCCCTGGCCATAAAAAGCTTCACTTTCCACTCTTTGATGGCTTTCTGGTGCATGATTCGCAGGCATGTGAGTCATGGTCTGATTTGAGACATCAGCGGCAGATGAAATAGGGATCACTAATGGACATCTGTCCCTTACACTCCCTACAGGTATTTAACCATGATTTCTTGGAGGGTTTGGGGCATTGTACTACACAAAAATTTGGTGTGTGAGAGAACTCCTCAGAGAGCAAAGTCCAGATTCGCTTGAAGGTTAGCAAAAGGCTACTGACGACGTTGTGCCAAGGTCGGCTCTATATGGCTTCAGTGACTTCATCTGACACCACTTCCAGCGTTGACACAAAGCCAGCACTCCCTTCCGGCGACATGAAAGCTTTTAAGTTTCTGGTCCAGTCTGGTGGCTGGGATTATTCTATCAGTGAGGGATCTGCAGGTAGAAGTAGGCACCAGAACTATTTCTCAATAATTGCTGGATCTGCTCTTTAAATACAACAATGAAACCATGTATTAGCAAAATGGGTCTTACGTGTCTAACAGATGCCGTAACCAAGAGGTCTTTAACTTACTTTTAACAAACAACGTGTTGCTCAAACATGTACAGATGGACAAACTGTCCCAAAGCTTCAGGCTGAACGAGGAGCCTTGAATCACTTCGATACCTTCTACCCACCTCTTCAGCCAATCCTGGAGGAGCAAAGAATATTTCATCTAGTCCTGATGCTTGTAAGGCCCTGTTTTTATGTTGACAGGACCCGTGAGTTTTGGGCCAGTGACCAACTTTTCATGGGCTATGCAGACTCCAACAAGGGAAAAGTGATTTAGAGGCTGACCATTTCTCGCTGCATCTACCTGTGCATCATAATCTGCTATACCCTTTGCAAAAAAGAACCTCCTGAGTGCATCTGAGCCTATTCCACTAGGGATGATGTTGTTCTCTTCTGCATTGTCTCTGGGAATTGCTATGTTCGAGATTTGCCCCAACCATAACTTGGGCGTTGTTCATTACTGTCTATTCTAAAGTCCGTAGAAATGGCTATTTTGCCAGTTGTGTGGCAGGACATCTTAAATAGTGGAGTACTCTTGGGCAGTGATTCAAGAGATTAGGAATCTGCAGATAGAAGCAGCTGTCAGAAGATCAAGTTACTTTCCTTCTGCAATGATCTATCTGCGACTCTACCTTCAGATTCCTCTCTGACCTCACCCACCTCCTTGTTCTAAGGAGTGGTCTTGTGACTAATAATAAGGTCCTAAGTTAGTTTGGTGCTCTGGTATTTTGTCAATCTCATCAGCCTCTGAGGTGGTGCCTGTAATCAATCAATCAGGGGTTTGTTAAAGCGCGACTACTCACCCGTAAGGGTCTCAAGGCGCTGGGGGGGGGGGGGCAGGTTCCATCCATCAAGGAGGGGGTCTGTCGAAGAGCCAGGTTTTGAGGTTTCTTGCGAAGATGGGGAACTCATTCTTCTGATGAATAGTTCTCACCGCACATCCCTCAGATTTTGAATCCTACCAGGTGCCAAACTTGATCTGGCATAAATTATTTTCTGCACTAGCTCCTGAGCACTAGCTGGTGGTACCATTTGACTCTGTGGTGGCTCCGCCCCACCGCCGGAAGTGGGAGTACAGAGCTGCATATAGGACTCACCCCTTAATGCCGATGTCAGTTAATTAGCCAGTACTTCTCCACCCTCTACATTGGAACATTGGTGAGTACCCTGTGGGGAGATAGAGTATCTACCAAAAAGAGTGCTGTCTGGGTTATTATCTTGTTCTTCAGATGGATACTTCTAACTGCAGATTATCAGTGCAACAGTTAGTTAGATCATTTGTTCCACTTTGACCAGAGTGACTGTCAAAAAGTTACCCTGTGTATGCTATGGAAATACATGTCTCTGAAATTCCATTTGTGGGTAAAAGTTTTTAATTGAAGCCTATTTTCTTCTTTTGCAGTCTGTTTCTAAGATCCTGGATGCAGCTAGTTTGGAGCTGTTAAATGAGAGCTGTCGAAGGTCTCTGAAGAAGTTAGCCAGCCAAGCAGACTCCACTGAACAGATTGATGAAACTATATTAACGTGATGAGCACAACTTGGGCCCAAGAAGAGACGTCATTGAACCACCCACTGCATCAGCATCCTGGCTCAAAATCAAGCAAATGTTTTCATTTTTGAAAATAGATTTATTGTGAAAGGCACAAAAATAAAGAGCTTGCCAGTGCAAATTTGGACCATTGCTTGTACCAGAAGGCATTGCCTTACAACAAGCCAAAAATGTAAAATTTGCCTCCATGAGTGAATGCCTTAAGGCAGGTCCATTGATTGATTGACTTGGAAGTAGCTTGGATCCCACACCAGAAAGGGCTTTGTCCCCAAAACGGTATTTGCTTGAAAGCTTTGCCCATGGAGCTAATGTTTGCCGTTCCCTTGTTACCACATGTACATGAAGCAGGCGACATGTGAAAGTGAACTCTTCTGTTTGTTTCTGAGGTTTGAATCTAAAAACTGTATTTCATTAGCCTTCAAAGGCCGAATCTTGGAGCAGGATTCAAACACAATAGCAGCTGCTCACATAAATGATTAATAAATGGTTTGATTTAATCCAGATGGTTCGAATTGGCTTCTGGCTTTCCTGAATGTTTTTGTTACTGTACAGTACTGCATGACACATTGAAAGTGCCCTTTGCATGGCATTTTAGATGAGTGATTTTGGCTGGCACTTATCCTCCAAATATGGTATCCTAGTACAAACATGGGGAGCGAATTCTGTCCTTTGTTTTTAGAATGTTTTAATAGCAAACAAATTAAGTATTGGTAAATTACTTATTAAGTTGTGTACTGTACCATAAAAATATTCATACTTGGAACAGACAACAATTTTCTGGAAGACGCTTGTTCTATGAATAATATCTGAAAGAGACACGTTAGTGACAGATTCCTTACCTTAGAATATCCCCAGGCGTCAGGCTGGATCCGGAAAGTTTTTTGCGTAGCAGTACCCTTGCACGTCGGTAGGCGGCGTCATGCGGCTCCGCGTCCGTCGTCGGCGTCGTGATCGCCGGGATGACGTCGCGGGCAGTACTTAGGCGCCGCCCCTGCGCGCTGACGTCAGTTCTTCTTTTTCCGCGCCAGCAAGCGCAGATCCGGGAAGAGCAGTGCCCTGGTCATTTTTTGACCATACTTTTTGGTGAATTTTTTCACTGTTTTTCTATCAAGGTGTCGTAGGGATGCCCGGTTTCAAACGTTGCGGCGCCTGTGCTCGGATGATGTCCGTCACCGACCCGCATTGGGAGTGTCTCTTCTGCCTCGGCCGAGGCCACGACACGGAGTCTTGTACCGACTGCCAGGCCCTCAACCCGAAAGCTTTGCGAGAGCGGTCTCGAAAGCTCCTCGAGGCCCGGCATTCGGCTCCGCGAAGCCCCGGTCGCGTGAGAGGTCCAGGGGTCGATCGCGGAGTCCACACCGGTCGTCGGCATCGAAGTCTTCTTCGTCCGGTAAGTCAAAACACAAGAAGTCCAAAAAGCATCATCGCTCTAGGACTTCGCCTCGCCGGTCTCGCGACTCGGCTGAGGCCCCTCCCGGCACCGTCCCCGCCCCCGCGGCCCCGGACATGCCTGTGGAGTCGCCCGCCATACCCGCCCTTCCCGGGTTCGGGGGCGGATCCGGCCAAAGTGCAGGAATTCCTGTCGGCCATGGCCCGCCTCTTCGGGCCTCCAGGCCCCTCCGGTGCGCCTTCGGACCCGCGGGCCCTGATGGGGTTGCTCCGGCGTCGCCGACGGCTCCGGCCCCGGCGTCGCCCGTGCCTCCTGCCTCGATCCCGGCTTCGGCCCCGGCCTCGATCCCGGCTCCACAACCCCCATCGACGCCGGTCGACCTAACGACACCTCCGCCGGCGCCGATGTCTCCGGTGCCGTTCTCGACGCCGCCTGGGGCTCCGAGCGGCGTCGTTCCCCAGTTCCTTCCGGCTCCGGACATGGACCCGGACCGACGCCGCTCGACGCCGGTTCCGGCGCCGATGAGACCTTGGGTCCCAAATGTCCCTCCTCCCCTTATTTTGAACCTGAGGCGGACCAGGAGGACTGGGAGGGGTCTGATGACCCTCTGACACAACAGTGTCAGTACGATGAGGACTGGACAGAGGGTCTAGGGGATGCTAGTGGTCTAGATACTTCCCCTGACACTGGCATGCTGTCTCCTCCCGTGGCTACGGAGGAGGGAGCCAATTTTGCAACGGTGTTGCGTAGGGCAGCTGGAGCCTTACATCTCCAACTCCCTGCTGTGGCGGTCAAGGTTAATCTCTTGACAGAGGTGCTTCAGCCGGCAGCCTCCTCTTCGGAGACTGTGCTGCCGTTTAACGACGCCTCACTGACGTTCTTTTGGGCGCCTGGTCCAAGCCCAACACAGGGGCTCCTGTGGATAGGAACGTGTCCCGACGCCATCGCCCAGCTCCGGGCGACCCCCTGTTTCTCTCTGTCCACCCCACCCCTGAGAGCTTGGTTGTCCAAGCCTCCGCTTCCCAAACCGCCTTCCCTACCGCCCCTCCGGATAGGGAATCCAAACGCCTGGATCAATTTGGGAAGAAGGGTTTTTCTTCCTCCAGTGCTGGCTTGCGGTCCGTCAACACCGCTTGCCTTTTGGGCCGATATACCCACTCCTTGTGGGATTCGGTGGCGGATGTTTTGCCCCAGTGTTCTGAGGAGGTCCAGACACTGCTTTCCCGCGCCATTGCGGAAGGAAGGGATGCGGCCAAATATACAATTCGATGTGGCCTTGATACCGCCGACTCGCTGGGCAGGTCTATTGCAACGACGGTGGCGCTACGACGCCACGCCTGGCTGAGAACCACTGGTTTTTCAGGGGATGTCCAGAATACTCTCATGGACATGCCCTTTGATGGAGTCGGTCTTTGGGTCCAAAGCAGACCATGCGTTGGAGCGCTTTAAGGACTCACGGGCTACTGCAAAGTCCCTGGGCCTTTCTGCTACACGCCCTCCGCTGACTTCTGCTTTTCGCCCCTATCGTGGCCACGGTAGGGGCGCACCTTCACGTCAGCAGCCCAGCCACCGGCCCGCGCAGCAGGCGTCTTCGCGTGGCCGAGGACGTGGATTCTGCCGGGGCGGATCGGGCAACCAGCGTGCGGGTCAGGCCACCACCTCCAACCCGTCCGCGGCCTCCAAACCCTCCTAGTCCCTCCTTTCAGGTGCACAGCACGCCAGTAGGGGGCAGGGTCCGCCATCACCTTCCCCACTGGCGTACCATCACCTCGGACAGGTGGGTCTTGGACATTGTCCGAAGGGGCTACTCCCTCCCCTTCGAGTCCACCCCCCAGCCATGCCACCTCAATTCCACCGCATGTCAGGGGATCACTTGGTACTTCTGCAGAAGGAAGTCACGGCCCTCTTGGCCAAGAGGGCCATCGAGCATGTTCCGACCCCAGAAGTAGGGCGTGGTTGCTACTCCCACTACTTCCTGGTGCCCAAAAGGACAAGGAGGACATGCGTCCTATCTTGGACCTCCGGAACGTCAATCGCTTCCTCCGGAAGGAGAAGTTCAAGATGCTCACCCTAGCTCAGGTCTTGACTGCCCTCGACCCTGGAGACTGGTTGGTAGCGTTGGACTTGCAGGACGCATATTTCCACATCCCCGTCCTGCCGGCCCACCGGCGTTACCTTCGGTTCACGGTAGGCCCCGAGCATTTTCAGTTCACCGTGCTCCCCTTTGGCCTTACCAGTGCCCCTCGGGTGTTCACGAAAGTGTTGGCGGTGGTCGCAGCTCATCTGCGCCGGGCAGGGGTTTCAGTCTTCCCCTACCTCGACGACTGGCTGCTGAAGGCGGGCTCGTCCCAGGCAGTCGTCTCCCACCTCCAGACTACGGCCGAACTCCTGCACTCGCTGGGGTTCTCCATCAATGTGCCGAAGTCGCATCTGATTCCTTCTCCACAGCTCCTTTTCATCGGAGCAGTTCTGGACACGACGCAGTTTCGGGCCTATCCTCCCGAACGGCGAGTCCGGGATATTCAGGCTATGATTCCGATCTTTCAGCCTTTATCCTGGGTTTCGGTACGGATGACCCTGAGGCTGCTGGGCCTCATGGCCTCCTGCATCCTGCTGGTCAATCATGCCAGATGGCATATGCGGGCTCTGCAGTGGGACCTGAAGTTCCAGTGGGCGCAGCACCAGGGCAACCTGTCCGATCACGTCCAGATCTCGGAGGGGACTGCAAAACAGTTGCAGTGGTGGCTCTCGAACCGGCAATGGGTCATGGGCAGATCCCTCTCCCTTCCCCAGCCAGAGCACACAGTTGTGACGGACGCGTCCCTTCTGGGATGGGGCGGTCACATGGGAGAGGCGGAGATCAGAGGCCTCTGGTCTCCGGCGGAGTCCCGGCTCCATATCAACATTCTGAAGCTCCGGGCGATCCGACTTGCACTCAAGGCATTCCTTCCCTCTGTCAAAGGGAAGGTAGTGCAGGTGTTCACAGACAACACCACCGCCATGTGGTACTGCAACAAACAAGGCGGGGTGGGGTCGTGGACCCTTTGTCAGGAGGCTCTGCGCCTCTGGACATGGCTGGAACATCAGGGCATGTTCCTGATGGTTCAACACCTGGCAGGTTCGCTGAACGCCAGGGCGGACGAACCTGCAGCCGCAGGTGCATGATGGATCACGAATGGCGTCTTCACTCGGAAGTGGCGCAAGGACTCTTTCTACAGTGGGGAGAGCCTTGGTTAGATCTATTCGCCACCGAAGAGAACGCGCAATGTCATCAGTTCTGCGCGTTGGAATTTCCAAGGCGGCACTCGCTCGGCGACGCTTTTCGTCACGAGTGGAGTTGCGGTCTGTTGTACGCCTTTCCGCCTATACCACTTCTGCCCAGAGTGTTGAAGAAGATTCGGCACGACCGGGCCCAAGTCATTCTTGTGGCTCCAGACTGGGCTCGAAGAGTTTGGTATCCCGAGCTACTCAATATGAACGTAGATCCCCGATCCGTCTGCCTCTTCGGGAGGATCTTCTGTCGCAGCAGCAGGGGACGGTCCTCCACCCGAACCTGTCCAGTCTACACCTGCTTGCGTGGAGATTGAGCGGCGGCAGTTGATTCCTTTCGACTTGCCTCCCGAAGTTTGTGATGTGATTCTGGCAGCCAGGCGTCCCTCCACTAAGGTGGTATACGCCTGCAGGTGGAACAAATTTGTGGCATGGTGCACAGCAAAGGCTGTGGATCCCCTTTCTGCCCCTCTTTCCGAGGTTCTTCTGTTCCTTCTCTCCCTGGCCCAACAGGGTTCTGCCCTGGGTACCATCAAGGGCTATCTTTGTGCCATCTCGGCCTTCCTCAGGCTTCCTGATCAGCCCTCCCTTTTCAAGTCCCCTGTTGTTAACAAATTCCTTAAAGGCATTACACACCTCTTCCCTCCTGTTCCGTTTGTGATGCCTCAGTGGGACTTGAACTTGGTTCTTACCTTTTTAATGTGCGCTCCCTTTGAGCCTCTACATAACTGTCCTCTTCGTCTTCTGACTCTGAAGACAGCCTTTCTGGTGGCCATCACCTCCGCTCGGCGGGTGAGTGAGCTCCAGGCTCTATCTTGCAAACCTCCCTTTCTGTCTGTTCATCCAGACAAGGTTGTTCTTCGGACGCGTCCGTCCTTCTTGCCAAAGGTGGTTACTGCTTTCCACATTGGGCAGACCATCACTTTGCCCACCTTCTTTCCGCCTCCGCATCCTTCCAGAGAGGAAGAGAGGCTCCACCATCTGGACCCAAAACGTGCGCTCTCCTTCTATATTGACCGCACAAAACACTTCCGGGTGGATGACCAGCTCTTTGTTGGCTACGTGGGCGCCAAAAAGGTCGGGCGGTGCACAAGAGGACCATCTCCCGCTGGGTTACCTTGTGCATCAAGACCTGCTATTCTTTGGCTAAGAAGGAGCCTCCTGTTGGGCTGCGTGCCCATTCCACCAGGGCAACGGCTGCTACCACGGCCTTGGGCCGCGGTGTTCCGCTGCCGGTTATCTGTCAGGCAGCTACGTGGGCCTCGCTGCACACGTTTACAAAGCATTACTGCCTTGACAGTCAGGTCCGGAGGGACGGCTTCTTTGGCCGTTCTGTCCTCCAGGACTTCCTTGTCTGATCTTTGTTCGCAGACCCACCACCGGGGTTTGTATTGGTGGGGTATCTATTCTAAGGTAAGGAATCTGTCACTAACGTGTCTCTTTCAGATGCACAAGTTACTAACTTGTGTAACGATATATCTGTAAGAGACAGTAGTTAGTGACAGATTCCTTACCGCCCCACCCATCCTCCCCGTTCTGCGAACTGATTTCTAAGGTTAAGGACATCCCTTTCAGGGCCCTAGTATTTTTCAGACACCTGTGTCAGCTTCTTGCATGGCTCTGCGTTCCTGGCGCGGAAAGTCGTGTACAGAACTGACGCTCAGCGCGCAGGGGCGGCGCCTAAGTACTGCCCGCGACGTCATCCCGGCGATCACGACGACGGACGCGGAGCCGCACGACGCCGCCTACCGACGCGCAAAGGGTACTGCTACGCAAAAACTCTTCCGGATCCAGCCTGACGCCTGGGGATATTCTAAGGTAAGGAATCTGTCACTAACTACTGTCTCTTGCAGATATATCGTTACACAAGTTAGTAACTTGTGCTTTTGGCAGGCAGATAGTTGGAAAGGGTGGTCACCTATTCAACATCGGAGATAGTTATGTGATTGGACAAGAAGCATTGTCATGCATGGCTTTTCAGTGGGTCCTCTGGTTTTCATTAATTTTACATTTTGTATGGTCTAAGCTACACAAATGGTTTACATAGGCACAAAATATTCTTTTTCCTAGAAGGGGAATTTCATAAAGTCAAATATTAATTGTTACTCGCTTCCTCAATTTCCCTAGGTGAACCTTTGTGCCAGGCAACAGACTTTTCTAGTTACTGGTACTAGATGGTACCTTACATGGTTCACCGCAGTGGTGCCAGAACAGGTGTGCAGCATCCTTATGTGCCCAGCATTGGTTACATTAGTTTCATTTTTGGAGAAAGTTCAAGCACAAGAAGTCTAAATAAGACTTGCCCCAGCCTAGCCATTCTCCCTTGGTGAAGTCACAAGTTTCTCAAGGTGTCCCGGGCTCGCTTCCCTACTGAGGAACCGATACCGCAACTGATGCACCTAGAATTCCTAAGTCCTTCGGCAACACCACAAAGGTATTTAAAGATGCCATGTACTGGGGTGAATGTATGACATTGTTCTGCATTCTGGCCATCAATTGTTCTTTTTGCATTTGTCACCCCGAGTGGGACGGGTATGCCCAGACGTGTGGGTCCTATGCTCTCCATGCCACTGGAGTCAAGCTATTCTGGCTGATGAGGGCTGAAAGCCCGAAACCGGTCCTAGGATGCTTGTTTCCAGTCCAGGGATGACCTGGCCTGGCAGTTCGAGCTGGACTGTTCCCATTGGACGCAGGGTCAAGACTGCTTTGCATATGGCTGGGTCCAAACTGGAATGGCATGGTGAGCAAAAAAACGATGGATTTAGGCCCAGATCTCTGTACTGGGGTGAATGTATGACATTGTTCTGCATTCTGTCCATCAATTGTTCTTTTTGCATGCTTTGCATCCCCGGCACCTTAACTGTACCCTCTGGTGCGCCTTTGGGGCCCACGGACCTATGAAGGGTGCTAGCCAGGTTACCACCGATGGGTCTGCCCTCCATGCCGGCTATGTTGCCTGAACCCTCTTTGGGTTCAGCTTAGACTCTAGAGCCCATTTCACAACCAGCACAGTGATAAACTATGGTTCCTGCCACATCGACGCTGATGCCGGAAGAGGGTATTGAGCCCATAGTTCTGTCCAAACTGTTTCCACCTCGAACAAAGCTGCATGCGTGTTCAATTCCTACGCGCCCAGTCCATATCTTCTTCTGGTTCAGATAAGACGATGCCTTTACCTAGAAGTCTCCCGTGGCGCACTTCGACAGCTCTTTAGGGTGACTCTGATTAGAGCCAACCTGCATTTGGAGATGGTTATGGCATGGAGAATTTTTCCCCACAATATGGCAATTTCTATATAGACCAATAAGAGGCGAGTAGGTTAGATACTTTCCCTGAAACAGGTCTCGTATTCCTTACTGGCCCCTCTACTGAAGAGTCTGCCCTGGTGATTTGAAGAGCAGCCAAGGACTTATATTTACAACTTCCTTCAGTTGAAGTGAAGACTAACGTCGTCACAAAGGTTCTGCAGCCCGAACACTTCTCTACGGAGCCTCTGTCTCCTTGTAATAAAGCACTTGACACCCTTATGGGCACTTGGACAAAACCATGCTCTTGAGAGCAGAGAAGGTGGTACATCGCAACAGACCAGCTCCAGTTGGCCTGGTCTTTCTTATCCAGCATCCTACTCTGTAAACCCTGGTGGTACAGGCCTCCACCAGTAGAGCTAACCCCCATTCCTTCCCTATGACCTTAACGGACAAGGAGATGAAGAAAGTGGATGCGTTTTGGGACAATGATGTGTTCAATAGTATGTGTGGCTGTAGGTACACATGCTCTGCATACTCCTGCCATCTAGTGTTGGGTCCGGATGTGTGAAAGTTGTTTTTCTTCTAAGAAGTCTCTCGAGTCACGAGGTAAAGTGACTCCTCCTCTCGGTGGTATTGCACATTGGCATCAACTCCATTTATAGGTTGTTTTCTTTTCACCATCGGGTTTGGATGTGTTCTTTGGCACTCCAGTTCGAGACTGCTTTTGGGCTCCCTTCGGTTAGTTGTGAACATCTATACCCGTCGGTATTGTTTTTGTTTGCGTTACACAGTTGCCTTTCAAAAACAGAAGCAATCTTTCGATCATCAATTGGACGTACTCCAGTCACGGTCTTCGGGCCTCACCTTTTCGGGCCTTGTTTCTTGTCTACATCAACTCTACTAGTGATGCGCTGCTGATGGACCAAAATCCATTACGATTCTTTCCCAACTGCCAAGCAAAATGCCCTCGTACAGACATACATCAGATTTGTAACCTCTGTCTGTCTCCTGACCACAACGAGGAAAACTGTGAGACTTGTCAATCTTTTTGATAGAAGAAAACATTGCAGGACTGTCGGGCGCATCGGAAAGAGATGCTGCTCCGAAATCTGGACAAGACACCTGACATCTTTGGCCAATATGATGATGAACACACGGAGGAGGAACTGCACGAGGCTTCGGCAGCGGAGGAAGTAGCCCTCTCCATATCAGACTCAGCATCCCAGCCTGAAATAGAGTTTGGCCTACAGATGCAGGACTTAACTTCGGGACAGTGCGCAGTGAGTACCCTTGACCCTGCCCAACTCACTAAGACTTTCATTTTCGACTGAAATGATGGCTCCTGGACCACCACTGCCGACTGGCCGTGGTAGGCACTGAACATCTGCTAAGGAAGCCCCACCCTCTGGCCCGACACCAAAAGCCAAGCCGAAACTCTCTGCATCGAGCCGACCAATCTCCATGCCGAGCAGGCCATCCGATGCACCAGCTCAGAGCACCTAGTCCTCCGCTGCTTCGGGTCCGACCTCCTCGGCACCGAAACAAAAATCAAGTTTGGCACTGAAACCATCCTTTTCAGCACAAGAATCGATCCTCCAAACTCTGAAAGAAAGGCTAAATCCGAGCAGATGATACATATTAAGCCTTCTACAGGTCGGATTTTGGCAAAGACAGTACAGTCATCTCCCTTCTTCATTGAAAGGCAGCTTTCTTTTGAGGAGGCCATCAATCTACATGTACCTCCTAAGAAACAGAAAAAGGACATTGCAACCAGTCCTTTACAGCCACCTTTCCCCGCTTCTCCACCACCTCCTCCACCTCCCTCACCACCACCACCACCTCCTTCATCACATCACTGTCGTAGTGATACAAGAGACATCACTCCACGGGGTTTCCCACAGCCTGATACTGGCGATCAGGGGAGGAGATGACGGTGATCAGCAACCCACAGATCCATGGGACAGCTATGACATTCCCACCCCCCTCTTCCCCTCTCCCAGTGATAATGACCCAGACCTTTACCCAGCTAAGCCATTACCCCCAAGTGATGCAACATCATTTCAGGAACTTATAGCTAGGGCAGCTGCGTATCATCATGTCCCCTTGCATAAAGACCCCTTAGAGGATGACTTTCTCTTTGAAACACTTTCCTCTACTACCTAGAGCATGCCCATATCTGCCCATGAAAAAGGGGATGCTCTGTCACTCAGATGAAATCTTTAAAGATCCGGTATGCGTACGTATTATTACACCAAAGTAGACAGAAAATACAAAGCTGCACCCTCAGATCCACCTTACATCAAGGGCCAACTTTCCCCAAACTCGCTGGTGGTATTTAATGCCCGCAAGAGGGCTAATTTCAGACATCAGCAGGTGCCCCTCCACCCGGCAAAGAGTCTTAATTCATTGATGCTTCAGGGAAAAGGGTGACAGCACAGACAGTCAATCATTGGCGATTTGCCAACTCTCGGGGGTAACCTCCAAACCTGTTTAAATTACAACATATAGCCTGCACATGGGAGGAAGGATCACTCATTTTCTACAGGGGTGGCTAACTGTAACTGTCATTCCTGACAGGAGACGGACGCGCTTGATGATTTGCAGATTGAGGAATGCACGGAAGTTGCGATCGTGCTCTAACCAAATAGATTGAGGAACAGCGTAAATTCGGATGGTTTTGTCCCTTTGGACCTAAGATTACACATTAACATTCCCTGATGTAATGGATGTCTCACAGGGGTTATTTTCACATTAAATGCCCTAAGTGCCATCGATCCGCTCTCTGTCTTTTGGAGCCTAAGGGCCCAACCACAACGTCAATACCATCCAGTTCAGGGTGGCCCATGGTGCCCCATTTTCCGTCCTGAGGAAGACCGCATCGTAAGGACTTAAAGAGCCTACTTTGTTTTCTTGGGGGTCGAAACGTTGACTGTGTTATTGTCATATGCCAGTTGGATCAACAGTGCTTTTTCACTGTGATACAGTACTCCAAATCATGGCTGTGTATTGCTTATCATTTAAATTTGTGGCTTAAAAGCAGTGTTTCACTGTAAATAATTATGTGATGTGTATAATGTCACTACTTCCCCTCTACATGTTTACAACCTTCACTTGATGCACCGTACCCTCCCCTTTCTTTTCTCTCCCCTTTTGTGGGGCACTGATTTGGCACTATTTTTTGAGTAATTTATGCTGATTCATTTGCTGATTTACAAGCATTCAGAGATGATCAATGTGATTAAAATAACATTGTTCTATATATCCATAGTGTATTAGCGTATTAATGCCTAATATGTTTTAATTTAGTTTTTCATTCCTAAAAATTGATCTACTGGGACCAATTCTCTACCGTACTGTGCTTTACCCAGGTCCCAGTGGCTTTATTGGGTTTATCCCCTTTTTTTGTAACTAATTTCAGACATCAGCAGGTGCCCCTCCACCCGACAAAGAGTCTTAATTCATTGATGCTTCAGGGAAAAGGGTGACAGCACAGACAGTCAATCATTGGCGATCTGCCAACTCTCGGGGGTAACCTCCAAACCTGTTTAAATTACAACATATAGCCCCACATGGGAGGAAGGATCACTCATTTTCTACAGGGGTGGCTAACTGTAACTGTCATTCCTTTCCACCCCCCCACCTATTCTACCTACATCAGAGTGGCTTTCAGAGGACCATTTGTCCATTTTGCTGCAGAAAGTCCACGCTCTTTTGGCCTAAGAAGTCAAACCTGGATGTTACTCTTGCTGTTTCCTAGTGCCAAAGAAGGGCGGAGGCCTTGACCCTATTTTAGACATCCAGTCTCTCAACTTCTTCATGCAGGAGGGCAAATTCAGAATTGCTCACGCTAGCCCAGGTTTTCTGCGCTTTCTCCAGAAGACCAGATGGTGGTGTGGACCTGTACGTCAGTAATTTCCATGTCCTCGCTCTGCAGGTGCTACCTGCAGTCCAAGGTGTGCCACAAGCACTTTCAGTTTGCCATGCTCCCCTTTGGCCTTACTAGTGCCCATCTGGTGTTCATGAAGGTGATGGCAGCTGTCGCAGCGTACCTGCAGAGGTTGGGAATACCAGTCTTCCTTTACCTCAACGACTGGTTGCTGAAGACAGGTTTGCCTTAGTCAGTCGTAGACCACTTCAAGACGATTGCAAACCTCCTTACATTTTCGGGGTTCACAATGTGCGGAAGTCGCACCTGACTCCTTTGTGGAGGCTTCCTTTCATCTGAGTCATCATGGGCAGGGTAAAGGTTCGAGCTTTTCCTCCGGACCAATAAGTCCAGGATATTTGGGCTATGATCCCAATGTTTAAACCTCAGTCCTGGATTTTAGTACTGATTGCTCTGAGACTTCTTAGCCTTCTATACTCCTGCATCCTGATTGTTGACCATTTCAGATGGCATATGTCGACTTTGCAGCGGAAACTGATGTCTCTGGGCTCAGCACCTGGGGAACTTTTAGGATTACATCCTGGTGTCAGAGGAGACTGCAAAAGATCTGCAGGGGTGGTTGCTCATCTGCAGTTGAACCAGTGGCAGACTCCTTTCCCCCCCCCCCAACCTCACCAAAAGCTGACAGTGTAACACGCGCATCACTACTGGGTTGGAGATGTCATCTGGGTCAGGTGGAGATCAGATGACTGGTCTCTGGCAGAGACCTGCCTTCACATCAACCTGCAGATGTTGCAGGCCATTCGCTTGTCGTTGAAAGACTTCCTGCCATCCATCAAGGCAAGGCTGGTTCAGGTCCTCATGGACAAAACCACCACCAGGTGATACTGAAACAAGCAGGAAGGAGTGGGGTCCTGGACTCTGCCTCAAGAAGCTCTATGCCTCTCGACCTGGCTGAGTCGTCAGAGCATCTCCCTCATAGTACACCACTTGGTGGATTCTTTAAACGCCAGGACGGACAAGCTCAACCAGCAACGCCTAGCAGAGCATGAATGGCAACTGCATCTGAAGGTGGAGTAGAATGTTTTCCACCTGTGGGGAGAACTCTGGCTCAGTCTTTGCCACCACGAAATCGTGCCATGTCAGCATATTTGCATGTTTGAGTTTCCAAGGTGGCTGTTTCAGAGATGCCTTCTGCTTAGAGTGGAACACGGAACTCCTGAATGCCTTCCATCCACTATCTCTCCTCCCCCAGAGGTCTGAAGAATATCAAGAACGACCAAGATAAAGTCCAAGTCACTCTGGTAGCTCCGGATTGAGCCAGGAGAGTGTTGCACCAGAAACCTTTGGGTATGAGCATTTGTCCTCCAGTCAGGCTATCGCTTCAGAAGGATATTCTATCGTGGCAGCAGGGCAGGGTCTTACACCTGGGCCTGTGCAATCTATACTTCTATGCATGGAGACTGAGCAGTGACAGTTGACTGCTTTTGATCTTCCCTACGTAGTGGAAATCCATTTACCCAGGACACTGGGACAAGTTTGTGGCTTATTGTAGGACCTATGACACAACCTATCACAAGACAAACTGTCAGATGCATTACTATTGGTTTTATCTTTGGCCCAGCAAGGACTTGCAGTGGGAAGTATTAGAGTTTATTTTCGTCAATGTCTGACTTTTTTTTGGTGGACAACCATCCAATAACAGACCTGTGAGGCCACCCACACAATAACATTAGTTTTTTATTTTCCTTTCTGCACCCTCAGACTTGAAGCATGAACAGTTGTTTCTACTAGTTTTCTGATCTCTAACTTGAGACCTTTTTAGATGTTAAAATAAGACCACTCCACAGAACAGGGAATCTGAAAGAGACACGTTAGTGATAGATTCCTTACCTTAGAATATCCCCAGGCGTCAGACTGGATCCGGAAAGTTTTTCGTCAGCAGTACCCCTGCGTGTCGGTAGGTGGCGTCGTGCGGCTCCGCGTTCGTCGCTGGCGTCGTAGGCGCCGAGATGACATCACGGAGACTACTTAGGCGCCACCCATGCGCGCTGACGTCAGTTCTTTCTTTTTCCGCGCCAGCAAGCGCAGATCCGGTTAGAGCACGTACCTTAGTCACTTTTTGACTAGTTGTTTTTTGGGACTTTTGTCTCTAATTTCTATATTGACTCCTGGTGCCACGTAGGGATGCCTGGTTTTAAAACCTGCGGGGCCTGCCGCCGTACGATGTCGGTGGCCGACCCCCATGGCGTCTGTCTCTACTGTCTAGAGCGCGACCATGACTCCCGGTCATGTTCCGACTGTCTGGCCATGGCTCCGAAGGCTTTGCGGGAGCGGTCCCGAAAGCTTCTAGAGGCCCGGCAGTTGTCTCCGCGCCGTTCCAGATCCAGGGGTCACTCAAGGGACCGACCGCGGAGTCGCCATCATCGCTCCTCGGGGTCCAAGTCGTCGCCATCGGATTCCGGTAAGCGACGTCATAAAAAGAAGTCGAAGCGCGTACGCTCTCCGACCTCCCCTCGTCGGTCTTCTGACGCGGACAAGGGGACCCGGGGTCTTTCCCCCGCGGCTCCGTTGGAGCCTGTCAGTCCCGCGGCCTACCCGCCATACCCGGGTCCGTCAGCGACTCCGGCCCAGGTGCAAGAGCTTCTTGCTGCCATGGACCGCCTTTTCGGGCCTAGGGCTCCCGCCGGTGCGCCTTCGGGCCCCGCGGTCCCTTTTGGGGGCCCTTGGTTGCCGCCATCGGCGGCCCCGGCGCCCCAAGGTCCTCCGCCGGCGGCTCCGGCCCCGGCGCCACAGGGTCCTTCGCCGGCGGCTCTGGCGCTGCAGGGTCCTCCGCCGGCGGCTCCGGCCCCGGCGCCGCCCTGGGTACCGTTCGGCCCACCTCCGCCCTTGCCCGCGTTTCCAGCTTGGAACCCGGATTGGGCCTTGGAGCCGGAGCGGCGCCGTTCCCGGCGCCGGTGGAGCATTTCTTTTCCCCTGTGCCTCCCTCGCCGTTGCAGCCTGTGCCTCGGGCTGTTGGGGAAGAGGAGGACTGGGAGGGGTCGGAGGACCCTCTTGCACAGCAGTGTGAGTCGAACAGGAATGGGCAGAAGACTCAGAGGATGCCAGTGGCCTTGACCTCTCCTCTGAGCCTGGGTTTGTCTCTCCTCCCACTCTCATGGAGGAAGGCGCCACCTACACTGTGGTGCTCCGTAGAGCAGCTGAAACTCTTGGCCTTGAGCTGCCTACTGTTGCCCTCCAAACTAACCTCCTTACTGAGGTGCTTCAGCCTACAGCAGGTTCTGTGGAACCTCTACTCCCGTTCAATGAGGCCTTAACGGATGTTTTGCTGGGTACCTGGTCTAGGCCAGCCACAGGGGCCCCTGTGGATAAAAATGTGGCCAGACGTCATCGTCCGGCACCGGGTGACCCTGCCTTTCTGACGACTCATCCGACACCAGAGAGCCTGGTCATTCAGGCTTCCACTTCCCAAACAGCATTCCCTACCGCTCCGCCGGATAAGGAATCCAAAAAGCTGGAGAAGCTTGGCAAAAGGTTGTTTTCCTCTGCCAGCCTGGGGCTGTGGTCAGTCAACACCACATGCCTCTTGGGCCGCTATTCTCACGCTGTGTGGGAGACGGTGGTGCAAACTCTGCCCCAGTGCCCCGAAGAGGTTCGGGCTGTGCTTTCCCAAGCTGTTGCAGAAGGGAAGGATGCCGCAAAGTTCGCCATTCGGTGTGGGTTGGACACCGCGGACTCCTTGGGAAGAACAATTTCCACCACAGTGGCCTTGCGGCGACATGCCTAGCTGCGGTCCACGGGGTTTTCGGGGGATGTCCACAGTTCCCTCATGGACATGCCTTTTGATGGTACTTGCGCCCCATCTTGGACCTCCGGAAGGTCAATCGCTTCCTCCGGAAGGAGAAGTTCAAGATGTTGACTCTGGCTCAGGTCTTCGCTGCCCTCGACCCTGGAGACTGGATGGTAGCGTTGGACTTGCAGGACGCATATTTTCACATTCCCGTCCTGCCGGCCCATCGGCGTTACCTGCGATTCACGGTAGGCCAGGAGCATTTTCAGTTTACCGTGCTCCCTTTCGGCCTTGCCAGCGCCCCTCGGGTGTTCACAAAAGTGATGGCGGTGGTCGCAGCTCATCTGCGCAGGTCAGGGGTATCAGTCTTCCCCTACCTCGACGACTGGTTGTTGAAGGCGGGCTCGCCCCAGGCAGTCGTCACCCTCCTTCAGACTACGGCCGACCTCCTGCAGTTACTGGGGTTCTCCATCAATGTGCCAAAGTCGCACCTGAGTCCTTCTCAAAAGCTCCCCTTCATCGGAGCGGTTCTGGACTCGACCCAGTTTCGGGTTTATCCTCCCAAGCGGTGAGTCCGGGATATTCAGGCTATGATTCCCATCTTTCAGCCTCTATCCCGGGTTTCAGTCAGGCTGACCCTCCGGCTCCTGGGCCTGATGGCCTCCTGCATTCTGCTAGTGCAACATGCCAGGTGGCATATGCGAGCTCTGCAGTGGGACCTGAAGTTCCAGTGGGCGCAGCTCAGGGCAACCTGTCCGATCTTGTCCAGATCTCGGAGGGCACTGCACGACAATTGCAGTGGTGGCTCACGAATCGCGATTGGGTCAATGGCAGATCCCTCTCCCTTCCCCAAACGGAGCACACAGTGGTGACGGATGCGTCCCTCCTGGGATGGGGCGGCCACCTGGGAGAGGCGGAGATCAGAGGCCTCTGGTCTCCGGCGGAGTCCCGGCTCCATATCAATCTTTTGGAGCTGCGGGCGATCCGACTTGCACTGAAGGCATTCCTTCCCTCTGTCCGGGGAAGTGTAGTGCAGGTGTTCACGGACAACACCACCGCCATGTGGTATTGCAACAAACAGGGCGGGGTGGGGTCGTGGACCCTATGTCAGGAGGCTCTGCGCCTCTGGACATGGCTGGAACATCAAGGTATTACCTTGGTGGTTCAACACCTGGCAGGTTCTCTGAACGTCAGGGCAGACGAACTCAGCCGCCGGTGCTTGATGGATCACGAATGGCGTCTGAACTTGGACGTGGCGCAAGGTCTCTTTCTGCAGTGGGGAGAGCCTTGGTTAGATCTATTCGCCACCGAAGAGAACGCGCAATGTCATCAGTTCTGCGCGTTGGAATTTCCAAGGCGGCACTCGCTCGGCGGCGCTTTTCGTTGCGAATGGAGTTGCGGTCTGTTGTACGCCTTTCCGCCTATACCACTTCTGCCCAGAGTGCTGAAGAAGATTCGGCGCGACCGGGCCCAAGTCATCCTTGTGGCTCCGGATTGGGCAAAATATACTGGTATCCCGAGCTACTCAACATGGCGATCGATCCCCCGATCCGACTGCCTCTTCGGGAGGACCTTCTGTCGCAGCAGCAGGGGACGGTCCTCCACCCGAACCTGTCCAGCCTCCACCTCCATGCGTGGAGATTGAGCGGCGACAGCTGATTCCATTTGACTTGCCTCCTGAAGTCTGTGATGTCATTCTGGCAGCCAGGCGTCCCTCCACTAAATCGGTATACGCCTGCAGGTGGAACAAATTTGTGGCATGGTGCACAGCTAAGTCTGTGGATCCCCTTTCTGCCCCTCTTTCTGAGGTCCTTCTATTCCTACTCTCCTTGGCCCAGCAGGGCTCTTCTTTGGGCATTGTCAAAGGTTATCTGTCGGCCATCTCCGCCTTTCTCAGGCTTCCAGATCAGCCTTCTCTCTTTAAGTCCCCGGTTGTTAACCGTTTCCTCAAAGGCATTACACACACGTTTCCTCCCGTGCCTTTCATAATGCCTCAATGGGACTTAAATCTTGTCTTGACCTATCTGATGTGCGCTCCCTTCGAGCCCCTTCATAACTGTCCTTTACGTCTTCTTACTCTAAAGACGGCTTTCCTGGTAGCTATCACCTCTGCAAGAAGAGTGAGTGAGCTCCAGGCTCTTTCTTCTAAACCTCCTTTCCTTTCTGTTCATCCGGACAAGGTGGTTCTAAGGACCCGTCCTTCTTTCTTGCCAAAGGTTGTCACGCCCTTCCACATCGGGCAGACCATCACTTTGCCCACCTTCTTTCCGCCTCCGCATCCTTCAAAAGAGGAAGAGAGGCTCCATCGTCTGGACCCAAAACGTGCGCTCTCGTTCTATCTCAAGCGCACACAACAGTTCCGGGTGGATGACCAGCTCTTTGTTGGCTACGTGGGCGCCAAAAAGGTCGGGCCGTGCACAAACGCACCATCTCTCGGTGGGTTGTTTTGTGCATCAAAGCGTGTTAATCCTTGGCTAAAAGGAGCCTCCTGTGGGACTGCGTGCCCATTCTACCAGGGCAACAGCAGCCACTACTGCCTTGGGATGCAGGATATTTGTCAGGCAGCCACGTGGGCCTCGCTGCACACATTTACCAAGCATTACTGCCTTGACAGTCCAGTCCGGAGAGACGGCTTCTTTGGCCGTTCTGTTCTCCGTGACTTTCTGGTGTAATCTAGTCGCAGACCCACGACCGGGGTTGGTATTGCTGGGGTATCTATTCTAAGGTAAGGAATCTATCACTAACGTATCTCTTTCAGATGCACAAGTTACTACTTGTGTAATCGACATATCTGTAAGAGACATTAGTTAGTGATAGATTCCTTACCGCCCTCCCATCCTCCCCGTTCTGCGAACTGATTCTAGGGTTAAGGTCATCCCTTTCAGGGCCCTAGTTTCATGGCACCAGTGGTCAGTTTCTTGCATGGCTCTGCGTTCCTGGCGCGGAAAGTCGTGTACAGAACTGACGTCAGCGCGCATGGGTGGCGCCTAAGTAGTCTCCGTGACGTCATCTCGGCGCCTACAACACCAGCGACGAACGCGGAGCCGCACGACGCCACCTACCGATGCGCAGGGGTACTGCTGACGAAAAACTTTCCGGATCCAGTCTGACGCCTGGGGATATTCTAAGGTAAGGAATCTATCACTAACTAATGTCTCTTACAGATATATCGTTACACAAGTAGTAACTTGTGCGTTGGGAGGACGGTGAGTAATCTGCTGTTGGAGTAATATACAGAAGACGTGCACAGCTGGGAGGCCGCAATGGTTGCAGATGCTGCACATGCTGAAGATGAGAACCCTTATGATCCTGGCCCAGAGGTCACATCTGCCGAAGACAAGCACTGCTCCACCCCAGCAGTCCAAGTCTAGAGTGAGGTTGCCACCATGGTCCTGCATTGCCAGAGCCATTGCTGAAGGTGCAGGTCAGATCAGCACAAAAGCTGTATCTCCCTGAGTAAGTAAAGTGGGCCTAAAAGTGAAAGACGAAAACTGAACTGATGGTCTAGAGGTAAAACTGTTGAGAGCACCAACTGTTGCCAATGTGATCGCTTTCAGCAAGAACAGTCTGAACTGATCTACAATTTATTCTGTGGGGCAATGGTTCTTAACCTTTTGATTTCTGTGGGCCCCTACTTAATCACTGCTGGAACCCGGGGACCCCCACTGAATCATTATTGGGACCCCGGCCTAAGCATTTTCATTTGAACTGCAAAACCAATACACAAAAAATACAGAAAGAAGCATTCATCAAACAAATAAACAAATGATGGAATATATAATTTAATTCACAAATATAGAAAAGAAAATCAAAATTTGAATCTTAATGGGAAGGTTAGAGCTTTCTTAAATTCAGCCGAGGCCACTCGTCATCCATACTACCTTGTTTGATGCATTTGCACTGCTCCAGCTAATCAATCAAAGGATACTAACCTATTTTTAGTCTCCAATTTTACTTCTTTATGCACTTTAGTAAAGTGTTAATATTATTTAAGTTTCTGAGCAGTCAAGGACCCCGATTAAGCTTTGCGGAGCTCCAGGGATCCTCAGACTACAAGTTAAGAACCACTGATGTGGGGTCATTATGGGTGAACTGCACCTGTGCCTAATCTAAGCCTATACTTTTGTAAAATTACTACAGGCATTGGCGGAGTTTCATAGGATAGGAGAGAAGATTGTAGTAGTTGTAACGCTTGACTAGGAATCGTAGGTGTGGTTGCAACCCTGTAACTCAGCCCCTATTAGACTGGCCATTATTTAGTTTAGTTTTGCTGTGAAGTTAAAGTACTTTATTTTTTGATGGAGACTTCTAACTGCAGATTCCTTACCTTAGAAAATTCCCCAGGCATCAGGCTGGACCCGGAAAATTGTGAGCAGTACCTCTGCGCGCTGGTAGGTAGTCAGCTCCGCATTTGATTTGATTTGAAATTTTATATAGCGCTGTAATGCCCTGGGGCATCTTGGCGCTGCTTCCGGCACAGGTCTAATACGTTGTCTTGCATGCTAGTTGACTAGTTGTTGAAGAACCAATTTTCTTAATGACTTCCTGAAGGATAGGAGATTCGGACTGTCTATAAGTCAAGGGGGAGAGAGTTCCAGAGTCTAGCTGTTGCTGCAATAAAACTCCTTGCACCCCACTGTGCTCTTTTTAGCCTGAGGACAATCAAAAGTTAAGTGCTGGATGATCTTAAATGTTTAAATGGAAAGTTCTAAATAAAGCGCCTTTTCAAGAAATCTGGGCCAATATTATGCAAGGCTTTTAAAGCTATGCATAAGGATTTGAATTTGATCCTTTTGCAGGTTGAGAGCCAATGTAGTTTAACCAATTCTTGGAAAACCGATTGATGCTTGGGAATTCCTAAAAGCAGTTGTGCGGCTGCATTTTCAAGCATCTGCAGTTTCTTTAGTAGTTTTTTTTTTTAACGTTAAGGAATAAGGCATTCCCATAGTACAATTTGGACAGGGCTAAATCAGTGACCATTATCTTCTGAAGGTCTGAGGGAATGAAAGGGCAAATCTTCCTGATCATTTTTAGGATGAAGAATACAGACGATATCAGGGTGTTAATGTTGTCTTTGAACGTCAATCTATCATCGAAGATGACCTCTAAGTTCCTTACTTTTTTCACAGGGAGCGGAAGAGTGCACATATCCGTTGCCCACCAGTTTGGTGACTAGAACATGCTGTCATTGCCCAGGAGAAGAACCTCTGTCTTAACGAAATTGTCGTAAGCAGTTGAAATTAAATTAAACGAGGCATTTATAGAGCGCTACATATACCCGGAGGTGTCTAGGCGCTACCTTCAGAACGATCGGATTGTATAGAATTAGCTTGGACTCGCCCTCTAAAAAGCCAAGTCTTTAGACCCTTTCTGAATTTTAACAACTTAGTTTCTTTTTTCAGTATTGTTGGCATTGAGTTCCAGAGTCTGGTCATGGTATGAGTGAAGCTTTTGCCCCCCCCTCCCCCCCATTTGACTTTTCGCAACCTAAGGGTGACAAGGTTCCCACAATCCGCTGACCTAAGTGGTCTAGCCGGAGTGTATGGCATCAGATACCGTGACATCTGCTCCGGCCCTAGACCATGCAATGATTTAAATGCTATGCATAAGGCTTTAAACTGGATACGCTTAGCAAATGCCAGCCAGTGCAGTTTACTCAGGGCCTTAGAGACGGAGTCAAATCTTGTAATCCCCAGAAGTACCGGAGCTGCTGCGTTTTGTGCCATCTGGAGCTTGTGGATACTTCGCTTATTTGCACTAGTGAACAATGCATTACAGTAGTCTAGCCTAGATGAAATTAGTGCAGTGACCACAGTTTTTTTCAAATCAAAAGGAATTAGAGGAAGTATTTTTCTCACAACTTTGAGAATAAAGAAGCAAGCAGTAGTAGTGTGGTTAATTTGAGCTTCAAATGACAAATTGGTATCCAATAGTACGCCAAGATTTTTTACTTTATTTGACTGGGTTGGCAAAGGGCCCAGTTGGGAGGGCCACCAACTGTCTGTCAAGATTGATGAGCTGTTACCGAAAAGAAGTACTTCGGTTTTGGATTAATTAACTTTTAGACAGTTGTCTAACATCCAGTGGCCTATATGACACATGCAGTTGTGGAATCTGACTGCCGTTGAGTTTGATGAGCTATTAATTGAGACAATTATCTGTGTGTCATCTGCATAAGACACCAATACGAAGCCGTAGCTTTTGATTAATTTGGCCAGAGGGATGACGTACAGATTAAATAATGTCGGACTCAGGGAGGATACCTGAGGTACTCCACAGGATAGTGAGAAGGATGGGGAGATATAGTCTCCAAGAGCCACCACTTGGGAGCGATCTGATAAGAAGGAGCTCAGCAGGGAGAGTGATTTATCCCTGATCCCGAGTGAGGATAGACAGTCAACCAGGAGATCATGGTTGACCGTGTCAAAAGCCGCTGATAGATCTAACAGGATCAGGGCATCAGGGCCGCACTCCCCCCCCCCCATCCCCCCCCCCACCATCCAAGGTTTGTCTGAGCTCTTCAGTGGCAGTAATCAAGGCTAGCTCTGTGCTATGGTGGGCGCGAAATCCATATTGAGATGGATCAAGAATAGCATTGTTGGAAATGAAGGTGGTTAGTTCCATATTGATAGCTTTTTCTATTACCTTTGAAGGGAAAGGCAGTCTCGAGATTGGCCTATAGTTAAGGGTGTCGTTAGCGTCCAAATTGGACTTTTTCAACAGCGGTAGTATGGATGCTTTTTTCCATTCAGTGGGAAATCGCCCTGACATAAGCATTAAATTAAAGATAGGCAGGAGAGCAGTGGCTATGATCTCTGGAGACAGATGTATAATTCTCGGTGGGCAAGGGTCGGAGGGAGATCCTGATTTGACTGCTAAGATAATCTTTAAATTCTGATCTAAGGTTAAGATGGTAAACGACGAGAGCGTCTGTATTTCCGGGCCGCATTGAGCGGGCGATGAAGATAATTTGCTCAATTGGGTTGGTGTCTGGGCTGAGCGATTGTCCTGGAGCATAAACGTGTCATAGACAGATTTAACCTTGTGCTGAAATGACATAGCTAGTGAGTTGCAAAATTGCTGGCTAGCTCTAAGATCATGTGGGTCTGGAAGTTTCGAGAGACTTTTGACCGTGGCAAATAATACTTTTGAGCAGCCATTCGCCGCTTCAATTTTTTCTTTAAAGTAGGAAGCCTTTTCCTTCAGTATTAGATTCTTAGACTTGAATGGACATTTTTTATTCTGATTTTGTGCAAGGATTATCATCTAATCTCCATTTCCTTTCTAATCTTTGGCATATTTGTTTTTGAGCTCCAAGTGAGTTGTTGAACCAGGGTTCCGAAGGTGAGAGCCTGAGACGCCGACGGCTAACAGGAGGAGCTAATTGCAAAATTAGAGTCTATCCAAGAGTGATAATTCGCTGCTGCGAAGTCTAGCTCGGTGTGTCTCCTGCAAGGATTGAGTGAGCAGGATTTTTAGTTGTTCAGCTTCTATCTTATTCCAAGGCCGCCTGGTGATCACCTTTTCAGGGTATTTAACAGACATGTTTTGTGGGAGTGAGATTTCAAACAAAATTGCCTTGTGGTCAGACCATATTAGGGGAAGCGAGCTGGTCCATTCAAGGTTGGGATTGTCCAAAAAAATCCCATCCAGACAATACCCTGCTATATGTGTTGGGCCCTTTACAATTTGACTTAGTCCTGTGCTGGCCATTTGATCAAGGAGTGCTTCTGTTTCACAGTCAAAGACATTTTCCATGTGGAAGTTAAAATCTCCTAGAATTGAGAAGTTGGAAGAATCTGCCTTGACTTCTAGAAGTTGACCAATACAGTCCATAAAGGAGGATTTGGCCCTGGGTGGGCGGTAGAGTAGTATGCCGTTAACAGAATTCTGTCTGTCTGGTTCGATTTTGAAGGCTAGAGCCTCACAATCTAGCTTGTCAGGGAGAGGTTTGACCCAGGACTTGAGGCCGGTTCTAAGGATTAGGGCTATTCCTCCCCCTTTTTTCCCTGATCTATCTACTCTATGGATCTTGAAACCTCCAGGAATGGCCAAAAGCAAGTCTGGATCTGAAGAAGCATCGGCCCACGTTTCCGTGACGAAGGCCAGTTCTATTGGATGGGCTTCAATGAATTCGCGGAATGCAATAGCATTTTTTATCAAGGATCTTGCGTTTATAAGCACACAAGGAATACGAGTTGGCTTTCATCCATTTATTAATCTAGGCCATGCAACCGTTCAAGCGTTCTGTTGTTTCAGTTGGGTTACTAGATATTGAGTCAATTAGCTGGGTGTCATCAGCATATGATACATCGGTGTTACATATAGATTAAAAAGGGTGAGGCTTAGGGATGAGCCCTGCAGTACCACGCATCTCAACCTAAATTGATGAGAGGAGAAAGATCCCAACATCACATGTTGTACTCTGTCTGTCAGGAACGATTTAAGAGTTTTTAATGCTGCACCTTTTATTCCAAACTCTGATAGTCAGTTGATTAGGATGTCGTGGTTGACTGTGTCGAAGGCTGCCGATAAATTCAATAAGATTAAGGCAGCCTTCCCTCCTTCATCCAGTATCAATAGTACCTCTTCGGAGACTGCAAATAAGGCAGTCTCCGCGCTGTGAGCAGCTTGAAATCCAAACTGGGTTGGATCTAGGAGACTGTTGTTATTTATGAAAGATGTCCGTTCCATGTTTACTGCCCTTTTTTAGTACTTTTGAAGGGAAAGGTAACCTGGCAATGGGTCTGTAGCTGCTTGGCTCTGCTGGATCCAGGTTAGATTTTTTATCAGCGGAGATATGGAAACCATTTTCCGATCAGCTGGGAAAAGTCCTGTCATTATAATTCTATTGAGAATATTAGTGAGTTGGTCACTTATAATTACTGGTGCTAGATGGATTATCCGTGGAGGACAGGGTTCAGCTGGTGAGCCAGATTTGGTTAAATTTATAAGCCTTAAAGATTGTTCTGTATCTAACGGAGAGAAGGATTCAAGGGTTATTGGTGAGCGTGAAGTGTCAGTGATTTCATCAACATATTCACTTTGAGAGTTGCTGGTTGTTAAGGAGTTATAGATTTCTTCAACTTTATCCTGAAAGAATTTTGCCAGTGAGTTACACAGGTCCTGGCTACAGTATTGGTTAGTGGGGTCTGGTAGTTTAGCTCGATTTTTGTTATTGTGCGAAAGAGTTTTTTGCACAAGTTTTTAGACTGTAAGATATTAGAAGAAACATATTTGCCTTTTTCTTCCATGATTAGTCTTTTATAGTCCGATATGGATTGGGCATACTTTTTTTTCCTGGGGATCATAATTAGGCCCATTGCCTTTCCTTTCTTTGGCAGAGCTGCTTTTGTAACTTATGTTTTTCATTAAACCAGGGTTCAGACAGAGTTTTCCGCCAGCTGGAGTGGGTTTCCAGAGGTGCTAATGGCATTGACGTCCGCAGTGTTGGAAGTGACGCCACGGTGCCCATTTATACGCGCAACTGCGTCGCCTAGACATCTGTTCCTTTCTTTCCACATCAAAAGGTCGGATGTGGAGAGCTACCTCTGTCCCTTTTTTTACCACTTTTTTCGTCTTTTTTGTCCAGTATTTTTTGAGCAAGTGCTAGGACTATGTCCCCTAACAATCCTACGGGTTTTTAAATCATGTGGGGAAAGTCACAGACAGATGTCTGTGACTGATTCCCACCTGATCTGTTTTTGGTGCCTGAGGTCGAGCCACAACCGCGAGGCCTGGGCCGAGTAGGCACCATCTGCCCCAATGGACCGAAGTAATCTCCGGCAAGTGGGGCAGAGGAGTTATGCCCTACCATTCATGGAAACCCCTTCACCTTTGCTGCCGGCCCTAGAACAGCTGATGGCACCAGAAGTAGGTTGTCGTTATTCCTGCAACTTTATGATGCGGAAAAAGGACGAAGCCCTCTGCCCCATACTAGATCTGTGCCCTCTCAACGCCTTTCTGCAGAAAGAGACATTGTGATGATGATCACCCTGGCTCAGGTGTTGTCTGCCCTGGACCCCTGAGACTGGATGATAGCATTGGACTTGCGGAACACATATTTCCACAATCCTGACCTGCAGGCTCACAGGTGTTACCTTTGGTTTATGGTAAGCCACAAGCGTTTCCAGCTCGCTGTTCTCTCCTTCGGCCTTACCAGTGCCCCCTGAGGTGTTCACAAAAGGGATGGTGGTGGTTGCAGCACATCTATGGAGGTCAGGGGTTCCAGTCTTCTACCTCGACGACTGGCTGCTGAAGGTGGGCTCACCCCAGGCAGTTGTCTCCCACGTCCAGATTACGGCGAACCATCTGTATTCGCTTGGGTTCACTATCAACATGTCTAAGTCACACCTGACTCCTGAAACGCTCCCTTTCATCAGTGCCATTCTGGACAGAGTGCAGTTTTATGCCTATCCTCCCGAACGGAAAGTCCAGACCTGTAGCTATGATCCCAATGTTTCAACCTCAATCCTGGATTTTGGTGAGACTGACTGAGGTTGCTGAGTCTGATGGCCTCCTGCATCCTGCTGGTGAAGCAAGCGGGATGGCACAGGCAGGCTCTGCAGAGGAATCTGAAGTTCCAGAGGACTTGGCACCAGGGGAATCTCACGGACCTAATCAAGATTTCGAAGGAAACTGCAAAAGATCTAAAGTGGTGGCTGAGGAACCAAAAGTGGGTCAGCGGCAGACCCATTTCCCTTCCCTACCCAGAACAGACAGTGATGACCGATGCATCACTTCTGGGTAGGGGTCACCACCTGGGAGAGTTGGAGATCAGAGGTATCTGTTCTCCAGCAGAATCTCAGCTCTATCTCAAAATTTTGGTGCTGAGGGCGATCTGCTTGGCATTGAAAGGCTTCCATCAGGGGAAGGCTAGCTTGGGTGTTCATGGATGTCAGAACCCCTTTCAGAGGGCCACGGGGTATGCTGGGCTAACTTGCCAAAAATGGGGATTGAGGCTTACTATTCCTGATGTCCCAGCCTACTATGAATTGTGAGTAATTGGGCCAAGTACCCCTTCTACACTTGACTCATAGAAGTAACGTGGTCGAGCAGCCCAAGGCTCCGTCGATGGGGGTGGGATGGATACAAGGGAGTGAACACAGACTCACAACTCAAAATGCACGCAGCAATAAGTCATTGTCCTGCCAAATACTTATTGTGAGGAAATGGAGTGTTTTTATATGGTGTGGTTGGGTGACCTCACCGTGTAATACACTTACCAACATTTGTTAAACCCTGTAGCTCAACCCTAGGTAGCGGTGGCTCTGAGCAGCAAGGCTCACACAGAAGAACAAATGTAAAACATTTAAACATCACCAAAACAATTGAAGAAGAAATATATGAAACCCTCTCAAAATCCGACACAAATCTATAAACATACTGTATTTTTATGTATTTTTTTACACCACAACAAAAAAGATCTACTGGAGGGTTCCGGAGATATAAGATTTACAAGGTATAGCAAATCAAAGCATTTTACTCAACCACAAACCAGCATTGGCAAATCCAACGAATTTGACACAAACTGTTTCAGCAAAAGTTGGGCTAGTTGTATAGAGGTCATTTAAAGTCACTTTAGGCTACCAACTCAGTTGGGGTGAACCAGCAAGGTCCTCATTTCGTTACATCAGCAGGTGAAGCAGTCTTCATTCAGTTCCAGGCACTTTTATCCTGTGCAATGGTTTCCTATGGACGTGGTCCTGATGCATGGGATACAGGATGCTAAAGATGCTCAAGAATGCTATGGATGCGATGCAGTCAACAGGGTTCTTCCTGCGGCTACTCCTCGGTCAACGAAGGGAGTGAGACGATCATGGTCAAAGGGTCGACGTCCCTCAAAGTCCTCTCAGTCCTGTTTGAAACCCAGTCGCCACTAGGCTACCAGTTACCCGGTATCGCTGTTACAGCCAAATCCTTCCCTGTGTGATGGCTCATCTTCTGGGTGACCACGCTACACTTCGACAACTCTCCCGGGCTCAGCGAACTATGGTGCAACTTTGAGCATCTGGTTCTGGGCTCTGGTGCTGCACAGTGGCGGTCTGAAGAGTCTGGGCTGCCACCTTACCCCAGCAGGCTTCTTCAGCTGTTGTGGCCCTGTGCTGTGAACAGGTGGTCGTCAAGCAACTGACCCTTGGAGTCTCTTGCTTCAGCTGGGCTCTGGAGATGACTTCTCCTCAAGCAGGCACAGTCCCTTCTCCTTTGCTAGCCACCAGGTTCAGCAGGTGCAGTCTATGCCGGTGCACCCTCTTTTTGCAGGTTCCATGGTGCAGCAGGGCAGTTCATCTTCGGGCCCTCTTCCACTCCTTTTGAGATTTGATTTCAGGTTGCAAGGGGTCCCCTCCGGGTAGGATGCGGTTGGTAGCCAATGGGCTACCAGGTTCCATCTCTCCTGATGACCTCTTCCTGTGGAGTGTGGCATCTGGATATCTCGAGATGGACCATTCTGCCCACTTCCAACATGGCAGAACCCCTCTCAGCATCCAGAGCTCCCTAGCCCAACCCAGAGGTGTGGCTACCAAGGGGGCTGCATGCCCCTGAAAAACGGGTTTGGCAACTAATATCCCCTTCACTGTCCTTAGTGCCAGCCTGTATGTCTAGACAATGGAGCAGCCCTTCTCCCAAGTGTTACACATTTTCATTTCAAAGGCAGCTTCTCCTTTGAAGCTCCCCTAGGCTAACACCCATGTAGCTTCCTGCAGGAGGGAGGTAACACCTCTCTAATGTGCAGGCTTCTATTGTCTCCTTTCAAGGGAATCATTAACACGTCTCCTCAGGAGGGTAGAAAGCTGTCTGGAGGGCAGGTACAACTGTGAACTGTCACTGAAGATCTTAGGCAACTAAAGTGGCAACTTCTGAAGTTGCACTTTCTCCCACCAGTGATATTAAATTCAACTTCACTATGAAATCTGATTTAATGCACTGATTCTTTTGATACGTTACAGTACCAAATTTAGTAGTCCCATTCAGAAGTTAGCAGGGCTGAGGTGTCCGCCTGTAACTCTGTACTTGCTATAGGGGCTAATAGCCTTTCCACAGTTAAAACAACAAGTTTGCGTCTTTACTGTTGGAACACATAAAAGTATATGTTCCAGTATTTAATATACAGAACCCTGCCTTAGGGCTCCATAGGTGTACCTTAGGGTAACATATATTAAAAAGGGTGGATTGGGCTTTGCTATTACCTTAAATGTCAAAGTTGAGTTGGCAGTTTTAAACTGCCCTTTCAGTCTGCAGTAGCAGACCGGGAGACAAGCTGTATCTTGTCATACTCGTGGTGGCACAACTAGTGTTGCAGTCCAAGAGAGAGACTTCAACTTACAGGCCCTATGTACCCTTGGTACTGATCCAGCGCTACTCAATACCTGATCAGGGATCAATACTCAATAACTCTCGGTAAGATTAATAAAGCTTTATCTCATATTAAATGCTCAATGCATACGGTCACAAATGCAAACAATGAAATCCACGAGAGAGAGTGAACATCAGCAAAATGCAAATAGTCATTCTCATCACAATAATCAAAATGCACAAACAATGAGGAGTGGATAGATTAAGAGACATCAGTTTCAGCAAAATAATGCGAAACAATATACATATATCGGAGTGGATAGATCAAGAGACATCAGTTTCAGAGACAAAAAATATAATTGCAAATGATTATGCAAAGAACAAGTCAGAAAAATACAAACCCAAAGGATCTGTGAAATACCACCCCCCTGGCCAAGGAAGTGGTGGGGGTTCCCTGAAATAGTCAGGGAACAAAGATTTCAGCAACAGGACAGGAACAGCTAGGCCTCTCTGCAAACCGACGGACAGCGACACATCTCCCCTCTCTCTCTGCAGCCAGCCTAAGGTAGACCACACCCCAAAAGGCACCCCAGTTATACCCTAAAACCTACATGTCCATCCCACATCAGTTGAAACATTTTACGAAACTCAGCAGTTGATTGGCTAGTTCGGGAGGTGGCCTTGTCACACCACCAGATTCCCATTCATGACTACTATAGACTATTGTTTTACTTTTCTTCCCATTACCTCAGCTCTGACTCGTTCATACATTTAATACATGTAGGGGCATATTCTCAAGGACTCATCGCCGACTTATCGGCACTTTAGCGCTGCAAAAGTGGCGATAGACTTTTCGCCCTATTCACAAGCTAGTGCAAACTGCTGATATCGCCAGTTTACCAGCGATAGCTGCCGCAAAAAACATTGCCACGGATGAGAGAGACAACTAACGCTAATGATATGCAGAGTAGGCGTTCCCGTGCAAAAACACACGAAAACACCACTTCGCGATATTCTCAACGACCAGCCAGATCTGCGATGCGACCCAAAAACAGGCGATAAGGCGCGTTAACACCTGCCTTCTGCTGGTGCTAAGCAGGACGACTATCTGCAGTATGAAAGGGAGCCCAGCCCAGAGCCACATCTGAAGACCCACAGATGCCATGGAGACGATGAACATGCAGCCCGGAGACCCAAGAGGGCCACAACACCCACCGCCACCACCCCCACCCCCCCCGGACTACCACCGAGGCAGCGTAGGACAAGACAGCGGACCGTCCGAAAATGGCATGGCCCCTCAGCCACACAATTGCAGAATGTGGGGAGAGGTGGGAACCAAGTATGTGTGAAGGAGGCAACTCACCCATGAAGAAGAATGTACACAATGCCAAGTGTGGCGGTGATGTGCTGGACAGACCACAGAATGCAGAGCACAGACATGTCCATGTGGACATATACTGCTGGTGTGTGTAGTTTTGTGGACAGTGGACGCAACCATGTCATCTCAGGCAGTGGGGGAAGACCCTGGACATGTAGCTGTGCCGTCCCCCCCCCCCCTGTAAGCGTAAGCGCAGTGGGCTGGGCCGGCGTACGCCACTCCAGCGTAGGAGTGCCGATAAAAAGGCCGGGGCCCTGGGCGTGGTTCTCTTCCGTGATGGGCAACGCGTCTGCCAGGGCAGCGCACCTCACCCTGCCACGAGTCTGCCGCCGTGACCTCCAGACTCCACGACACAGGCCCCCAGCGCATCCAGCGGCACAGCAACACGGAGTCATGTGGGTGCCGGATACTGCCTTAGTCCTACACTGCGGTCAGCAGGTCCCACAATTCAAATCGTGCCACATTTCTGTTAATGGAGGAAACCACCAGTCAACAGACATTGCCCCCAGTGCGGCCCGCCTGGATGACGCATCATCGTTGGCTGCACACCCGCTGAGCGCTCCAGGTGCCACTAACTCATTGCACCACAAGTCATCGCCACGTGGATGTGGGCCCTCGCTGACCGCTGCCTCCGGCCTACACTGCGGTCAGCAGGTCCCCAAATTCAAACAACGCATCATCGTTGGCTGCACACCCGCTGAGCGCTCCAGGTGCCACTAACTCAGTGCACCACAAGTCATCGCCACGTGGATGTGGGCCCTCGCTGACCGCTGCCTCCGGCCTACACTGCGGTCAGCAGGTCCCCAAAGTCAAACGACGCATCATCGTTGGCTGTGCACCTGCTGAGCGCTCCAGGTGCCACTGACCCTGTGCAACACAAGCCGACGCCACGTGGCAATATTGAGGCAGAATTCAGTAGGCGAAAAACATTGCACCCAGTGCGGCCCGCACGGACGGCGCAACGTCATTGGCTGTGCACCTGCTGAGCGCTCCAGGTGACAGTGACCCTGTGCAACACAAGCCGACACCACATGGCAATATTGGGGCAGAATTCAGTAGGCGAAAAACATTGCACCCAGTGCGGCCCGCACGGACGGCGCATCGTCGTTGGCCGTGCACCTGCTGAGCGCTCCAGGTGCCACTGACCCTGTGCAACACAAGCCGATGACCCGTGGCTGTGTGCCCTTTCTGACCGCTGCCTCCGGCCTACACTGCGGTCAGCAGGGCTCGCAAATCAAATTGAGTCTTGATTCATTTATGGCAGAGTCCAGTAGGCAACATACATTGCTTCCAGGGCAGGCCGCCCGGACGACGCATCAACGCAGGCAGCGCACCCGCCGAGCGCTCCAGGTGCCACTAACTCAGTGCACCACAAGTCATCGTCACGTGGCTGTGTGCCCTTTCTGACCGCTGCCTCCGGCCTACACTGCGGTCAGCAGGGCTCGCAAACCAAATCCAATCCTGACATGCAAGGACACGCCATCATCGCTGGCTGCACACCCGCCACCACCGCCAGGACCACCTCCAACCAACAACTGCCAAAGTCGGAGGAGTGTCACAGCCAGCCTATGTAAGTTGCTCACACCTCTTGGATGCCATCATCAGCTTGATACCCTGCTCAGCTCTTCAGGTGCAACTAACTCAGTGCACCACAACACATGGACCCTTCATGATGGAGTTTTGTGCTGTGGACAGCGGACGCAACAATGTCACCTCAGGCAGTGGGGAAGACCTGGGACGATGATGATGAGGCAGGTGTACCACACCCCACTGCAGCTGCAGCAGGAATATCCCATAGGGACCAAATCATTAACAATTCCTTCACATGAGCACGCTCGGCTCTGGTGCCCCTACCTCAGTGCACTGCAAGTCATGGACCCTTCATGATTGAATCTGTGTGTGTGATCCGATGATCACTGTTCTAGTTGTTGCCAGCACCAACCACTCCCTGAGGGCTGGCTTACACTCAACCCACACCCATCCAGCACAGGCGTCACTGGACATGTGACCCTGGTAATAAAAAGTGGCCGGGCGCACGTGCCCGTAGCCAGTTCAACTATCTATCTAAGTGTGTCCGTGTGGTCATTATGTATGCATGATGGGCCAGGGCCCTACCACATTACATTGTGCTGTGGACAGCGGACGCAACCATGTCACCTCAGGCAGTGGGTACGACTTTGGACACGTAGCTTTGTCGTCCCCCCCTCCCCTGTTAGCGTAAGCGGAGTGGGCTGGGCCGGCGTACGCCAAGCCAGCGTATGGGGTGTGAAGGATTTCCCCGGGGCTCTGGGCGTGGTTCAGTTCTGGCCTGGACAAGGAAGTAACTAATGCGTGTGTCTCTGTTGTAGTGTCGGCGCCACCCAGTCCGCAATCGACAATGTTGCAATGTAGCATGCACCCGGATGGCAGGCTCGCACGAACGGGGAAATGAAGGAGCGCAAGACCGCTCGGGGTCTTGGCTCATACATGCCAAGTGTTGTGTGTATCTGTATTGCTGCAGCATGAGCCAAATGCCTAGCCTTAATCGCAGCGCGAGTTCAGCCAGGTATGAACTCTACGTCTGTGTCCGCCCTATCCTTCCCACAGGCCTACACTCACGTGGCCGCCCACCTCCAACGGCCAACATCACAGTGTCATTGTCAGGCTTGTGGACATGCGCAGACAGGCATGACAATGGTGTGCCGTAGGAGTGCCAGTGATGCAACCGCGCAGCGCACACAAGTAAATAGGCTCAGGGGGAGGGAGGAGCAGCTGTGAGGCAACGTTACACACAGTGATGCCGCTCATTTGCCACATGCAAGACATGTCGAACATGAATCCCAAAGTCGCACACATCCCACCCCACCCCCAACAAGCCACATCACATTTCCTGAATGCAAGCAGATGATGAATGCTCCTTTGTCTGAGCTATCAGGCGGAAGCACATCTGCACCTCCGACCTAGGAATTGCATGTGCCCGGCACCCCCTGACAGATACTATAGCAGCTGATGACGACTCCCACACTACGCACAGCCTGACGAGAGACCAACGTATACACACCCCACACACAGAAGTCCTTGCTCGAAGTTATCTTGCATGGAATGGCCTTCACACTTACTCCCACATTAACCCAGGCGTACAACCGTTGCACACTAAAACAACTCATTGCTCCGAGCTGTGGCATTTCATCCACAGAACTGGCGCAGGTCAGAACAGTGCCGCTTCAACCAGAGCCACTAACGCAATGGCAGAACATCCCGGACACATGCACAAACCCTGTCACCTGGAACTGTACTGTGCACGTATGCTGCATTTACTGGGGGCACTGCCATTGGTAGTGCTGCGGATCAGTTACCGGCTGAGCTTCTGCCTTGCCAACATCACCTGCGTGCAGCCTGTGTTGCATTGTCGCTCGTGCATATTTGAGTGGTCCATGGATGTCTGCCTATCCAACAGGACGGTAGCCGAACTGCATTTCGACGTGTGTGTGCGCCCCCTGTTGGCCCACGACCATGAGTGTCACCGTGACACCCGTCTATGGGATGCCTGGATACTTGGCATACATGCTGGCAGCTGGACCTGGGAGATTGCAGAACTCCTCGTGAGCAAATTGAGCCGCTCCCCTATTGGGCTGTAGTGCTAATTGGTGAAAGGGGGTGGACGCAGCACATCTGTCCGGACCTGCTAATGGTTAGCCTCGCCGTCTCCTGTTCGATGAAGTCGACGACGACCTCATGTTGGAAATGATTGCCTACGAAGCTGCACTAGCTTTCATGGACGTGTAACTACGTACCTGCAGACACAACAGTTTGGAACACATATGGTTCTCCTCCTTCTTGAATAACAGAACTCAAAGAATCAAGATGAAGAATTCACTCTCGCAACCTTCTATGGTCACACTTGGTGTTCCGCAGGGATCTGCCCTATCACCCATTCTTTTCAACCTCCTAATGGAGCCTTTGGCGAACGCACTGAAATCAGCGAACATTCTATATCACCTGTACGCGGATGACACCCAGTTGTATCTGAAAATCACCTCGCCAGATGACTTCATTGCCCTCAACACTATTCTTCTGAACACGCAAAGCTGGCTCACTAACAACCACCTCATGTTGAATACCAAAAAAACGGAATTCATTCTCATCTCGCCACCAAGCCACACACCAAAACTAGACCTATGGTTAAATCACCTAACCTCCTTTGACTGTGTCCCCCTCATCATTGACTCAGCAAAATCCCTAGGAATCTCCATAGACAAACATCTGAATATGCAGTCGCACATCTCTATAGCCACCAAGGGAGCTAATCACAAGATGAGTATATTAAGGAAACTCAAACCCTTCCTCCCTCAGGCAGATCTAAAAACGGCAGTACAAGCCCTAGTGCTACCAAGATTAGACTACGGAAGCACCACCCTCTGTGGTCTCCCCAAATACAAATTGGCTCCGCTGAGAGCAACACTGAATGCTGCGGCTAGACTGGTATCAGGAACCAAAAGAAATAGTCACAGCTCACCAACCTTGAAAGCACTGAATTGGCTGCCTTACGAGGCAAGAATACACCTTAAAGTGGCCTGCATGACGCACAAAGCAATTCACAACAATACACCCAGCTACTTGGCTCTAAAGCTGGAAAGATCGGGAGGCTGCAGACAACTACGAAGTGCAAGCACTTTCCTTCTGAAACCGCAATCCTTCCATAAGAGGAGAACTGGTTGCAGAGCTTTCTCCGGGATTGCACCAAAGATTTGGAACTCTTTACCCCCACTAGTGCGTGGAATCACTTCCTTTACCGCATTCAAAAAGGAAGTAAAAAGACTACTAATGAACAAATTCATGTCCTAAGTTTTAATTATAGGATGTCACCGAGTCATCTCTAAGATTTGAATACCATTGCCTATCTCAGATGGATTGGACGAGTCTACTGTATTTAAGACTTGTATCACAGCCTTTTTTTTTTTCTTTTTTTTTTTAAAGAATGGAATGTAGTGTAAAGCTTAATTGGCTGTGGGTCCCCTTGGTCATCTATACATTTTATATCCACTATGAATCGATAGAGGCTATAATTTGTATGTTTGCTTGCACAATCACCTAAAGTTCATTAACTGTCTATTGTACAACGTCCTGCAGAATCATGGTTCTCTATGTTTGTTTATTCATATTTTTTATATTTCTATTGTACAAAGTGACACATTTGAATGCGAGTATACCGCCTCAACCTTTTATGTTCTTATACTGTAAAGCGCTCTGATACCCTCGTGGGTCACGTTCGCGCTATATAAAACTTTATAAATAAATAAATAAAATAAATTGCACATGTCCCGACAACTTGTTGGAACTTGGGGTTCTGGTCACATCTCCCACGACGACAGTGGACATGTCTGCATTCGCCTGGACTCCGAATACATGAGCGGACAACAACGCGGGTTAACACAAACCTGTGGAAGGTGAGGCACTCCGCCGGAGTGGACAGTGGCGCTTGGCAACGTTCCACGTTCTGACATACTGCTGCATTGGTCTGCATGTTGTGGCACTTATCTTGGCCGTACTGACACGCATATGCTAATAAAGTCTACGCACCTTCACTTGTATTCAACTGTGATGAGTGTTGATTTGCATGACAATGTGCGTCTCACTGCCTATCTGGGTCACGGCCATACATGCATTAGTGCACCATCAGGGATGTGGGATTGTACTAGTACATTATCATCTCACAGTATCCTGCTGTGCCACATGCGAATGGCCATTTTCCACACACAAGCGGCAGCTGTTTGTTCAACATTGTTGTAAATGTTCCGGTGCTCTGGATCTTGTGTGTGTGCTGCATTGTAGGCGAGTTGCCCCTTCAGCTCTGATTTGGCTAGCCCTTATCCCTTTCAGGCGGTGTGGCTTTCACTTCTGTGCTTATGCAGTGCTGTGATGTTGCAGACTTGGGTAAATTGGGCTCTTGGTTGGTGTTATGACTCTTGGCCATGGTTTGTCCGCAGATGTGCTCTACTTAATTGTGCATGTGTGCCATTGTGCCCATCTCCCCCCGTCCCCCCAGTCCCTGGTGGTTACTCACCCTGTTGCTGTTGTGTCTGGTCATGTTGAGCAGTGTCCGGTCCCCCAACTCCTGCCACCGTCTCCACACTGATGACTGTGGTCACCATTTCCCCCATCTCATCCAGCTCCTCCTGTGGCGCTGGTCTCCTACCTCCAGTCTGCATTGCTGCCTTCTGGTTGTCTGCGAGTTTCTGCTTGGTCTTGCGCTTCACATCATTCCAGCGCCCCTTGACCTCGTCCATTGTCCTCCTCAGCACTCCGACTGCATTCGCCTTGTCCAGGATGGACTGCCATATTTTATTTTTTGTTGCCAATGACACAGTGGAGGTGACGTTCAGTTGTTGATGGTGTTCTATCACCTCCATGATCAGGATCCTGTTTTCCTGCGGACTGAACCTCGTCTTCCTCTTCTTCTTCTCCTTGCCCTTCCCTGACCCCAAGGTCCCAGGCTGGTCCTCCGTGGGGCTTGTGGGGTTCTGGTTGTCCTCTGTGCTTGCTCCGGCTACCTCCATGGTGCTTCGCAGTTGTTTGTGTTTTGTGTTGCCGCTTTTATTGTGCTTTTTGCAGCCTGACTTGTGGGACTTGCAGGCCTGGCGCTGCTTCTCGCTGGATTTTTTATCGCGGTTGGGCACATTGCAACTTTTTTCGCGTTCGGGTTTGGATTTTCATCGCCGTCCTGGTAATGTTATCGCGGACATTTGACGCGTTATAGGGAGACTATTGCATGTTACCGCCGTGTTGAGAATACGACGTTAACCCGGAGTTGTTTTCCCGCGATAGACGGCGATATGGAAACTTGCATTAACCTATTTTGGCGATGTTTATCGCACGTTCTTGAGAATATGCCCTGTAGCAGTTTAAATGACATTCTCATGAATCTTTCGGTTATGTCCGCGGAAAAGGTTTAGGTCCCACGGTCAGTCACATCCCTTTGGGAGGCACTCAATATTCTCTTTCAGCACTTCGGCCTTGAACTACTGGGCCACATCTGCTGTGCTCAGCGCTTCTGTCTGTAGTGACAGATCAGGTTCACTCCTTTTTCCAACCCCCTCCTCTATCATTCGGCTCACTACGACAAATGGAATATAGACATTCATTAATTACACAGAAATGCACTTTTCACTGTTATGCCTCCCACCTTAGCACTATCCCTCATTTATGTTTTTCCTAGCATAGCTTTAAGCAAGAGCAGCGTTAATTATTATTTTTAAAGCAGGATGCAAGATGCGGCCTAGTCATGCATTATTTCTCATTTCTTTCATAGCACAAATGTGAATACGACTTAGTCCTTTAATGCATTAGTTTACATTAGTGCACTTATGCGCAAGCAGCTTCCCTCGTGTTCATGTAAGCTGCACGTTAGTTTTCTATTACTACTTACTGTTAGTACGTATTATGGGGTGTCAATCCGAGCAGGTTTCTTTGCGTGAAATCCTGCTCCATCAATCCCCCCTCTGATGGCTTTTAGGAAACATCATAAAATACCTGCCATACCAAGTGCCATCTTCACCTATCTAAAATTCAGTGTTCTTCTCTCTTTTATGGCACTCTCATCTAAATCTTTCATCATATTATAGTATTCTCCTTTCATATGTTCTAGTTCTATCTCATCTCTTTTTCTCTTTCTCGCTCTTCTCTGATTCTTTGACTCTGTCACTTCTTTTCTTCTACTCTTACATTTACAGCACTTATATGTTGTTATTATTACTAAGGCTACTACGGCTACTGAAATTATTGGCATTATTATCTTTCCTAGTAAACTACTTCCAAAAGTCTTAAACCAATCACCTACAGCAGAGAAACCCTTACCAAGTTTCTCCCAGACACCGTCAACCTCCAGTTGGGTCAAATCTTCATGTAATTTCGTAATATTCTTTATATATCCCTCAATACCTTTACTTTTGTCAGGGATATAGGTACAGCAATGTTGGATTTTCAACATGCCACAAACTCCACCCTCTTTTGCCAATAAGATATCAAGGGCAAGTTGATTTTGCAAAACCATTGATCTGATTGCAACCATTTCTGTGTCAATCATCAAGAATCCACCAGCAGTATCTGTTGATAAACGATCAACCACTGTGGACAACTTTCGAATTTTGTGCGAATTTAGAACGACTCCAACTGACGGTATCAGTGCACCGAAGATATCACCTACTATTTCTGAGAAACTTGCTCTTTTGTTACGTGTTAGTCCTTGTTTTACTTCATTTAGTCTATTGTTGTTTCGGTCCATGTGATAGACCTTTGGAAAGACAATGGCAAAATAACTACCATACAAATGTGCAGGCAACCTATAATAGGCTTTCTTACCACACACATAATAGACTCCCGGAAAAACAGGATCAGTTCCACCCTTCAATCCCCAACCTCCAGTAATTTGAAAAGTATGCTCACATTCACTAGTACCAATGAAATAATTGTTATAGTTAGTTTTCATTCTAAGCAAACATATTTTTCCCTTTTGATGCCAGTCCAGGGACATTGCAGCGTATGTCTCGCCTTTCTCATAATTTCCTTCTCTGAAAGCCCATGGTGGTACCTGTGACTTTTGTTCAGCAGCTTTTCTTTGGAAACTTTCTCTTCTACTTTCTACCATTTCTATAAATACTTTTTCTTCACCCTGCAAACTACATGTAAGGTTTTTTTTATAAGCATATCCTACATCTAAAGCCTTGGTAATATGGAAGAACTCTCCCATATAATGTGCATTTTTACTACTTAAGACTTTATTCAATTCCTTTATAACTGGTATTTCAGAAAACACTAAATCTATATTGGAATAATGATACTCGAGCTTCCCCGTCACATAGAAAAGGCTCGTAAGGACACTACAAGACACACCATATGTTAAAGGTAGGTGATGGTATGTCACCCCCTCTGAGACAGACGAAGGTAATTGCAAGCACACATAATAATCACTCACATTCATTGTATAAAAATATTCATACAACAATTTAGATAACACATTTAACGAGAAATCACTAATTGATGTATCATGATGGAGAATGCTTCCATCCATTGGTTCTATGTTTGGATTAGGGGTTCCTTTAGTAACATCACTCACTCTTTCACTTGTTACATCATTAGTATTATATCCGTTATTGGTTACCATTAGAATAGGTACAAGGACAGTTAGTAATATCCACATAAATGTTAATAACAAGACACTACATAAGCAAGCTTTAATACATCTATGTTTAAGACTAGACCTTGGATGTTCAGTCACTTCTTCAGCCACTTTGTATTCTAACAAAAATCTATCTAAATCTATGAACTCTAATCTTACTTAAAAATTAAAATTCTGGAAAAAATTGTGTAATCCTACACTTCAAAGCTTTCTTCTTTACCCCTTTCTTTTATTTTATTTTGATCTTCTGAGTCATTCAGTTTTTCTTTGGTTACCAAAATTTGCACCTTCATTTTTTCACAGTCCTCTTAAGGTGGTCTCAATTTGCTTTCATCAACTTGCTCAGTGTCAGAACTGTCCTTTTCTTTACTTGGATCAGAACTTTCAAATTCCTCCAAAATGACGTAAGTCCATTCTGGTGCCGTGTATTTCCTGCTTAGAATTCTTGCTCTCCTTGTTTTTCGTACTAATTCTTCTCCTGACACTTCTTGTTCTGTTTGACTTGAGACCTCATTACTTTGTTCTGGTCTTTTCTTTCTCCTTACAAGGGTGTATTTCAGTCTTTTCACTCCACCTGGCCAATTGTCACCTTTTCTTGGTTTCTTTGTTTGAACTACCTTTTCACCCTCTTCATCTGGTTCACAAGTTCTTTTATTTGGCCTTTCTTCTATCTGCTCTTCTTCTCAATTTTCAGTAACTTCTGTTTCTGCCGATTTAACAGCAATTTCACTTTCTCCTGGTTTAACCGCGAACTCACTTTCTTCTGGTTCGACAGCAGTCCCACCTCCTTCTGGTTCAACAGCAGTTTCATGAGACCCAGTAACTGGTGCCCACTCTACTTGACTTGTGCTCGGCTGTTCGTCATCAGTTTGTACTACAGAATCTGTCACTCTAGATTCTTCAGCTTCACACACTTCAATCTCTGGTTTTTGACTGGTTTACCAGTTGCTGCTCTTCTTGTCTTTCAAGTGGACTTGGGACTCGTCTGGTATGGCTTGCATGAATCCAGTTTGGCAAGCCACCACACTTCACTGCTGTCGTCCTCACCAGAATGATTTGGTAAGGACCATTCCACCTGGTTTCTAAATACGATTTCCTCACGTGTTTCTTGACAAGAACCCATTCACCAGAACTCAGATCATGAGCTTGATTCGGCTGTGTTGTTGTGGCGTTTTCTCTAACCTGATGAGACACAGAACGCACCAGATCAGCCAATCCTCTGCAATAATCAAGCACTAGATCATCAGATATATTGATCAGTTTGTTCGCTGGAATGTATGCTTGTCTCATTGCTCTTCCCATTAGAACTTCGTGAGGATTCAAACCTGTTTTTTTTCCAGGAATGCTTCTAAGACTCATCAATACAAGGGGTTAAAGCATCAAACCATTTCAGTGTTGTGGATGCACACACTTTTCCTAACCTAGATTTTATTGTGGCATTGATCTGCTTAACCGCTCCAGATGCTTCGGGTCGATAGGCACAATGCAGCTTCTGTTCAATTTGCAATGCTGCACAAATCATCCGAATTATCTCGTTGTTAAAGTGGGTTCCTCTATCTGTCTCTAAAGTGACTGGAAATCCATATCTAGGAATAAGTTCTCTTAGAAGCAACTTTGCAACAGTTAAACTGTCATTCCTTCTCGTTGGATAGGCCTCCACCCCGCGAGAAAACAAGCAGACAACAACCAACACATATTTCAGCCCATTACAAGGAGGGAGTTCAATAAAGTCCAACTGAAGCAGGGTGAATGGCCCTGCTGCTTTCCCAATTCTTCCCCAACTGACAACTGTCTTTCTACCTGGGTTCTGCTGCTGACAGGTGATGCACCTCTGGCAAAGGCTCTCTGCAATGACCCTGAACTTTGGATTATACCATGACTGCTTAAAGAGTCTGATCATCGCATCTCTTCCAACATGTGCAATTCCATGGTACATCCTGGCCATGTGGGATAGTAAACTGTCTGGCATGACTGGTCTTTCATCTATATAGACCCACACTTCGTCCTCTGCTCTCTTTCTACAGCCTGAATTTCTCCAAATTTCCTTTTCCTCATCACTCGCTTCTTCCTGCAGCTGTCTAACCTCATCCCAAGTTTCATATGAAGATGAGAACATAAGATGGCAATTGGTATTTTCCTTTTCAATCCCTCTGTTTAGAGCCATTAAATTTCGTACACAGAAACGCGCTACTTGATCGGCGTATCTGTTGCCCTTCGTCACATAATCATCTCCTGATTTATGTGCGGCACATTTGACCACTGCAATTCTTTTGGGCAATTGTAAGGCATCCAATAATTCTTTTACAGTTTTGCTGTACCTAATAGGGGAACCTGAAGAAGTCAGTCAATATGGGTTCGGGGTTGTCCATGATTTTGGACAGCTATGGATGCAAAGGGTATTTCTATCAGTAAATATGGTTACCCTCAGGCTTTTGGCAATTTTGCATGCTCTAATCAGAGCTATCAATTCAGCAATTTGAGCAGAGTTTACCCCTTTTAGACAGGATGCTTCTAGAACTCCCGCTATGGTGCAAACAGCATAGGCAGTGCGTAATTCACCCGTCTCATTTCTTAGACAAGACCCATCCACAAACATTTCACAATCTGATTCCTCCAATAGGACGTCTTCTATGTCTGGCCTAGGTTTGGTGCACAGTTCTGTCACATCCAAACAATCGTGGTCAGCCTCCTCTCTCACTTCCTCACAATAAGAATTCGGCAATAGAGTTGCCGGGTTCACAGTTGTGCACCTCACCACAGTCACATTTTCAGCACCCAAAATCACTCTTTCGTACTTAGTCAGCCGACTAGATGTCATGTACTGTGTCCGGGTGCGAGTTAACAGGATCTCAACAGAATGTGGCACGTACACCTTGACTGGATATCCCATCACAATCGATTCACTCTGTTCCAGACTCTCACAAGTGGCAGCTACTGCTTTCAAACAGCCTGGTAATGCTGCGGCCACTGAATCCAAAGTAGCAGAAAAATATGCTACTGGATGTCGTGCCATTCCATGTTTCTGAGTCAGGACTGAAAGCGCACACCCATCTCTTTCACAGCAGTACAACGCAAATTCCTTTGCATAATCTGGCATTCCCAATGCAGGTGCTTGACAAAGACTGCTTCTCAATTTTGTAAAAGCTTCCATACTTTCATCATCCAACACAATCGGATCCTTCACATCTTTTCGTGTCAACCTCTGTAGAGGTTTTGCAATCAGTGAGAAACCACTGATCCACTGCCTACAGTATCCAACCATTCCCAGAAACATTCGAACTACCTTCTGTGTTTTTGGCGGGTTCATTTGTTTAATCACATTAATTCTCTCTGGTGTCACCTTTCTCACTCCCTTTTCTATTTTGTGTCCTAGCTACTGCACTTCTTGTTTACAAAATTGTAATTTTGCTGGTGACACTTTGTGTCCTCCTTCTGCCAAATGGTTCAATAAGGCAACTGTATCTGTCACACATGCCTCTCGTGTCTTTGATGCCACTAACAGGTCATCAATATATTGAACCAAAACTGATTTTTCTGGCATGACTAAAGTCTCCAGACATTTTTTCAAGATCTGATTAAAGATTGAAGGACTCTCTGTGTACCCTTGAGGAACTCGGCACCATGCCAAAACACGGTCTCCGAACCGGAATGCAAACACATATTGGCTTTCCAGATGTGAAGGAATCGAGAAAAATGCTTGGCACAAATCAATCACTGTGTACCATTCAGCATCACAGGGAATTTGGTAAAGGATCACTGCTGGATTTGGCACCACTGGACAACAGGGCACTACGATTTTATTAACCTTTCTTAAATCCTGCACTATTCTATATTTCCCATTGGGCTTTTTGATACCTATAATAGGCGAATTACAAGGACTGCTTAGTATTTCTTTCACAATTTCCTGTTCAATCATTTGGTCAATTACAGGTGTGACTCCTGCAATCACTTCTGGACTCATTTTGTATTGTGTGTTTGGGTACACAGCACCTTCTTTCACTGTAATTTGAATCGGGTCTACATTTGTCATTAGACCTATCTCCTTTCCTGAAAAATTCCACATATCCGATCTTACTGCACTTTTTAATTCTTCAGGCAAATTCTCTTCTGTGAGAAGTGAAAACAACTCATCCACTTCTGTCCCTTGCTTCGCTAGCATCATTTTAAATTCAACATCCTCATCAGGTGTCTGAAATGCAATACCATCTGGCGTACAATAGATGGTGCAATTCATCTTACATAACAAATCTCTGCCTAAGCGATTTACTGGACTCGAGTCACATACCACAAACCGATGCATGTCTCTGAAGTTTCCAATATGAACTTCTATTGGATTTGTGACTGGTGTTCTAATATGTTTATTCGAGACTCCTACAACTTGGATAGTTTCTCCCGAGAGGGGTAGGTTTGGAATTTCTGCTGCTCTCACAGTAGAACGGGTAGCAACAGTGTCCACTAAGAATGTAATATCATTCCCTTCCACCTTTCCGTCAACAAATGGACCTGACTGATCTACCGCCAAAGATGCGCCAAGTACGCACTCTTCCTCCCCCCTCAGGCACCGTCATTGAGATGAGTCTGAATCACTCTCATTGCACTGCAACCAGTATTGCGGAACCATTTGTACAGTCTGATTCTTACCAATTTGGTCACCTCTGTGAAATCCAGTATTCGCACTGTACCTCTGCACTTGAGCATTCACATTATTTGGCATGGGAGCTTGTGGCGCCTGTAACTGTGGAGTAACTATTGTAATTGTAATTTACATTTATCGAGCGCGTTATCACCAACCGGTCTCTAAGCGCTACCAGAGGGGACACCCCTCCTAGTTAATGGGAGAGTGGCAGATGTTAAAGGATGCCCCAGGCTTCTAAGAAAAGTACTGTCTTCAGCTTCTTTCTAAAGGGGAGAAGGTTCAGTTCCTTACGTAAATTTACCGGGAGACTATTCCACAGCCGAGGTATTGCTGCTGAGAAGGCTCTTCCTCCAACAGAAGACAGATTAAAGCGGGGGCAAACCAGTAGGCAGGCCTCAGCTGACCGAAGCACCCTACTAGGGACATAGTTGGCTAGACGGTCTTTGATATAGCTTGGGGCTTGGCCATACATGGTTTTGTGGGCAATGCAGAGACCTTTAAACTTTATTCTCTGCCTGATCGGGAGCCAATGTAGCTCATGTAACAGAGAAGTGGCGTGTACTCGTCTCGGCTTTCTGAAAATTAGTCTAGCCGCGTCGTTCGTAACAACCTGAAGTCTGGCCAACAGTTGTTGCGGCAGACCAATGTACAGGGAGTTACCATAGTCCAGGCGCGACAGTATCATTGCTGAGACTGCCCGTCTGAGTGTAGAAAAGGTGAGAAGTGGGGCCAGTTTCCGCAACTGTCTTAGTAGGCCAACACAGGTTCCCACTACTGCCGACACCTGTTGTAACATAGAGAGCTTGGCATCAATTTTGATGCCCAAACTTTTCACGGCACCGGCCGGTTCCGGAAAAGGACCAAGTTCTTGTGGTCAGAAAAGATCATTCCATGGATTGGATGCTGTGGTGACGGCCAGTACCTCAGTCTTGTCTGGATTAATTTTAAGGGAATTGGCCGTCATCCAATTAACAGTAAATTTTAAGATGTTTGCATCCTTAGATGGGCCGTCGGCAAGCTGTCGATCTGGATAATGATTTGGGTGTCATCGGCATAGTTAAAGATCCTGCACTCCATCAAGTTTAATGCTGATATCAAGGGCTGAAGGTAGGCATTAAAAAGGAGGGGTGACAATGCCGAGCCCTGAGGTACCCCACATGAAAGTGTGCCTAGGTCGGATACCAGATCAGCTAGCTGAACTCTCTGTGAGCGATCCTTAAGAAAGGATGAAAGGCAGGCCAGGGCCGTACCCTGGATTCCCAGATCCGAGATCCGTGACAGTAATTGATCATGGTTGACCGTATCAAATGCCGCGGATAGGTCCAGTAAAACCAGGGCACACGGCTTTTTCTTATCTGCCCTTAGTCTTAGTTCATCCAGCACGGATAGCATAACTAATTCCGTGCTGTGGTGAGCCCTAAACCCTGCCTGGTTAAATTCAAGAAGGTGATTATTTTCAAGATGGCATGAGAGGGAATGAAGTACATGCTGTTCTAGTACTTTAGCAAGGAAAGGTAGCTGCGAGATTGGCCTAAAATCTTTTAGATTCTTGGTGTCTGCCCCAGGTTTTTTTAGGAGCGGGATAACCCGGGCCTCCTTAAAGCTGGCAGGGACAAGCCCTGCTTCCAGGGACCGGTTGAGCAGCGAGAGCACCTCGCTGTCAATTCCGGGGAGGGCCATCTTAAAGATCTTTGGCGGGCAAAGGTCTGCCGGTGAGCCTGATTTCACCCGGTCCATTAAAAGTGTCAATGAATCATTCGTGAGTAGTGGCAGAGAGATTAGGGGGTCTGAGAACGAAGGGGACGGGCAGGTGAATCCTGCAAAGCAGGGAAAGGTCGGGGTGCGATGAATTTCCGTCAGGAGGTCCTCTATTTTTTTTAGTAAAAAAGGACTGGAATTTGTGACAGTCATCCTGACAGAAGGAGGGCATCTGTCCCTTATTCTTTCTTAACTCATTCAATATCCGGAAGGTCTCCTTCTGAGGATTGGTTGCTACAGCAATCCTAGCTTCATAGTATTCTGCTTTCCTTAACAGAATAGCCTTCTTATAGGAGGCCAGCATTGACACATATTCTGTCCGGGCACTGGGTTCATACACTTTACGCCAGGCTCTCTCACATTGGCGAAGTGATTGTTTCAAATTCCTGAGTACATCATTGAACCAAGGGGCCCTTTTGTCCCTAGTTCTTACTCTACGCGCTGGGGCTACCACATCAATGGCATTCCTAAGCCTTGTTGCTAGAGAGGAACTAATGCCATCGAGGTCTCCTTGTAAAGTCGTTGATGGAGCAGAAAAACGTAAGGTGGCTACCAGATCATCTACTCTGATCTTGTTCCAGCTTCGCAGTATTTTCCACTCTGGAAAAGGATTTGTTTTTAGGTTGATGCAAGAGATTCGGCCATGGATTAAATAATGGTCCGACCAAGAGCAGGGAGTGGTAACTATAGGGCTGGTCAGCGGGTGAGACGACCAGACCAGATCCAGAGTGTGGCCCTTCTCATGCGTAGGCCCATCCACTAGTTGGCAGAGTTCTAAGGAGGTCAGTGCCTCATCTAACTGTTTTGCCTGGCTATCTTTGGGAGTTTGTTCCCAGTGGAAATTAAAATCCCCCATCACCACCAGCCTTCGGTAGCGTGAGCGAAGATCGTGGACTAATTCCAAAAAGAGTTCCACGAACCTGGGTGGCGTACGTGGTGGGCGATATACTAATAGAATTACCAGGCAGTCCTTGGGGGAACAAAACTTGACCCCCAGTATATCCGCACCCTCCAAGCTTTCAGAGCAGAGAGTTTCTGTCTTTAATAGACAATTATAGAGCATTGCAACGCCTCCCCCTCTGGAACTGCCGGGTCTATTATGATGGAGAGCCACATAGTTCGGTGGGAGCGTGGCAACCAGGTCCGGGGTAGAGGACTCTTCCAACCAAGTTTCAGTAACACCCAGAATATCCAGGTTATCCTCTTGGAGGAGCGAAAAGACCTCAAGGCAGTGTTTCTGCAATGAACGGGTGTTAAGAGTGGCGAAGCTAAGTCCACAAGGGCTAGAGGGCCGAGACAGCCTCGGGGGGGGGGGGTAAGGAGTAGCTTAACCTCCTCGTACTTGCAGATGGCATCATCAGCCCTTCCCGCCTAAGAGTGGCTGTAACGTTGTTATGCAAAGGCCGCATACCTTGATTTAGGGACTTGAGCTCCTTAGATGAATACATGAGGTGGCGACCAGGGGTCTTGGCCCCTGGTCCCGGCTGGGCGCGGACGGGCGCAGACGGGCTTGCCTTGGGCGCCCCTTCGGCGCGCCCGCTGCGCGCGCGCTGCGCGCTTGCTCCAGCTTTGTTTTAAGGCGAGGGGACTCCTCCCACCCACCACTCAGCCCTGCTGTGCAGCGGCTGCCTATTCCGAGCACTAGACCGTTGCGATCCCGGAAGTGCAAGATGCGGAGGTAAGGGGGCTGTTGATTTACACCCACCTCATTCTGCATCTGTGGAATTAAATTTTGATTTACCCCATTATTCTTTTTAGCAGATCTACACTCGTTCTTCCAATGTCCATGCTTTCCGCACACATGACAAGGAAATTTCTTCATAGCTTCCTCTACTCATTTTTCCCCTTCCTCTACCCCCACTGGGTAATTGACTATTTTGATTTTGACCATTCATCTGGTAACCCGTTTGGGGACTATTGTTCGCTTCTTGCTGCTCTGCCACTTTCACTTGCGCCCAGATCATTTTCTCTTTTAACTTTTTATGTCTTGATTCAATGACGTCACTACAATACTTTGCATACCTCAGAATTTCATCAATTGTTTTGCTTTGCCAACAAATCAAATGTTGCTGAATCATATTACTAATTTCCGGTTTCAATCCAAACACAAAACGATACACAAAATATCCCATATCCTTGTCTCCAATATTCTCAAACCCACTATACTGTTTAAATACCTGCAACAACCTTTCATAGTAGGCATGCACTGACTCCTTTGGTTCTTGGGTCGTCCTGTCAATCTTAACCCAATCTGTTTCTTTGGGAGAAATTTTCCCTTTCAAGAAAGTGATTACCTGATTATACTTTCTCATCACCTCCTCAGATGGTGCACCTGTTTTAGGATCTCTAGGATATTCTTCTTTTGGCCAATCGACAGTGATCTTACACTCTGTCCACAAATCTGCTGGAACGACAATCTCAAACAACCCATCTAAATCCTTTAACAAAACCTTCAAGACTTTCACAAACCTCTCTACCTGTTTGTACCAATCAACCGGTTTCTCTCTTAACCTGGGAAAATCATTTGTAAAAGATAATATATCCTGCCTTGACCATGGAACATGAACATATCCACCACCTGGAACTTCTCTCATCGGACATGCCCTTTCAACTTGTTCTGTCTCTTTTAACGGAAACATGGACACTCCTTTACTAGCTGCTTCTTCCTTCTTTTTCGTCCATCTATTTTTCCATCGATCTACATCTACCCATTTCTTCAAGATGTTCATCAACTCCTTTATCTGCAATCTTTTTCCAGACGCATTCAAACTCTCTAAATCCTTATCTGTAAAAGCCAATCTGAATGATTTTTGCAACACTTTCGACTTTTTATGTCTATTCCATACTCACTAGCAGCTTCAGATATTTTCTCATGAAGATTCCTTGCTCTCCAAGTAATGCTTTTACACAAGAACAGTAGTTCTTCATCTCGGTAAGTCCCTAATCTGTCTGGACTTATTGTACCAATAATCATTTCTTCCAAGTCTACTTTCAATTGACTCACATTTATACTCTGTGGTTGTGGTTTCGGCTTTGTCATTTCCTTTATCCAATTATTCAATTCCTCTGGTGAAGGACCTGCTGAACTCCCTGCCATTGGAGTGACACTCTGCCCTATTCTCCTTGGGTCTATTTGTATACTTCTTTTAGGGGTTTCCGTTATCAACTCACAAACTGGAAGATCCAACAATGTAGTATTCAGATCAGCCTGTCCACTCTCATTCGTTACCGTCACCATTTCACCCCTGACACTGCTTCTTGGAACTGATAACGTATGTGCTTTTGATGTATTCTGTTTTTCTCCGTATAATCGGACAACGGAACCAATTGTTACTGGTACCGTTAATGCTTCTGCAGCCAGACTTAACTGATTCATTTTCTGGACCTGCTCTAGTCTTGCCTTAATCAACAAATTCACCTCATTTTCTCGCATTACCCTAGCTATTTCAGTGACTTGTGGAGTCAATGGGGTTCCCATTTGTGGGGCACTCTAAGTCACCTCCCCCGAATTTTCTTCATATGGCGGAGGTCTTTGTCATTATATCCTCTAACAACTCATCATCCTCAGAGTTATTCGGATCATCTCTTAAACTTGAAGTCTCTATATTTTTCTTTTTCTCTTTACACTTGCCTCCTGTCTGATCATCAGCAACTAAAACTGGGTACAACCCTTCTGTTATCACAGCTCTCCTCCATCTTTTCAACTTTTCTTCCCTACTCTCAAAAGGATATCCAAACATCGAATTTCTGTATCTTCTGTTACCTCTATATTTCTCTCTTTCAAATGCCTCAACTTCCCATTCCTCTAAGGCTTCGTACTGTGTCAATCTGGGATTCGGCTCTAGTGAATTCATCCGATTTCTCAAATTCTGCAAAATCCTTACATTAAACGAACCATGCTGTGGAAAAGCTATAACACCATCATCCTTCGTATATTCCACCAAGTTCTCTAATCGCATACACGTATGGTATTCTCGCTCCAACATCATATAAGAAGCAGGTGTTCTTGGAGGTGGAATAGGAATTCCCTCTCTAGTCACAATTGGTTTATCCTTTATAAAGAAATTCTTTATTTTCTTAAGCAACTTCATTTTTCTGACTCTTTACGCTAATATGTCTCACCAAAACAAACAAGGAAACCTTTCCGTAATTCTACTTATTCTATTTGTCAGTTCTCGTCCTATACCAGCGCGACTCACACCAACCAACCAATCAGAGCACCACTACGTAAGCAAAATCTCAACCAATACTGGCGCGGCTCACACCAACCAACCAACCAATCACAGCTCAGTACACGCCTGCTGCCTGACCAATGCCAGCGCGGCCTTTTCTGACGTCAGTATTACTCCTTCTACTGACCCTCCCTTTACAAAATAATACGGCAATGTATTCCTAAGTATTCTTAATCAAAAATTTGATTAGTAACAACACAAAACAATGCTACCTTGTCTGTTCCACTAATAAAGAGATAGTCTTCACTTTTCCGAGAGGCTTTCTTCACTACGAGTAATAATAACGACCAGCGCTATTTTACCCTTCAAACAAGCTCCGGGAGGACCTATTACTCCTCTAGGGATAAGGCCAAAGTTTCGCAAGAGGACTTTTTGGTGTGAAAAGAGGTCTTGGTACTCCCTGGGGATAAGGCTAGAGTTTCGGAAGTGGACCCTTCGCTGTTTCAGGCACTCTACTCACATACGAAATTGTCCCTAATATAACACCTACAGCCCTCCATAGCTTCGGTATTATTACAACAGACAAAGTACTTCTGCAGTGGGATTTCTCTATCCACACTCTTCTTCTGCCTACTTCAGGCTAAATTCCATTACCGGGATTCCTCAGGTAGCTCCGTACCTGTACTTCTAGACAACATAGAACAGGACACTAACTTTTTCGTGTTAAGTACATATAATCAATAATCAATACCAAACTAATCAATAATTTAACTGTCCTCTGCTACCAGAAAACTGATCCAGCGCTACTCAATACCTGATCAGGGATCAATACTCAATAACATCACAATATAATGGCCCATACACATTCACCCAAATCCCTGATGCGCTGGGGGTCAAGTTTTAATGACGTGAAATTTGTTTCTTCACAAATTTATGTTTGACATCTCTAAATACATAACTAAACCTATACATCAACTTTCTTTCCTCTTGGTCGATGGACCAATTAGTTGTAGAGTTGATGGTAATGATAATACTGTCTAACTATCAAGTCAACTAAATAATCACAGACTCTCAGTAAGATTAATAAAGCTTTATCTCATATTAGATGCTCAATGCATACGGTGACAAATGCAAACAATGAAATCCATGAGAGAGAGTGAACATCAGCAAAATGCAAATAGTCATTCTCATCACAATAATCAAAATGCACAATGAGGAGTGGATAGATTAAGAGACATCAGTTTCAGCAAAATAATGCGAAACAATATACATATATCGGAGTGGATAGATCAAGAGACATCAGTTTCAGAGACAAAAAATATAATTGCAAATGATTATGCAAAGAACGAGTCAGAAAAATACAAACCCAGAGGATCTGTGAAATACCACCCCCTTGGCCAAGGAAGTGGTGGGGGTTCCCTGAAATAGTCAGGGAACAAAGATTTCAGGGACAGGAACAGGACAGGACAGGAACAGCTAGGCCTCTCTGCAAACCGACAGACAGCGACACATCTCCCCTCTCTCTCTGCAGCCAGCCTAAGGTAGACCACACCCCTAAAGGCACCCCAGTTATACCCTAAAACCTACATGTCCATCCCACATCAGTTGAAACATTTTACGAAACTCAGCAGTTGATTGGCTAGTTCGGGTGGTGGCCTTGTCACACCACCAGATTCCCATTCATGACTACTATAGACTATTGTTTTACTTTTCTTCCCATTACCTCAGCTCTGACTTGTTCATACATTTAATACATGTAGCAGTTTAAATGACATTCTCATGAATCTTTCGGTTATGTCTGCGGAAAAGGTTTAGGTCCCACGGTCAGTCACATCCCTTTGGCAGGCACTTAATATTCTCTTTCAGCGCTTCGGCCTTGAACTTCTGTGCCTCATCTGCTGTGCTCAGCGCTTTTGTCTGTAGTGGCAGATCAGGTTCACTCCTTTTTCCAACCCCTCCTCTATCCAGCCAACTTAAGAATAATGGCGGCTCATTCGGCTCACTACGACAAATGGAATATAGACATTCATTAATTACACAGAAATGCACTTTTCACTGTTATGCCTCCCACCTTAGCACCATCCCTCATTTATGTTTTTCCTAGCATAGCTTTAAGCAAGAGCAGCGTTAATTATTATTTTTAAAGCAGGATGCAAGATGCGGCCTAGTCATGCATTATTTCTCGTTTCTTTCATAGCACAAATGTGAATACGACTTGGTTCTTTCATGCATTAGTTTACATTAGTGCACTTATGCGCAAGCAGCTTCCCTCGTGTTCATGTAAGGTGCACGTTAGTTTTCTATTACTACTTACTGTTAGTACGTATTTATGGGGGTGTCAATCCGAGCAGGTTTCTTTGCGTGAAATCCTGCTCCATCAGTACCATATACTAAGGGCTTACAAGTAAATTAATCTTTGCCAATTAGGGACAAGCCAATTAAAACATATACCATTTTAAGGGCCAGAGCAGATGCACTGAGTCCTGTTTAGCAGGGCTCTGGGCATTTAAAAATCATTACATCAGTACCTAGCAGCAGTAGCGGCTGGTGTCAGGGCAAAGTGGCAGGGGGGGCAGACGAGGAGAAAATACAAAAAACAAAACCAAAACCAGACAAAAAGAACTTACCTGCCGCCCGCCGCATCGCCGCTCTCTGACTCCACTGCAGCACAGCCTCCCAGACACCCCTGCGGCCAATCCAGACGCTGCTCCATTGCTGCTGGCAGCATGACAGCAGAGTCATGATTGGCTTCAGCGACCTGGATTTTCGCTCCCAGAGAGACTGAGAGCCTGTGCCTGCTGTCTCCGACCCGACAACGCAGCTTGAGTTAAAGACTGCTCAGTGCACATGTCAGTTTGGCCGTCCTAAGACGACTGGCCAAACCCACATGCGCACTGACAACAGTGTCTACCTCTACCCCTCTGTGACTGCCCCCGCGATGGCCCCACTCCCAAGACTCTGCCCTTAGAACTTGAAAAATAAAACGATAATAAACCTGTTTTAAAATCATTTTATTTTTCAAATTTTGAGGATGCTGGTGGGGGGGCAATGTTCCTCCACCATAGCTGAGGAACCGTCGCTGCCTAGCAGTCAAAATAGGGGCAAACAGTGGGGGTGAACCTGCAAAAAGCCTGTTTCTTTAAACTCACTTTTATGAAAAAAGAGTTATTTTATTTCTAGCGGTGCTCACACAAAGGAAAAATACGGGACTCCCAAACAACTACACAGTCCCCCTGAGGTCTGTGCACTAGTGTTTCCTTGGCGGTTCTCTGTCCCACATTCTCCTTGCACCAGCGATAGTGGTTATTCCCCCATTCACTATTGGCAACATTTAGTATATGCCCCACTAGTAGTCTGAGTCTCAAGAGTCCACTCAGACTCTGTTCTAAAGTCAAAATTGTTCCAGCATGGATGCGCCTTTCTAGCTGGCATGTTCCCCCACGGCCATTTGGACTGAATTTAATCTTACTCACACCTCCAGGCTCAAAAGGTCTGGACTGCATTAGCGTGCCCCCTCTAAGGGCGTTAGACCGGCAATGGCTTGTCCAGGTGAATTGACTGCACCCGGCCGGAGCAGGCTGCACTTATTGATCCCTTATCTCCTTTAAATGTGGTCCTGCTCCTGCAGCGACCAGAGGTTCCTCACAGCTCCATGTTGCATGTAAGGCTTTTTGGTCTCTCCCACGGCAGAGGAAGATGTCAAGAAATTCCCAGTGCTGATCCCTTCTCTGGGGTAAATGCATGGGGGAGTTCCTACAGCGTCCTCACTCCTCTGACTATGCTCTGGGACATTTAACACTTCCTGCTAGGTCTGGAGACCCTTTCTGGCATGCAGGGTCACCATGGCCCTACTGTGCACAGGCATTGACTCGCTCGGCACAGCAGCCGGAGACAGATCTGACCTTTCAGAGTACGAGTACTTTCTCCTGGTCAACTGTGGCGTCGGTCGGGCCAGGGAGCTGCAAGGCAGTGGACCGGACTCTGCTTGTCGGTGCCTGCGGACTGCAGGGGCGTAGCTCCTCTATTCCTAGGGAGACTTTCGGTGTTGGTTGAAGTGTTGGCAGGCTTTTGTAGTGCTCCAGCTCACAGGACGAGTCACTCTGTCGCGACTGTCGAGAGAGGGCTGAGGACGGCAGTGTCTTCTCCAAAGTTCTGCTGCAGTTCTCGCCAGGCAGTGACTCTTCTTCCTCCTTCTTCTGTTGATCTGTCAAATCTTAAGTTCGGGGTGAAGGGGTGCCAGCTAAATACTCAACTTTGGGGTGTTAAAGGAAGTACCGGGTAATAGCCAATGGGCTGCCTACCTGTAGGGCAACTACACCCTCTATATGACCACTGCCTTGGGAAGTGGGCATAACCCTGACCCTAATAGACTACTTCTCTCCAACACAAGATGGAGGATTCTGAAAAGTGGGGTTCACATCAGCTGGCCCACCCTTGGGGTGGTGCTGGCTGAATGTCGGCGCACACCTAATCTAACTGATTTTCCCGCCTGTCTTGCTGCCAAAATGTGGTGTCAGGACAGGGGTGTGGGCACCCGAACTATCTGGAGAGGCCCGGTGTAGGAAGCTGGCTCTGTATATACTATACCAAAGTAAGGTATAGTGTGCACAGAGTCCAGGAAGTCTCCATAGGTATAGCACAGGGTAAATTAGGTAAGTGCTAACAGCTCTCTTTGTGGTAGTGTGGGTAAGTAGTTTGGCTTATCCAGAGGATGTGTTAAGCATTTATTGTATTCACTCAATCAAGGACTGATTACACACACACTCGGAGACAGAATGCAGACCAATAAGTATAAAAAAGGTATACTTATGTTTTATTTAAGAACCAAGTAGGACTTGGCACAGCTAAGTAAAATATATTCTCAAATGCAAGACTGTTCAAGGAAATGCAGTTGTGGTTGAATTTGCAGTTGTTACAGGTTTGTATCACTTTAAAAAGCAGGTTGACTTATACAGTAAGTACTTTCAGATTACTTTTTAGATACTTTTGGATTACTTTGAGTACTGGGTGTGGTATGCCTAGATACCACACCTTAGGATCTCACAATACAAGGTAAGTACGACTTTTTCTACTTTGCAATTGAGTTCTCATTTCTCCATACAACAACAGTTCAACACAGAACATTTTTAGGCCCAAAATCTCTTAACATGGGTTTGTATGGTGGAAACGTGTTAGCGGTTTTCCAGGTAAGTACTCGACTTACGAGTAGGAGTTTTGGGGGTTAGGACCAAGGTTCCCCAAGGTCTAGATGGGCACTCGAGTTGCACCACCAGCGGCACTGAGGCGGCCGGGTGCAGAGTGCCGGGATCCAATGTTAGCCAAAGGCGCTAAGGGGGCCTTCGGTTAGGAACTGCTGTCGAGCACGCCACTCGGGTGTGGGAGCCACGCTCCTGGGGTTAAGGTCAGCACTGCAGGGGCCAAAGACCGGAACATGAGCTGCACCACCAGCGGACCCTGTGCTTTTCAATGGAGACCTTCGGTTTTGCAGAGTTGCTGCAGGCTCAGGCAGGGAGACTTCCTGAAGGCGACCACCGGCTGGAGAGGTAAGTTGGGATCTTGGAGGATGCCTGGGCACCGTCGGTTGGGCCACCCAAGGCCGTGGGGTGTCGGGTTCAGGGGTGTCTTCTGGTGTCTGGTTTTCTTACCAGCTCCAGTCGTGGTCGGGGGAACACTTCAGGTTGAGGCTGCAGGCGTTGTCTTGATGCTTGAGGGAGGTCGGGGATCACCAGATCCCAAGTCAGGATCGTGGGGGAGACCTCCTTGTGGTGTTGGGCCACTATGGCCGTGGATGTCGGGTGCAAAGTGGTGCAGAATCACTGAGTCGCCGGAATCCGGATTCTGTGGCGAGACTTTGCATTGAGCAAATCTGGTGCTCACGGGAGACAGAGTCTGTAAGATAGTTGCAGGGCAGGTCCTCTGGGCTCTGGGGGTTGCTAGCTGCTGAACTCGCCGGGGTTCTTGCTGTAGGCAGGTAATAGATGGGACAGGCAGGTAGGGCTGGGGCCAAGGCAGTTGGTGTCCTCTTCTTCTTCCTGGGTCAGCAAGGCTCTTCGGTCCTTCTTTCTTCCTCGGATCTGAGGAGGCAAGGTTCAAGGTTGCCCCTAAATACTAAATTTAGGGGCGTTAAAGAGGTGTGCAGGTCGGGACCAATGGGTCCCTTCTTTGGGGTGGGTACACTCCCTATTATGCCACCCTCCAGTGGGAGGGGGCATGAGCCTCTCCCTAATTGGCTGAGTTCCCCCATCTTCAAGATGGAGGGGACTGAGATGTGTGCTTCACCTCGCCTCCAAAGGTGGGCACACCTCTCTTCCTAGCTTGGTTTTCCCACCGATTCGCCAGCCAAAAGTGGGGGCCAGAACCTGTGGGAGCCAGTTGCTAGGGGCAGCAAAAGGCAGGGACAGTTTCCAAAGGCGGCAGGCCTATGAAGCTTCCCCTTTCGTGGACCCAGCCCCTCCTGGGGGGGGGGCATGACACCTCTGCCCATGATGTCCTTTGTTTCTGGATCCATAGAGTGGAGGCTCTCTACCCAGGGGACAAGGAACCTGTCTGGTGGTGGCAAATGGCGGGTAGCAATTCAGGAACCACACCAGGGCTGGTCGATTTTCAGGGGGCATTTCTAAGATGCCCTCTGGGTGCATTTTACATTAAATCCAACACTGGTGTCAGTGTGGGTTTAATGTGCTGAGAAGTTTGCTACCAAACTTCCCAGCTTTTAGTAAAGCCATTATGGAGCTGTGGAGTGCCTAATGACCAACTCCCAGACCATATACTCTTTATGGCTTTACTACACTTATAATGTCTAAGAATGGGTGTAGACACTGTAGGGGTACAGGGCTCATGCCACTGTACCCTCACCTTAGGGCTAGTGCACCCTTCTTGTGGGGTACCCTACCTAGGCCTTAGGCAGTGGGTTGCAGGCATGGCACACAGAGATGTGTGCCATGTCGACTCTTCACTTTTCTCTGCACCAAAACACACAGCCTGTAATGGCAGTGTGTGGGTGTTAAGGTACAGGGCCTCTAAGGGTGGCACAATAGGTGCTGCAGCCCTCAGAGGCCTTCCCTGGTCACAGTGCCCTTGGTACCCATGGTACCTTTTATAAGGTGCTTACCTGTGGCCAGAGATGTGCCAATTGTGGGTACAAAGGTACAGTCTTGGGAAAGAACACAGGCCCTGGGAACCTGATTGGCAGGGGCCCAGGGAACATCAAGTCAGGTTGCATCAGATGTCAGGGAAAAAGCGGGGGGTAACAATGCAAAAAGGGGCACTTTCCTACACCCGGGGTTGCACAACAAAGGCAGCAGGGCATTTGAAGCTACCCGCTCTGGAACGTCATTCCTGCTTGGAGGAGGTACGAATACCTCCATCCAGAGCAGGCTTTGTTCCTGTCCTCTGAGAGCTAAGGCTGTCGCCTCAGGAGGTCAGAAATTGGTCTATGGTAGTTGGCTGGCCGAGACCAGTCAGTAAACACATGAGTACTTGGTACGTTTTCAGGGGGCATCTCTGAGGTGCCCTGTGTGTGCATTTATTAATAAATCCAGCACTGGCATCAGTGTGGGTTTTAAGACGCGGTGTTTGGTACCAAACACCTTGGGGTACAGCGAAGCCATCAGGTAGCCGTGGAACTCGTAATGACAAGTGTCCTGCCCATGTACCCGTTATGGCTTCCCTGTGCATGGGTAACATCTAAGGGTGAACTTAGATATCACCGGGACATATCATCTCTCGCAGACCTGCCCTCTCACATACAACTTGGACTTCTACCTTGCGAGAGGGGAAGGTTTGGGACTTCAACCAAACAAATTGTAGAATGGGTAGCCCCCCCCTTGCAATCAAAAATAAAAACATTGACTTCTCTGTCACCATATGGTCCACTTTGGTCTACCTCTAGGACTGCTCCAAGCATGCAATCCTCCTTCCCCCTCAGGCACCGTCATTGTGAATTATTCCCTTTCAACTGATCACTCAGAATCAAAGCATTCTGATGGTGCCCTGCACAATAGGGCATCTTGTTCCTCATGTTTTGCTGCATCACTGAAGATGTGAACATCAGCGTTCAAAATGATTTTTGACTCTGCGCATTCTGTTCCGGATTCTGCATATTTGGAACCATTACACAATTTATTTCTCTGCACCTGTGAAATTTGCTCTACATTTCCCTGAATCCTGTTAGGATTCTGATGACACTCCCTCTTCCAGTGGCCGATCTTCCCACAGAAGTAACAAGCTGTATTCTTTTTAATCATTATAATGCTCACATTCACTCCATCGCCTCTATTACCACTTTACATCTGCACCTGATTCATTCCATTAATTCCTATTAATCCATCTGATTTCGGGACCTTTTCTTAAACTGCTTTGTCTGGGCAATCATCAGCTTCTGTTTAAGCTTTTTCTGTTTTGTCTTAAAACAATAACTACTATATTTCGCTAACTTCAAGATCTCATCTATGCCCTTTGTCTGCCAGCACAACTTACTCTGTTGAATATGATTACTAATCTCTGGCCTCAATAAATCGATGAACGAAATACCATTTTATATAGCGCAAACAGCTGCTTTGAAGAAGCATCCCAGACCTTAACCAGCAGGGAGACCATTACTTCAGACTTAACAGAAGTGAACTTCATATTTATTCCAATCTGAAATCCAGGTACACATATAGTACCCTATCTCTTTCATCATCTTAGAGGCTGATGTTCCTTCTGGTGGTAATTTCTGACCCTCTCAAGGTACAACAGTAACCTTAGATTTTACAAACAAATTTCCCATTGTTTACACTGAAAACAAACTAGAAATGAACTCAAACAAGCTCAAAATCACAACCAACGAACTAGTGAACAACCAATTGCATCGTGGCTTCATCAGCAACCAACTAAAGAAACCACCACCAGCTTTGTGATGATTTATCACCAATCCCAGAGCGGCTCCCTGGCTAAGTAACCAATCACAGCACAGCTTATCCATGAACAGGAAAACAATCACAAAACCTCTTTAAAACCAAAAACCTCAATAAACACTTGTATGTTTAGTTTACCCTAGAAAGGAAGGAAAGTTCAATAAATCAAGTAAAACAATTCAGTCGCAAGCCATGAAACTTCAGAAACAAGAACAAAATTGAAAATCAAGTATGGAAAACCAAGAAATTATCCACAAAGCACTTCAATCCTCACTAAGCAGACTTTGGTCGGGCGGTAATTTATCCTAGTCAGTATGCTTTCTCACATGCACTCAAGAGCAAGAATCACCAACTCAAATTTAACACGCAACCTAGAACAAGATGTTTGTTAGGTCAGAATCCCTACCAATTTGTAAAAGGCACCTCGCTGTACACACCACAATTACAGACCAGTATAATCAATACATCTCAGGATCTTGACAAATCCAATAACCAAACCAACCGATAATCTTATTTGAACCAGTAGATTTCAAATGCATTTACAAATATGAATAATACATCAGCACAACCGTGATCAATCCACCAAATTAACCCACAATCATCACCCCATATCCAAACCAGTATTGGCATAGCCAATAGGTCTTGTCTTTGGGACCTTATAAGTGTTTAGCCAGAGCTATTGGCTTTGCCAATGTTTTTAATGTATGTTGTAGAGCAGCGTGGCTGCTGTGCAGCATGTTGAAAAGTTATTTAAAAAATGGGTTATAAGTATTTGTTTACCGTATATATATATATATATAACCAAGAAGACATTATGTACAACTGAACCACCCAATTAAAAAAGAATTAACATAAAAAATGTCTTCTAGTTTTTTTGTCCTTGCATTGCAACCAATTAACTCCTGCCTGTTCTAATGCTGGTTTGTTATAGCTTTTTTTTTTATGGGGGAGTGGACATAAACAACAGGAGGTTGGGAAATAGTACCTGAATTACAACATAAGCAGTGGACGGACAATAGGGGAGAATCAACAGATGCCACATTTCGAAGGGGCAGACTGCAGTGGTGCTGAGTGACGGTGACTGGTGCTGAAAGTGGTGCTGCGCTGATGCTGAGGTGGCGCTGCACTGGTGCTGTGCTGAAGCTGTGGTTAGGCTGCGCTGTAGCTGAGTTGGTGCTGCATTGGTGGTGGTGGTGCTGTGCTGATGCTTAAATGGTGCTGTACGGATGCTGAGGTGGTGCTATGGGAGTGCTGTGGTGCTGTTGAGTGATGAGGAGGAGATGCGCTGATGCTGAGGTGGTGCTGAGTGATTCTGTGGTGGTGCTGAGTGATGCTGTGCTGGTGCTGCGCTGAGGTGGTGCTGCTGCACTGATAATGAAGTAGTGCTGCGCTGGTAGTGAGGTGGTGCAGCGCTGGGACTGAGTGATACTGAGGTGGTGCTGTGGTGGTGCTGCTGGGTGCTGCTCAGGTGGTGCTGTGGTGGTGCTGCTGAAGTGGTGCTAAGTGACGCTGACTGGTGCTGCACTGATGCTGCACTGATGCTGAGATGGTGTTGCACTGATGCACTGGTGCTGAGGTGGTGCTGTGCTGATGCTGCAGTTGTGCTCAGGTAGTGCTAAAGTGGTGCTGTGCTGGTGCTGAGTCATGCTGTGGTGGTGCTGAGTCATGCTGAGATGGTGGTGCTACACTGGTGCTTAGGTGGTGCTGAGCTGTGCTCAAGTGGTGCTGAGGTGATGCTGCGCTGATGCTGAGGTAGCGCTGCGCTGATGCTGAAGTGGTGCTGATGCTGAAGTGGTGCTGCGCTGATGCTGAAGTGTTGCTGTGCTAGTGCTGAAGTGGTGCTGTGCTGGTGCTGAAGTGGTGCTGAGTTGCTGCTGAGGTGAGGCTGCGCTAGTGCTGAGGTGGGGCTGCGCTGGTGGTGGTGCACTGATGCGGAGGTGTGCTGTGGTGTTGTTGAGGTGGTGCTGTGGTGGTGTCCTGACACCAGCAGCGGTACCCACACACATTCAGTGTGCTTCTCTGGCGATCTGGAAAGGGCTCATTTTCCTTTCCAGCATGGCTGGCTGCATGAAACCTCACTTCACAGACAATCTAATTAATTTAGAGTTCAAGCAGCTTCCTGGCTGGCAACAGCTAGAGGTCAGTCACATAACAGCTGGAATATCATACCTGGCCACCACACCGAGCAGCCTAGCAAAACCTAGCAAAAAAAAACAAATAAATCTCTTGCAGTATAAATTCACAAGTTGCTGAGATCTACACAAATTCTGATTTGTTTTCGTATTTTTTCAGTTTGTGTATCTGTGTAAGACATAACATCTATGCATGCTCTGTCAAAATACCAGACATTTATTTCAGAGCGTTTGTGTTCAAGCACATTATTGATAATCGTTTATAGAACAGGTGATACAAACTGAATTTCTTGGCACATAATAAGTATTTATCACTACCCATTAAAACCCATATTAACAATCCTAAAATAGCAAAATATTGAGTTAAAACGTATGCCTTAGCAAGCTACATGGAGTCCTTTAAAGTAAGAACATGACTGAGTGATTTTATTAAGAGTGTAAACTTGCAGTTTACACATGGATGGCTACAAGAAAATCATTAGCCTACCAAACTACTTAGCAAAATATAAAAATAAGTGGCTTTAACGCAGAGCTCTGCATAAGGTAAATTAACCCTCTGAGCAATTTTATGATGAGTCAGATCTGTCACCAGCGCATGCTCACCAATCTCTCCAGCAAATGCATTAATTACCAGAGTTGTCTCACCAGCATCACACCCTGAAACCTGCTGGGTGCATATGGACCTCCGCAGCAAGTGCCTTTACCTCCAAAGCTAGCTTAAAATGCAGTCTGTTAAATACCGAGTACGGAAGCCAGAAGAGCTTGCCCATCACATTTTTCATGTTGCTACTTGGGGGCAGAATATGTAAAAAAAAAAAAAAAAATGCATAGGGTGACTGTGATTCACTCTGGTTCTCATCATGCTGCTCTTCTGGACTCCTTCCTCATCACTCCGCTCCCTTATGCCATTGTCCTCGAATTATGGGTTCCTGGAGAACATCTGTTTCTATTTTCATGACATTAGTGAACTCTTCACAATCAAACCCTCATTTAAGAGCGACACATGGTGAACTGCCAATCTGTTTTTAGGTCTGGTTGGCACCGCAGCTGTCTGCCAAATGTTTTGTCAGCATTTCTTTAAAATATACAAAAACAAAAGTAGTCTTCTCCTCATGCTATCGGCATATTTGAGTAACTTTCCTCCTTCCAGGAAGTGCTTTCATGGGAATGCACGAGATACTCTTGTACATGTGAAGTTACCCTCAGCCATATCACCGTTTGTCACATTAAATTCTTAAGGGCATTGCTCCTAATTTTCACAGCAATGGCAAAGCCAATAGGACAGGCTTTTTATGTGATGAACAGTACTTACAGTGAACTGGAGAAGTTCTTAGGTACAAACAGCCTAACTCATGACATTTGACAAATATGTGACTTCAGGCGGTGTTACCACCAAGGGGTCTGTATTACTCATAGTTGGGAAACTACAGCATCTTGACAAAATTACATGAATTCTCATTTTATTTATTTTGAGAGTTTTATATAGCGCTGGCTAGACCCGAAGGTATCAGAGCGCTTTACAAGAGTATCTACAGAGGTACAATAAATTACACAAAGTTGCACAGTAAAAACAGGGGTTAAGGACATGAGAATACTCGAGGATGGCAAACGAAGACGCTAGGTGAGACAACAAAAAGCAGTGGGATAACAGTAAAAGCGGCAGAAAATAAGAGACAAGAACAATCAAAGGGGCAGGGGAAGGAAGAGGGGGGGACAGAAAGAAAGGGAAAGGAAGGCATATAAGGACAGGAAAGTGAGAGTGAAACAAAACGAGAGAGGGAACCAGAGATAATAATAAGATCGACAACGAGGAGTAGGTCAGAGGCACAGGAGAGACGATAGAAAGGTCGCCCGGCTGGGACAGAGGAAGAGGTCAGAGATCGCTAAGATGGCGGATCAGGTACAAGGGAGTAAAAGAAGCAGGTCACAAAATGGCGGGGAGCACAAGGGTCCAAGTCAGAAAGTCAAGGGGGAAAATTCCCAAAAATACCAAGAGCAAATTTAGCAGAGGGCAACCAGAGGGGGAAACGAGCCAGAGAGTCAGGAGGGAGGAAGGCAGTCGGCTCCAAAGTCACAGCCGCACCGTCCATGCGCAAAGGCTCGGGGCAGCGGGGGCAGCAGTGTCCAATCCGGTGTCCATGGGTACGGGAAGAATGACCAGAGGCGCCAAGGCAGCAGTCCGCAGAACAGGAGGCAGCAAAGTCCAAAACAAATTCTAAAGAAAACCAGAGGGGGCGCCTCTCCGGCATGGTCACAGAAAGATGGGCTCAGATAGCCACGGAGAGCGGTGCAGAGACTTCAAACCGCTATGTCTCCAAATCGGCCCCGATGTCTAGCGAAGAGGTGAAGCAGGCAGCAAAGTTAGAAAAACCGGAGGGGGCGCCTCTCCGACACGGTCGAGGAACGATGGGCTCAGACAGCCACGGAGAGCGGCGCCGGGACCTCTCACCTCTGCCGTGCCCCCAAATCGGTCTAGATGTCCTGTGAGGAGGCAAAGCAGGCGGGCTGGCTGTAGGGAAGGGCAGCGGCAATCGGACCCAGAGACAGGAGGGGGAGCCTCCGCCCGGCTCTTCAGCAGCCTTCCGGAGAGATCAAAGAGGCATCGGCTACGTAGCAAAGGGTTCCGTCGAGCGTTGTTAACCAGGAAATGAAGAGGAAAAGGCGGGGGAAGACGAAGACGAGCAACGGAGTTAAGAGGCGAGCTATACCCGATGCCTGGCTGGGTAGGTGTCGGCCGCGGCGAGATACCTGGGCCAGACTCCCCTATAGCTGAACAGAGCGGCTCCACCGGACATCGGCCATGCTGGCTCTGGAACTCCGCTGGAGAAAGCCTCAAGCGCAAATTCTGACGAGAATCTCATGCTCACAAGCGCAGGAATGGAGCATCGAGGACCGCAGTTGAGGACGGAAACCCAGGTGAGTAGGTTTATCCCCGGAGGAGGTGGGAATCCAGGGATTTTAGCCAAAAAGGCTATGTCTGGCCGGGAGCCCCCGGCCGGAGCTCCTCACGGGGCGGCCATCTTGCCTAGTCCATGTCTCATTTTGCATACACTGCATTATACTGCTCTCATGAAACGACATTGCAGGGACGCCAACGCCTCACAATGCTGCACGCGGGTATAAGCTCATATTAAGCACACCAGATATGACAATGAAGCACTGCGAATGGTCGGGGTCACTCACCCGCCTCTGGAATTCACTCGGACTCAGAGTTCCCATGCGTTTGGCGTTTTCAAGCGATGCAAATAACAGGTGTTACTGTTACACAATTTAATAGGAGCATTTTATCAACCTCAGAAGACGGGAATCCCTGAGCTTGCCTGGTCTGGTATCCAACACGTGACCTTTCGTTCAGTGCATATGGCTGCAGCAGTCTTTACCTTACTGAGCCTAGTTGCAGCTGTACTCCTGCCCTTATGTGTGCTCTGCAGCACGGCTCCGAGCCAGTCTCCTCTCAGCTCCATGTTCATGCCTGTAGGGGGTGAGGTTTAGTGGAATGCAAATGCAGGGGCGGCTCCTCCATGTGGGCGGAGGAGCGTTGCCCCCACTGCTTTCTCGCACTGCAAGAAGCAGAAACATAAAATGGTATAAATACCATTTTATGTTTCTGCTTCTCGCACTGCGAGAAAGCAGAAGAAGGGTTTGCTTGGGGGCGGGTCGGGTCGGGGTGGAGTGGCTAGCCCAATGTTGTGGGCGCTGACTGTTTGGTCGGCCCCAGGGCCAACCAAACCAGTCATGCACACACTCCCGTTTTCTCCATGTAGGCTGCATGCAGCCTGCATGGAGAAAACGCCCTCCCCATAGACGCCAGTGCGGTCGGCGTCCCAGTCAATCACAAGGCTGCCATTGCAGCGTTGTGATTGGCTTAGGGGAGGGACGCTGCCTGCGGCTGCTTCCTGTGAGGACGGACGACGCAACGCGGGACCGGACCGCCGAAAGTAAGTTTTAATTACATTTTTATTTAAAATTAATCTGCCGCCACCCCACCCGCGAGTCATGCCGGCCGCGACTGTGCAAATGCAGCTGGTGCAGTATAGCAATTCATTTTTCTACAAGAAAGGCAATCGCCAGGTAGGTTTTGTCAACACAGGGAAAGCCGTTCATGAAGACAAGTTTATCAGAAAGAGTTTGAAGAAAAAAATTGTAAGAACCATACAACCAATTAGTTTTGGAAAATAAGATACATCCAGGGTTTAAACTGACGTGAACTTAACCATGGCTATGCAGTTCAATAGTACTGAAGAGACTGACTTAGAAGCTTATTTGGGGGCTTAAGGGCAATATCTATTGACATTATTGGTAAAGGAGATGCTTTAAGGAGATGTGTACTCCATTTTCACTCCAATATCTTATTCTCTGCTCCTTCATTGCCAGGGCACAGTTTAAGACCCGGGCCTTATTTATGAGGCCTTGCGTCACTTTTACGCCACCGGTGCATCACTTTTTGTGACGCACCGGCAGCGTAAAAAATGCGCCATGTTGCGCCCTATTTACAAAGTGACGCATCTAGGCAGATGCGTCACTTTGTAAACCCCTGCGCCACATTATACCTGCGCCAGGTATAATTTATGCAGGGTGGGCGTTCCCCCCGCAAAAAGCCTCGTAGAAGTGGCGCATTGAAATCTATGAGATTTCAGTGCGCCACTTCTAGGACGCCATTACGTCGATATCTTACGGCTGCCTCACAGCAGGTGTAAGACTGACGGAGGACCCTTTCACATGGGGCTTGCCCCATGTGAAAGGATGCATTGCTGGAGTTGCGTCTGTTTTCAGACACATCCCAGCAATGCTTCACTTTTGCACCTACAGATACATCAGAAATACTGACGTACCTGTAACTCCTTGCGACATGATGCGTCATACAGTAATATGACGCATCAATCATGTCGCAAGGAGGGCGCACTGATAAGTGACGCATCGCTGTTTTCACGCAGCGATGCGTCACTTCTCATAAATAAGGCCCCCAGTGTTTAAAGAGGAGGAAGCAAATGTCTTGCTTTTTTCTTAGAAAGTAATTTCATTAAAAAAACTGTGCTGAAAAAGGGATGAGAAGCTAGGTGCACCATCCATGGTGTAGAGGAATATGAAGCATGTTTAACTTATTCAACAAATGTATACCAAGTATTGGCAAATGGAAATAGGTCTGGGCTATTTAGGTGTAGGAGTTCCTTGTTGTAGTACCACAATGTTGTGTAATGAACGTGAGCTGCACTGATGGTATGCAGACACCACCAGCGGAAAGGAGTTGGACAGGGGAGGGCAAAAAAATAAAAGAATGGGTCGAGGGTTTTAAGTATAACTACTCCATTTTTAGGTCTCGCAGACCTAGCGCTGGAGCGCGCATGTGCGCTCCTCGCGGGCTTTTTGTAATCAATACGATTTCCGAAAGGGGCTTGAAGCCCTGCCCCTTCTTTCCATTGGCTTGCGTCATAGCTTATGCTAAACGCAGCCTTTCTATTGTGAAGGAGGCTTTTTAATCCCTCCTTGTTACCGCTCTGTCCGCTTTTAGCCCCGCCCACCAGGACTGGATCTTTTACTGGCGGCGTTAGACGTCTTTTAACTAGTCTGTGCGCACTTTTTTTTACCTCATTCGGGCAATGGCGACAGCTTGTTTATCCTCCAGCGGGCTCCAGCTTGAGCATTTTATGTCGCAATACCCCGGGGCAGCTGACGTGCACAAACACAGCGTGTCCCAATGGGAAACAGCCATTCTGTGCTCGCCGCCTTCTTGAGTCGTCATATGTTCACGGTCACGACTTTGTCCATGAAGAAACACGTGTTGCTTTTACTATGCAAGAAATAAAGACTCTTTCCCACGCAGGACGTTTGATATAAAGAATACACGAGGCGAGTACGGAAGCTGTAAGATGAGATATTTATGCTAAGACCAGCCGCTTCTCACAGGAAGGTTAACTCTGATCGTGTCCATTGGTTGTTAGTATAACTCATTAGGGTGAAAGCACCGAGTCTCACCAAAGTATTCCTTCCGTACCTAGTGACGGGTTCCAGCTCAGTCCAGTATCTTATGTATTTCTTGCCCCGACAGTACTACAAAACTGTCCATAAACAGAGCACAGTTTAACACCGTATCAGGAACACATGATGTCATTAATCAGTCACTCGCCGACGAAGACGCACAGGGCGCAAGTTGAAGGGACTTTTTCAGGAATTTTCGAAATCTTTTTTTTAAACACTCTTTACTGAGAGAAGCAAGCGTAACAGGTCTGGAAGCAGCAGCGGAGTACGATAACTGTTTGGCGTCCAATGGCAAGTTACCTTCCTTCAAAGCGCCTTGTCTTGTCCTCAACCTGCTGTCTGCTCTCCATCCCGCGCCGTGTCCCATCCTGCTTTATTTGCTCACTTACAGTTGTTACTGTGTCCCTTTCCTTTTCCTTCATGGTTTTAATCAATTTAACCAAATTCTTATTTTATCGCTCACATTTTCCGGCCCTTATCTTTATAGCCAAGCTTTGTTTTAAGAGTAATTATGCATGCATTTTACATTCGCTTATTAAAACGTTTTCCTCGTGAACATTCCAATTGTGTGGTTACTAATGGTTTCTACTGTAATGCTGGCATACTGCGTTATGGGGTTTCTTATTTATTGGAGCAGTCTTGTATGGTTTTAAACAGAAATACTTTATATAGCGATATGACCAGAAATAAGACTGCTTTTAAGATTGGGTGAAATTATTAGGGGAGTATTTTTAATGCGTTCCACGTGCGCTTGTATGGCGCAAACAGATTAAAGCGTTGGGTCGATTTATTTAACATTAAAAAAAGTCCGCTTGGGCAACCTGTACTAGATCTAGGCCTTAGAGGTCACGATGAGTGAGACAGAGACGGACATTACTTACCTGAAATATATAACACATAACGCTTCACATCCGTTGTATGATTTTACAGCACTTTTGTAAACAAGCCAGACTTTACTAATCTGTGGTACTCATTTATCCGAGTCAAAGTGGTCACTTGAAATTGCATTTGGTTGTGTTTCATGTTGTTTAGATGTGTGTGTCTGCAGGTTAGTTGTGAAATCATGAATTGCCCTTTAAAGCATTGCGAGAGATTTATAGAACATCATTTTTAGAACTGGTCTAGAGACAGCTTTAGCTGCCTCGTCAGCCCATATAATAACAAGCATTTGCAATGAAATAGGTCTCGCATTTACGCGAGTTTAAGCTATTGGCATTGTAAATTACAATGCCTTTTAGTTGTGTTTTAAAAACGAAAAAAAAAAAAAAGGCATTGTTATTAGCGATGTCAATAGCTGAAACTCGCGTAAATGCGAGACCTATTGCATTGCAAATGCTTGTTTTCTTTTATTGCCAATTTCTTTCTGCACCAGCCTAGTGTCTGTGTGCTCATGCGTAAGAAAGAGGCAAAGTGTGCGCTTGTAAGCCGGGTGAGCCTGTGTCTGCACCGCTGTGTGTTTGTCAGCAGTGTAGGGTACATGTCCGGGGCAGCACTTGCTTAATGAGTGCTGGGGACTTGTTAGGGCATAACACGCAAAGCATTATTTGGGGGCGGGGCATCATTGCATTGGCCTGAAATATAAACAAAAGAGCCCTAACGAAAACCAGAATTATTGGGTACTTATTAAATCTGTAATCACGTGTTTGACAATACCGCAAAATCAGGTACTGACATTCTGAATCAATCCTACGTATTGAATAAATGCATTCTGGTGTGTCCTGAGTGCATTTCTAATTTACTAAATTTCTGTGTCATCTTGGGGTTGAGTTTCAGATAAGAGAGCACAACAAAGGATGAGTGCTAGCGTGAGAGGTGAGAGCCAGAGGAAGACAGAGTTAGAGAGGACAAGTACGAGGGAGTAAGAAAAAGACAGGGAGAGTTAGTGAGAGAGAAGAGAAAGCTATACTGACATCAGAACTGCACATAATCCACAGTGGGGCAACTGTCCACCAGCATGTTATGTAGAGTTTACACCTTGCACAAAACAAGAACGTTTCTTTTTTTGCAGTTTTATATAGCACGAACTCGACCCGAAGGTATCAGAGCGCTTTACATGAGCACCAGTTGAATATGTGACGTTACAACGCGATCAAAATGATCGCGGTACGTTACATTGCAGTTTTTACAACGCAAGTCGTTACAACGACTTGCGCTGGAGGGCGCTGGACTTAGGAATGGTATGATTTACTATTCCAACTCCAGCCTACGTTACAGTAGGGAAGGTGTTGGAATAGTAAATCATACTATTCCTTAGGTTAGAGCGCCATCCAGCGCAAGTCGTTGTAACGACTTGCGTTGTAATTCCCACGATGTAAAGGCATTGCGATGCAATGCCTGCGTGGTAATCGATGTCTCCCCACCAGTTGCATTACAGGCGGACACATTCATTTTTCAGGCACAGGGAGATTCAGTGATTTGCCCAGAATCACAGGATGATTGAGCCGACGCCGAGACTCGAACCTAGTTCCCCAGCTTCAAGGTCAGCCGCTCTGGCCATCATTCCACATCCTCTTGGAGGTGAAAGCTTGATAAATGTTTTGCAAATGTTCCCCAATGTTCATTAGTTGTAAGTATTTACATCGAGATATGTTCGAGCTTGGTTTGTCACGTAGCAATTCGTACATCAACCTCTCCCTGACACTGTGATTTATTCACTTGCAATTGTCTGTTAATGGAGACATATGATTCTTTTGCATAGCTTTGAACTTCTGAGATACCTGGCAAAGAAACAAAATATTTTCTTTGAAATAAAGAATGCGAGTGTGCTCAAAACGGAACTCATTATGTTTGCATTCAGAACACATTACAAAAGGTTGTCTGGAATATCGAACTCCCTCCTTTTTTTTTTTTAATTAAATCTTTTTATTAAACACACATCGGTTCAGATAAACATTACAGAGGGTCAGCCAGTTTGTACATTGCAATAAGCACAGGAGGAAAAGCGTTTAATCATTGCATAAGAGGGGAATGTCACGGGGTGAGGGGGTCGTCTTGCTCATTACATCTAGGCGGCACACAGATCTCTCCACGGTAGGTGTTCCAAGGACCCCATACACGGGACCACTTTTTGGGGCATCCCCTTGCCAGGTACACTGTCTTCTCTCTAAACATGCACCAATCAAGGTTCCTTTCCCAGGCTTCTAGTGTGGGTGAGTGAACTGCTCCCCATAGTTGGGCAATATTTATTTTCGCAAGCATGAACCCTAGTGTAGCCCACTGTGTCTTGTGAGTGTTTAGGTCTGTGGGTTCCCATATATTTAGAAGGCATCATCGCGCCTCTGGGCGGAGACAGACCTGCAATACTGAGTTGATAGTATCATGTATCTTGAGCCAGAAAGAGCTGACATGTTTACACTCCCAAATGATGTGCATGAACGTCCCCATATGGCCACAGCGCCGTTTACATTCCCCATTGTCTGACCACCCCATGTGTACCAAACGGGGCCCTGTGATGTATATTCTATGGAGGATCTTAAGCTGTACCAACCTCAGGCGCGCCGGAATAGCAACCACTCTGGGGGAAGACACTGCCATCTGCCAGTCCTCATCATCTATCTCAACCCCATCTTGTATCCATTTCTCTCGCAGTGATTGGAGGGGATCCGTCATGTGATTGATTAACTTCTTATAAATTAAGGAGATAGTTTTATCGGGAAGGTGGCCGTCTAAAATTCTATCTTCCAGGGGAGAGGCCTCTGGAGGAACAGTCCCCTTAGGCAGAGAAGACTGGAGCGAGTGCAGGACCTGCAAATAGCGGAAGTGTTCAGTGTTTGCCAGCTCGTATTCCGTCTGAAGCGTGTTAAAGGACTTGACCCCTCCATCCCCCCAAACGTCTTTAATATATGAGATGCCAATAAGGTCCCACCTGTCGAACCCCTTCGATCTCCACAAATCACCCAGTTTTTCAGAGTCCCAAAGTGGGGTGGCTAATGTCAATCTTTGTCTCCATCCAAGAGAGTTAGTGGCATCATGCCAAATTTGAACGGAGTGTTTAGTGGGGCCAGTCAAAGTGTATCGTTTAAGCCGGGAGTATAATGCTCTGTTGTAGTTGCCACCTGGAAGAAGCCATTTATCCATGGCGTAGCCGGGATCTTCAGCGCGACCATATGTGCCATGGTTGACGGCTGCTAGATGAGCTGCCCAATAGTATTTCTTAATATCTGGGAGGCTAATGCCTCCGTCGTACCAATTTAGTGTCAACTTATTCAGGGCGATTCGAGGTTTACCGTCCCACAGCAGGTCCCTCTGTAGGCCTTCAATCTCCTTAAAGTAAAGTGCTGGAACAGGTTCAAGGGTGTTCTGTAGGGCGTAGAGGAACCTAGGCAAGGACATCATTTTGAACAGGGCGGCCCTGCCCAAGAGGGAAAGGGGAAGTGATTTCCAACTGACAATATCATTTTTAAGCTTACGGAGAGGGGGGAGAAGGTTTTGGGTATAACGGACTGAGGGATCCAGTGAGATAAAAATCCCCAGATATTTAAAGCCTACAGTGTTAATTTGTATTGGGCAATTTCTCGGAGGGACGGGTGGATCCCCCCTTAGAACAAATAGCAGGGACTTACCCAAGTTGACGGTAAATCCAGAGTATCTGCCGAACACTGCGAGGATATCCAATACCACTATAAGGGATTTCTTAGGGGAAGCCAAATAAAGCAATATGTCATCAGCATAGAGTGAGATGTGGTCCTCCCAACCGGGGGACCATCTCAATCCCCGTATCCTTGGATCCCAACAGATCCAGGCTGCTAGAGGTTCCAGGGCTAGGGCGAAAAGGAGAGGCGAAAGTGGGCAACCTTGGCGGGTCCCCCGACTAAGCAGGAACGCAGCTGACAATTTATTATTTACTACCACCTGAGCCAGGGGTTCATTATATAGGAGACGCACCCATTTGATGTAATTCGGGCCAAATCCCATCTTTGCCAAAACTGCCCAGAGGTAAGGCCATTCAATGGTGTCAAACACCATGGTCGCGTCCAGGGACACGATCACTGCTGGCTCTCGGATGGTATGTGCTCTGTCCAGTACTCCATGGACTCTACGCAGATTCAAGGCTGTGTTTCTGTGTGGCATAAAGCCGGATTGGTCTGGATGTACTAAACCACTGATTACTTTGACCAAGCGATTGGCTAAGAGTTTGGCTAGGATTTTAGGTTCGGCGTTCAGAAGGGAGATTGGCCGATATGAGGCACAGTCCATTTTGGGTTTCCCTTCTTTATGAATGGTGACTATGGTGGCTATCCTCTGTTCCCTGGGCAATGTTCCCACTTCCCTAGACTCCTCAAACATAGATTTTAAATATGGTTACGAGTTTATCGGATCGTAATTTGTATAGCTCAATGGGGAGGCCATTGGGACCAAGGGCTTTCCCCGAGTTCAAGGAGCGGATTGCTTGCGCTATCTCATCCGTTGTCAAGTTACTGTCCATAAAGTTACAGTCTTCTAGGGAGAGGCGGGGGAGCTTAATGTCTCGCAACAATTCCTGAGAATCTTCCTCAGTGTGTGAAGCCACTGTTGTGTAAACAGTCTGGAAATGACTGGCGAATCTTTCAACTATTTCCTGTGGGTCCGTAATACAGATGTCTCCTTCCACCCAGAGTTCTGGGACCAGCCTGCTCGCCCACTCCCGTCTGTCCAGCCACGCTATGAGTTTCCCTGCTTTATCCCCCAGGTCGTAGATTCTGCCTTGCCGCTCCCTACCCAGAGTTTTGGCCCTATCAGTAACTAGAGCCTTGTAGTCATGTTGTTTCAGGCTCAGGAGATGGAGCTTCTCTGGCGTCACCCCAGATTCCAGATCACTTTCTATACTATAAATTTCGGCTTCGATATCTAGAACTTCTTTTTGTTTATCTTTTTTTGAGCCAGAGATCAATGACAAGGCCTGACCCCGAATTACAGTCTTGAATGCTTCCCATAAGGACTGGGATGAGGACACGGACCCCACATTATCGGAGAAGTAATCGTCCATGGCTTTGATAAGGTTTTTACGGATTTTCGGATTGCGAAGGTACCAAGGATTAATTGGGGCTAATCTTCCTACCTTGCTCTGGTTAAGGACCATGTGGACCCATACTGGTGAGTGATCGGAGATGCCTCTAGCTAAGTGCTTGATTTTGTGTATGTAAGTGGCTTGTGCAGCTGGCAATAAGCAGTAGTCTAAGCGGGAAAGACTGTGGTGTGCCCCAGAATGAAAGGTGTGCTGTACCTGGTCTGGGTGATAAGTTCTCCATCCATCAACTAGTCCCATGGCGTCAAGAAAATCAGGCAACCAGCGGGAAGAGGACCCCACCTCCCGTGGGGGATATCGGTCCAGCGAGCCCGAGACCACTGCATTAAAGTCGCCCCTAAGGATTAAGAGGCCATCTGGAATGGTGAGTAGGACCGTGCCCAGGTCCGCAAATGTAGTACCCTGCAGGCCTGGAGGGACGTATACTGACATGAATGTGATGAGACGGCCCTCCCACATTCCCGAAATACCAACGTATCTGCCCCGATCATCTGTCCATGTGGAACTTATAGCAAGGGGGAGCGTGTTTTTCACCATGATACTCACACCTCTGGAACCGGAGGTAAACCCCGCATGTGCTACCATTTTGTATCCACCTCTATGCATTGCCTTACATAGATTTCCAATCAGGTGTGTCTCCTGGAGCAGGACAATATCCGGGGCCTGTCGTTTAATATATTGGAGAACTACACTGCGCTTGATTTTGTCCCCGAGCCCGTTAACATTCCAACTTAATATTTTAACATTTCTGTCCCCCATTGCACTTGTCATTCAATTCGTAAATCTCGGAATCCTCTATACTGACAAATTCGGCACCCTTTCTGTGGGTGAAACCATATTTAGCACCGATGCAAAAATTACAACAAGAAACAAACAAAATTTCCCCCTCCCAACAACCCCCCACCCTGCTGCCCTGCACTCTGGGTGTGAAACTGCCCATTACGAACTTGCAGAGTGCCTGTCGCCCTAGCGAAAAAACTAAAAGTAGAAGAAAATAGGGGTGTAGCCCGCCGTTCCTCTGCCCCCTTCCAAAATAAATTATATAACCCCAAGGGAAAACCACACAGCAAAGTCTTGAGTCTCAACAGTCATGGAGAAGTTCCTCCCCGGTCACCGACAGAGTGGCCGCCCAGTACCTGACTCAGCCCCGTTATGGGCCAAGAGTGCCAAAATTGGCACCAATTCGTTGTCACGGTTTCTCATCCGGTAGGCTGCAATGATTCCTCATCTCTGGAGTGACGATCCTGCGGGTTCCGGGCCTTCCTGCTCTCAATCCAATCCGCCGCCTCCTCAGGATGCTCGAACCAGGTTCTCCCCTCCACCTCGACTCGAAGACGTGCCGGAAACAACATGGAGTACTTCAGGCCTCTTTCCCTAAGCTCCCTCTTTACTGCAAGGAAAGTTCGCCTCATCTTTTGCACCCTCTGAGTGAAGTCTGGAAAGAAGGTGACGTCTGCATTCTCATAACGGAGAGGAGCCCCCGCCCTTGCGTTCTGGAGAATGACATCTCTATCCCGGAAGTTCAACACTCTCGCCAGCATCGGGCGCGGAGGGGCCCCGGGCTTCGGACGCCCTCCCGGTACCCTGTGGGCCCTCTCAATGACAAAAAATTTGCTGAGGCCTTTGGGTTGGAGGTGTTTTAGGATAAGGTCTTCGACAAAGAGGTCAGAGGACTGTCCCTCCGCCCGCTCCGGAACTCCCAAAATGAGCAGGTTGTTGCGCCGAAGGCGCCCTTCATAATCATCCAGCTTCAGTTCGGTGAATTTGCGGAAAGTCTGTAGGTCCAGGACCTCCCCCTGAAGCTGTGTGACGTCTCCCGTCAAACTGGTTGTAGCGATTTCCACCTGCTTGACTTTTTCATTAAGTTTGGTGAGATCCGCTCTGATCAGATTCACGTCAATTGCAATAGTGTCCATTTTGTGTTCAAGGGAGGTTTTAACACCTGTGATAGCGTCCATGACATCTTTCAAGGAAAGTTCCTGGTCTTCGTCTCCTTGGTCCCCCAGGGATGCACCTCTAGACTGGCGGCTCTGTATCATGTCCTTGGGCAATGTGTATCGGTCTAGCTTGTTGGACTGCTTCGGTTTAGTCCCTCTCGATCCTGAGGGCTTATTTCTGTCCATTTTGACTGTTCCTCACTTTGCAGGTCCCTCAATAATGCCCAGGTCCGACTTCAACGGGGCAAGTATGGAGGGGGAAAGCTACCCCCTTCTTGGTCATCAGGAGGAAACTGGCTGATGGGGTGCCCGGCCGGCAATTCAAAGAGAGAAGGGGGGGGGGGAATGAAAGAATATGCCCGATCGTCCCACAAGCACCCGATCTTCGGTGCGGCAGATGGCGTTGAGGCGCTGGTTTATAAATCGCCTTGAGTGGGAGCTGAACGCCCTCTCCGTAACGCAGGCGATTCTGGATACCCGCAGACATAAGGTGTGGGGCAGGCTAGTGCAATCACTATCCCCCATCCGCTGGTCAAGGAACTGGGCTTTTCCAGGGGGGCCCCTAGTCTTTAGTGCTTCGTTACGGTGTGCATGGGGGGCACCGCCTCACGCTAGGTCGCGCTAGCGCTCCAACCAAAGCGCGGATAACCCAGCGAGAGGGGGGGGGCCCCCGGGGGCGCCACTCCAAGTCTAGTCCCAGGGCTCCCCGGCACCTTACCGCACCTCTGGGCTTGCGCCGCAATGCGACGGTCTGGCGCTACGGGGCAATGACTTCCTGGCCCTCCGCTTCGTTCCCGGCCTCCGGCAAGACTCCAGGCCGCTGCGGGCTTCTCTCTTCAGGTCCGACTGTGCGCGTTGATCACTCTGTCTTCGCCGCTCCAGGGGGTGAATGGTCCCCAGGGCCTGCGTCCAGGCCCTAGGTCCGCACAGGGAGCAGGCTCCGCCCCAGCCGCGGCGTCTGTTAGCACTGGGTTCCCCGGCTTCAGTGCGGCAAGCAGGCCTCGTTTAGTCGGCCCCGATATCTCGGGTTACAGGCGTCTGCCGAGATCGGGGGTAGCAGGAATCTCCTCAGTCGGTCCTCCGGTGTGTGTTCTGCACCTCAGGGAAGGCGGATCAGGGTGGCGGATAGACGTGGGGGATGCAGGGTTCACGGAGCTGTAACTTTAGGCTGCCATTACGATTTGATGATTGGCCACGCCCCCATCGAACTCCCTCTTGATATATATTTTTTTTTAACTGCTGTGAACATCAAGGCACAGTATGCTTTATAAACTAAAAGTAGCCTTTGTGTGCAGTCTCATGGCAGGAAGAAAATAATAAACTCTTCTATCAAAAGCACTTACAATGAGACGCTTTCACCTTACAGTGTTAGCCAAAGCTGAAATCTCTGTGTTAAACAGCTGCAACTGAAATACTTTGGTATCTACGTGTTTAAAAAGCTGAATTAAGTTTTCTGAGCACACAAGACTCTACACAACCAAGGACCCGCCTACATTAACCACCGCCTCCACCAACCATCGAGAAGACTACGCTCTGCCTCCCTTTCACTTGCCCATACTCCCTGCATCCACCGAAGCAGAAGTGGAGGACGCTCTTTCTCCCACATCACAGCAAAGACCTGGAACAGCCCCCCACGCACCTCCGGACCATCACCTCACTTCCGGAATTCCAAATGGCCCTCAAGACCTGGCTGTTCGAATAAACCTCTGGGGCGTGCAAGTTCCTGGATACCCTATCTGGTGATTAGCCGCACTTTATTAATCCTGATTAATTGACTGATTGATTGACTGAATTTAAAAGTTAATCGGGGAGCCGATTTCTGTATTAATTTCAAAGGTTTTGTTATTCGATCTTCATTGCTACAATGAGCACCTGCTGTACAATCACCAGTATCTTCCTTAATTCAAATCAGAACATTCAACAGCTGCACAGAAGAGGAAGTTGCTTGAGGTTCTTCAGAAGTAATGTCATTTAAGTCCTACAAATTTCACTGGACCACCGCCCACGCCAAATTGGCCACTGCTATCAGAATGATAGGACTGTTGGAAGTCTGGTATGAGAGCGGCAGTCATCTTGGAGTGCGTGCTGAACACCAAAACACTGATTGAAAATTAATTGAGAGAATCTCTCCACAAATGTTAACCAGCTGCTATTAGAGACAAATGTTTGACAGCATCAATGCAACGTTTGTGTCCCTCTTTTAATGGGTTATTTTTTATTATGTAATCTTGCCATTGAAAATGCGTAGTTCCACAGGGCATGGCTGACACTGCGCACAAAGCGATACCAAAGGGGATGATGGACGGAGCGTTAGAGCAAATCAAACACTCACCCCCAGTCAACTGATCTGGGTTTAATCCATCATCATTCTTTAGCTCACTCCACCACCCCACTTCAGACATGGCCATATGCAAATCAGTCTGACCCTGTGCCTCATGGGAACAGTCCAGCCCGAACTGCCAAGGCCATGTCTTCCCTGGACCGGAAACAAGCATCCTGGGACCTGTTTCGGGTTCAAAACCCTCATCAGCCAGGCTATCTTGAATCCAGTGGCAAAGTGAGCAAGGGACCCACGTCTGGGCATACCCTGCCAACTTAGGGCGAACAAAGCGATACCAAAGGGGATGATGGACGGAGCGTTAGAGCAAATCAAACACTCACCCCCAGTCAACTGATCTGGGTTTAATCCATCATCATTCTTTAGCTCACTCCACCACCCCAGTTCAGACATGGCCATATGCAAATCAGTCTGACCCTGTGCCTCATGGGAACAGTCCAGCCCGAACTGCCAAGCCATGTCTTCCCTGGACCGGAAACAAGCATCCTGATTTGCATATGGCTGGGTCCAAACTGGAATGGCTTGGTGAGCAAAAAAAACGATGGATTTAGGCCCAGATCTCTGTACTGGGGTGAATGTATGACATTGTTCTGCATTCTGTCCATCAATTGTTCTTTTTGCATTTGTCACCCCGAGTGGGACGGGTATGCCCAGACGTGGGTCCCGTGCTCTCCATGCCACTGGAGTCAAGCTATCCTGGCTGATGAGGGCTGAATGCCCGAAACCGGTCCTAGGATGCTTGTTTCCAGTCCAGAGAGGACCTGGCCTGGCAGTTCGGGCTGGACTGTTCCCATTGGGCGCAGGGTCAAGACTGATTTGCATATGGCTGGGTCCAAACTGGAATGGCATGGTGAGCAAAAAAACGATGGATTTAGGCCCAGATCTCTGTATTGGGGTGAATGTATGACATTGTTCTGCATTCTGTCCATCAATTGTTCTTTTTGCATTTGTCAGCCCGAGTGGGACGGGTATGCCCAGACGTGGGTCCCGTGCTCTCCATGCCACTGGAGTCAAGCTATCTTGGCTGATGAGGGCTGAAAGCCCGAAACCGGTCCTAGGATGCTTGTTTTCAGTCCAGAGAGGACCTGGCCTGGCAGTTCGGGCTGGACTGTTCCCATTGGGCGCAGGGTCAAGACTGATTTGCATATGGCTGGGTACAAACTGGAATGGAATGGTGAGCAAAAAAACGATGGATTTAGGCCCAGATCTCTGTACTGGGGTGAATGTATGACATTGTTCTGCATTCTGTCCATCAATTGTTCTTTTTGCATTTGTCACCCCGAGTGGGACGGGTATGCCCAGACGTGGGTCCCGTGCTCTCCATGCCACTGGAGTCAAGCTATCCTGGCTGATGAGGGCTGAAAGCCCGAAACCGGTCCTAGGATGCTTGTTTCCAGTCCAGAGAGGACCTGGCCTGGCAGTTCGGGCTGGACTGTTCCCATTGGGCGCAGGGTCAAGACTGATTTGCATATGGCTGGGTCCAAACTGGAATGGCATGGTGAGCAAAAAAACGATGGATTTAGGCCCAGATCTCTGTACTGGGGTGAATGTATGACATTGTTCTGCATTCTGTCCATCAATTGTTCTTTTTGCATTTGTCACCCCGAGTGGGACGGGTATGCCCAGACGTGGGTCCCGTGCTCTCCATGCCACTGGAGTCAAGCTATCCTGGCTGATGAGGGCTGAAAGCCCGAAACCGGTCCTAGGATGCTTGTTTCCAGTCCAGAGAGGACCTGGCCTGGCAGTTCGGGCTGGACTGTTCCCATTGGGCGCAGGGTCAAGACTGATTTGCATATGGCTGGGTCCAAACTGGAATGGCATGGTGAGCAAAAAAAACGATGGATTTAGGCCCAGATCTCTGTACTGGGGTGAATGTATGACATTGTTCTGCATTCTGTCCATCAATTGTTCTTTTTGCATTTGACACTGCGCACAAGCGCATGGCAGATCCCCACTGACATCCTCCAAACATGAGCAAGGAAACATTCGGCAAGTAAAAATGAAAATAAAATATTTGCTCAAGGTGAAGAATATCGCTACTTTTTGTACTGTCTGATGAAGTGAGAGTGCCAAATGTCTCTTCTGGCCCGTGCTACCAGGAATTTCCTGGGGAGGCATTTAGAAAGAAAATCAGCAGTTTTTGGAGAGAGGTTGTGGCGTAACATCCAGCGCTGTTCACTTTGGAACTGGGGAACCGGGTTCGAGTCTCTGCATCGGTTCTCCCTGTGCCTACCAAAAAACCCAATTTTAATACATGTCGATCCCTATTTAAATACGGGTCAACAGAAACAAAATGCACAATGCTATACCAGTAATTAGCAAACAAACTCCTGTCTGGTGAAGGGACAGAAACCAAATAAATACAAGCAGTGTTGTGGGAGGGGTGAGGGGGAAAGGGGAATGACATTAAGTGAATTGCTAAGCTGAAACATGGAAGACCGCGGAAAACAGCATGGTGTTTCATTAAGCTGTGCACGAGGTAAACAGAACCCTTAACACGAGACGAGGCAGGCCAACAAAAAAAATTGCTCTCAAAGTATCCTAAATAACCTGAAGCGTAAGAGCACATGTAACTGGGGCAATACTCATGGGAGGGTACAAAAGTCAAAAAGGAGGGACTACTAAGCGTATTCACCAAACAAAAGCCGGCATTTACAAAGGACAGTAAGAGGAACCAATGAAAAAGCGGTGCTTCAAGCCCATATTCTAGATACAGCAGGTCTCGAAGAGACAGCGCATGCGCTGCCTAGGAGAGACCTAAAAACTCACACGAGAAACAGAAATCCAATTCACATACTCATATTTCTATGCGCACTCACAAAATCAATTCTCCCTATTCACACTTACACTCCAAATCGTTCAGGAATGCACAGCCAGTCATTTCTCGGGAAGCTCCTGCACCGAACTTTTGGCAAAGTTCCAAAAACGCCTTTCTCCCTCAGACCGGGCATTGAAGACTCATGGGTAAATCATTTGGGGACCCCTACTAAAAATGAGGTGCTCTTACGCAACATCCTCTGCTACTAAAATTGTGGGAGCCAAACCCAGTATTTCACTGAACCCCAATATTTTGATCACCCCAAGATTTACCTCTGGCGGTTTGGCTCCTGCACACTTGATCTAGCAATAAGAGTCACCCTTCTCGACATCAGACCCAACTGTAAGAAAACAGGGCTGTTTGTAGATGTCCCCCCACTTTTTGCCCCCATTTGGACTACTAGATGCTGGTTTTTGACTTGACAGTACACTGAATCCTGCTAACCAGGCCCCAGTGCCAGTGCTCTCTGCCTAAAATTGTTATGTGTAAATGGGCATCCCCAATTGACTAGGACTTTACCCTCCTTATAAATCCCTGGTATATGGTACAAGGGGTACCCAGGGCATGGGTGGCAAAGGGGTCCCCAGAGCCTGCAGCATTGTTTGTGGCACCCTGAGTGACCCAAGTAAACTACTGGCAGCAGGCCTGCCATTGCAGACTGCAGGAGCAGTGCTCGAACTCGACTCTGCCCTCACCTTGTGTGGCAGAGTAATGCACTGCCTTTAGTATATATCAGTCACCCCTGAGGAAGGCCTCCTAAAGCCCAGGAGGCAGGGTGCAGTATATTAGAGGTGTGGACACGTAAATGCACGCTTATATGTCCCTATAGTGCCCTTTAATATTAAAGGACACTATAAGTGATAGATTGTCCATAGGATAAAATGGGCTGGCACCCGGGCAAACCCGAGGTTGGCAGCTCCATTATTGTACCACCTAAATATGTCATGTTTGGTATCAAACAACATGCCTTCTCATCCCTGACACGAATCTCATGTTGAAGGCGATGTTGCATGCACCCAGGAGGTTGCCTATCTGGTTGCCCCAGCTTCTCTGTGCTCTGGCCGGCAGCCCGTGCTTGCTGCTGCCAAGACAGGTTTCTGCCCTCCTGCTAGGCAGTGTGATTGCTCCCAAGAGTCAGGAACAAAGACCTGGGCAGGAAGGAGGTCACACCGCCTCGCACCCAGGAAGGCTAGTGAAGTGGCACATCAAGGCGGTGAGCTTCAAAGGATGCACTGCCTCTGATATGCATCAGGGCTTACTCCCAAAGGAGGAAACAGCCCTCCCTCTGCCCCTGGCACATTTGCACCCAGGCAGGCAGGAAATTAGATAGTCAAGGAGATGTACAGCCTCAGAAGGCTAGCCACACCTCCAGTGTGGACAGCATGGTCTGTACAATAAAAGAAGGGTTCTGCCATTTTTAGAAGGGGCAGAATAGAGGGTTCTGGGTAGAAAAGGTGACCTACATTCCCAGATGTGGTCACTTCAGGCATGGATTAGCCGCTGGGGCAAGCAGCCCATTGGACACTTGCACCCACACCCCTAATTCTAAGATTTAAGGTCTACCCCTGACATCAGAACCTCAGTTCTGAACAACCTGCATCAAAGAGGACAAAAGAAGAGACCCGTGCCTGCAACAGTACTTGCACAGAGCAAAAAAGGATACCCTGCACCTCTGGCAATGCTCCAGGAACTGCCTGATCAAGACTTATCCTAGGCTAACCTTCCGTTCCTCCAGGCTCCTGTGGAAGCCTGAAGCACTCTCAGACTCCCCTGGACTAGTGGCACTAGTCCCCTACAAACAGCAGATAAAACAACCCTCTGGTTCCGAAGAACAGCTGGTCTTCGGGCCCTCCATGGGATTGCACAAATCCAGATGGTCTAGTGCATTGTGGGAATTGTAGACCTGCCTTCCACAAAGTTACAGGCAGCTACTGTGTTCCCCGGGACCACCAGACGTCAAAGTACCTTTTTCCAAGGATTACCTCTGCCAAGGCTTGTTGGTTGCCAGTCCGGCAACTGACCCCTTCACTCGACGCTGCACCTAGAGGGAACTCCATGCGACCGATGCCAGCAACCACCCCGTTGTTGTGTTTTTGCATCTTGTTCCCCACAGCACAATGTAAGCGGTAAAAACAGCTGTCCCGCGGCTCCCCTTCAGGACATGGGCCAGCCAGGACAATACTACACAGGGCTCCATGGACCAGGTAACATTGAACTAACTGTCCTACCCTGGTCCTGGCACCCCCATCACCTTTACCCAGCAAGGATACTATGCAAATAGACCTGCAAGTGACCGATTATCACTATTGGTTTTTCCCACTGCCCGCAATGTTAATTTTTCACGGTATTATTTTGCACTGATTTTATATTGCTTCTAAAATCTTTAACTCTGGTTATATGTATGCTATTCTGTTCGTTTTGGTGACAAAATTAAGATAAAAATACACTCTATGTTTATAAACTGGTGTTAGATTTCTCTTGAGTTGTGTCAATTACATATCGTCATGTTGATACTCTGAAATGCTTGACATATGTTCCTCTACTAAAATCTGACTACTCTTTGCCACACTACTAGGACTGAGCTCAGGATTTATTAGTGTGAATCCAAGGATCATCTTTGGGATTTTTGACAATATTGCATGGTGAAGCCTAACCAGCATCACCACACAATACTCCACCTTCCTACACCAACAAATTAGAAGAGTAAATTCAATAGTGACTGGGACCACTCGGTAACGGAGTACTAGATCGATAAAAAGTGAAAGTTTATTTTATTACAAAAATCTCAAAATAGGCAATACAGTAAATGCCATGAAGGCTCAGATACAGAGTACATAGTCTAAACTCAGAATAATTTCAAGTCCCAATATGCAGCACAAATCATAAGAGTAATGGACAGAGACCCTAGCTAATGAATGTTCAGGAAAATCTCCATCCACATAGACAGAGTTCAGTGAGGAATATGAAAATTCTCCCTAAAATCAGAATTTGAGATTTACAAAGAACACTGAAAGCATCTCCAGGGGAAAAAGAAAAGTCCCCCTGGCTCACCCACAAAACCAGGGATTTTATACACATTTTATGCCTAAACAATGAGTAAAACTGTAAATTCTGCTTGGCATGACTAGCAAGAACATATATTGGACAAATCAGAAATATGATCGTCATTATAATTCTTATAACACTAACTGATTTCTTAGATAGAGAAAATCTTCCATCAGTTTCCACAGCAACAGCAGTCCGGAGATTTAAAATACAATCTGAAACATTCTCAGACAAAGACTCATACACTAGTGTGCTAGCAACCCTGGTTCGGAACATCCATCGGAAGTGTCCTTCAAAATGTTACTTTGGGAACACAACGAAAAGTTTAATTCACAATACATGGTGTCTAAGGAAAATAACCAACTGTATCACAGTGTGCTGTGCGAAAACTATGTGGACAGAAGACTTGCCGGGCGCTTATTAGGAGGGGGGAATGAGCAGGAGCAGAATGAAAAAAACTCTAGAAATCATCCAACTTAATAAAATGGCGTTGCTGCGAAAATGTGGCATAACTAAACTACATTAATAATCACGCTTCTAAACATCATAGTTAAATCTTTTAAGTGCAACATCATCAATTCATAAAAATCATTGCTATGTGCAAATTATTTGTTTCACAAAATTTCACAATGAAGAAAAACTTTGACACCCTCAAGTCAAGGGTTCTGGTGAGAGGATCCGCCCTGTCCAGTGATCTATTCTTGCAATTCGTCCAGGTGCAAAACAAACCCTTTTTTTGGGTCATTCCGAAAGTTGGAAAAATAAAGTAACATGGTGGGTGTCAATAAGCGGGCTAGTAGTCATTAGGTAGAGATAGATGAGAACATTCTGACCATAACCCGTTATGAATTAACGTATCTAAATGTTGCTATAACCCAAATTAAATATAGCTTGCAGCATGATCTGATGGGAACCACTCTGTAGAATTTGGATCATGAATTCATAAAGAACTGAACACCTCATTCGCCCTCAGATCCAAAATTTTGAAATCTGATTTTTGAAACGACTCCCCTGTAGAATCATTAAGAGAATATTTACATCTCTACTCTGGAGACCCAAGCCAAAACATTTAATCTGGATCCCCATCATTTCTGTTATCACAACTATCCATATTATATTGGTCCAACTCATCATCAACATCATTTAGATGAATTAAAGATTAATGGATGGTTTATTTGAAGAGTTGAATTTGAATCCTCTTGGCCCGGAGGACCACAATCAAGAGGATCTACTGATGTAGATCTTTTTCTTTTTGTCGACGATTTACTAGGCTGTTGTCTTGACAGGTTGTTCTGAACTTTAGGGTCAGTCTCCTGGTAGTTCCGAGGTGAGGAACATTTCCTTCCTCGATTGTTTGTACTTTCAATATTTGTTACAGTAGTCAGCTTGATAGACAATTTTTCATTTACATAAGCATTTTAATTGCTGATAATGCTAGACCTCAGCCCAGATTCGCAAAAGGTTAGTGTTACTTTTTCAATGCAAACACAACGCTAAACCGTTTTGGGATTTACAAACCAACACTGGCTGGTATTAGCGTTAGTTTGTATGTAAAAGTAACGCAATCCTGCGCGAAACACTGGTTTGCATTAATTTGCGTCAAGTGGGTGTTACATGGGGGGGTACATGGGGGTTCCCATGCAACCACCCATGCTTTTTTACACTAAACCCTATTCATTAATATTGGTAGAAAGGGTTTAGCGCCCAAAATTAACACAAAGTAGGAAGAGCTTTTAAACTTGTCTATGCATAGTATTATGTACAGGAAGGATATCCTTCCTGTACAAATCTATGCTAGACTCAGGCACACACCCTAGTCCTATGGCACTAAGCAGGGCTTTAAGTAGACCGGGTCCTGCCGGTGCTCAGCACTGGCAGTTCTAATAAGCAGGTACTGAGACGGGCCCCTATCGAGCTCTTCATCTCTGCCCTCACCCTCCGGGTGAAAAAAAAATCTTAACTCTGAAGCAGTAACACTCTTCAATGCCTTTGATGTAACTTTGAAGAGATCGTTGTAGGTCTGTCATAGTCTCATCATGTCAGAACTGAAGCATTTTTAATATTATAAGCAACAAAGCTACAGTTGTTGCTTATTTATCTTACGCAACTAATAACCATCGACAAAGTCAATAGTCCTGGCTTGTTGTCGGTATAATGTTACTTGATGTATTATACATCTGGATGCAATGACAGAAATAACAACATATCAGTCAGACAGCACACTATGCTAAGCACAGGTTTTTTAGCTTAGGTGGTTTTAAGCCACGCCCTCAATGACATAGGCCATGCCCCTTTGAGAGACCCCCCCCCCCCCGAGTCTTTTCATTCCACTTAAAGCTTTGGCGCTAAGGTGTGTGCCTAGCTCACAGCAGCTGAAATCAGCGCCAATGCTAGGGAGAGGGGAGGAGAGAGCCATATCTCTGTGAAAATGGCGCTCTCCTGCTCTCTCCCTGTCATGCAGCGCAGCATCTTTGGGAGCTGCCCTGCGTTGCCTGACACCTTTCAGAATCTGGGCCTTAGAGTCTGTGACAGCCTCTTTGATGTTTTATGAAGGAGCTGTAAGAGTTTAGGTTACCACTGAATAACCGGACACTCATCATGTTCTTAAAAGTTTTCTTCGAAATATTCGACAGTGTGTGAATATAAAGACAATGACAAAAATAACAAAAACATCTATTAATTACAAATATGTAACTTGAGAGGAAGTCTGAGTGACTAACGGCTGATAAAAACAATTTCCAAATATTAAATAATAATACAAATTAAAATTATTAACGACTCCTGAAAAATACATCATTTGGGCAGTTTCTAAAATTCGTGTTTTTTCAGGTCAATAAAGAACTTGAACTCCCATTTATGGAGTACTCCGACCTGCCTCAGAAAAACAAGAGAAACAAACCTTGCCTAGCATGGGCAGCCTGGGATTGAGGTCCAAGCCTTGTAGGTGGAGCGCCACAGAACTGGGTAAGGAGAAGAGGAGAGAAACACCGCGTCGTCGAGTGATGAGGTGCATGGCATCAAGGGTGCCGCCAGTCACGGCCGGCATGACTCGTGGGTGGGGGGGGCGGGTGGTCGCGCTGGAAGGGGGTTGCGTGGGGTGGGGGGGGTTTAATAAAAAAATTAAAAAGTTAACTCACCTTTGCCGGCCTGGTCCGGTCCTGCGTCGTCTCTGCTTCTCTGCTCCTCACAGGAAGCAGGCAGCCTCCCTCCCCTCCCCTAAGCCAATCACAACGCTGCAATGGCAGCATTGGGATTGGTTTGGACGTCGACCACACAGGCGTCTATTGGGAGGCCATTTTCTCCATGTAGGCTGCATGCAGCCTACATTGAGAAAAGGCAGAGTGCGTATGACTGGTTTGGTCGGCCCTGGGGCCGACCAAACAGTCAGCGCCCTCAGAGTGGGCAAGCCACTCCTCCCCTGCCCTAGAGCAGGACCGCCCACCGACCGCCCACAACCAAACCCTTCTGGTTTCTTGCAGTGCGAGAAGCAGAAACATAAAATGGTATTTATAATACCATTTTATGTTTCTGCTTCTCGCACTGCGAGAAAGCATTGGGGCGATGCTCCTCCACCCCCATGGAGGAGCCGCCCCTGGGTGCCGCACCCTCTGAAGGGCATGAATTTCCTGAAAAAGATGGCCACGTCGAATGACTATCGCAGTGCCACGGCACAGACAAGAATAAATGAGTTAGTGCGCTCTATCAGTGAACAGTGGGACTGAAAGTTTAGCGAGCGGAGAGAAGAAAGATATTTGATTATGTACCAACAAAGTTAACATAAAAGAAGGACTTATTCGCAGTCAGGATTATTCAGCGGCTGACTCTATGGCTATTGGTTAAGCTTCATTGTGAGTTCGTTAGTAGTTATTTTCCAATGAATTATGGAAAAAAATGTAGTTTATTATATCTTGGATGCTGTGTTTATAAAGCAGGAAAAGAGGAGCATAATATGAGCTTTTGGTCTTGTAATATAATTGAGGTTAAAGGCAATAGCACTAACTCCAATTACTCTCCTTCCTGCTGCTAATCCTTCCCGGTATCTGCATTTTCTCCACATGCCTAAGGGCACCACTACTGGCTTAATGCCAAGTGGTGGCCCTTAGACACACTTATCATACTTTCATGCAGCGCAACCAACAAGCCACCTTGCTGCACTGCGTGAAAAGGAAAGGGCGGGAATGTATGTCCTTTCCTAGTGTGGGCGCACTTTTGGCTGTTTAGACTCAATGCAGGTACCCTTGCACCATGGTGCAACGGTGCCTGTGTTGAGGAATTTTCCTCTTTCTATGTGTGCAGCAGAATGCAGCACACATAGAAAGAAGAAAAAACGAGGAGAAATAAAGATATTTCTCCTCATTGCACCTTCCTTGGGGAGCCGTAGCATTTTGACGCATTCCCAGGTCTACCACAAATGGTAAATCTGGTAATGCGCCAAAATCCATGGGTGGATGCATGGGAACACCCACGCTCCACCCATGGAATGCCTCCCTGGGGCTGAGAAATGCAAGGCAGCGATCTACGACGTTGTGTTACTCCAGATTTATCAAGCCAGGCAGGGCCACGCAAGCTGGCCTTGTGTGGCTTGATAAGTCTGACTTTAGTGCTGCGTCGCTCTTGCGCCCCCTTGTGTGGTGGAAGGGCGATGCAACAGTATGATAAATATGGGAGTAAGATTATTTAAGTAATAAAACATAAAGAGGGGGGCGTGGCTAGCAGCCAACGAACATGGCCGCAGCCTGAGAGAGCTCCGCGCTCGATGCATTTCCCCCCACTTATCCTGTACTTAATCCGGCGGCAAATTGAAGCCAGGTCGACGGAAGCCACTCCGTAACCACCGAGGAGCAACCACAGAAAGTTTGAGAGCTGTACGAACAACCGGAGGAGGTTGGGACCGTGGGGCGGAGCCGCGGCCCAAGAATCGGACAGAAGCCGGGGCCTCGCGTAAGCCAGACACGACCGGAGACGTGAACGGCCTGGACTCCCACGAAAGCGGAAGAGACTCAGGGAGCACAAATAGCAAAGACTGCCACAACTACAATGCGACGGGTGAGTCGCCGAGGCAGCGGCCCGGGAAGGGATTAAATCTTCGAGAACCGTGCTCAACAGACGGACAAGAGAAGGTAGGAAGCACTCGAGAGCCGCGCTGGGGCCAGGGCCGAGACAGTGCATTGCCGGCTCCGCCGCACGATCTAAACGGGCGTGAGCGGGGCTCTGGGGGAGTACCTGATCAGCAAACTGTGGGCCCTCGTGCTTCTGGCGCGCCCCAAAACAACCCGCAACGCATCAGCGCAGTCCGCAAATTGAAGAAACAAAGCGGCGTTGGTGATGAGAACCTGTGAGGAAGAGGAACCCGCTCATGCATAAGCTGCTGCACACAGATCCTGAAGGTTGGTGACGACGGGGCAGCGAGGTCGGGTGTTCCCCCTGGGCCCCAAGTCTCTGCCTGGACCATTCTGTGGTAATACTAAAGGTGGCGCAACATACTTGATGACTGGGTGATCACGCCCGCACACGATCCCAGCGATTCACTGAGGGGAAGGAGGTTGAACCCGCAACACCTAAAAGCGGCGCAGGGTTACCCAATTAACCAACAATGGACCAAAGGGGCACTGGGACAAAGGCTGAGACTCATAAACTCTGCGGGTGCAGTGTGGCCAGCAGAGGAAATCAAGTGGACTCGGAGTAACAGGGCAGCAACTACGACAGGTACGGTGCGACCCCAGGTGACACTACCCGCTTCTGGAGGGGGGGGGGGGTTTAGGAACCAGGAAAACCGAAAGACCGCGCGTGGACGTTATTCCCGCAGGCAGGTAGCGGTGATTACTGTTCTCCCCCTGATTGATGCGCTAAGACGCCCAGCGAATTTGGACACTATGGGTGGCCGTGGCCAACGCACGGTACAAAGTAATAAGCTGGAAAAATATGCATACCACAAGGAACAACCGGACACCTCAGCTATGCTCGCAGAAAGTGGAAGTGGCCCACAGACGGAAAAACCTAAGGAGGTTACACTGCAGGATATAATGGCCACCCTGCACCAGGTACAAACATCCATTGGTTCAATCTCCACAGACATCACATTACTGCGAGCCGATGTTTCAAAAATTAACACAAGGATAACAGAGGTAGAAACGACTACGGCAGCCCTCTCCACGGACACAGCAGCTCTGCAGAGACAGGTGCAAAAACTGGAACTGGCCCATAAGCAAATGGCGGAAAAGTTGGATGATCAGGAAGGCCGATCGAGGCGGAACAATGTACGCCTGGTCGTGGGGCCGGAGAGCGTCAGGGGGCCGGCCTTGGATCTATTTGTCGAAGACCTTATTAAAACTCAGCTACAGCCGCGGGGACTTTCCAGCTTTTTCTCGGTGGAGAGGGCCCACCGTGTACCTGGGGGACGGCCCCGGCCGGGGCCCCCCCCCAGACCCATACTGGCACGCATGTTTAACTTCCGGGATCCAAGACCACTGACTCATTGTCAGTGAAATTGCTCTCCCACCCTCGCAGCTCCACCATTAAGTGAGGCCTGCCCCTGCACTCTCGAGTGTTGGTGATCGAGGCCCTCCTCCACCCGCAGGTTTCCCTGCGCCTCATCCCTGGTGGTCCAGTGGACCTCTGTCTCCTTCCTCTAACTCTGCTCTTTCACTCGTTTTTCTACCCTTTTTCTATCTTTCACCTTTCTGCACTTTTCTGCATCTCTGCTCTTTTGTGCCTTATTTCTGCTCATTTTCCCTTCCTCTCGCTCTGCCCTTTCACTAGTTTTCACTCGTTTTTCTACCCTCTTTTATCTTTCACCTTTCTGCATCTCTGCTCTTTTGTGCCTTATTTCTGCCTATTTTCCCTTTTTTCTTTATCCCTTATTTCCTCCCTTTACCTTTCCCCGCCGCTGCTGCCCCCGCGGCCCCTCCCCCCCAGTGCGACCGGCCCAATCCAGCTCCCCTCCCCGCTCCCGCCTCCCAGCTGTCCAGCCCTCCCGACCCCTACTTAATGGCGGCCACTGCGGGGACAGGCGAGCAAGACCACTGACTCATTGTCAGTGAAATTGCTCTCCCACCCTCGCAGCTCCACCATTAAGTGAGGCCTGCCCCTGCCCCTGCACTCTCGAGTGTTGGTGATCGAGGCCCTCCTCCACCCGCAGGTTTCCTGCGCCTCATCCCTGGTGGTCCAGTGGACCTCTGTCTCCTTCCTCTAACTCTGCTCTTTCACTCGTTTTTCTACCCATTTCTATCTTTCACCTTTCTGCACTTTTCTGCATCTCTGCTCTTTTGTGCCTTATTTCTGCTCATTTTCCCTTCCTCTCGCTCTGCCCTTTCACTTGTTTTCACTCGTTTTTCTACCCTCTTTTATCTTTCACCTTTCTGCACTTTTCTGCATCTCTGCTCTTTTGTGCCTTATTTCTGCTCATTTTCCCTTCCTCTCGCTCTGCCCTTTCACTAGTTTTCACTCGTTTTTCTACCCTCTTTTATCTTTCACCTTTCTGCATCTCTGCTCTTTTGTGCCTTATTTCTGCCTATTTTCCCTTTTTTCTTTATCCCTTATTTCCTCCCTTTACCTTTCCCCGCCGCTGCTGCCCCCGCGGCCCCTTCCCCCCAGCGCGACCGGCCCAATCCAGCTCCCCTCCGCCCTCCCGCCTCCCAGCTGTCCAGCCCTCCCCGACCCCTACTTAATGGCGGCCACTGCGGGGACAGGCGAGCAAGACCACTGACTCGTCAGTGAAATTGCTCTCCCACCCTCGCAGCTCCACCATTAAGTGAGGCCTGCCCCTGCCCCTGCACTCTCGAGTGTTGGTGATCGAGGCCCTCCTCCACCCGCAGGTTTCCCTGCGCCTCATCCCTGGTGGTCCAGTGGACCTCTGTCTCCTTCCTCTAACTCTGCTCTTTCACTCGTTTTTCTACCTTTTATCTTTCACCTTTCTGCACTTTTCTGCATCTCTGCTCTTTTGTGCCTTATTTCTGCTCATTTTCCCTTCCTCTCGCTCTGCCCTTTCACTTGTTTTCACTCGTTTTTCTACCCTCTTTTATCTTTCACCTTTCTGCACTTTTCTGCATCTCTGCTCTTTTGTGCCTTATTTCTGCTCATTTTCCCTTCCTCTCGCTCTGCCCTTTCACTAGTTTTCACTCGTTTTTCTACCCTCTTTTATCTTTCACCTTTCTGCATCTCTGCTCTTTTGTGCCTTATTTCTGCCTATTTTCCCTTTTTTCTTTATCCCTTATTTCCTCCCTTTACCTTTCCCCGCCGCTGCTGCCCCCGCGGCCCCTCCCCCCCAGTGCGACCGGCCCAATCCAGCTCCCCTCCCCGCTCCCACCTCCCAGCTGTCCAGCCCTCCCCGACCCCTACTTAATGGCGGCCACTGCGCGGCCGCGACGCTGGCGCGCCGAAGGCGCGTCAAAGGCAAGCCCGTCTGTCCGCGACCCGACCGCGACCAGCGCCAGGAACCCTGGACCTCCGCCCCGCCAACGCTACGACCCAGCAGCACTCCACGCACTCAACCCAGGCCGCAACAACAACTGCAAGCTAGCATCACCAGCCGACTCCCACGGACCCTTCAGCTGTCACCGCTGCCGGCACACCTGCAGCACCGCCAAGAACACGGATCCAGCACAACCCGCCCACAAGAACACAACCGAACCGAAGACCCTGCAATGCATCCTCCTCAACGTCCGATCCCTCCACAAACACGCCACAGAAATCTGGGACCTCCTCGACTGCACCACCCCGGACGTAGCGTTCTTCACCGAAACCTGGACCAACACCACCTCGGGACCGGACATCGCCATCGCCATCCCCCAAGGATACAAGATCTCCAGGAAGGACCGCCCCACCCGCCCAGGAGGAGCAATCGCCATCGTCCACAAATCCAGCCTCCGCCTGAGCACACTCCCTGACGAGCCCACAGAACTGATGGAACACCTTCACTTCAAGATACTGGCCAGCCCCACCGCCACCCTCCGAGGAACCCTCATCTACCGACCCCGCGGACCCTTCGCCAACTCCATCACGGACATTATCTCCCCGCAGGCCATCGCATCCACCAACTACACCCTGCTGGGAGACCTCAACTTCCACCTCGACAACCAACTGGACCCCAACACCACATCCCTCCTGGACAACCTCCACAACATTGGACTGCGCCAGATCGTGACCGAGCCCACGCACTCAGCAGGACACACCCTCGACCCCCTCTTCACTACAGGAAACTCCATCACCTTCAGCCACACCACCGAACTCCCATGGACCGACCATCGTTGCGTCCACTTCACCTTCAGAACACCCATCATCCACAGACACCAGCACCTGCTTCCACGAAGAAACTGGACCAAAATCACCGACGACCAGCTCACCTCCTCACTCAACAACTTCACCCCAACCATCGCGGAAAACGACGACCCCAACACCGCAGCCCGAACCCTGCATAGATGGATCTCGGACAGCACCAACACCATAGCCCCCCTCAAGAAAAACAACAATACCCGCGCCAAGAAAGACAGATGGTTTACCACCGAACTTTGAGAGTCCAGAAGCACATGCCGCCGCCTAAACATGGCTGTTTAGACTCAATGCAGGTACCCTTGCACCATGGTGCAACGGTGCCTGTGTTGAGGAATTTTCCTCTTTCTATGTGTGCAGCAGAATGCAGCACACATAGAAAGAAGAAAAAACGAGGAGAAATAAAGATATTTCTCCTCATTGCACCGTCCTTGGGGAGGCGTAGCATTTTGACGCATTCCCAGGTCTACCACAAATGGTAAATCTGGTAATGCGCCAAAATCCATGGGTGGATGCATGGGAACACCCACGCTCCACCCAAGGAATGCCTCCCTGGGGCTGAGAAATGCAAGGCAGCGATCTACGACGTTGTGTTACTCCAGATTTATCAAGCCAGGCAGGGCCACGCAAGCTGGCCTTGTGTGGCTTGATAAGTCTGACTTTAGTGCTGCGTCGCTCTTGCGCCCCCTTGTGTGGTGGAAGGGCGATGCAACAGTATGATAAATATGGGAGTAAGATTATTTAAGTAATAAAACATAAAGAGGGGGGCGTGGCTAGCAGCCAACGAACATGGCCGCAGCCTGAGAGAGCTCGATGCATTTTCCCCCACTTATCCTGTACTTAATCCGGCGGCAAATTGAAGCCAGGTCGACGGAAGCCACTCCGTAACCACCGAGGAGCAACCACAGAAAGTTTGAGAGCTGTACGAACAACCGGAGGAGGTTGGGACCGTGGGGCGAGCCGCGACCCAAGAATCGGACAGAAGCCGGGGCCTCGCGTAAGCCAGACACGACCGGAGACGTGAACGGCCTGGACTCCCACGAAGCGGAAGAGACTCAGGGAGCACAAATAGCAAAGACTGCCACAACTACAACGCGACGGGTGAGTCGCCGAGGCAGCGGCCCGGGAAGGGATTAAATCTTCGAGAACCGCGCTCAACAGACGGACAAGAGGCGGTAGGAAGCACACGAGAGCCGCGCTGGGGCCAGGGCCGAGACAGTGCATTGCCGGCTCCGCCGCACGATCTAAACGGGCGTGAGCGGGGCTCTGGGGGAGTACCTGATCAGCAAACTGTGGGCCCTCGTGCTTCTGGCGCGCCCCAAAACAACCCGCAACGCAGCAGCGCAGTCCGCAAATTGAAGAAACAGAGCGGCGTTGGGGATGAGAACCTGTGAGGAAGAGGAACCCGCTCATGCATAAGCTGCTGCACACAGATCCTGAAGGTTGGTGACGACGGGGCAGCGAGGTCGGGTGTTCCCCCTGGGCCCTAAGTCTCTGCCTGGACCATTCTGTGGTAATACTCAAGGTGGCGCAACATACTTGATGACTGGGTGATCACGCCCGCACACGATCCCAGCGATTCACTGAGGGAAGGAGGTTGAACCCGCAACACCTAAAAGCGGCGCAGGGTTACCCAATTAACCAACAATGGACCAAAGGGGCACTGGGACAAAGGCTGAGACTCATAAACTCTGCGGGTGCAGTGTGGCCAGCAGAGGAAATCAAGTGGACTCGGAGTAACAGGGCAGCAACTACGACAGGTACGGTGCGACCCCAGGTGACACTACCCGCTTCTGGAGGGGGGGGGTTAGGAACCAGGAAAACCGAAAGGCCGCGCGTGGACGTTATTCCCGCAGGCAGGTAGCGGTGATTACTGTCCCCCACCCCCTCCCCCCCCTGATTGATGCGCTAAGACGCCCAGCGAATTTGGACACTATGGGTGGCCGTGGCCAACGCACGGTACAAAGTAATAAGCTGGAAAAATATGCATACCACAAGGAACAACCGGACACCTCAGCTATGCTCGCAGAAAGTGGAAGTGGCCCACAGACGGAAAAACCTAAGGAGGTTACACTGCAGGATATAATGGCCACCCTGCACCAGGTACAAACATCCATTGGTTCAATCTCCACAGACATCACATTACTGCGAGCCGATGTTTCAAAAATGAACACAAGGATAACAGAGGTAGAAACGACTACGGCAGCCCTCTCCACGGACACAGCAGCTCTGCAGAGACAGGTGCAAAAACTGGAACTGGCCCATAAGCAAATGGCGGAAAAGTTGGATGATCAGAAAGGCCGATCGAGGCGGAACAATGTACGCCTGGTCGGGGTGCCGGAGAGCGTCAGGGGGCCGGCCTTGGATCTATTTGTCGAAGACCTTATTAAAACTCAGCTACAGCCGCGGGGACTTTCCAGCTTTTTCTCGGTGGAGAGGGCCCACCGTGTACCTGGGGGACGGCCCCGGCCCCCCCCCCAGACCCATACTGGCACGCATGTTTAACTTCCGGGATCGAGATACGATTCTGCAGGCGGCACACGTCGCCCCCCCGCTACGGGTGGATAACTGCACTGTGACCCTTTATCCGGACTACACGGCAGCGGTGACCAAGCAACGTCGTAACTTCATGGACGTCAAGAAAGAACTGCGAAATCGAGAACTTAAGTACGCAATGCTGTTCCCAGCCAAACTAAGGGTAGAGGCAGAAGGGAAAAGCTGTTTTTTCTCGACACCACAAGAGGCCCATGACTGGCTGGAGGGATGGCGCCCTGCCACGGGACCCAGGAGGCAGGGACAGAAACAGAAGTACCAGTCAATGACAAGAGCTTCGTCGGAAACGAGAGAGGTGGAAGCATCTGGTGGCTCACAGCAGCAAGTGGAGGAGACCTCAGATTGATGTCACGCTTCACAGACTTGAGGATCAAAGTGGGAAACAACCCATTGACGGGGTCATGAGGAGCCGACAACATTACAAGTCACTGGGTGTAACCCGCGGACGGAGACCAAGCTGGACATTATTGAGTGGCGGTACCAGAGTCACTTGGTGTGGTGGCAGAGACAATTTGATATGAACATTTTGCCACAGTAGAAAGACAGTTTCAAGGGATGAATAGCGGAGAACATCGCACAGCTCTCCCCCTTACGCAAGTACACAGTTATGGGGAATAAGCACTCTGCTGAGTTGGGGTGGCGGGTAGTTTTAAATCCGCCGTGCAGGGAGGCAGGGAGGGGGGAGGGGAAAGGGCACAGTTCCAGGGGTTATTGTTGGTTTCGTTGCAGAAAACAAATACGCTACATGATCAGGGGCGTAACGAAGGCCTCCGCATCCCCCGTGGTGCGGGGGGGGCCCCCGAGCTGCAGGGGGCCCCCTCAGCACAGTACTTAGGACTGAGCACTCCGTATTAAATCCGGAGCGGGGCCCCTCCGTGAACACTGCAGGGGGGCCCCTTAAACTTTCGTTACGCCACTGTACATGATGACATACACGGTGACAATAAGACAAGCATTTTGCAGGGCACCTTTTACCCCTCCATAGAAGATGTCACAAGCACCACGAATAAACACACCAATTGATCGCTTACCCACCCAGTCTTCGACCTCCATGACACCGCACCCTCCCTTCACAGTGATGTCATGGAATGTAAATGGTCTTGGTGACAAAATAAAAAGGGGACTGGTCCTCCAATACATTAAACGTAAAGACCCAGCGGTAGCGCTAATACAAGAATCCCACTTGATGGGCACGGCTTGTAAGGCCCTGGATAGATGGGGCTACAAAATGGCGATACACTCGGAATTCACCTCCGGTTCTCGGGGGTGGGGATTTTGATTAATAAACGTTTCCCACTGATCGTGACCGGGTCCTGGACGGACGACCAGGGGCGGTTTGCAGCGATAGCATGTCAGTGGGAGGGGCGTTCTTATAACCTGGTATCAGTCTATATTCCACCGACATTACACAAAGTAACCTTCCCTGCCCTGGGAAAATTTCTCTTAATACTCCCGCAGGGCGAACTCATTGTTGGGGGCGACTTCAACGCTACACTGGACGCAGCTATAGATAGGCAGCACCCTAGGAACCCAGGTAGTGCGAACCACACATTGGTAGAATTTATTGAAGCGATTGGTTTAATTGATAGCTGGCGCAAAAGACATCCACAGGAGCGACAATACACTTTTCACTCCGGAGTTCATAATAGCCTTTCAAGGATAGATTATATATTTACACTGGCAACGGGGCTAGAAGGGATATTGGAGATCTCACATTTGCCCAGGGGCATTTCAGACCACTCCCCGATACTTATTACATACACATCCTACACCCCGGGACGGCGCCGTCTGTTCCCGCTCCATCCCGGATATCTCAAAAACCGTAAGATTGGGAAGGGTCTACTTACGGCTACAGAGCAATATTTTGCGGAAAATGAACACTCAGTAACATCACCGACGATTTTGTGGGAGGCATATAAAACGGTACTGCGGGGCCATGCAATCTCCCTAGTTGTAGGACAGAAACAGGCCCAACGACAGCAGATGGAGACTTTGGAACAGGAGGTAACCCAGGCGGAGATTGATCATGCGGTGGACACCAATGACACCTCAGCACATAAGTTACACTTAGCGCAACAGGAATACAGGGCCTATGCATGGGAGGAGGCGAAAACCAAACTCATTGGCACGCAACACACTATTTACGAATTAGGTGATAAAGCAGGCAAGCTCCTAGCATGGCTAGACAGAAGGGAAAGAGCAAGCAGGTGGGTGGCGCATCTTAGGTTGGAGACGGGACGATTAACCACAGACCCACAGCATAATATAGTTGATACATTGGCAGCCCATTACGAGAAGATATATACACCCATGGCCACAGCCACAATAGAAGAAAATCTAGCCTTCCTAAAAGACATACGAATGAACGCGCTGACCCATGAAGCAGCTCAAGCTCTAGAAGCGGATTTGACTCCGGAAGAGCTCACGCTAGCACTAGGCGCAATTGCATACGGGAAAAGCCATGGGACCCAATGGGATACCTGTAGAATTCTATAAGAAAGCAGCGACACGACTTATGCCCCATCTGCTTAATATGTACAAAGATAGTTTGGAGAAGGGGGAGTTGCCCAGGGATCAGCGCCTAGCGACGATAGTGACAATACATAAGCCGGGCAAGCCACCGCAGGAATGCATGTCCTATAGGCCGATTTCCTTAATGAATGCGGAGGGCAAAATACTAGCTAAAGCTTTGGCCATGCGGCTCCAGCCATACCTCACAACACTAATCCACCCGGACCAATCCGGATTTATGCCGAACCGCAACAGGGCGCTTAATTTACGGAGACTACATAGTGTCATGGCGCGCAGGCATACAATTGAGGAAGACGCGGTCATTTTGTCTCTAGATGCACGCATGGCATTTGACTTTGTCGAGCGCCCCTTTCTCTTCGCGGTTCTCCGCAACCTAGGATTCGGCCCAAGATTCTGCGCATGGGTGCAGCTGCTGTATACAAAATCCCTGGTGCAGGTTGTAGTGAATGGTCGCATCTCGGCGGACTTCCCTCTGGGAAGAGGAACGAGGCAGGGCTGCCACCTATCACCACTCCTCTTCGCGCTGGTGCTGGAACCACTGGCGGCATGGATACGACAGGACCCGGTCATCCGTGGTTTGAAGTGGGCTATGAGATGGGAGGATCGCATCTCGCTATATGTGGATGATATACTACTGTACCTGGCGTCACCGGCACGTTCTATTAATTGCCTATTGGATAGATGCGCGGCGTATGGGCGGGCCTCGGGCTATACCATAAACTGGGCGAAATCGCTCCTCTATGTACTCCACGGTCCCCCGCCGAGACTCCTGCGAAATACAGATCGCCACCAGCGGCTTCAAATATCTAGGCATATATATAACACACCAGAACACGCAGTTTGTCGCAGAAAGCCTCACGCAGCCCCTGGCGAGATTCCGCCGTGACGTCAAACATTGGAGATCACTACCACTCACACTACTGGGAAGAGCAGCCCTCTTTAAGATGATGGCACTCCCCAGATTCCTATACGTACTGCAGAATACGCCATTCCCAGTTTCACCTGAATATTTCGCTGCGATAAACGCCGAGGTGACCACTCTCTTATGGGACGGAAAGTCGGCCCGTATAGCTATGAGAAAACTAGTGCGGTGCTGGTATGACGGTGGCATCGCCCTCCCCAATATAAAACTATACTACTGGGCATCGCAATTGATGGTAATAAATCAATGGCTTCACGCATCTCAAGAAGCGCCGGCGTTCCGCATGGACAGGCATCTCCTAGACACCGAGGGGATAATGGGGGCACTGTACAATAAATCAAGGAAGAATAATCTTACAGGTCCAACAGCACACACGGTGAAAATCTGGTTTGAGGCACAACGAATGATGGGCTGGGAGGGGGGTCATAACGCAGGCCACACCATTATGGGCAACCCGACGGTTAGGCAATCTGCGAAATACCAAGGGCTTTAGACAGTGGGATCTAATTGGTATCTCAAAGGTGGGAGATCTCTGGAAAAAAGGTGAGGTTGTCTCGTTTGCTCAATTACAAACCACTTACGAACTGGCGCGGACGGAATCTTTTAGATACATGCAGATTAGGCACGCTCTCATGGGAGTAATTGCACCAGGCACACAACTACCTGAGGCCTCGCCATTAGAGGACAGACTTTTGACTGACCATTTGAGTAAAAAAGCCATCTCCCAAACTTACCGGAAAATAATAAATAATCAGCCGGACCCTACGGCAACCCTTAAGGCGCGATGGGAGACCGAAGTGGGTGAACTGGACGAAACAGATTGGCAGGAAGCAATCGCGTCCCCCAAGTGAGGTAGCGATGTCTCCTAAACTAAAATTGATACAATTGAAAATCCTGCATTGCACTTACTATATGCACACACTTTTGCATAAATTGGGCAATACGGATACACCACTATGCCTGAGACAGTGTGGCGCAGAGGGTACATTCCTACACACGCTCTGGCACTGCCTGGAAATTACACGCTATTGGGTGGCAGTTATGCGCACAATTTCACGACTTACGGGAGTCGCGGTTCCGCCGGAACCAAAGAGATGTATACTTAACATCTGGGAGCCTACGGACCTCAATCATGCAGCTCAAGACTGGGCGACACTAGGTATGTTACTGGCAAAGCGTAATATAGCACAGCACTGGGGGTCAAGACAAACTCCTAGCCACCAACAGTGGTGTCGTGACATGGACAATGTTATGATAATTGAAAAATCAGTCTATGTTCATAGGGGATGCCCCAAAAAATGGTCTCGGGTATGGGGCAGATGCAACGCATTCCGAGGTAATATCTGTGAACCACCACAAGAGGAGTCAATATTAGACTAGTGGAACAAGACGTGGGTAAAGTGCGGTGTAATGTAACCCTGTATAAATGTATGCTTAACAGAAAAGAGGAAATCTTATTGATCACGGTAGAAGATGTACAATTCATGTATAATATACTGAACCATCATGTGTGCACCATTGAATATTACTGCAATGTACTGTTTGTAGCTATCTACAAAAATGCCAATAAAAATGTTATAAAAAAAAAAACATAAAGAAAGAGGGAGCTGAAAAAGCACTATCACATAATTATGTCTGGTTTAGATAATTCAACTTTAGGGTCCTCTTCCCCACTACCTTGTACCTCATTCTCCCACAACAAACTCTAGCAGGTCATTAACTACTCTCATGTTTGCTTCCAGTTATCTTTAGACCTAGCCATTGAAAAAATGCCTCTTCTTGGAGCTCTTCCATCTCTTCTGCCCTGTCAAGCTCTGCCACTACCCACATAGGAGCCTCGCCTCCATCTGCTCCAAACGCTAAGCCCAAAGAAATTGCCTGCAAGTGCAAGCAATTCAATGAGCCCTTCCCAACAAAAAAGAGAGGGTCAGCATCTGGCACACTTCTCTGGAAATCGCCACAGATTGGTATTGCTTAGGATGCCCAAAGCCACCAACCCTGCCGGCAAGGTCAATATCAAGGTTGGCAAGGATTCTGTCATCAATGAGGACACCACTTCCTCCTGCTTCTCGATCCCCTGACGTCTTTGAAAGGTTAGCAGCACCTCCCCTCACCATTAGTATCTCAACTCCTAGAACCTCCTTCTTTGACATTAGGAACTGAAACACCCCAACTCTCACATTTGGCTCCCTTTACCCCTTGTCTTCAATGTATCCACTGCTGGTTCATCTTAGCCTTGGAAGGGTCGGTCCAAGGTAGTTTGTGCTCTGAGGGTCCTAGTCTTTCAGTGTTTGGCGAGATCTCCTTCACTTTAGAATTCAACCCTTACTTCCTGTCTTTTCTACAGCGTTCCAGACAGGACCCCATTAGGGACACTGACCATACCTTTAAGCACTGGCAGGACTGTGTCCTCAATGTCTCTGGATCCCTGATCTGTCTCTTAGATATTCTTGAGAGGATCGCAGATTCTCCAGCAGGAGCCAACTTAGACTAATGCCTTGGCCATGTTCAACACACCATTGTCTTCCTCAGGAAATCTCATGCCGCCCTCTACACCAAGAGGCATAAAACCATCCTCCTTTGTGTGGACCCAAAAATTGCATAGCTTTCAGTTGAACCTATCGAGAAACCTACTGATGGCCTCCTTTTTGGAACAAATGTATAAAGTCCAAGTATGTCTCTACTTACATCTCCTTGAACAGGGCCCAGACCAACATGAAGAGCGTCTTTCACAAGCCCAACCCTTTGCCCCGTCATTGAACAAACCAGTTTTCATCTGGCTATTGAAGTGGTCAGTTCCCCATCCTTCCTTCGAAGGACAAATGACGACTCCTCCAGTTACTGCTTACCAGACTACACGTGGAGGCTGTTACACCTGAGGCTTCAGCCGTAGGTTCAGGCAGCCAACCTCCCCCTGTCCTACATGTTCTCTTTCCCACTTCTTCCCTCTAGTGGGTGGTTGCAATGCCCACTTCCTTACCAGTATAGTTCATAAACTCTGACCCCTGGTTCGCTGTCAGAAAGAACTAATCTCGTAATCCTGATACAACTGGAGCATAGATTGGTTCCACACTTCTCAGTATCCACAGCCAAACTTGCAGAAGATAGTATGTTGCTTAGGAACAGAGCAGGAGAAGGAGTAATGGGTAATAGAAAAATCAGACAATGGATGTTGCCACTTTGACTCTACATTCAGATGGGCGCTGTATTCATTTGGTTAAGGACAGATATTTACAGACAAGAAGAGATATTTAATATTTTGTTACTGTTTCATCTAATACTTTGTTACTATTGAGGTACCTACAAAATATCTCTGTGTTTCTGACTTCTGATGGAACTTTGAATTTCCTTCGAACTGAAACATAAATATTACCTAGGAAACACGTCAAATGTATTCAGAATTTCGTACTTCTCTCACTATAGATAACTATTTTCTGCATTATAAGAACACACTCCCTGTATTGAAAATACATTTAAGGTTGTTTTTTTCTAAAAACTGCAGTGCAACAAACATTCATTGGAAGTGTAAAGTTCATCTGAACAACAAGCAGTCACTTTTCCAACGTATATCACTAGCTTAACATAAAATGTGCATCAAGAGTAAAACATATCAAAGCCTCTGCTGAAATGATGAGGATCCTTCCCATTCATCCTGTAGGTAAATAAGGTGGGCAAGAAAATGCAAGCTAATAATCCTTACATGGTAGTTCTGAAACAGTACTGTAGCAGACAGAATTTCTCTGCACAAACAAAAATTAATTTTAAGACTACTTCTCTGTATTCAGTGCAGACTTCCATCAACTCCAAAAATTATCACAAGCGCTTTTCAAGGTTTTCCATAATTCTGGCACAAAGACCCAACAGCAGCAATAATGTGTCTCCATGGCCTAGCAAGATGCTCTGGACCACTAGGAAATTGAAATGGCTCCTGCAACTCACAAACCTCGCGATACTCTGGTTTCATGGGATACACAGTTTCTTTTAATGTACCTGGGTGTCTGGTGGAGTGCATCCAGCGAAGACACAATGCCTCTCTCCAAGCGGTGCCAACACTCCACCGCATACCAGTCTTTCATTCCTCTGAATGAGCGCACTGACTGACAGGTCAGAGTATTGCTCTTGCAGGTTTGGCAAGCAGGAAAAGGTGAATACAGGTCACATATAAAATCAGTGGCCTCTCCTAAAGACCGCAGTCTCTGAGATGGAGGTACTGAGTTTTCTAGGTTTTTTGGGACAAAACGTGCACATCAAAAGTGGGATATGATGTTTGGAGGCTGGTTACCAAGTTTGCTCCTCACAGCTGAAAAACATCTAATTTACTAGGTATTGCAATTGTTTTCTTGGATCTTGAATCTTATGTACTTCATAGTCTTTTTCCCCATTCACCTGAACTTGCGTAGGATTTGAGACATGTTTTTGTAGAATAGGGATAAACAAGAACATGTGGAATACAGAATCAATTATCATGGACTGTGGAAATTTTGGCAGGACAGTAATTCACAATGTGTTCAATAGAAAATAGATGAATTAACTTTGTTTGCAAATTAGAAGATTTTTGCAAATGTAAATTCTTTGTGAGTAGCATTACTTTCACACCCACCGTATATTTAAGTGCTGGGGTTATTTTTCAATCAGGATATAGGCTATACATAGACTTGGCTTCTTCTAATGCTTCCTGTGCTGAATTTTAAATTTTGTTTAGGTTAAATGCTATAGTACTTAAGGAGCTGATGTGGGCAAAGACAAATGAAATGATAATATTCGGGGATGATGCCCACAGATACAAAAGAAGGGTGACATCCACGTGGCTGAATGCTCTATATTGTTACATAGTAATCCTACTAACCACCGTCTTACTCCAGTCTTCTTGTTGCAGTGCTTGACATCTTGAATATTGTTTAATGCATTGGTTTAATCTTTTACTTTGTCCACTTGTCTAAATGTAGTAGACAGACAAAAATATATTTCTAATTAATTACACAAGGCAGACTAAAATCTTCAGATGAATTGAAACCCCTATCAGTTATTAAACTAGTGGTTTTCTATATAATCAAATGATATTGTGTAAAAAGATTTATGCTAAGTCTTTTGTAGTTAGCAAACCTGGGATAAAATGAAATACCAAATCTTAGTCAAATACTCTACAGCTGCCAAAATATAGTACAATTTTGACTCTTGGGCAATGTTACTATAACATTATTTGATACTGTATGCCAGGTGTTTTGAGGAAACTGCAACAGGCTCAAAAGACCCACAAGTTTAATATAGGAACTCAAATTGTGCCAAAGTTGAACATGTTTTGACAATATTGTTTTACATGTACAAGTAAAGATGGGCACCAAAATATCTCCTAATTGCAGCTAATGTTGTAGCTATTCCAAGATGCCCAGCAGTATTTGAAGCACACAGCCAACTCATAGTATGTTGTCTTAACTGGCCTGAGGACAAGTATAGAGCCTTTCTTTGATACTTATCCAGCTGAAGCTTTTTCTACTTCAGCCGCTGCACTGGGCCCACATACGATCTTTCGGAAATATCCTCTAACCTCGGATTCTATACTGTTCCTACTGAGGCATTGGTCCTCAGATGGACCTTCCGCCGTCATAGTGAGTGAGGGGTAAGAAATCAGAATGTCCCAAACTGTCGGCTACTCAATGAGGACCAATTAATTAGTAGTCAACTCACAAGTTAGTGATGAGGTTCAAATATACAACCCTCAGAACCATGCTATAGACATAGAGTATTGCAATGGAAAGACCGGAACTCCTGAAGAAGTTGAGTCTTACCAATATTATACAAACCAAAAGTTCTGCAATCGCGAAACTAAATAAAAGCAGCAGAACTTGGTGTTCTGAAAATGATCAATGACTTTCTATGTCACGCATTTAGATTTAAATATAATAAGCACAATTTTAAGGAAAGAACATTAAGACACAATAACAGACTCGGGGAATCTTAGATAATTTGGTTATTTTAATAATGATCCAAAATCAATGCATACAGGCAACATTTTAAGTAGCTCAGTTAAGACACTTACAACATGTAGTATAAAACCACACATTTAGTCAAAGAATTCTATTCATAAAGAGGATAGTCAGTCCTTACAGACTCCCACTCCAATGAAGGCTGGTTGGAGGATGGTTCAAGGAACTTCACTCAGAAAGGAGATAAAAGGATCAAGTTAAAGTCCACTAGGGTAAAGGTCTTAGGCAAAGAGGAAAAGAGCAAAATCAGGAAAGTTCAGATCTGGTCTCTCACCAGACAGTCCAAAAGAGTTCAGTAAGCAAGTTCATTGCAAGAGAGAAAAATCAGGGGGTTGGAAAGGTAATCAGTTTGCCGGCAAAGAAGGATTCCAAATCGATCAGCAGCCACAGCAGCAGCTGCAGTAGAAGAAACCTAAAAGAAAGAGCGCAAGAGCCCAAAAGCTGAAAAGCGAAAAAGCCAACCCCTCCTTTGGGGAGTTAGTCTTTTTAGTATTAATGATGCAGTTGTGACATCAGTAGTCGTTCCACAATGGTCTGATCATCATGTGGTCATTCTTGCGTTTATCAGGTACAATTTTGATACTCCAGCGTACTTTCCCGTGCTGGTCAAGAGAAACGACAGTCCATTCTGTCCTCACAGGTTAGTTGACAAAGTGCTGTGTACTTTGTTGCTCTTCATGAGTACAGTCCCAAAGTTTAGTTCTCACCAATTCACTCCACAATGAGCACTATAATAATGTCCTATTCATTAAAGGATTGTTGCATAAACACAACAGATAATAAAATAATTAAATTCAAACATAAGGAAATAAATAAAGCATTTCATATCAAGAAATAATGGTAATGTTGTCGGTTCTTATTGCATAGAAATGATTCAACCTAAAAATGACCTACTTATATAATTTTCAAAGTACACATTATTCTTAAAAATCATTTTACAAAAATAGTTTTTATATTTTGATGTTCCTAATATTATCAAGTATTAATACTGTAAATATAATTTATGTTACTCATTTCATATTAGTCTTGCACCACTTTCTTCTTCATGATGCAATACAATAAAAACAACAGAAATGCTAAGTCTCAGCCTCACATTTTTATAACTGTTTTGTTATTTCTCTTGATTGATAAGCATATTACTCTTATTGCATCTTTTTTTTCTTTTTTTTTTTCTATTTCTACAAAACCAAGCAGGCTTTTATGGTACTGGTACCTCAACTTTTCTGTGTTGTTTCTGTCAACGTGTGTAACGTGCACATTAGAATTTCAGCGTTGTGAGAAGCTGGCTTGGTATATGGTGTACACTTATGTAAGTGGGCACCTTGCACCAATCCAGACAACCCTTATGGTGATTTTAGTGGTCTTGGACAACCTTAGAAAGCTGTCTAAGTGGTAGCTGTGGAGAGCAGCCTTCAGGCTTAGTCCAGAAGGAGTGTAAAGCAGCTTGTTTACCAGAACATAAACTCATAGGTATAGATTAAGTGAAAAAGAACCACACAGTGTATTAATAAAAATATGTATTTATTATAAGACACTCACTAACATATACAACTAGCTCCTATCCGGAGATCTACACAATGCACACAATACTTTTCAATAGAAACAGGTAAGTAGCACGAAAAACACAGTGGTCACCAGGGGGAGACCAAACCATATACTAAAATAGTGGTATGCGAACCACGACTCGAGTCAAGACTATACCCAGAAGACGTAGAAGTGTCGGGGACCCAAGGAACTACCCAATGTAAGTAACCAGGAGCCCCACGGAGGACGTGTGCAGAGTGGGAACACAACCGCGTGATCAATACAAGTCAATGGGTAAGTCGCGGTTGCAATTTTAAAGAAGAAGGACCCTTCCCAGTGGACCCTGAAGAAACCCCGTGGAAGACAAAAGGTTGGAAAGCCACCCCACCCGTGGATATCTTATGTACCAGGATACCTGCCCCAGGGAAGCTGGGTGCATAGGTGTGAAGTGGCGTCGGAAACCGCCGTCGAATCTAATGGAGGACTTCAGAAAGATGCCGCTGCTGAAGAAGGTGAAAGTGTCCGGTGGAACCCAAAGGTGGATTCAAGATGTGAAGAACCTGCAAGCAGAGGGGACAGAGTCTATGCCACTCAGGAGTGACCCGGAGGCATGGAAGATGAATGCCCACCGATGTCGGGTGTTGCAGGGAAGCTGACGGTGACCTTTAAACTGCAGCTGTGTGGACCAGGTGATGCTGAGAATGACCAGGAGCCAGATACGAGCTGTCCCACATTGGATGTCGAGAGTTGAGGGGTCGGTGTCCGGCTGTAGCACCAACAAGCCTTGGCAATTGCAACCAGCATGGAAGTTGAAGAAGGTGCAATGTCTGGACCAGCAAGGTCCAGGAGACTCACCACAAGCAGGGGAGTCAGGGTAGGCCCCGTGCAATCGGGGGAGCCCAAAGAATACGAAGCTGACCCTCAAGAGGATCCACAGGCCGGAGGCACTGGAGTCGCAAGAGGACCTCGAGCAACTCACCAAAGATGCAAGCCCACGATGCAAGAAGATGCGGTGAGGATTAAGATCTTGGAGCCCGAAGATCTTGGTGCAAGGAAACCAACAAGCCTTTGCAACTGCAAGGACGCGGTGCACAGGGGTTCGGTTCCTGCAGCTCCGACGAGGGATACTGGCCTCAAACTTGGTGAAAGGACACGGCAGGCCTCGAGGGAGGTGAAGAACCACCACCTGTGTTGCTAAGCCTTTCCGAGTCCGTGGGAGCTCAGGATCAGCAAGACGATCAGCTTAGTTGCGGTGCCTGCAGATGCAGGGCAGTGACTCCTTCACTTCAAGGGAGATTCCTTTAGGTGTCTTGGATGCCCACAGGCCTTGGAAGGTTTCTGTATGGTGCACATACACAGATGTTGCAGCAGACGAGCAGGGCAACGAGATCAGGAGCAGCAGGAGTCTTCCCAGTTGCAGCCTTGATGCCCAGAGCGAAGTCCAGAGTGCCAAGACGGTTGAAGAAGTGGTGTCGGAAATGTATCTTGTCCCATGACGAATCTAAGGACCCACCCTCAGGTAAGCTCTTAAGTACCCTAAGGAAAGGGTTGGGAACGATACAGGTGTCCCTCCCTAAGGAGGGGCTGGACAAGGGGGAGGATACTACCCTGTCCGTTGTCCGTGGTCATGCCAGAGGGGGAGCCAGCGGCTCCCTGAACTGGTTTGAACTGGACTATGCGTGGAGGGCACCAAGTGTGCCCTGCACACTATGTGGTGCTGGCAAGCGCTCCCACCCTGCCCCAATTCACTAAATCCTGTCTGGGAGGAGGTCCTGTGACAGGATACCTATTATTCTGCCTTCCTCTGCCCGAGCTTGGCTCAGCAGCAGGAGGGCAGAAACGTGTCTCTGGCCGGCAGCAGCTCTAGCTTGCTGTCCGGGTCTGGAAGACTGGTACCGGGAGCACCAAGGGCCTCCCAGAGGAGCTTTACAGTGCATGGAATCATACCCCACACCATTTACGGTGTGGGGGTATGATTCCAACATGTTTGATGTTGTTAGAAATGCGATTCTTAGTAGGCTGGGGCATGTGCCAAAGCCAGGCAGAAACCACCGCTCTAGTCAGGATAAGGGAGTTACACTCCTAAAATAACCCCTGCTCACCCCCTTGGTAGCTTGGCACGAGCAGTCAGGCTTATCTTAGAGGCAGTGTGTGAAGCATTTGCACATAACCAACAGTAATACAGTGTAAGCACTACAAAAGGACACCACACCAGTTTTAGAAAAATATCCAATATTTTTATATACTTAAGACAAGACCAAAAACGATAAAAATCCACAATACAGTACTTAAAAATCTTCAGTTATCAAAATATGCTTGAAAAACAGTTCCTTGATGTCGATAGCTCCGTCCGGGGCTATCACGGCATCGTGAGCAAACAAATCCAAACAGTTCTGGCTGACTGCGGCGTCGCGGGCCAGCTACGGTGTCGGGAAGACCCGCAAACAGTACCTTTTAGAAATGCAGGGCGTCCGCGACCTCTCGTTGAGCTTCCGAAAGCACGGCGTCCGCAGGCATCGGTTCCGGAGGTCGGTGCAGGAGACGTTGGGGCCCTCGAAGTCACACGCGTTGCAAATTGAACTCCTCTCTGTTGAAGTCAGGAGCGCTGGCGTCGGCAGGCGTCGGGTGCTGCGGTGCAGCGTGCGGTGCCCTCAGGTCGCGGTGCGAGCAGCGGCTCGGTGGCGGCATCAGATGGTATCGTCGGTGAGACCAGGGTCGCGGTGCAAAGTGAAAGCGGTGCTCGTCGCGGTGCTGGCAGGTCACGGTGCAAGCAGCGGCGTCGTCGTTGCTGAAGCGATGTCGTCGGCTGACAAACTAGTGGGTCGATGGCGCCGGCGTCGGTAGGCCAAGGCTGCGGTGCGGGATGAGGGCGGTGCGTCGTGTAACTTTACGAGCGATGCCCTCGAACCACGGTGCAAGCAGCGGCGTAGATTTCGGCGTGGAGCGGCGGGGATACCAAGGCATCGTCGTGAAGTGAGGCGGTGCAAAGTGCGGTGCCCACAGGTCGCGGTGCGAGCAGCGGCTCAGTTGCGGTGTCAGCAGGCGGTGTCGGTGAGACCAGGGTCGCAGTGCGGCGTTGCAGCAGTGCCCTCTGCGGTGCCTTCAGGACACTGAATCGGCAGCGGCGTCGTAGATGGCGTCGGGTTGCTTTTTCTTCTGTTGCAGCACAAAACACACAGTCCCCAGTGCTGAGGGCAGAAGAACTTGAAGTCTTTGCTGTTCCTGAGACTTCTTGAACAGGGGGCAAGCTCTAAATCAAGCCCTTGGAGAAACTCACAAAAGTAGATTGCAGAAAGGCCAGTCCAGCCCTTTCACTGCCCAAGACAGAAGCAGCCACTGCAGGCCCACACAGTAAAGTGGTAGTTCCTCCTCACAGCTTCTCCAGCTCTTCTTCTTGGCAGTCTTCTTGGTCCAAAAGAGTTCTAAACGTCAGGGGTCTGGGCCCCAATATTTATATCCCAAAATCCTTTGATCTCTTAGGCAGAGAGTGTCTGTGCCCAGCCAGAACCAGTTCTGCCCTCTCTGGTGTGACTTCTGGCAGGAGGTGGAGACGGCAGGGTCAGAGGCAGACCAGGCCCTTTGAGGTGCAAGAAAATCTCCTCCCCCTTCCCCAATTGCAGCCCAGGTCTATTCAGCCCTTTCCTGACCCACCTAGACTATCTGGAGCCACTCCTGCTCCCCAGCCTTCTGTCATCCAAAACCCAGACAGGCAATCCACATTCCAGCAGAGGCACACGGGATGACTGAGCAAGAAAATACCTACTTTCTAAAAGTGGTATTTTCAAACACAGAATGTAAAAATCACATTCACTAAAAGATGCATCTTTAGATTCTGAGTTCAGGCATACTAAACTCTATTTTCCTACCTAATTCCCCGGGCCAGTTATGTTTATAAGATGTTATAAACAAACTCCCCATTCTGTCCTATGGGGAACAGGTAGCCTTGCAATAGTGAAAAACGAAATGGGCAGTAATTCACTATCAGGACATGCCACACACACCAGGACATGTCCTACCTTTCACATACACTGCACACTGCCCACAGGGGTACCTTGAGCCTACCTGAGGGGTGACTGACATGTAAGAAAAGGGAAGGTTAGGGCCTGGCAAGTGGGTGCACTTACCAATTCGACATGGCAGTCCCAGACTGCACACAGGCTCTGCAATGGCAGGCCAGAGTTACCTTTTACGGGCTGTTTGTGTGGGTGGCACAATCCAGTGCTGCAGCCCACCAACAGCATTTGATTTACAGGCCCTGGCACACGCAGTGCACTTTACTAGGGACTGACACATAAATCAAACAGGCCAATCATGGAAACACCAATCCATAACACAATTTACCACAGGAGCACTTGCACTTTACCACTGATCAGCAGTGAGAAAAGTGCGCAGAAACACTAAACCAGCAAAAACAGAGTCAAAACCGGGAGGTCAGAAAGCAAAAACTCAGGGGAAACACGCCAAAAGATGCCAAGTCTAACAGATATCAAACATGATGGGCTCAAACAGGGCTGTGTGCTGGCCCCCATCCTTTTTAATCTGTACACTGCGGACTTGGGGGACGCTCTGAAAGGTGCTAATTTAGTGGCACCCAGGATAGGAAGTGTGAGGCTGCGGGTACTACAATACGCTGATGACACAGCTATAATGGATCACACTAAAGTGGGCCTACAAAGAGCCCTAAATGCACTGAATCACTTCAACAATGATAACTTCCTGACAGTCAACCAGGGGAAGACCAAGGTAATCATCTTTGGGATCATCTCAAAAGTAAAGCACAGTGGTTACTGGGAGATCTGCAAATCAACACAGTGGCTTCATGCAACTATCTGGGGGTTTGCCTCTCAGAACGGGCCAAGGCGAAGATCCATCAGAAACATTTGGGCCAATAATGTTACGCACTTGTTAAAACAACTGAGCCAGCATCTGATAAGTCCTTCTGCTGGACCAATACTGACCGTCCTAAAAGTGAAACTGCTTCCAGCCATCAGCTATGGCCACTTGGCCTTCCCAGGGTCGCTGAATGCCTTCTTAAATTCAGCCCAAGCTAAAGCATATAAATCAGTGCTCCTTATCCCGAGGTCAGCTAGGAAAGCAAGGCTGAGATTGGAGCTAGGTCTCGCCAGTGGCGTAACAAAATTTGAGGAGGCCCCCCTGCAAGGTGCAGGGAGGGGCCCCCGCTCTGGATTTTATCTGGAGCTCTCGGAGAAGAGTACTGTGCTGAGGGGGCCCCCCGCACTGCGGGGGCCTGTGTTACGCCCCTGGGTCTTGCGTGGCCTGATCTGACGTGCCAGGGGGAGCTCATAAAGTTACACCTAAGGATTTTGAGGGCTCCAGCCGACTCCTTAAGACACCAACTGAGATCTATTTTCGAGGAGACAGGTTCGGTCTGGCACACCGGCCTTGGCAGCGCCATTAATATACTGAAGATAGAGGAGGCAAGCCTACAGTCACTGTAAATTCCACTCAATGCTTGGAAAAAAGCGATAAATAGACAAGTGTGTGAAATTTCTTTTGATCAAGACACTAAGTCTCTCCGCTCAAGTTCTCATCTTGATCCATTGAATAAATCTTACACGCCAGGAAAAGCCCAACCCTACCTAAGCGAGGCCCTAACACCACAATCCCGAAGCAAAATATTTTTTATGAGACTAATCACATTAGGTATTGCTGATTTTAATCCTGCATGGGCCTGTAAGGGGGAGAGCACAAAATGTAGGCTGTGCTCCTACACGAGGGAATCCTGGTTGCACCTCCTATGCTGCTGCCCCAACCTTCACAATGAACGTTGGCTACTCCTGCGCCCGATTTGTATTGTTAACGGAGTAAAGACCTGCAGCAAAGCGTCAGCCTTGTGCTTTTCCAAAACAAAAACTATGATTTTAGCAAGACTGGGGAAATTCACGCATCTGATCAGGGTAGCCTTAAAGGCCTTGAATGAACGCAATCTAATTCTGGTGACTGGTACGCCAAACCCTGCGGAAGCAAGCAAACTGGTCCCCAATAAGTACTGAGGAGTGCGTCTCCTTTTTTTTAATTTTTATCAGCCCTTTTTAGATTGTGCTTTTTATTTTTTTATTTTTAAATCTCTAATGAGGTGTTCTAATCAGAATGACTTTTACAGAACATTGGGGGGGCTGCACAAAGTTGTTTAAGGGTACATGATCATTATAAATTCAGGCTCTGGTTGAACGGGAGGCGCCGGGAAAGGAGGGTTGTATCTTTGCTAAATACAACATGATTCTTTTTATAGTGTCTGCTTTTACTGTAATGATTTTAATTAATTGAACAGTCAATAAACTTCAGTGGTGTGGTTCGTTACAGCCAGTTTCAAGATGGTCCTCGCGTAATGACCCGGTGCACCTCTATATGTCATATGGCTGTCTCACTTACAACCCGGAAGAATGGACTCCATGGGCTGTAGGGGTGCCCTGCTCATGCAGGGGTACCCTCTCACTTAGAACCAAGCACCCTGTCTTCAGGATTGTAAGGCCTGCCTTAGGGGTGACTTATAGGTTTTAAGTGTAGTGACCCTAGATATAGGTAAACCTATATCTTTCGTAAGTGGTCCTAGCACCAGCGTAAACAGGCTGCAATGGCAAGCCTCTAGTTTCAAATTGAGTGGTCTCCCATGGGTAGCATAACACATTCTTCAGCCCATGGTGGACCCCCCTGGTGTACCTATGCCCTGGGTACTTTAGTAAGTTAAGCCAAGTACTTGTACCCGGGTGCGCTGCGCACTATTCACTGAAGGACACCTTCCTTAGTTTTAAACACTCTTTTATGAGAAATAAGCGTTAGTTTTCAATATACATTGCATGCGTAAACACAAAATTCATCATTATTTGTTCAATGATATGATTTGAAAATTATACAAAAAGCATATACATCTTTCCAATGTGCATCATAACACATATTGTATGGAGGTTGTTAATGTTCAAGTTGTCGACGACTTGTTTGCTGGAGCCCAATGCATTTCGAAACCTGCCAGTCCCTTCGTCAGGGGCCAATTTATAACAATGAAAGATTGTACATTTCAGTTTGCGGATAACTCTCCGAAAGCCCAGTACCAATTTCTAATTTCAAAGTTCAGATAAATGACCATAACATCATATTACGAGACTGTTAGCTCTACTCGGCTATTTCAAAAACAAAATCAAAACCAATCACCTCACCCACGTGCAGAGGAGAATCACGAAAAATAGAACGTGTTTCGTGCTCAACATGTATCACTCATATGCCAGTGCAGATAAATGGTAAGTACCTTACAGACATAAACAATACCTTATATCAGGTGTTTTGAAAACGCAGAGTCTGAGAACCTGGTAAAACCACACAAGAAACCTATTTAAACAAACTGTAAACGCTGTTTTAGAACCACAAAATCCTCCCTTATATCTTTAACAATGAAGACCATGCTCACCAATGGTAACCCAAATGTAAACACGCCGAAAAACTCCACGCCTCCGCTCTTCACCGTGACCTAGCGTAGCTGCTACTCGCAATCTCAGTGTCGCCGACCTGTAAATCAACCATACAGGCTGTATGAGATATTTCTCCTACGGTCATGTAAACAACACGCTCACCAAGGACATGCCTCCTATTCTAACGTCTTACCCGTAAAAAATCTCCGTATCTTGACGTCTACTCCTTCCTGCTGGAACGTCACAATGGTTCCCCAGCATACGCATGGAGATGAAATAACAGTCGGTCACGGTAAGTAAAAACGGACTAAATCCATGAATGTCGAAAACCGGTGAAAGCATGGCCGTCATCTTAAAAGAGGAAAATTACCTCCAATGTTGTGGCTTAATGTGATGTAGACCCTGAAATTAACCCCACAGAACCATAGTAATAAGGCCTAAACCATTGAATGTAGAGGACACGTACAAAGCACGGTAACTCCTGGACTAGAAACCCGCAATCACCATGAGGAAAAAACGCTATACAAATAATCTAGAATCACGTGACCATCATTCTAGTCAAAGTCGCAAGGAATGTGACATACTCTGTACTCAGAACACAATACAATAGACATATAGACCCACCTAACTGTGTGGTTATTATACCAAAAAATAACCATGATATAAAGTCCCCCTGCTTGTTTAGAGTGGACTGCCTGTCACCAAAAATTACACGCTCAAAAACCAATTATGAAATTGATCAATGTACTGTTATGATAATGGGTCACTTAGTACGTGAAGAAACCCAACACCCAAAGAAAAGTGCTTGAACCAACAATAATAAAACAATGATAAAACGAATAAAGCAAAATCCACTTCATCATTATTAAACAAGACACTGTGTTTTACAATCTCAATGCATAGGATATTGTTCATTTACAAAAAGCAACTCGTATCTAAACGATCATTGAGCCCTTTGGGGATCATGGTATGCAATTTCTTAATCCATTAGATCTCTCGCTGTAACAATAGTTTGTTGTTGTCACATCCATTTCTAATGGGCACCCTCTCAATTATCATAAATCTCAATTGAGACATGGTGTATCTGGTTTCATTCCAATGTGTCGCCAAACTGGAAGTGGTGTTATTGGTTCGGATCTTGCTTTTGTGCTCCGTTATCCTGGTTTTGCGCTGGGTTTTCCCAACATAGGCCTTTCCACACGGACATTTAATGCAATAAATTACATTGCTCGTGTTGCGATCACTGATGTGTTTCAGTGGTATTTTACAACCTGTGGAGGGATGTGTTATCATGTTCCCTTTAATCACATTGTGACAGTGAATGCAATTGTGGCAAGGTTTAGTACCCTGGTAGTCAGCAGAATCAGTGTCTTTTTTAGTGGGCGACAGAAACGAACGTAGATTTCTGCCCCTGGTGTAAGCATGCAGAGGTACATGTTGGAATATCCCGTTGAAGTCCGGTTCGTTGGCCAATAACTCCCACCTGTTGTTGATAATCTTTTTGATGGCCTGTGAACTGGTCGTGTATTTGGACAAGAAAACCATTCTATCCTGAGCTGGTTTGCTCTGTTGAAGAAGCAGATCCCTTCTGTCTTTTTTGTGTATCCTGTCTATACTGTCTTTGAGGATAGCTTCTGGATATCCTCTATCTGTGTAACGCTGCTTGTATACTTGGATTTTAGCCATGCATGTTTCAGAATTCGAACAAATTCGTTTGATGCGAGAGAATTGGGAGTATGGCAGATTGTTAATTAAGCTTCTAGGATTAAAACTAGAAAACGCGAGGGCGTTGTTGCGATCTGTTGGCTTGGAATATATTTGAGTTTCAAGTCCAGTGCCTTCAAAAGATTTGGTGACCAGTACATCCAAGAAGTGAATACTGTTTTCCCCGATGCTGTGGGTGAATTGAATACGTGGGTTGAATGAATTCAGCATATTAATCATGTCTTCAAGAGTTTGTTTTGAATCCATCCAAATGATGAAAATATCGTCAATATAACTGCAATACATTTTGATATTGTTCCACCATGATGAATTTGACATAATGTGTTGATGTTCAAATTGTGCCATGAAGGTATTGGCATATGCTGGGGCCCCTGAGAAGCCCATTGAAGTCCCTGTCAGTTGTGCGAAGAAAATGTCTTGCCATGAAAAGTAACTGTGGTGGAGACAGAATTGTAACAGTTGCAATATAAATATCTTATTCATTCCAATGTCATCCATTTGCAGTAAAGCCCACTCAACTGATTCCAAACCAGCTTGGTGTGGTATGGACGTGTACAAGGAAGTGACGTCAATTGTACATAAGATGTAATTTTGATCTTCCTCAAATTCCAATTGCTGCAGTTTAAGTAAAAACTGTGTGGTGTCCTTTAGATACGATTTCCAGCCTTGAATAAACTTTTGTAAATTAAAATCCAGGAACTTGCCTAAAGGGTCAAATAATGAGCCGCAACCAGACACTATTGGGCGGAACGGGGGGTTCATGAGATCCTTGTGTATTTTTGGGATCATGTTCAGCTTTACAGACATAAACAATACCTTATATCAGGTGAAGAGCGGAGGCAGGGAGTTTTTCGACGTGTTTACATTTGGGTTACCATTGGTGAGCATGGTCTTCATTGTTAAAAATATAAGGGAGGATTTTGTGGTTCTACAACAGCGTTTACAGTTTGTTTAAATAGGTTTCTTGTGTGGTTTTACCAGGTTCTCAGACTCTGCGTTTTCAAAACACCTGATATAAGGTATTGTTTATGTCTGTAAGGTACTTACTATTTATCTGCACTGGCATATGAGTGATACATGTTGAGCACGAAACACGTTCTATTTTTCGTGATTCTCCTCTGCACGTGGGTGAGGTGATTGGTTTTGATTTTGTTTTTGAAATAGCTGAGTAGAGCTAACAGTCTCGTAATATGATGTTATGGTCATTTATATGAACTTTGAAATTAGAAATTGGTACTGGGCTTTCGGAGAGTTATCCGCAAACTGAAATGTACAATCTTTCATTGTTATAGATTGGCCCCTGACGCAGGGACTGGCAGGTCCCGAAATGCATTGGGCTCCAGCAAACAAGTCGTCGACAACTTGAACATTAGCAACCTCCATACAATATGTGTTATGATGCGATGTTATAAGTCATTGGAAAGATGTATATGCTTTTTGTAAAATTTTCAAATCATATCATTGAACAAATAATGATGAATTTTGTGTTTACGCATGCAATGTATATTGAAAATTAACACTTATTTCTCATAAAAGAGTGTTTAAAACTAAGGCAGGTGTCCTTCAGTGAATAGTGCGCAGCGCACCTGGGTACAAGTACTTGGCTTAACTTACTGGACTCTCACACACGATCTGACAGCGTGTGTTTCGCTGCCACACCAGCATTTTATAAAAGGATTCATTTGAAAAGCAGGATGAAATTGTGAAATCGGAGTGCACTCCCAACCCCATAACATTCTGGGTACTTTAGTACCATATACTAGAGACTGATAAGTGTACACCAGTGTCCAATCTGGGATGTGCCTAAGTACTTACCAAAGCAATTTAGGGGAGACCAGGGTCCTGGTTAGCAGGATCCCAGTCAGACTAGTCAGAAATAGCATTACATCAAGCAAAAAGTGGGGGTAACCATGAAAGCAGATCCTACTTTCCTACAAGCGTTTATATCAGCTTTTGTGTTGTGTAAAGAATAATCAATTTCTGCACTACATCAATACAGTAACCTATCTGTAGCGGGTTGCGAGACACATAAGGGAGACCAGTTGGGTTCAGGGAAGGCTTTATTGGTCTGAGTACACGCTTCTGTCGCGAGTCCAGTCTATAGTAGGGTAAGGGCGTCTCTTCCGGCTTCTCCCTGGGTTCTCGCTCCCTCGGCGAGGTCCGCACTCTCCGTGGTCGCTCCAGCACGGGTCCGTCCGGACAAAGGGGAAGCGTGGATGGGGAGGGAAAGAGAAAGGAGCTGGGTGTAAGTGCGGTGCACGTATTTACAAGCCTGATAAGGGAAGGGGGTGGTGAGGAGACACACGGTGCGTTGCACGTCTATTTAGGTGAGGGTGGTGCATAGGGCGGGAGTACCGGGATACGGGGACCCTTACGCTAGGTTCTCGGGTTCTCTCTTTTACCCACCCAGCCCGGAAAGCGGTCTCGTACCTGCGAGAGCCATGCTCCTCCTGGAATTCGGCTGGGCGATACGTGGGATCGTTGGCCTCCTGGCTCCTTTTGGTCCTGCGACTGCTCCGCCTCTGCTCCTTCCCTGGATTCCGTCTGCTCTGCTCGACTCACGACCCTCTCGACTCTTCCTACTCCTCCGGTGCTAACACACCTGTACTTCCGCCTTCCTTCCGTCTTTGAAGGTCCGACCTCCACGTCGTCATCGCTGGGGGCGTGGTTCAGCGACCAATCCTCCCACTTAAAGGAACAGCGTCCCTTTTCATCGTCCTCGCCAAAGATTCGAATGTCCGGGCCAGTCCATTCGTCCTGCTGCTGAGAAACAAGAGGGGAGGCGGAGGTGATGTCAGTCTCCCTGCCTTCAGGTGGGTGCACCCCGTGCTTCATCCGACCGCCCCCGCTACACACCACCCCCCTTGGATTCTCCCGATTGGGGAGAGGGTACCTGGAGAGGTAGTCCGCACTCCCGTTCTCAGAGCCTTTCCGATGTTTCACAGTGAAGGAGAAGGGCTGCAGGGACAGGAACCACCGAAGAACCCTCGGGTTCAGTGCGATGTTCCGGCTCATCCACTGGAGGGGGGCGTGATCCGTGTATAGGGTGAAGGGGCGGCCCTCGAGGTAATACCTCAGTTTGTCGACAGCCCATTTTATTGCTAAGCACTCCTTCTCGATAGTAGGGTAACGGAGTTCCCGGGGAAAGAGCTTTCTGCTAATATAGAGAATGGGATGGTCTATACCCTCAGGCGACAACTGTGGCAGGACGGCCCCGATACCATAGTCCGATGCATCAGTGTGGAGAGTGAAGGGACGGGTAAAGTCGGGGGAGGAGAGGACGGGACCAGTGGTTATAACCCGTTTCAGGCTGTTAAACGCCTTCCACATTTGGGGTGTGGGGCGCAAGAGGGTCTGCGTCTTTACGTTTTGTTTGAGAGTGTCTGTCAGCGGGGTGGCTACCTCTGAGAATTGGGGAATGAAGCGACGGTAGTACACTATCAACCCCAAAAACGCTCTCATTTCCCTCTTGGAGCTGGGGAAGGGGGTCTCGGCTATCGCTCTGATCTTCTCAATCTGGGGTTCAATCATCTCGTGTCCCAGTACGTAGCCTAGGTATTTCACCTTTTGGTAACCCACCCTGGACTTTTTCGAGTTAATGTGTAACCCGGCCTGTTGTAGGGCAGATAGGATGGTCTGTAGATGGATTAAGTGGGTTTCCCAATTAGGACTGAAGACCACTATGTCGTCCAAGTACGCGGACGTGAATGACTGATAATCTCGGAGCACCGTGTTCATGAGGCGCTGAAAAGTCGCTGGTGCCCCATGTAGGCCGAAGGGAAGGACCGTAAACTCGAATAAACCCTCCGGTGTAGAAAAAGCGGTCTTCCTTCGATCTTCTTCCCGTAGGGGCACCTGCCAGTAACCTTTGGTTAGGTCCAAGGTGGTGATGTATTTGGCCTCGCCTAATTTCTCAATCAGCTCGTCTATGCGTGGGATGGGATAGGCGTCGAAGGAGGAGATGTCGTTAAGGGCGCGGAAGTCCATGCAGAACCTGGTACTGCCATCAGGTTTAGGCACCATCACGATGGGCGATGACCATTCGCTCTTAGACGGACGTATGACACCAAGGCGTAGCATCTCTTGTACTTCTTTCTGTACCGCCGTCCTCTTGGCCGCGGGGATTCGGTACGGTCGCTGTTTAACGGTCTTTCCTGGGGGTGTCTCTATCCTATGTTCGGCCAGGGTTGTTTTTCCCGGTTTGTCCAAAAAGAGGGAGGAGAAGGAAACCAGGATTTTCTGGAGGTCTTCTTTCTCCTGTTCTCTCAGTTCCTCGTTGACAACCAACTGCTCCACGGTAGACGAGGAGGGGGCGTGCGTCGGTAACGTGAGGTGGGCGGCCTTCGGTGGGGGTCCTAGCCATTTCTTCAGAATGTTTATGTGGTAGGTCTGTCTTCGTCGGGAGGTGTTCTGGATATTGTAACTGGTCTTCCCAATGGTCCCCACGACTTTGTAGGGTCCCATCCACTTGGCCTGGAACTTCTTTGTGGACGAGGGTAGCAACACTAGAACCCAATCGTTCACTTCTAGTCTTCTCCATCGTTTCCCTTTATCGTAGAATGCCCTCTGTTTCTCTTGGCTTTTTTCTAGGTTGGAATATGCCAGGTCTCGCAGTTTTCCTATTTTCGACTTTAGGGCCTGGGTGTACTCCAACATCCCACGTTCTTCGTCGGCCTCTTCCTTCTCCCATGCCTCCTTGGTCATCTCCAAGAGCGACCGGGGTTGTCGTCCATATAACATCTCGAAAGACGAACACCCCAGGCTGCTCTGTTTTTGCCCCCTGATCACATACAACGCAAGAGGTAGTAACTGGTCCCACTCCTTGCCGTTCACCGAAAGCATTTTCTTCAACGTGGTTTTGAGTGTCCTGTTGTACCTCTCTACGAGGCCGTCAGTTTGGGGAGGTAGACTGATGTTCTGATCTGCTGCAGTTGTAAGACCCCACATACCTCCTTCATTAACCTCGATACAAAAGGAGTACCCTGGTCGGTCAGGATCTCCTTGGGGAACCCCACCCTGGAAAACAGCTCCAAGAACTTCTCGGAGATCAGGCGTGTGGTGGTGGCTCTCAGGGGGAACGCTTCCGGGTACCTGGTGGCATAGTCTATTATCACGAGGGCGTATTGATTCCCTCGTCGTGTCTTTGGTAGGGGCCCTATCAGGTCCATCCCCACTCTCTCGAAAGGGGTACTTATAATCGGAAGGGGTTGTAAGGGGACCGCTGGGGGCCGGAGTGGGTTCTTTTTCTGACAGATGTCGCAGGCCTGACAGTGGGTTTTTATGTCTTTATAGATCCCAGGCCAAAAGAAGTGTCTTAACACGTTCTGGGTGGTCTTTTCACTCCCTATGTGTCCCGCAGTCAGGTGTGAGTGCGAAAAGAACATGATCTGCTCCCTAAAAGTGGTCGGGACCAATAGCTGATGGGGGTCTTCTCTGGAACCCTGGCGATATAGAAGTCCGTCTTTGATAAGAAATCGTGGAAAAACAGGGTTGATACAGTCTTGGGTTCTATGTGCTTGTTCCCAAGCATTAAATAGGGAGGCGTCATTGGCCTGGGCAAATTTAAAACCGTCTAACGTCCATGGTTCAGGTGTTATGAAAGCGGGTACCGGGGAGGCTGTCTCCGGTCCTCGTGGGCACTGTGGGGTCTGTTTCTGAAGAGTGTGTAGGAACATGTTCCGGAATTCTAGGTTATCTGTCCCGAGTATGAGCTCTTCTGGTAGCCCCTCCAACACCCCTACCCGGACAACATAAGTGCTACCATCTGAATAGGTACTACTGCTACGGGGTAGGGTTTAACGTCTCCATGGACGCACCTAATGTGGACCATGGTGTCGGGGATGACCTGCTTGGGCTGTATGAGGGAATATATGACGTTACATCGCATACATTCACAACGCGGTATTTTACATTGCGTTCGTTACAACGCAAGTCGTTACAACGACTTGCGCTGGAGGGCGCTGGACTTAGGAATAGTATGATTTACTATTCCAACTCCAGTCTATGTACAGTAGGGAAGGTGTTGGAATAGTAAATCTTACTATTCCTTAGTCTAGAGCGCCATCCAGTGCAAGTCGTTGTAACGACTTGCGTTGTAATGCCCGCGATGTAAAGGCATTGCGATGCAATGCCCGCATTGTAATGGATGTCTCCCGTATGAGGACACCCTGTATTACGGACTGCCTACAACCTGAATCAAGGAGGGCTTTTACAACGGTCCCGTTCACCCGTACACTCACGTGAAAGGCGCTCCCCATCTCAGCAGTGTAAAGAATGGACCTGGGGACGTATCCCACCTCCATTGGTTCCTCGGATGGTTTTCTTCGGGGGCACAACATTGCGATGTGTCCCCAGTCCCCACACTCAAAACATTGGGGTCCCCTGAGTGGTGGTATCTCCGGTCTACTAGGTTGTGCTTTGTTTGGTTCCATAAATGCATGGCTTCTCCTGTCTTGTTTGAATGCCAGGGGCCGACTGGGTTTCTCATATTCCGGCCCGCTTTGTTTGGGTTGGGCTCGGGAAAACGTGGAGGCCATGTCAATGGCTTGTTCTGTGGTCAGGTGCGAGTGCTGGCGTAACCATTTCTGCGTGTTAAAGGGAAGCGCGTCCAGGTACTGTTCGAGATAAATCTTGTCCATTATCTCTTCTTTTGTGCACATATGCGGGATTAGCCACTTATCTGCGGCCATTTTTAGCCGAAAAAACAGAGTTTTTGGGTTCTCTCCGGTGTTGCCTCTCTCCTTACGAAAGCGTACCCGATACGCTTCAGCGTCGAGACCTAGGTGGTCCAATATGACCGCTTTAATCTCCGCATACGGGGTATTGCCGGCCGCGTTGGCCACCTGGTAGGCGGCTTGCGCCTCGCCGCTCAACAACGGGGCTAGGAAAAATGGCCATTTCTCCACGGGCCAACCGCAGGCCCGGGCGGCTCGTTCGAAATTGAGCATGAATGCGTCGGGGTCCTCCCACGGCACGTATTTCTGTAACGCTATGCTAGAGGGTCCCGGGGTCTGGTTCCGGGGTTCTTGCGGCGTTGGTAGGGGCTGGTCGCCCATCATCTTATGTAAACCCTCTATCTGGGCGGTTATGGTGTCCTTGAACGTGTCCCTGTCCGCTTGGGCCGACGATAGCTGCCTCTCCACCGCCCATCCTAGCTGCTCCTGGCCCTTTACCAGGTGCTGTATCAGGGCGTCCATCGTGGTGATACAGATGGGTGTCTCTATGCCCGCATTCTCCACCACTTGTAGCGGGTTGCGAGACACATAAGGGAGACCAGTTGGGTTCAGGGAAGGCTTTATTGGTCTGAGTACACGCTTCTGTCGCGAGTCCAGTCTATAGTAGGGTAAGGGCGTCTCTTCCGGCTTCTCCCTGGGTTCTCGCTCCCTCGGCGAGGTCCGCACACTCCGTGGTCGCTCCAGCACGGGTCCGTCCAGACAAAGGGGAAGCGTGGATGGGGAGGGAAAGAGAAAGGAGCTGGGTGTAAGTGCGGTGCACGTATTTACAAGCCTGATAAGGGAAGGGGGTGGTGAGGAGACACACGGTGCGTTGCACGTCTATTTAGGTGAGGGTGGTGCATAGGGCGGGAGTACCGGGATACGGGGACCCTTACGCTAGGTTCTCGGGTTCTCTCTTTTACCCACCCAGCCCGTAAAGCGGTCTCGTACCTGCGAGAGCCACGCTCCTCCTGGAATGTGGCTGGGCGATACGTGGGATCGTTGGCCTCCTGGCTCCTTTTGGTCCTGCGACTGCTCCGCCTCTGCTCCTTCCCTGGATTCCGTCTGCTCTGCTCGACTCACGACCCTCTCGACTCTTCCTACTCCTCCGGTGCTAACACACCCGTACTTCCGCCTTCCTTCCGTCTTTGAAGGTCCGACCTCCACGTCGTCATCGCTGGGGGCGTGGTTCAGCGACCAATCCTCCCACTTAAAGGAACGGTGTCCCTTTTCATCGTCCTCGCCAAAGATTAGAATGTCCGGGCCAGTCCATTCGTCCTGCTGCTGAGAAACAAGAGGGGAGGCAGAGGTGATGTCAGTCTCCCTGCCTTCAGGTGGGTGCACCCCGTGCTTCATCCGACCGCCCCCGCTACACTATCCTTCTCACTTTGACTTTGTTGTTCCTTGAGCTAAGTGTCTTTATCCATGGACTGTAGTTCTATAACTACTTTGTTAAAAAAGCTTTTATGTTAATTAGTCCTGGGTTGTTTGTTCCTCCGGTTGGACGGGTCGGGTTGAGTATGCACAGACGTGGTCCCTGTGCACAGTGTAACTGGAACCAAGCTATACCTGGCTGATGAGCCCTAACTAGTGTGAAACCATACCAGGGTTGCTTGTGTTCTGGTTTAGGGAGATGCTGGCCTCGCAGCTTGGGCTGGACTGTTCCCACTGGAGCAGGCAGGCTCATAACTGATTTGCATATGGCTGGGTCTAAACTGAGGTGGCATGGTGTGCAAAATAACAATGGACTGGGATGCGGCTTGAGTAATTAACAGTGACTGAGATTAATTCAAGCATTCCATCCATCACTTTTTTGTATTTAGTGTGTCACCCTAAGTGGGAGGGGTATGCCCAGACGTGGGTCCCATGCACACTGGGTCACTGGAACCAAGCTATACATAGCTCATGAGCCCTAATTAGGGCAAAAGCGGTACTAGGTTGCCTGTGTTCTTGTTCAAGAAGGAGCTGGCCTGGCAGTTCTGGCTGGACAGTTCCCATTGGAGCACGATCAAGACTAATTTGCATATGGCTGGGTCCAAACTGAGGTGGCATAGGGTGGCCTGGTGTGCAAAATAACGATGGACTGGGATGCTGCCTGGGTAATTACCAGTAGCTGAGATTAAGTCAAGCATTCCACCCATCATTTTTGTATACTTTAGTCCATGTTAATTAGGGCTAGCAAGTGGAAATTCTAACTCTGATGGCAAGATTAATAGGGATCATTAATCAAAGTATTGTCATTAGGAGGTTGAGTTTGCTAGAAGAAAGAGTAGGTTTTTCTGTTGTTTGGATCTGGTTTGTGATTAATCACAAAATCTTAATCAGGAAAGCTGTCTGCCAGTAAATGCTGTGACTGATTCCTAAAACAGTAAATTCCATTGATCAGTATATACAGTGTTTTTGATAGAGACTTCTAACCACAGATTCCTCACCTTTTGAATATTACCCACGCGTGAGACTGGATACGGAAACTTTTCAGTAGTACATCTGCGCGCCGGTAGGTGAAGCCATGCAGCTCTGCACTGACACCATTCCGGAAATGACGTCAGGGATCTATATAGGAGCCCCTTGCATGCGCTGACATGAATACCTTTCTTTTTGCACCACCATACCCAAATCCGGAGTTGCCGCTCATCTCTCTGAGACCCTTTACCTCACAAATTTTACAGTGTGCAAGGGAAATGTCACCTCTGTATGGACTGTTGCAAGGAAATGTCTGTGACAGGTCCCCCGGAGGTGTGCCATTGGTGCCTGGTGTTGAGTCACAACTCCAAGGCCTGCAGTGACTGTGCGTCGCTGAACCTGAATACCGGACTGTGAGGCGAGACTCTGCATAGCCAAGCACCACAAGACTCCACATTGTGACAGGTCCCTCGACAAAGACTGCATATCCCTGTCATTGGGACAAATTTGTGGCTTGGTGTTTTGTCTATTACCCAACAAGGCTTTGCTCTCGGCACAGTTAAAGGGTATATTTCGCCCTTTTTGCTGTTGCCGGACCAGTCCGCATTATTTAAATCACTGGTTGCAATGTGTTTTTTAAAGACCCACAAAATCTGTTTCCTCCCTCTTCTTTTGTCCTGCTACAGTGGAACCTTAACTTGATCCTCACATATTTGATATGTACCCATTTTGAGCCACTTCAGCTGCTTCTCACTCTCAAGACAATGTTCCTCATCGCCATAATATCAGCGTCTCCTGTAAGGGAGCTTCAAGCTCTGTGTCAACCTGCTGTACACTACCTTCTTCCCAGACAAACTGATTCTGCATACGCAAGCATCCTTCTTGCCAAAAGTTCATGTCAGTCAGAATATTACATTACCGGCATTCTTTGCACCGCCTCACCCCTCAAAGGTGAAGGAGAGACACCATCACTTGGACCTCAAACCAGAGAACACCGAGTGGATGATCAGCTCTTTGAAGGGCTCATCAGAGCAAAAAAAAAAGGCAAGCCATGCATAGGACAGCCTCCCCATGGATCGCACTCTGTATTAATATCTGCTACGCACTGGGAAAGAAGCAGGCTCTGGAAGGGCTGAGTGCTCATCAGAGCCAAAGCTGCTACCAATGTGTTGGTATGCGGAGGACGTTTTCTGGACATCTGCCAGGCAGTTACATGAGAGCCCCTACATACGTTCACAAAGCACTACAGTGTGAACAGTCGGGTTCGACGAGAGGGGCACTTTGCCTGCTTGGTCCTACAGGATGTTTTGGTTTGAGTCCGTTCACAGACCAACCTCCAAATAGGTACTGCTTTGGAATCTTTTCAAAAGGTGAGGAATCTGCAGTTGAAAGTCTCTATCAGAAGAACAAATTACTGATCTTTGGTAAAGCTCTTTCTGCAAGAGACTCTATCGAACTGTAGATTCCTCACAGACCCTTTTATTCTCCCAATTCTGTGAAATTGACCCTATCAACTAATAAGATTCCATGTTTAGGAATTTGCACACTGGTCAAGCCAATTTGCTACTTGAGCTCTACTTCCGAGAGCGCAGACAGCATCGAAAACAACTGACGTTAGTGTTCTGTAGTGGTGCCTATATAGGCTCCGCATGTCATTTCCACAACGGAATGACATCAGTGCCGAGCCGTACAGCGCTACATACTGGCACGGAGAAGTACTGCTGAAAAATTACCAGATCCAGTCTGATCCCTGGAGAATATTTTCAAAAAGTGAGGAATCTGCAGTTAAATAGAGTCTCTACTAGAAAGAGCGTTACCGAAGGTAAGTAACTTGTTCGCAGTCACTAAGGCCCAGATCTACTAAGGTTTTATGTAGGAGTTGCTTCACTTTGATGGCAAAGCTCATACTCAAAATCCTTTCTGGCATTTACTAAGCCACGCAAAGCTGCTTTGCGTAGTTTAGTAAATACAAAGTAAGGCAAGGCATTGATTAGCACTGTCTTGTTTTACTTTGCATCAGGGAGGTGTTCCCATGCATCCGCCCATGGTTTTGGACATAATTTCAGATTTACTAAGGTGAGTAAACCTGGAACTGCCAAAAGCTACACCTCCCTGGAGCAGGTGTAAAGAGGAGAAATACCTTCATTTCTTCTCATCATTCCTCTTTCTATGAGTAATGCATCTTGCAGCACGCATATAAAGATGCATTCTGCAGCATGCATAGATGCCCAAGGACACTTCAGTGTTGCTGCAGTCAAGTTGCTTTGAGTTAACCGCTGTAAAGAGGCTGGATTGACTTTCCTAAAGCAAGGGTGTCACTCCCAGCACCTCAATTAATTGCTTCAAATATCAGTGTTCTCTGCTGGGAGCTGGGTAGTGCTGCATCTCTCCCAGACGCAAGCCCCTGCTGTCAGTTGCATTTAAAGATAACATGCTACAGGCCACTTGCCCAGTGCATGGATGCAACTTGTTGAGCATGGAGCATGTATCATCCTAGCGCAAGCCACTGCTCCTTGTTGGCTTCAGGAATAACATGCGAGAGACTATTGCGTGTAACTACCTCAGTGTGTTGAGCGCGAAGGGCACTTACTTACTGTGTGATAACATAGTGCTGCCCCAGCGCCTGAGCCCCAATGCCCTGACAGCATGCTTATACTTCAGTCAGAAATGGGAGTTCACTGTTTGTGTTGGCACAGCATTCAATGTGTGGACGGCCACAAGTTTGTTGTTTTTCAATAGCCAGTGTGAGTGTGCCCTGCCCTCAATGCGATACGCTATGGGACACTACAATGAGTAGCCACACGAGATGTGTTACACTGAAAGGAAAACATAGAGCTGCTGTCTAGTACTGGGAGATCCAACAGCAGCCTCATGCTTAGAAGAATACTCTGCCACCAAGAGTTTGGAAGCTATAATTACAAACCTGAGTTTCAAAAGGACAGGCTTCCACTCCAGTTTGGCAGTGGTTCCCTCTCATATCAGGAGCCTCAGACACTTCACCTGTACGTCTATTTAATACAACCAAAGAAGAGTGAACTCACCATTGAAAAACGTTTAATCCTTATGCATTATATCACTATTTAACCACAGTGTATTGTATAGCCAGCGTCTTTCTTTGCACAACCAGTCCCACAAATCACAGTTTGGAAAGGTGTTGCCACTTTGCACCAATAAATTCAAAGGGCTGAAACACACGATCAGGGCTGTGTGAGTCCCAAAGCAAGGGGGCCCCCAGTACAATAAACAAAAACTTTGCAGGACAATATTCAAAGTCATAAACCATGAAAGTGTATTCAAAATTAAGAATCTTTGCAGAAGGCAAAAGGTAGTTAGTCAGTTTCAAATCAGCATCAATAATATATAAAAATAAAGCCAATAGTGAGGGGTCATAACAAAAGAGAATTAGCCATAATCAAAATAAAGTTCAATAATGAACAAGCATAAATCTACTCAGTAAGTGAGTCAAGACAAAAATAATAAATCGTCAAACAGTCTAATGTGGAGACCGGCAGTTCAAAAGCAAAGGTCTAATTATAAAGTCAGATAATAGGCTAAGATAGGGACTGCTCGATATGAAAGCAAAGAAAGTTCTAAATCAATAAACAGACTGGCATGGAGTCTATCTTCATGAAAGCAAACAAAAAGGTCTGCCATAAATCCCAGAAATGGCACATTTTATAGTTTCAGAGAAGTAGGAAAAATGCTCCCCACAAAGCGTGGTGTGGTATGATAGGGCTTAACTAATAAAGTTACATGACTTAAACCAATCAACATTGCAGAAATTGTGGGGCATGTTTATCAAGGTTTTGCATCTCCCTTGCACCACGCAAGAGAAAAACAAAACCTAAATGAGAATGATCAAGCCAGGAAAGGCCATCTTGCATGGGCAAGTGGCTTGATAAATCTAGAGTAACGCAAGCAGTGCAAATTGCTACCTTGCGTTACTCTGCAGCAGAGAGGCGTGCCATGGGTGGACCGCGGGTGTTTCCATGCATCCACCCATGGATTCTGGCACATTTCCAGATTTACCAACATTGGTAGACCTGGGAATGCCCCATAATTGTATGCCTTCCTACAAGAGGTGCAACAAGGAGAAATATCTGCATGACACTCAGTGGGATATTCACAAGAACGTGCGCTAAACATCTCCAAAAAATGTTAACGCAACTTTACACATCGCAGTCTATTGCGGGAAAATAACCCTGTGTGAACGTGGAATTCACAACACGGCGGTACCATGCGATACTCTGCCGAAAACGCAGCCAATGTCCGCGATACAACCACCTCGACGGAGATAAAAACACAAACCCCAACACCAAAAAACGTGCAATGAGCCCATTCGCGATGAGGGAAGCAGCGATAAGCAGCGCCAGGCCCGCGACACACACACGGCAGGCGGGAATATGCACAACAAAAGCAGGAAAAAGGAAGACAAACCAAACAGAAAACAACAGCGAAGCACAATGGAGGCAGCCGGAGCTAGTACACAACCCCACAAGCCCCATTGGCAACAAAACATTGTACATGGCAGTCCATCGTGGACAAGGTGAATGCAGCCGGAGAGCGGAGGAGGACAATGGAAGAAAACCAGAACAGCTGGAATGATGCGAAACGCACAAACAATCAGAAACACACCAACAACCACAAGGCAGCACCACACCAGGAGCTGGATGACATGGAGGAAATGGTGTCCACCACATCAGTATGGAGATGGTGGCAGGAGTCGGGGACCGGAAACTGCTCAAAATCAACAGACACAACAGCAACAGGGAGAGGAACGACCAGGGACTGGGGGGACGGGGGGAGATGGGCACAATGGCACACATGCACAATTAAGCACAGCACAATTGCAGACAAACCATGCCCAAGAGTAACAACACCAACCAAGAGCACAAGTCACACAACTCGGCAATATCACACCACTGAACAAGCACAGAAGTGAAAACCACACTGCCTGAAAGGGAGATGGGTGAGCCAAGTCAGAGCTGAAGGGACATCTCACACACAATGCAGCACACACACATAGGAAGCAGAGCACCCCAACATCGAACACAATGTGGCACAAACAGCAACATTTGCACAACCGAACACAGGACACAAGTGCACCCGCTTGTGGCCGGTAAATGGCCATACACATCTGGCAAAGCACGATACAGGGACATGAGAATGCACAAGTACAATCCCACAGCCCTGATGGGGTAGCAATGCATGTATGGCAGGGACCCAGATAGGCCGTGACACACACATTGGCATACAAATGAACACTCATCACAGTTGGAGACAAATGAAGGTGCGGAAACTTCAACAACAATTGCGTGTCAGTACGGCCAAGAGAAGTGCCACGACATGCAGACCAATGCAGCAGCATGTCTGAATGAGGAACGTTGGAAAGCTCCCATGTCCACCCCGGGGGAGTCCATCACTCACACAAGTCAGTGCCAACCCGCATTGGTTGTCCGCGCATGGATCCGGAGTCCAGGCCAATGCAGCCATGTCCACTGTCGTCTTGGGACATGTGATCAGATCCCCAACATGCAACCTGGCATCGGGGCACATGCAATGGGTCACATTCAGTTGTGGCTGCAGGTACGTTGTCACTCGTCCATGAACGCGAGTGCAGCAGCGTAGGCCAACATTTCCAATGAGAGCTCGTTGTCCACCGCATCTAACATGTCGCGACGTAACCCATCAGCTGTCCCGGACAGATGTGCTGACTCCAACCCCTGGCCCCAATTGGCACTAAAGCCCAATAGGGGAGCGGCTCAATGTGGTCACTGCACACGACGACTCGTGCAATCTCCCAGGTCCAGTTGCCAGCATGCATGCCAATCATCCAGGCATGCCATAAAAGGGCATCACGGTGACACTCCTGGTCGTGGGCCAACAGGGGGCGCACACACACGTCGAAATCCAGGTCAGCTACCGTTACGTTGGAGAGGCAGACATCCATGGTCCACTCGAATATGCACGAGCGACAATGCAACACAGGCTGAACGCAGGTGACGTTGGCAAGGCGGAAGCTTAGCCGGTAACTGATCCGCAGCACTGCCAATGGCAGTGCCCCCAGTACATGCAGCAGACGTGCACGGTACAGGTCCACGTGACTGGAGTTGTGCATGTGTCCGGGATGGTCCGCCATTGCGTCAGTGGCTCTGCTTGAAGCGGCACTGTGCTGACCCGCGCCAGTCCTGTGGATGAAATGGCACAGCTCGGAGCAATGAGCAGTGTCTGTGTGCAACGGGTGCAGGCCTGGGGTGGGCTTGGAGCTTGCACCGGCACGTGGTGGGCCCTCTTTGACACACGCTGGTGTCGGCAGGTGAGCGGAGCCTCCTTGGTGCGCTGGGGCAGGCATGACGGGTCTGGGGACCAGCGGCCCGGGGTGCAGCAGGCGCACAGGGATGCAGGCCTCGCCGAGCTCGGCGCTGGCCTCGTGGCAGGCTGAGAGGCGCCGCCCTGGCAGACACGTTGGCCATTCCGAAAGAGAACCACGCCCAGTGCGACGGGGTTTTTATTCACACCCCTACGCAGGCCTGGCGTACGCAGGGCCAACCCACTCCGCCCGCGCATACAGGGGGGGACGTAACGTGCGACATTTCTGCGTTCTGCCCCACAGCCTGTGGGCACATGGTAGCGTCCACTGGCCACTACACTCCATGCACCAGCAGTTAATGTCGACATGGCCATTTCTGTGGTTTGCACATTGGAGTCTGTCCAGCACCTCCACGCCACACCTGGCATTGGGTAGGTTCTCATTCATTAGTCACTTGCTGCTCTCGCACATGCCTGCTCCAAGCCTCTCCTCACATTCTGCTATTGTGTGGCTGTGGTGCCATGCCGTGGCTGGGTTGTGTGCATGGCAAGCCCAGGTTCCCAATGGAGTCATGATGTCGTGTCTGGTCGGTTTGCATGTTGTGTGGCATGTTGCATGTAGTTCTGCTGCGTGCCCATTGCCAGTGTCGTGAGTTGCATGACTGTGGGGTGGAGGTGTGTGGTGTGTTCATTTGGTACTTACCAACGAGCACTGCATTTCCATAGGTGCCATCCTGGGAGCACTGGTTGATGATGGACTGTCGGGCGATGTAGGAATCATGCACTCTGCCTGGGGAGTTGGCCACGACATTGTTGAGGAGTCCCGGGTGGTCCACTATTGCCTGCACATTCATGGGATGCGTGTGCTTTCTGTTGCGGTAGTTGTGTGCAGTGTCGGCAGGGGGCACGAGGGGTACATGTGTGCAGTCGATTGCCCCCAACACGTGAGGGAATCCAGCTATGGCGTAGGAGCCTTGCTTGGTCTCCAGCTGCTCCTGCGCAGTGTTGGGGAAGTGGAGGTGCTGGGGTACCAGGTTGATGATGGCATCCAGGACAGGTGTGATGAACTTGGATGGGGCTGGCTGTGAGACTCCTCCGACTCTGGCAGTTGTGGGTTGGAAGGTACCAGAGGCCAACATGTGCAGCACAGCCGGCAGCTTTGTCTGCGGAGGGATGTTGGTTGTCCGCTGTGTTGGTACCGTCAGCAGGTGGGCGATGTGGGTCAGGATGCGGGGGATGGTTGTCCTTTTGGGCCTGTAGTGGGCAATGTCCTCCTCTGGCGTTCGGTCTGGGCGGCTGGTGCTAAGGTGGGTCCGCTGTCTTTGTGTACGCTGCCTCTGTGGTGGTCCGGGGGGGGGGGCGGGACGGGTCCTGGGGGTGGTGGCGGTGGGTGTTGTGGCCCTCATGGGTCTCGGAGCTGCATGATGATTGTCTCCATGGCATCTGTGGGTCTTCTGATGTGGCTCTTGGCTGGGCTCCCTTTCATGCTGCAGGTAGTCGTCCTGCTTAACACCAGCAAAAGGCAGGTGTTAATTCCCTGCTGCTACCGCAGCTTATCGCCTGTTTTTGGTTCGGATCGCAGATCTGGCAGTTCGTTGTGAAAGTGGTGTAGTGGTGTTTTCGTGAGTTTTTGCACGGGAACGCCTACTCTGCATCTCATTAGGGTTAGTTGGTGGTGTCACCCGTGGAGATAAATTTTGCGGCAGTTATCGCGGGAATACTGGCAATGTCTGCAGTTTGCACCCGCTTGTGAATGGGGCGTTAAATCTATCTCCACTTTTGATGCGTTAAGGTGGCGATAACTCAGAGATAAGTCGTTGTGAATATGGCCCTTAGAAAGAGGAAAAAACCTCTGAGGATTGTTTTTGTACAGGACGATATCCCTTCCTGCTCAAAAACAATCCTGCCTGCAACGCAGAAACCCTTGCAACATGATGCAAGAGTTCCTGCGGAGGCAGCCAAAAGTGCACCAGCGCTAGGAAAGGACATGAGTGAGCAGTATAATGGTAAGTATGGTGCATTCCTGCCCTTTCACGCAGCGCCGCAAGGCGGCTTCCTGCGTTGCATGAATTTTTCATAAACATGGCCCTGTGTTACCTAAAACAGGCTACTCTAGTGACCAACCAAATTAATAATAAATAATGATACCCGGCCTTTACCCTACAGACAAGGGAAATTACACCGCACTATCGAAGAATAATTTAAAATTAAAAGAAATACAGTTATGGGCAGCAACAGCCTTGATTATTAAAACATTACCAGCACATCTCCAACATGGCTTCCTCTGAAGTACACAGTTTTGTAACATTACATCTAGTTTTGTTACAGTACATGCTGCAGCACCATGAAATAAAATTCATTTTGACTATTTTATGAAAAGGAAAAATATAGAAAAGAAACAAAACATTCACACAGGAAACGTATTCATGCAACTTTTACGAGCCACACTTCTTTTCAGTTTTCAGTGCAAACAGACAAAGGCCCAGTAAATGAGTTTAGTGGCCTACTTATGCAAACTTAAACACATGTAACTAAACATTATACTTAATTACTATATCACCTCTAACAAACCACCTTGATGATTTTTTAAATCATCACAAGCTATGCTAATCTACTCTTACAATAAATCATCCTTCAAGTTTGATTTCCTTAACTTCTCCAAAGCTGTTAGTTCATCATTGTGGAAAACCCCATCCCCGACCCCCGCACTTACCTGGTGGGAATGCAAGTAATCCTTACTTATCGCTCTCAAAGCGCTGACGGAACCTGCAAACACAAAAGAAGGACATCGGTTTAGCAGAGGGGCTGGATTAGACGTCAGCACCAAGGACACTAAGAAAGGACTTTCCCTTCCAGGGTCCTAGGGGGGAGTGATCCTGGCAAAAAGGAGGACAGGCCGGGAGAGTGGTGTGCAGTAAGATGCCAGACAGACATCGGGAAGGAGCAAGATGCTGAGGGAAACCAACATCAGAAGAACGTCGCGAGGCAGCAGAAGGTCATGACCAGAGGAGGAGGCCACCCAGCAGGAGAGCAGGGAGCAGGTGTCCCGGCAGACAACGACCCCGACGATCCCCCAGAGATGTGTAAAGGAGAATTGGTGGACGCCGCCAGAGGAGGCTTGTTGGCTGGCCACAACTCAAGAGAGTTGTAGCAGTGCAGTGAGTGAATGTTGAGGGGAGGGGAGGCCATGTGTTGGTTAAGGGATTTTGTGTTGACTGGTTTAGAGTTTAACTTACACAGGGTTTTCTTCATTTTACTGTGCAAGGCCTTCTCTTGGGGTTGAGGGTATCTCAACTCTTTAGAAAGGGGGAATCACCTAAAAGATTTCACTAATAGTGACCCTTACCTCTGTAATTCATTGATGTAAGTGGCTTCGAGTTATTCTTGAAAAGGTGGTTGTCTCTATCAGTTTCCAGAACGTATGCACTTCTCTAAGGCACGGGTGTAGGGGAGGCAATGTTCCTCCCACTTGGGACCCAAATCACTTTGCTCACAAGTGTTATGGTGAAGGGAATGACCAACACCTAGTGAGAACATTTACTTACCGCATATGTTTCTGTTTTCCTGAGGACACTGGCGGCAACCATCCTGAGGGGAGAGAAGAGAAGAATGACAACTTGGCTACCGCTGGATCTAGAAGATGTTCCTCAGTCCATCCTGGTATATGTGCATGATACATGTCCAATAAAACACCACAATTAGTAAATAAAATCTGCCTACGAAGCCATATAGCCGCCCATCCATCCTACAATCATACACTCTGGATTTGATGTAATTAAGTTCAGCATCTTTTCTCTTCCTTTTTCTGGTCCTCTTCCTGTTTCCACAAACACAATTTATTCTTCTCTTTAAATAGAAAGCTTAGCAGAAGACATAGATTAAAATAAGAATTATTGTAATAGTAGGGGTTAGTATCCTTTTTAACAAGTCACAGCCCACATCACCAAACCACTCACCAGTTCCTTTTCCAATTGAACTGAACCATGCACCAGTCTCTACTAAGATTTTAGTTTCAGGTGAAATATTAGTTATTTTATAAATATATCAATTTAATTAATTAGCATGAAATTATCAGGCACAGATGTACAACACTGTTGGACCTGTATTACACAGCACACACCACCATCTTTTGTAAGCAAAATATCCAAAGCTAATCTGTTTTGGATAACCATTGCACAAATAGCTATCATTTCTTCATTAGTTTTAGTTAATGCACCTGCAGTGTTAATAGCCAAACAATGCAATAAAGTAGACAGCTTTCTAATCTTTGTATCATTCAAAACCACACCAGTAGGAATCAATATACCATTTATATCCATAAGCACTTGGCCAAATCCATGTTTCACTCTTTTAAGACTTGTTTCACTCATCTCATTTACATGATACACTCTTTGAAATATTAATGCTAGATACAGGAACCTACCCAACTACTTACAATGTTAAAATAAGCTGTTTTACCTCAGACATGATAAATGCCCCTAAATAGAGGGTCATTACCCAACATATAAAGGCCTGATTCACAAAGGTAAAATTACACTTTTGTGTACATTTACTCTTTTTCGGTATTCACAAACTATGATTTAATAGTAACTTTACGAATGCAGAGACTCCGCAATCGTTGCAGAGAACTCTTCACATAAAACAACAGGCCTGTATATGTGCAGCGTTCTCTGCCTTCGAATGCAGAGTCTTCAGAGTCGTAAAGATGTTATTAGGTCAGAGTTTGTGAATAGCGAAAAAAAGTAAATTTACACAAATGTGTAAGTTAACTTTGTGAATTAGGCCCATAACCTCTGCCAACTATATATTTATAACTGCACTCAGTGGTCCCAATCACCTCTGAAGTATATCATTCATCATGTTTCTAAAAAGTCAGGCATATAACTCCTTTGTTCTCCGGATGAATTTTAAGTCTAGGATGCATTGTTGAATTTCTAGATCTCACCTCTTCTTCTTGTATTTGAATCTCCTACAGCATTTCTATTACTTTTCAATCTTCTTTAAATTAAATTCTCTTATAAAATTACACTCTATATCAGTCAACCTACCCTACCCACACACCTCTTGTAAGTCTTGTTAATCTTTGATTAATTAGCATAATCAATGTATTATTTATTTTTTGTTAGCAAAAGCCAAATTCTTAATTACAGGTAACTCAGCCAAAGACAATTGTTGCACGCTTCATACTCCTCCAACGGATCCTGTCCTAATAGAACTGAAAAATAGTTGCTGCAAGATATACCATAGCTTAACAGAAGTTGAAAATAAGTTACTCCCCCTGACACAGAACAAGGCAGGTAAGCACAGATATAACAATTTGTAACATTCATAATCCCCTGATACTCGGTAAGCAAATGAACATAAGTATTTTCCCTCAACTTCCCAACAAAAACATCTCTATGATCTACTATCTCTTGTAACATTACGATGATATAAATTGTTTTTCTTTTTATCTTCAGAAGTAGATCCAACAGGAGTGTACACATTCACTAAAATGCATGCCAACTAATACTAATAAAATAGAAATCACTCCCCCCTATTGCTGCAACTTCAGTCCTCCCTGAGGGACAGCCTGATCAGAGGACAGATGCTCAAGCCCAGGAGTAATCAATACCATACTCTCTGTGCCCAATCCCGCCGTACTAGGATGACTTGGGCCGGCCCAGTCCTGATCTTCTTCAGAATTCTGGGAAGAAGAGGTATTGTCTGGAAGGCATACACAAGTCCCGAGTTCCACTCTAGGCGGAATGCATGTCCCAGTGAGAGATGCCTTGGAAACTCCAATATGCAGAATTGCTGACATTGCACGTTCTTGGTGGTGGCGAATGGATTCAGCCATGATTCTTTGCAGTCATGGAAGAGACCTTGTGCCACCTCTAGATGTAACTACCACTCGTGATGCACTAGGCATCAAATGCTGAGCTTGTCCACCCTGGCATTCAAAGATCCTGCCAGATGGTTCACCACCAGGAAAGTTCCTTGATGGTCCACCCATTTCCAGAGGCATAGTGCCTCCTGGCACAGGACACAGGTCTCTACTCTGCCCTCTTCATTATAATAGCACATGGTGGTGGAGCTGTACCAGCCTCACATTAATTGACAGAAGGAAGGCTTTCAACACCAAGCAGATGGCCTGGAGCTCCAGGAGGTTGATATGGAACAGGGCCTCCTCCGAAGACCAGAGTCCCCTGATCTCCACCTCTCCCAGGTGGCTGCACCAACCCAGAAGTGACGCATTGGTCACCACTGTCATTTCTGGGTGGTGTTGGGGAGAGGAGTCTGCTGATGACCCTATCGCGGTCCAGGTACCACCCATGCCGATCTTTCATAATCCCCTTGATGTTACGCCCACTTAGACTTCAGATCCCACTGCAGAGCCCTCATATGCCACCTGGTGTGCTTGATTAAAAGGATGCAGAAGGCCATACTCCCAGCAGCCTTAGAGTCAGCCTCACTGAAATCCAGTACAGAATTTGAAAAATTGGGATCATAGCCTGAGTCTCCTGGGCTCTCCTTTACGGGGGAAAGACATGAAACCGAACGGTGTCCAGAACATTTTCGATGAAGCGGAGCATCTGAGAAGGAGTCCGGTGTGACTTCGGCACATTGATAGTGAACTCCAAAGATGAATGGAGGTTCATCACAGTATGGCGATCATTGCCTGGGGCAAGCTGGCCTTCAACAGCCAGTTGTCAGAGGTACTGGAATTCCCGAACTCCGAAGGTGTGCTGCTACCATCGTCACCATCGCTGGTAAGACCAAAAGGAAGCACAGCAAACTGAAAATGCTCCTGTTCCACCACGAACCGCAGGTAGAGCCAATGGGCCTGCAGGGCAGTTTTATAAAAATAGATGTCCTGCAGATCCAACACCATCTTCCAGTCTCCAGGGTCGTAAACAGAAAAGACCTGGGCCAGTGTGAGCATCTTGAATTTTTCCTTCCAGAGGAAGGCGTTGAGAGGACGTGGGCCTAAATAAGGACAAAGGCCTCCTCCTTCTTTGGCACCAGAACAATCATGACCTACTTCTGGCACAGGCACCCTCTCGATACCCCTTACGGTCAAAAGGGTTTCTACTTCCTGTCGTAAGATGGACAGAAGTAACAATCATGACCTACTTCTGGCACAGGCACCCTCTTGATACACCTTACAGCCAAAAGGGTTTGTATTTCCTTTCCTAAGACGGGCAGAAGGCCCTCGGTCAGTCATTCCGGAGATCGTGGAAAGTGCAGCAGAGTGGCAATAAAGGGCAGGGAGTACCTCTTTCGGACTATCTGCAGGACCCACCTGTCCAATATGATGGTGTGCCAACCCGGCAAGAATCGCTGGATCTTGACTCCAACCGGGTGGCTGTTCTCACTAAGGACATGGGAAAGGGGCTTGGCAGGTGGGGCTGCAGAGGGACAAGGGACTGAGTGGCTCCCTGACCTTGACTGCAGGGGTGCTTGGGCACCACAGCTCGGCCGCAAAACTACTGGGCACCTTGCTGAGGCTGAATTGATTGCTGGTATGGGGCTACTTCTGCCAAAACTGCAAAATGAAAGGTAGGGTTGATGCAGCTGGTAAGACGAGGCAGCTAAGCCCAGGGAGTGCGCTGTGGCTCTGCTCTCTTTGAACCGCTCCAGAGTGGGATCTGCCTTACCCCCAAACAGGTGAGTCCTGCCAAAGGGCATGTCCATGAGGGACTATTGGACATCGCCTGAAAAACACAAAACCGGTGACCGCAGCCAGGCATGGCAGCGAATAGTGACGCTAGTGCCAATGACTCGCCCAATGGAATCTCGGGTATCCAAGCCACAACGAATTGTGAACTTGTCTTTGTCACGACCATCCTGTATGCCTTGGGTCAGAACAGGTTAGAGATCTTCCAGGACACCTGGGAGGCCACTCAATCCCGAAGAGCGTGGGAATAGCAAGTAGGCACCTGGCATTAACGGACCTGAGGGCCAAACCAGTGGAAGAAAATACTCTCTTCCGAAAGGTCGTCACTCGTTTGGACTCCCTATCAGGGGAAGTAGTTGAAAAGGTATTTAGGTTCATCTGACTGGTAGGTGCCTGTACCACCAAGATTTCAGGGGGGGAGTGCTGAGACAAAATGCAGGGTCGCCTGAGGCGGGGCAGTGACGTCTCACAATTTGGCGACTGACTGAGCAGCCGGAGCAAGGGTTGGCCGAGGCCCCTAATACGGTATCTGTAAGTGTCCCATTGAAGAGTAGGAGGTACTCAGTAGTTGTTTGCCCCAGCTGGAGCACTTCCATCGAGACATTTGTTTTGACCTCTAAGGTGGGAATCTGGAGGTCAAGAACTGCAGCTGCCCTATGCATGACCATTGCTAAAGATGCACTCTTGTCATTGGCCTGGGAAAAAAAGGAGTCCAGATTCAGTGGATGTGTCAAGGCAACTGGCCTCTTGAAGGTCATCATACCAATTTTCTTCATGGTATGGCTGCCCTATCACATCACCCGTATCATAATTGGTGACCGAATCAGTACCAAATAAGGAATGAACCGTATAAGGAATGCACCATGTGTGTTCTTCCTTGTAGAGGTGGTTGATGCAAATCGAGTGCTGCCTCGGTCGTAGTCATAGCTGAGCAGACTCGAAGTTGAAGAGCACAATGGGCACCTCGTCTTTCGGCATCAATGGAGTCAGCATTGGCGTCAAGGCTACGGGAACCGGCGTGGAGAGTGGTGCCAGAGTCAGTGCAGGAGCCGGAGAATTCAACTAACGTCAAAGGCAAACCAGCCGGCGGTATTCCAGATGGAGGGCCTCTGCCTCCTTGGGGCTCCCAGGTATGCCAGAGGGAATCGGTAAAGATCTAAAGAGTCAGAGCATGGCCTCGGAGAGCTCTTCGATCTGCCTCAGTGTCGCAGATGGCCCTGGAAACTCGGATTGTGCCAGGACAAGTTGGTGGATGGGCTCCAATGTCAACCGACTTCGGGAGCAAGATCAAGGGGCATGGTGAGGCCCTCGTGTCTTCTCAGGAGTATGTAAAGGCAGGAAGAGGCCAAGTCTCACTTGGATTTGGTATGTTTCTGTTTCGTCTTACCCAAAGACTTGGAACTCAACAATGACTGGCATCTGGAACTACTCTTGTGACTTCTGGACCAGGACCGACCTTTCGACGTGGACCGGTCTCGCTGCAGTCTTCCAGTGCTTGGGGATATAGAGTTTTGCTTTGCAGTCTTGTATGGCCTTTGGGTCCATCAATGTGCAGTCACTGCAGGCCTTAGAGTCCTAGCGCAACCCCAGGCACCACAGGGAAAACTGATGAGGATCTGTGATAGTCTTTACAAAGAATAAAACCTGTCATTTTGGGAGGTGACATTTCCCTTGCACACAGAAAAACTTTTGAGGTAAATTGTCTCAAAGAGACGAGAGGTAGCTCCGGATCAATGACTGGTGGAGCTGAAAGTAATGAATTGACATCAGCATGCGGGAATGGGCTCTGCACGTCATTTGAGGAGCGGAATGGGGTCAGTGATGTCCACCTTTATGGATCGAGATTGAACGGCGACAGCTGACACTTCTGATCCTCCTCTGGAAGTGGTTGATGTGGCACATGCCAGATTGACCCTCGCCAGGCCAAGTTATTTGATGTTATGTTGTTTGTTTTGTTTCTCACTCTGCAAGGCTTTGCTTTGGGCACAATTAAAGGGTACCTTTCAGCTCTATTGACCTTTTTATGGTTGCCAGATTAGCCCTTGTTGTTTAAAACATCTGTTGTGATGCGTTTTTTGAAAGGTTTACAACAACTGTTTCCTCCTTCTTCCTTCCTCGTGCCACAGTGGGACCTTAACTTGGTCCTCACATATTTGATGTGCATTCCCTTTGAGCCGCTTTACAGCTGCCCCCTGTGACTTTTCACCCTTAACACAGTGTTCCTCATTGCCATAACGTTGGCGCAGCGGGTATGTGAGCTTCAAGCTCTCTGTGTCAAACCACCATTCACCACCTTCTTCCCAGATAAACTGCTTCTGCGAATGCGAGGATCCTTCCGAAATTTGTGATGCCATTCCACACCTGTCAAACCATTATCCTGCCAGTGTTCTATGCTCCGCCTCATCCCTCTACGGAGGAGGGGAGACTCTATTGTTTGCACTCCAAAAGAGCACTAACCTTTTACATTGATTGTACCAGATAAACCGGGCGGAGGATCAGCTCTTTGTGGGGTTCACTGGAGCTACAAAAGGCAATACCATGCAGAAAGGGCATGTCTCACTAGGTCATGCTCTGCATTAAGTTCTACTACGCACTGGCCGAGAAGCTGCCTCTGGAAGGACTGCGAGCGCCTCAAACCTGCTACCACTGCATTGGCATGCAGAGTTCCTGTCCTGGACATCTGCTTGACAGCTTCATCTGCGTCATTCCATACGTTCATGAAGCACTACTGTCCAAATAACCAGGCTCACCGTGAGGACCTTTTTGCCTGCTAGGTCCTACAGGACTTTCTGGTTTGAGTTCATTTCCAGGCCCGTCTACAAAAAGGTACAGCTTTTGTATCCATTAAAAAGCTGTGGCTAGAAGTTTCTATGAGAAGAACAAGTTACTTACATTCAGTAATTCTCTTCTGGTGGAGAATCTATCTAACTGCAAAGTCCTCACTGACTCTCCCATCCTCTCTGTTCTGTGGTTGGACTCTATCCATTAATAAGATCCCTAGGAATATACACACTGGTCACAACCAATTTGGACAGCTTTAAAAACAATTGACATCAGCTTGCAGTAGTGTCGCCCATATAGTCTCTCCACATCATTTCCAGAATGGATCAACGTCGTTGGAGAGCCTCTTGCGCCACCTACTGGTGCGCAGAGGTACTGCTGAAAACGTTTCCAGAAAAAGTCTGCTCCTGGGGAATAATCAAAAGGTGAGGAAATAGCGTTATCGAAGGTAAGTAGCATGTTCTTTTAGAGCCAAGCATGGAATTTGCTTGCAAGTAGCTATCTTCTTTCTATACAAACTTTCATAAACAAAAACTAAACCTCTAAAGAAGATGCAAAATTGTCAGTGCAAATTAACTTTTAAAAAATGTTAAAGATTCTGATGTGAGTTTTTCAGTTCTCTAAATGCATTGATGTAAGCAGATACTGGTATATAATTCAACAGTTCAACTCATAACGTTCACTGCAGACACAAAACTATCTTCAGCAGGCTACCTAAGGTCCAAAATGAAATATCTTCAAATCAGGTATTTACTATGAAAAATGCGGGCATGAACAAAAAGACTCTATCTAAGTGTCTAATCTAAGAGAGTTATGCAGGCACACTGTGAAAATCTAAACTATTCTCCTCAAAGATTTAAAAAAACTGTTCCATTATTCCATCAGGAAATTATTCAATGTTGATCATCTTTATTCTCATCATTCCCATTCATGGAGTTCCTCCATTTGTCTCTCAGAGCAATGTCTCTTTCTTCTGGTTCAATCCGACAAATACGCCCATTCAGGAGCTGCATACTTCTTGTTTGGCATTCTTACTCTTGTTGATCTCCTGACCTCAGGCTTCTCAGAATCTCTGTCCATCAGTACTGTTACAGTCTCAGCTGATTTTTCTCCATTTTACTTTAAATTGTCAGCTCTTTACAACACTCTTTTTCCTTCTCACACCTTCAGACTAATCAGCTTGTATCAAGTTTCCATCTTCAGTCAGACTTGTTACACTTGCCTCATTTTCATCTTCACTTGTTTCATGATTTGCACAACTTGCACCTGGAACACCTTGAGTTGCTCTTAGGGTTTTCCGAGATTGAGTTTTTAAAGTTTGATTTTCTTGTTATTTTTTTATAGTAGTTCTTCCTCTTGAATTCTTTGTTCTTGAATTCTTTGTTCTCCCCCTTCTAGATCCATGTTGTGAACTCGAGTTTGACTTCGTAAATTAGTGGTTTGAGTCACCAGTTCTTCATCTGCTGTCTTCACTCTCTTTGTCTGAGATCCATGGATCTAGTGTGGCAAACCTCCACACTTTACAGCAGTATCTGTCACCAAGATCACTCACTAAGGTCCTTTCCAACGAGCTTCCAAGCAAGTTTTTGAACATGCTTCTTCACCGCAGCCCAATCACCAGGCTCTAGGTCGTGGCAGGGTTCCTCACTTGCTGAAGGTATAGCCAAATTCACCTGGCGAGAGATAGAGCAGACTGTCATGTAGTCTGTCTTTATGGGAGCAAGTAAAAAGGTCTGACACACACATACCAGAACATGCACATTTTATAGTTTCAGAGAAGTAGAAAAGAGTAGAGGTAGTGTGAGCTGGCATCATAGGGCTGAACTAATAAAGTGACATGACATAAACCAATCAACATTGCCGAAATTGTTTTACATAAAACAAGCTACTCTAGGGACCACCCACATTATTAATAAGTAATTATCCCCTTTACCCTACATACAGGGGAATGACATTATACTATTGCTGAATAAGCCATTTAAAATTAATAAAAATACAGTTGTGGAGAACATCACCGATGTGGCTTCCTCCAAAGCACACAGTTTTGTTATTTGGAGAGGGCACAACCCTCTCCAAATAAACCCCTACCCCAGCTGTAAAGGCCCACATATGGGTGTGGTGACAAATAGAAAGGAAAGGAGCATTTCCTAATTCATGCTATCGCTATTTCTCTCATTTCTTTGAGCCTCTGGGTGGTGCCATTCTGAGGGGAGGATCCTCTAGAAGGAAAGCAGACCAAGACGGACTGATTAAAGACTTGCACATCCGCTACCTGTATTTCCAACAAACATTGGGGCATATTAGCAAGACCCACGTTAAAATTATCGCCGTTTTAGCGGCAGGAAACTGCCGCTAAAACAGCGATAATGGGCTTGCTAATAAGCGTTATGGAATTCAATAGATAGCCCAGGTTAGACGTCCTGCACATCTAACCTGGGCTTCTATTGAATTCTATAACGCATATTAGCAAGCCCATTATCGCCGTTTTAGCGGCAGTTTCCTGCCGCTAAAACGGCGATAATTTTAACGTGGGTCTTGCTAATATGCCCCATTGTTCTTTACGCCAAATACACAATAAACGGCAACATTCAGAAATATATTTAGCCCCCTCGTTTATATTTCCGCCCAGCCCTCCCACAGTTAATATAAAGAAAGAAGAGAACGCTTCAGACTCAAAGACTCACTTTAAGAAAGGAAAGTGGCAGCAAGAAACAAGCTCTGCAAACTCCAGATATTTCTACGGAATGGGACTTGGCCAGTAGCACTTCTGGACATCGCAGCAGAAGTGATGATAGTTCACTAAACTATCAAGGAACATCTGGTGGTTACTCTAACTAAAGAATATATATATATAGATGCCAGGTGGACATGTAAACCCTCTAACAGGGTTCATAATGTAGAAATACAGATTGAGGGGCAGTAAAAAAACTATAGGGTATATTAGCAAGACCGGCGATAAAATTATCGCCGCTTTAGTGCAGGAAACTGCCGCTAAACGGCGATAATGGGCTTACTAATATGCGTTATAGAATTCCAATAGAAGCCCAGGTTAGATGTGCAGGACATCTAACCAGGGCATCTATTGAATTCCATAACGCATATTAGCAAGCCCATTATCGCCGCTTTTAGCTGGCAGTTTCCTGCCGCTAAAACGGCGATAATTTTATCGCCGGTCTTGCTAATATGCCCCTATATTTTGGCCTCTTTTATCGGATGCGTATGACATCATTCTTACAGAGGATGACTGTCCTCCAGTTTTTGTAAACGATGCACCTCGAGGTGAGGAGGTAATAATGCAAGCATTCAGGGAAAAATATGCATGTGAGTGGACTTTGAAACAGGCTCTTGTGCTGTATAGAAACCAAGCGTGGTGGGACAAAGGATCAGTTCCAAAGATAAATCCCTTAGGGAGTGAGCCTCATGTGCGGGCTCAATATCCTGCACAATAAAAAAGCCATTGCAAACCAGCAATAATATCAAGGTATGATAGTGCCTTGTAGTTCAACAATGAACAGCCCACTTTTTCTGGTAATGAAGCCTGATCATTTATATAGAATAGTTTTAGATTAAAGACAGCTAAATGCACTTACAGGCACGCATGCTTTAGAATACGCTCATAGTACTGGACTAATGACGAACTTAGGGAGAAATTACAGAGGGGGAATGGGGGCGCCGGACTTCCGCGCATACTGTTTTGCAAGCCAACTGCAATGGCTCCTGTACTGGCTGGCAGGGCATAACCTACACGAGCTGGGATACACACCACAATCCTTGGCCCGAGGCACTCTCCATGCCCTACTACCCCAAGGTAGGATCCCATCTGCAGCCCCCCTGTTACTTCGTATAGCCCTAACCTACTGGAAAAGAGCATTACAATATACAAGCCAGCGACTACCCTATGCTCCTAATACCCCCTTGCTAGGGATCCCCACACCTACAGGGTTGGTGACCAGGTGGAGCATCCATAAGTGGGAAAGGGAGGGTGTGTCCACAGTAGGGACGCTGTTTATGGATTGCATGGTGGTAGATCATGAGAATTTTGCTGGGGAACAGGGAGTCCCACGATCCCTTTTTATCTTACACGCAACTATAATTGAGTATGTTAAGAAACACTGGGCACCGGATGGTGTGGAGTCTCCTGTTCACAAGCTGGTCCATACTTTGTACTTGATGGGTGAGGGTCGCCACCTGATTACATGGCTTTACAGAGGTGTTCGCTCGCATGCAGCGACCCCTCTCACGTCACTTAGAGAAAAGTGGGCTAGAGATCTTGGCAAGGACCTGTCAGACAAGGAATGGGTCTCTCTCCTGGAATATCCCAAGAAGGTGTCTCGTAATGCTTAATTTAAGTTCATACAGTACATGATACTCCATAGAGCCTACCTCACACCACACCGATTAAACCAAATGTACCCGGCGGCACAGGAACACTGCCCAAGATGTCATGTACACGACGGTGCCCTCCTACACATGACGTGGGCGTGTCCTCGCCTGGCCGTCTTCTGGGCCACGGTTGCAAGCATACTAGAGACAGTGACAGGGATCCCTAACTGGGACACAGCAGAACGGTGCATACTGGGGTTACGCCGTCGCACTAAGACACAGAAAGTACAGCTCAGGTTTGTAGACTTGGCCTTACTTATTGCGAAGCGCTCCATTACTATGAGGTGGAAATCGGCCTTACCCCCAACAGTGCATAGTTGGCAGGAAGAGGTGATAAGATGGGGAAGAGCAGAGAGTGCAGTTATTCGTAGGGAAGAACACAGGGGTTTACGGAAAATACCTATCTCCATGGAGTGGGACTTAATGCTGGAAACTTTTAAAGCCACTGACTCCTTAACACCATAACACACAATAAGGCGCTAACCCACCCCAAGTTCAAAATTGTATCTGGCGTCCTGTTGCCTACAAGGGGCAAGGCTGGTCGTAGAGGATCGCACATATCCCAAATGACTTAGCATGAAGATACTACTCCAACAGAGTTGTATTCTGGGCCCACACGTGCCAACTTTGGGGTGAGCCAGGCAGGGCCTGGGTAGTTCAGCGGTTTAACTGTAGTTGCAGTATATCTGCCTGAATATGATACATTGCACTAAGTGCGTACTAGCATATACACTGTCACATTAGCTCGTGGATTTTATTCTGTTTGTAAATGTACGCACGGAGAAGCTTACTTATGCCTTAACCCCGCAGGGTTAATCGACATCCTTAGGTATCAAGAATTGTACGAAGCTTTGTGCATGGAGAAAATCAATAAAGTATGTTTTAAAAAAAAAAAATTTTTTTTTTTTAAACTTAGATAGAAATAAATAAAGAAGAACTCTGGATATATCCAATGGATTCTTTAGCCAAAATATACCTCCTGAATCCCAGTATCTAACTGCTTTTCCTTTCTGTTGTTTTAAGTACACCTATATAAGATTGACCAGGGGGTATAAGAATAGCCCTGGGCTTTTTGCAGGAAGAATCATGAAGATCTTACAAGAAGATCCAGAGGTGCTATCATACATTGGTGATATATACATTACAGATGATGACATGACTGAACACCTGACTAGGGTGGACATGATAGTGGATTTGTCAGCTTGATACAGGTATAAAATTAACTTTAAACAAATCTAAAATCCCGTATTTAAATGTGATCTTTCTTGGATATGAAAAATAAGCTCCTGCACTTATTGTGTCGGATTCAACATTTTGTATCCAAGGATTTAATGTGGATTTGCCACACTAGTGCTTGAACTGATTCAGAGATTCATAGGGGAAGTCAATAAAAAAGTAAACAGCTTTGGGGAAAGGTAACTGTTGTACAGGACAAGCTTCATTTGGTACATGTACCGTACACCAGGGCCCATAAAAGTGAAGGAATTCGTGCTAAAGGGAACTGTGCAGACACTTGGCTGCAAAGAGGTGCTGCAAATCTCTGAAGTGGCTGCTGTAACTGGGTCTCAAACCAAGATCAATGCAGATATTTTGGTTGCGATATAGACAACATTAAAAGGAGCAAAGCCCCCTGATGATTTTCCTTCTAAATACATGAACACCCTCACTAAAGATAATGTTCTTATGGTTTTTTATACCTAGAGTAAGAGACAGATATATTCTTAATGAGTAAGCTAGGTTAGATGTTGTCAGTGCACCTCAAGCGAGGATAATTTATACATGTGTTGGGATAAGCGCTATTGTATCACTGCTACAGCAACAATACTGGTGGTCATATTTATAATAATAATAATAACCCGGTATTTGTAAAGGCTAATCACCCCTAGGGGTCTCAAGGCGCTGGGGGCCGTTGGGGAGATTAAGAAAGCTATTGCCCAGAGTCACATGGTGCTGGGCTGAGCTGCCGCTGGTGCCGGGGATCGAACCGTGAACCACGTGCTCAGGCGTCAGCCACCATGGCCGCTGCGCCACACCTCTCCCACTGCGCCACACCTCTCCCATCAAACTTACAAAAAATGGGTGCTGCAATGCACTATGTGCCAAAAGAGAAAACACTCTGCTGTACCAAAACCAGTGCAGAATCCCCATACTATCTCTGACAAACCCTTTGGGCTAATTTTCCTCAACCACATTGGGCCAATCCAAAGTGTTGACCAATATATATATTGGTTGCTGTTGATTTATGGTCTAGGTTCCTTTGGGTTTGGCCACAAAAGACTGCCACTGCTCTGGGAGTACAGCTGCTATATTGGCACCCTTTCCACTTGGAAAGTAATGATGTCATAGTAGGCGCTAAAGGTATGCTTAAACAAGACTTGACTGCTGGGGTCCTGGATACAGGATTGAGTTGGTTACGTAATCTGTACTGGGTTCAGAGAGCATAAAATAATTTACCTAGAGGAGTATTAGGTGGTCATACCCTGTATGAAATGCTCTTTGGAGGTCCAATGTATATGCCTGATCTTGATGTCCCTGAGAAAGCGGCAGAGTCAAAAAAACATCTGACACACTGGTACGTTTAACTCGATTGCAGAATTTTTGAAAAACTAGAACTAAATGTGAAGAATTCTAACTCTGCCACAGGTGAAGATAAGATTCCTAATGATGCTGATGGGTGACTCCTCAAAGTAGGAGAGCTAGTGCATGAAAAAATCCCTGTTCCTGCTATCATACGGACCACCTGTTCCAGTTCTTGGGTTAGAAGGCATTAGAACAGTAATCTTGCCGCCATTGCCAGGCTAAAACAAAAACAGGAAGGAGCTGATTGATCACATTTTTTTCAATATTGGTTTTAGTGAGTTTTTCTGCATTACATACCAATACATCTGTGACAACCTGTGTTATCACAATGTGGAAAACGTGTAATATTTTACTTGGCATAAGCTGCAGCCATTTTGGCTGTGGTGTCCATTTAAGTTTCCTTCGTAATTCTTTCGTCTTTTCACTCTGCCTGTGCTATCTATTTTAGTTGACTTCCTGACTCAGCTAAAAGCAATGTACGTGCTGAGAGTTTGTAGCTGCCAGAGCACCTGGTCTCAGATGTTAACTGTCAATCATTTACTGCTGCCATAAGCACTCCTGCTCCCCTCCCACTTTGCTGATCAAGTGGTTATTCATCTGCCCTTGTTTGCTGAAAAACTATTCCTAAAAATTGTTCTCCCTATTTCTGTTCACATGCTTACACTGCAGAAAAACTGTATAAAAGCTGTGTGTTCTGTGACTTCAGTGTACTACCTCAGGCAGCACTTGAGAGTGCTGTGTGGACGTGGTCCCACTCATGAGTGATTAATAAACTTGTTATTTATTTCCTACTCCAGTGCTGATCTCTACTTTGTTGGTCTTTGAACCCGTGGACAAAAGGGTGACCCTGCACCAGTGTACCCCTAAAAAGGTACATTTCCACAGTTGGTGCCCGACTTGTGGGGCCCCATTGGAGACGCGGCCGTCCAAAGGAGTGGTCTTGATGGAGGATTGGAATCTTTACTGAGGAAGCGCACTGCACGAGGAGACCTTTGTCTTTGCAGGCCAACGTGAATTTTCCGGTTTTCCTGATTTGACCCTCCAGGTGGTGGCCGGTCTCAACTGGGGTTTTTTGGCGCAATTTTGTAGTGACCATTAGAGTCGACCAGAGATCAGCAGGTGGGAGTTGGAGACTTCTGTCTGGTAAGGTCGCTAAAGCGGCACTCTTGATTTGTTAAGCCTGGGCTTTTTGTTTGAATTTGTGATTCACTTTTGCAAAAATTGAAGGCAGGTAATGTGGAGATTTTTCTCCTTTTGAAGTATTTGAAGTGATAATATTTTACACATTTTTGATGAAACATGCCTGTTCTCAGCACACTCCATAGGTGGTGTTGCTGCTCTGGTGGTACCAAATTAAGCTTGGAAAAAAAAAGAAAAAAAAAAGTCAGCCGGCTCCCCCAGAGGGGACACCTAATAAAGACATATATGTCAAATATGGTATTTCTTCCATAATGTACGGTCCACTGTGGAACAAATACACACAAAAAAAAGATTCTGATCTGCAATGGCCAGTGAATGGGTCATTTGATTTAAAAAAAAAAAAAAAAAGTTCAATATGTAGAGCAGTGTTTATTTAAAAGAAAAAGTAGACAGGATATGTTTGATTGTGTGCGTATGTGGGAGAAAGAAGTACGAGAGAGAGCGAAGAGAGCAGAAGCTATAGCAGAAAAAGTACAACGTAAAACGATATAAAAAAAGCGCTAGAATTAAAAAATAAAGAAAAGAAGGAAAAAAAATAGAAGAAAAAAAAAGATAGGGAACGTCGATTAGAGGTAAATGGCCAGTACCCTATTAGGCGCCCTCTTTATCCCATACTTAATAAACCTCAGGATGACTGCATCCTATTAGAACGCCCCCCCGCCCCCGTATAAATTTCCCATTCCAAGTGCCCCTGATGAGGCTTCTGACGATGAGCATTTGTCTTCAGATGACAAAAAACAAGATAAACAAGATGGGCGACAGATTCGCTCTACTTTGACTAGAGCAGAAAAAGATAAATTAAAAACCGCTGCTAGGGAGGAGTTTCGCCGGCCTCACGCGGCATCGCTCATTGTAACTATGGTTCAACAGTGGAACAGCGCAGAGCAATTTTATTTTGTAGAATAATTTGTTTGGGAGGTAATATTTGATTATAGACAAATTTCTCAGGAATTAGAGCCAAAGGGATATTTTATATATAATTGGGTTTACACTCCTTGGAGTAGAATAGATGTGATAGCTCTTAAAGCTGCTTTGCCCGACCCCCGGAAAAATCCTGCCGCCTTCTATGAGGAGGTGGAAGGAGCCATTAGCTCCTGCACTATGACCTTGCCAGATATTGATATGTTCTTTGGGCTTATTTTGCCTCCTGATATGTGGAGAACGATACGTAAAATAGATGACAATGTAGCATATGGTGATACCTGGGAACATTTAGAACAAATAGATGCGGAAAGGGAGCCTGCGCAGAAACCTCAGAAGGAGATATTAGATCTTCCTAAAGCTATTGTGACTAAGTTAAAGACTCTCATACCCCCTAAGAAAATAGATTGGACTACGTTAGCGTCCTGTAAACAGAAAAAGGATGAGTTAGTTTCTGACTTCTTTTCAAGGTTTGAGGAAACATTCCATGATTTTAGTGGTCAGTCATTGGCCGATGATACGGGTAGGCATTTGTTTGTTGATAAATTTGTCACTAATATGTTACCGGAAATAGCTAGTCGCTTAAAGGCCAGCGAGAGTTCTTGGACCACGTCTTCCCCAGTTTCCTTTTGACTATGGCCCAATATTATGAGCGGCAGGAACAGGAAGCAAAAGGCAGGGAGGATAAGAAGGTTAAAGAATTAAAGACAAAAGTTATGTTGGCTCAAGTATATGGTCCACCATTTAGGGGAGGTGGAAGAGGCGGACGCGCAATGTATACACCTGGAGTGCCCCCTTTTGCGAGGTCAGCAGTATCAGTGGGGAAGGGGAAGTATGAGAGGACGCCCAGCGAATTCAGGAAACAGGGGAGGTATGGGAGCTCGTCCCAGGTTTGAGGCAGTTGAACAAGGACCAAATTACTCTAATACTTTTGATAGACGAAATCAATATCAAATGTCTGATTATTCTGATGAGGTCCTTGCAGATTCTGATTACGCATAGGGATGCCTAGGACGGGGTAAGGAACCGGTTGAGGTGCCAGTAGATCACATGGGTCCTTATATTGACGCAAACGTCTTGGGATTTACTGATCGGTTTCTGGTTGACACAGGGGCTACCCGTAGTGCTCTGTCTAAAAAATTGGTTCTTAGGGCTCCCCTGTCCGGCACAATGATAACATCGATAGGATTCGATGGGACACCTACACCTAGCCCACTTTCACAGCCACTTGAATTCAGACTTGATAAATTCACTGCAGCATGTCCATTTTTGCTTTCCCCTACCACACCTGACAATATTGTGGGTATCGATATGCTTAACTATTTTCGTGCTACAAAACGTTGTTCTCCGGAAGGTGTGCGTCCTTGCCTAGTGTGAAGAAGGAACACTGTTATTGTTATCATTTCTTGCCTCCCATCATCACAAAGTCTCGAGAAAGAAATTGCAATATTGTAGGCAGCAGGTTACCTATTTAGGTCACCTCCTGTCTAAGGAGGGACTGCACTTACACCAGATCGCATTCAGATCATTTTAGATACTCCTGTACCCCGCACTCAGAAGGATGTCCGTGCACTGATTGGCCTCACTTCTTTTTGTAGGCAGTTTTTTTCACACATTATTAAACCTTTGTTGGCCCTTTTGACTAAAGACACTCCGATGCCCCTCCCATGGACTGCTGAGTGCCAGAGCGCCTTCCAACAGTTACGCCAAGCCCTTTGTTCTGCACCAGTATTAGGTACCCCAGACATGTTGATGAGTGACTATTTGTCCCAGCTAACTGACAGCTTGTCTTCTATTTATCAGCAGGTGCGGGAAGCTCTTCCTTCGTGAGCCCTGCTGTGCTGTCAGGTCATCGCACATTTTGGTCACCGAGAGAGGACGAGCCGTGTCACCTGAAAGACCTGAGGAAGTCTTCCCGGACCACACGATCCCTGGTACATCTAGATATCTGCTTTGATCCAGGAAGAAAGACATTTCATCGCAGAAAGAGACTGTTTGAGCCACTGTCCTGGGTGGTTAAAGACTGACTACAAAGGGGGGTAGCCTTTTAGTGACTACTCGTCTCAACGTTAGTGAAGAAACCAACGCCTGCCCAGGACCTTAGGGCACCATCTGTTTTGTTGTTTGCCGATGAAAATGAGCTCGCCTAAGAAGAAGGAGATCGCTGCGACAACGTGCAACGGCTGTACAATCTGCATCCTTGGTCTGACTTTGACTACTGCCATCATCGCTACTGTAATGTGGGTAGTGGAGGAAGTAATGCCTGGAGCCTCCTTACCTAACATTATTGTTACATCACTTGCTGCAAAAGAGCACCATTATTTTGATTTGCCGCAACATGAACAGGGATACCGGCAAAATCTGAGAAACAATTCATTTCTTGAAATGTTGCATCAGACACACCAGCGAAGCAATGCTACTAACTGTTGGGTTTGTGGCAAAATTCCTCCTCATCAGAACATAAAAGGAATCCCGTTGTCACCGCTGCCATTCTCTCACAATGGCTCATGCCCAGCTTGGTTCAAACTTCTATATGCCTCTAATGAACAAAGTCTGTTACCCCAACAAAGATGGGGACCCATAAGCAAAAGGGACAGCTTTAGAAATGGAAGAATATAGAGTAAAGGAAGTGCAGCAACAAACTATGTGTATCCAAATTCTAGGTTGGCTAAAGTAAACGGACCCCTTGTTATCTCTGTTGCCATGACCACTGGCCCCTTTGTGTACAAAGTACAAGCGATGTGCCAGTGGGCCACAGTAACTGTACTACAGTGTTGCAGATGTCTACGAGAGGCCGAAGCAGCTTCCTTGCATCACGTCACACTTATTTTGTTTGTGGAACTAAGACATACTACTTCCTACATCTAGACTGGTCTGGTACCTGTTACATAACCTTCCTTCTACCACCTGTGTTTTTAGCTCCCCCAACCTACCATCAAGATTTGCAATTGTTTGATCACTATGATGGTAGTAGGGGAAAACATGCAATCGATGTCTCTGAAATCTACCAGACAGAGACCACATGGGAACAATATAGACTGGAGCATGCTGTATCATCGGATCCAGCTGTTGTGTCTTCACACCGGACAATTCACCTTCTGTATATGCGGTCATCTCAAAACTACACAAAATAGCTCCTGAGATACATCAAGATTCAGGAACATGGACTTGGGCTGGATGGTTCTGGAGCGTATTTTCTGTATGGGGCTTAAAAATACTGTCGGCCTTATTTATAATTATTGCAATTCTCTTCTCTTGTTGTTTATGTATCCAATGCGGGCCAATGCTTTGTTCCCTCTGTATTTCCACTTGTACTACTTGTCTACCATCTAAAACGAATGTCCAAAATGTAAATGCCCGTTTAGCAATAGACCGAGAAGTCAGCAATATAATGTTCATTGATATACATGATGTTTATCGTACCCCTTTTAAAGCATAAGAAAATGTCTTAGCTTATGCCAAAAGGGCCGTCTGTGGAAAACGTGTAATAGTTTACTTGGCATAAGCTGCAGCCATTTTGGCTGTGGTGTCCATTTAAGTTTCCTTCGTAATTCTTTCGTCTTTTCACTCTGCCTGTGCTATCTATTTTAGTTGACTTCCTGACTCAGCTAAAAGCAATGTACGTGCTGAGAGTTTGTAGCTGCCCGAGCACCTGGTCTCAGATGTTAACTGTCAATCATTTACTGCTGCCATAAGCACTCCTGCTCCCCCTCCCACTTTGCTGATCAAGTGGTTATTCATCTGCCCTTGTTTGCTGAAAACTATTCCTAAAAATTGTTCTCCCTATTTCTGTTCACATGCTTACACTGCAGAAAAACTGTATAAAAGCAACGTGTTCTGTGACTTCAGTGAACTACCTCAGGCAGCACTTGAGAGTGCTGTGTGGACGTGGTCCCACTCATGAGTGATTAATAAACTTGTTATTTATTTCCTACTCCAGTGCTGATCTCTACTTTGTTGGTCTTTGAACCCGTAGACAAAAGGGTGACCCTGCACTAGTGTACCCCAAAAAAGGTACATTTCCACAACACGATTGTGGTATTGCCGTGTTCCTCATGCATGTTAAAGGAGTACAATATGTGTCGCCCAAGCTGTGTCCATCTCAGTGTGTAGAGAGGTCCAATTCGATGGACATGTGCAAAAAGGAGTCCATGTGAGTTCCCTCATCACCACAAGAAAGAGGTATAGGTCCCACCCCCGTATAAGGCATGCGTGGATGTGTCTGCATCTAGCATAACGTCACATCCCCATGGGCGCCGACATTCATGCATCTAAAAGATACAGCTAAATAGTGTCAGTGAGCCAAATCTGCCGTCATCAGGGTGATATCTGGGCCCTGCAGCAGTTCATGTTCTATCTCAGCCAGATTGTCTATGTTGCGCTCATCCTGGGAGTCCGTGTTGCGCTCATCCTGTGAGGCCGTGCCATTCAGTGATGTTTGTGATCACAGCAGATTATTGTTCCATCTCTTCCAACACCACAACATGTTCTTTTGCTGCCCGTTCAGAGAATGGGCGACTGTGCAGTCTACGGTTGCTACTGCGCTTCCGTCTTTGGATTTGTCAGGGACCATCCTGTGTTCCCTTGCCCGTCACGGCTGTCTTTCCATTTGATTCCATCCACGTGGGCACCTCGGCTGGTGTTGAGAAGAAGTATATGCATTCGCCTTCGATGATTCGCAGTTTGGTGGGATATAATAGGGAGTAACAAAGGTTCAGTTGTCACAAACATTGCTTGACTGGGAGGAACAAGGCCCTCTACTACTGCATTTCTGATATGTTATTCGGGAATATATTTACAGTGCAGTTTTCCACCATCCACGGGCCTTTGCTCCTGGAGGTCTGCAGGATATGATCCCTATCCCTGTAATTAAAGAGGCGCACCACCATTAGCTTGGGGGGGGGGCGGGAGGGGCACCAGGTGACCGGCCGTGGCCTGGGACTCTGTGCGCCCATTCCACTGAGAAAAATGTTGACTGCTTCCCTGCCAATACCATGTTCACAAGCCAATTTTCAAGGTACAATTCCATGCTGTGGCCCTCTACATGTTCCGGCAATCCGATGATGTGAATATTATTCCTACATGATCTACCTTCAGCATAACTGACCTTTAATTTCAGCGAGTCAACTTCCTTTTGCTAATCCTGCACTTTGGTTTGCATATCTTTCATGGTTGGGAGCATCACAGCAAGTATTGATTCAGTCATTTCGATCCTGTCCGTCAGCTTCCTGTGGTCTGTTCGGACCAAACCCAGGTCTATGTCCATGGCATCAATTTTGGGTTCTAATGTTGTCCTGACATATTGGATGGCCTGGAGGATGGCCTCAAACTTGTCTGAGTGGTTGCGCAGGGTGGTCGCCGTGGTTTCTGCAAGCGGTGTGGTATTGTCCCCTGACAGCCCCTGTGGGTGAATATGATCCCCCTGATCAGTGGACCTCAATCAACGGAGCTTCTCCATCTTTAGCAGGGCAGAACAAATGCACAGAGCTATTGCTCACTGTGTCCCACCTGTCCGATGAGAGCACCACTGCGTAGGAACTCAGCGCCACAAACAGCAGTCACCGGCGCAATTCTGGGGGAAAGATCTTGGTATAGGCGTTCCCCCTACTGATCATTCATCACATGCAAGGTCGCTCTCGGCCGTACCTCCAGCGGAGGTCAGTCTCAGGCATACCCTGATCTCCCCTCGGGCTTCCGAGGCAACTCCACCTCTTTTACTCAGGCTCCAATCCTGCCGCTAGGCCTCAGCTCACCATGGGTGGGCGCTTCGTACTCTGATAGGCCGCATCTGCCTCGACTCGTCCACAGGTGCAGGCTGTCGGGGAAAGCAGCTATCCATACCTTGACAGGGGAGCCTACTCAGTGCAGCCACGCCTCTTCAAGGCCGCTCAGTAAGGAAGTCACCGGTTGGTACGTCGCTCTCCTCCGGTTCCATGTACACCCTCAAATACTCACAGAAGCAGGCCGGCAACGAAAGGAGAATTCCTCCTCGGGGGCCTCAAAGGTGCAGCCGGCCTCAACTCTCCCTTCAGTGCACCCGCGGCTCCAGTCTAGGACCTGCCTAACAGCAGTGGCAGTAGCGTCTCCCCCAGCTGGCCCTAAGTCATGTCTCCTGTCGCAGTTGGTTCCGGTGGCCATAAGGAACCGATTTGGTCTCTGATCCATCTACTTGGACCAAAGCACCACGAAGGAATCTCATCCCCAAACCCATGTAGAGGGGGGATATTACAGTCCAGGATAACTTATAATGGTGCTAGTCATGGAGCTCACTTTGCGTGCGTCCTACATGGCCGCCTACTTGGCCACGCCCTCTCATTGATCACATTAAAAAGCATTATGTGGCTGATTCTGTTCAGAAGACCTCCCAACACCAACGTGCCTCCAGAATAGATCAGCACTCTAAGGAAACAGGTTTCCCTCCACTTTTTGCCCCCATTTTGACTACTAGGTACTGGTATACTGTCTCTGAAATGCCCCAAGCCCTGCTCAACACGACTCAGTCCATGTGCTCTGACCCTTAAAATGGTGCATGTTTTATTGACTTGTCCCAAATTGGCAGAGCCCAACTTACCTGTAAGTCCCTAGTATATTGTAAGTTAAGGTGTCTCTTGTGAACTGCAGCATTAGTTTGTAAGGTCAAACATGGCTCCCAGTCTTTCACTGTGGAATGGAATGGCAGTCTAAAACTGCTAATTCAACTTTGCCATTTAAGGTACTAGCAAAGCCTAAGCCTCCTTTTTAAATATATATAAGTCACCCCTAAGGTAAGCCTAACAAGCCCTAAGGCTGGGAGCTGTGTTGTGTAGTTCCTATAAACCTATATGGGATCTGCGCATTTAGACAACATAGACTGTGGGATTGTTGTCCAGACGGATTCCAGAAACCCCCACCGGGTATGTTCGCCTGTATACCAGCTAGCTCACAGTGCCACTGTAAACTCCTCTTACCAAGGAGAGAATAGTTCTTGGCAACATGACAACTCTGTCCCATCAGGGATCATGGAAACAGTACAGTACTTTTTGCTCAGTCACTCGTGCTCACTTTGTCTCAGAGAGAAACACAGAATAAACTGTGGAGATGTTTTCAATAAGCATTTATTGAACCAGCGTCCTTCTAGTGTAAAATAGGTGTGCTGAAACAACCATAAGACAGAAGCAGATATAAATGATTATAAGCACCAATAGGGTAAATGAATGGTAGATTCCTACCATAGTGCTAAAACAATGAATACAGGCAGGCATAAAAATACATGACAATAATAATGTGTACTCCTACGATGCAACCCTAACTAGATGTACCTAAGTGTCCCTAGCATGTATGTAGCTGTAGAGCCAAGAATCCCCTTAGGCTGAAACCAACCCCATTACCTGAGGTGAGAGACTGTGGGACCCCGTCTTGGTCTTGAGATGAACACCCCCACGAGGTATGTCAGACCACTGCGAGCTGGGGTGTCTGCGTGCAGGAACCTCAGCGTCTCGCATCAGTGTGTCAGCATGGAAGTCTTTCTCCTCTGCCTGCCTTGGCAAAGATATGGTGTATATATATATATATATATATATATATATATATATATATGTATATTATCTACTGGCGGTCGCCAGTAGATAGTTATAGTTACAACCTATTATCCATAGGAAATCCGCGACATTCTATTTGAAATAACTCTCTTGCCGGTTGACGTATCTTCGCGAAATTTTCAAACTTCGTGGGGCGCTCCGGTCCGCTCCTACCCTGAAAGTCTCGGGTGATACGTCAAGCGGGGGCCGAGAAAAAGGGGGGTCCCAAAACACGTTTTCCCATGCATTTTCCCATAGGAAACTTTAGACACGGCTACAGCCTCGAACTGCTGAACGGAATTACACCAAATTTGGCAAAGAGGTAGTTCTTGGTTCAGAAAGAACCCTTTTTGTTAAATGGTGTAAATCCGTTCAGTAGTTGCTGAGAAAATCAAAAGTAAAAGTACATATATATCTATGGGCACGGAGGATTCGCGCACCCTGAGCGCACCCTGCGCGCACCGTCCCGATCACGAGCTGCATGTTAATTGGCTGTCAGCTGGCTGTCAACATTCCGATTCAGGAAATGTTGGCAGCCATTTTGTCCCTCGGTAGAACCGAGGACAGAAACAAGTGCGCAAAGCGCACAAAGGGGAGGGTAGAAACACCCTGACCCCTAGGCTTGCTCAGGGGTCCCACAAGGACCCCTGGGCAAAAAATAATTTTTTTTTAAATCGGCAGGATGCGCTCAGGGTGCGCGAATCCTGCCGAAAAAATCGAAGCGCGGTCTCCCGCGCTCGATAGTTAATTGGCCCCGGGTGGCCCAAGTCCCGGGGCATGGTGGGGGATAACTTAATGTGTGGGGGCCTCAAAGGGCCCCCAATCCCCGGGGACCGCCACCCCCTGGGGCTTTTTTAGAAATGGTGCGGGAGGGCTCTGAGCCCTCCCGCAGCCCCGGGGACCACCACCTCCCCGGGGCTTTTTTAAAAAAATATTAAACCTGTGTGGGGGGCTCCAGCCCCCCACACGCCTTGGGGACCACCACCTCCCGGGGCACTAAACATTTTAATATGGGGGTCCGTTACGGACCTCCAGAGCCCCGGGGACCACCACCTCCCGGGGCTGTGTACTGAATGGGAGGGGGCCGCGCGCCCCCTCCTGGAGCCCTTGATGGCCCTGGGGACCACCACCCCCAGGGTCGGCTCCTGCAGTGTCCCGGGTGCCTACTCCGGGACACTGCTGTTTGTAATGACAGGACGGAGCCTCGCGGCTCCCGTCCTGTCATTGCAAACTGCTTTGGATATTGGAAGAGAGAGCAGGAAACCTGCTCTCTCTTCCAATATCCAAAGCCGACAGCTTTACACATGGGGAGCAGCATGTTAGCTGCTCCCCATGTGTAAAAGCAATGCCGGCACCCTAGGGACGCGGGGAGCCGGCGGGACTGTGGGGGATTGGGGACCCCCCACAGTCCCCAACGAGAGGCCAGGCCCCGGGGATGGGGTCCCCGGGCAAGTAGTGGCCCGGGAGGGGGGCACGCAGCCTCCCTTCAGGGGACACATTTTTTTTTTTTTTTTTTTAAACGATTGGCCCGCAGGCCCCGCCCCTTCCTTCACCACTCTGCAAACGCGCCCTGGCGCGCTTGCAGAGGGGAACGAATCCCCTTGAATACTGGGGGTCCCTGGGGGCCAACTAGCCCACCAGGAACCTCCAGTATGCGCCAGGGGCTGCGTTGCAGAGAGGTGTAGAGAGGCCACACCCTTTTTACACCTCTCTGCAACGCAGCTCTGTGGCGCTTTTGGAGGTATATGGTGGGCTAGTTGGACTCCGGGGACCCTCAGGATTCAAGGGGACTTAATCCCCAACCTAAAACGCGCCACGGGGCGCGTTTGCACAGTGGTGAAGGGAGGGGCGGGGCTTCAGGTGACATGTGTGGAAACAGTCCCCGTGGCGCGTTTTAAGATGGGGAATTAAATCCCTTCAATCCTGAGGGTCTCTGGGGCCAATCTAGCCCAACAGGTACATCCAGAAAGCGCCACAGAGCTGCGTTGCAGAGAGGTGTAAAAGGGGTGTGGCCTCTCTACACGTCTCTGCAACGCAGCCTCTGGCGCATATTGGAGGTTCCTGGTGGTCTAGTTGGCCCCTAGGGACCCTCAGGATTCAAGGGAACTTAATCCCTCAACTTAAAACGCGCCACGGGGCGCGCTTGCAAAGATGTCACCTCAGGCCCCGCCCTCCCTTCACCATTGTGCAAATATTCCTCTAAAATCAGCCGAAATAGGAATTCCGATTTACTCACCTGTTATAAGGAGAGACCTCAGTGCTGTATCTTTCAGCCCAGTACTGGTCCTGAAAAGTAATTTTAACCGTACTTACCGGTAACTTGAATTTCCTTCATAGGCTAACATTGACTGGTTTCACTTGGAAATTCTTCTAAGTGTGGAGTTTTGGAACTTTAAAATATTCCTCTAAAATCAGCCGAAATACGAATTCCGATTTACTCACCTGTTATCAGGAGAGACCTCAGTGCTGCATCTTTCAGCCCAGTACTGATCCTCAAAAGTAATTTTAACCGTACTTCACCGGTAATTTGAATTTCCTTCATAGGCTAACATTGACTGGTTTCACTTGTAAATTCTTCTAAGTGTGGAGTTTTGGAACTTTAAAATATTCCTCTAAAATCAGCCGAAATACGAATTCCGATTTACTCACCTGTTATCAGGAGAGACCTCAGTGCTGCATCTTTCAGCCCAGTACTGATCCTGAAAAGTAATTTTAACCGTACTTACCGGTAACTTGAATTTCCTTCATAGGCTAACATTGACTGGTTTCACTTGGAAATTCTTCTAAGTGTGGAGTTTTGGAACTTTAAAATATTCCTCTAAAATCAGCCGAAATACGAATTCCGATTTACTCACCTGTTATCAGGAGAGACCTCAGTGCTGCATCTTTCAGCCCAGTACTGATCCTCAAAAGTAATTTTAACCGTATTTACCGGTAATTTGAATTTCCTTCATAGGCTAACATTGACTGGTTTCACTTGTAAATTCTTCTAAGTGTGGAGTTTTGGAACTTTAAAATATTCCTCTAAAATCAGCCGAAATACGAATTCCGATTTACTCACCTGTTATCAGGAGAGACCTCAGTGCTGCATCTTTCAGCCCAGTACTGATCCTGAAAAGTAATTTTAACCGTACTTACCGGTAACTTGAATTTCCTTCATAGGCTAACATTGACTGGTTTCACTTGGAAATTCTTCTAAGTGTGGAGTTTTGAAACATACAAATATTCCTCTAAAATCAGCCGAAATCCGAATTCTGATTTACTCACCTGTTATCAGGAGAGACCTCAGTGCTGCATCTTTCAGCCCAGTACTGGTCCTGAAAAGTAATTTTAACCGTACTTACCAGTAACTTGAATTTCCTTCCATAGGCTAACATTGACTGGTTTCACTTGGAAATTCTTCTAAGTGTGGAGTTTTGGAACTTTAAAATATTCCTCTAAAATCAGCCGAAATACGAATTCCGATTTACTCACCTGTTATCAGGAGAGACCTCAGTGCTGCATGTTTCAGCCCAGTACTGATCCTCAAAAGTAATTTTAACCGTACTTACCGGTAACTTGAATTTCCTTCATAGGCTAACATTGACTGGTTTTCAGCAAAAAGTTTCAAAGTGTTGATTTTCACAAACTACAAATATTCCTTAAAAATCGCCTGTATGACTTAAACGCATTCTTTCAACTGTTTACAGGAGATGCACCAGTGCTGGATCCAGGATCCAACACTGAGTAAGAAAAAGTAACGATAACAGTTTTTACCTGCTAAGTGAATTTCCTTCCATAGGATAACATTGGTGATTCTATGAGAAAAAGTTTCAAAGTGTCAACTTTTAAAATACAATAATATTCCTTAAAAATCACGACTGTAACCAAAACGCTTTTACTCAACTGTTTACAGGAGATGTACCAGGACTGAATCTAGGATCCAGTCCTGTGGTTACAAAAGTAATCCATAAAGTAACTAATTGCATTTAACTAGAAATTCACATTGAGCTGAATGTTGCATTGTGTTTGAAAATGTGTTGCCCATTGCAACAACTGTAACTACTGTACTTAAAAGTCTATTGCCTATCTGCAAAGTATTTAAACTAAAGTAATTCATTCTGAGAAAGTATTTTTTGTAATGTAATGTATAATGTAATTACAATGTAATTTGACAAATAAAATATGTAAAAAAAATTGTTTCTAAAAATGTAGTAAATCAGTATGAAAAAATTAATATAACAATTAATACATTTAAAAATTGTCATTTACAAAACCTTTGAAATTCACTGAAAAACCATAGGTTTCAGGCACGTTATAGTTAGAAATTAGCATTTAAAAACCTTTGAAATTCACTGAAAAAACCATAGGTTTCAGACACGTTATAGTTACAAATTAGCATTTAAAAACCTTTGAAATTCACTGAAAAAACCATAGGTTTTAGGGACAGTTATAGTTACTTGGACATTGCACTCGTACAAACCCCGTGAAATTCCCTCGCTATAGTTAGTTCAGCTAACTATAACTCGCGCCCGCAATGCACTGCTGATGACGTCACATATTACATCACTCATGACATGGTCAGTGACATCACTGATGACATCACTGATGACATCTCAAATGACATCACTGATGACATCATCCACGTGATAATCTGATGCACCTCCTCACACCCTAATATAACCTTTGATACACCCACTCTAAATTACAGACTGACATTCGCAAAACCATAGACACTCCAACACCAATAACTACATACCCACTCACTGATTCTTAGGTCTACACACACACATCCACTCACTCACCCGTACAGTCACTCATACTTACGGTCACTCAGTACAGGACTATCATATGCACTCTTACTCCTATATAGACACTCAAACAACGCCACTCATCCATAGAGATACTCACACACCTAGTCAGTCATGCAAATAATTAAACACACTGCCATTTACTCACCTATACAGTTATACACACACCAGCTCACTTACTCATACAAATAGTAGCACATTGTTACGCTCTTATACAATCACTGATACAAGCACACAATCATCCATACAGCCACTATCACAATCACTCACTCTTGCTTATAGCTATTTATATACTCCAACACACATATATACTGCCTTTCACATATGTAGTTACTCACACATGTACCACTGGGACATACATTCACTCACTAACACACTCTTACACACACTTACCCACCCATACAGTCTATCACAGATGCACTCTTGAAACCATCCACCCAGTGAATCACCCACTCACACATCTATGCACAGAGTTGCACACACCCCTCCCACACAAACACTCAGGCACCCATACAGATACTCAGACAAGCATTCAATAACTCATATAGAAAATCATTTAGCTATTCACAAACACATGCAGCCACTTACACAGCAACAGACAGACGGATACAGACATACACCCAGTTTAGTCACTAACCCATGCATTCAGTAAGATACGTTAAATCACTCACTTATAGAGTCAGTCACGCACCTACTAAATCATCCATACAGACACTTACACACCCACTCATTCTTCAATACGTCTTTTCCTATATATATTAAAAATATTTAAACTTTACAGAAACACACAGTCACTGGATGATGTCATCAGTGATGTCATTTGAGATGTCATCAGTGATGTCATCAGTGATGTCACTGACCATGTCATGAGTGATGTAATATGTGACGTCATCAGCAGTGCATTGTGAGGCGCGAGTTATAGTTAGCTGAACTAACTATAACGGGGAATTTCACGGGTTTTGTATGAGTACAATGTCCAAGTAACTATAACTGTCCCTAAAACCTATGGTTTTTTCAGTGAATATATATATATATATACCCAAAAGGCACCCTTAGGGGATTCTACCATGCTGTGTCATGTCGGCCGAGGATGACGGAAGGGATGACCCATATACATAGTTATTATGTAGAAGATGGTAATCCTACTGTGATTCTTAGAATCTTTATGCATAATTAATGAGGCTATTTTTCGGGGAAAACCACACGACATTTTATGCAGCGCTTAACTGGGTAAAAGGCCAACACCAAAACCTGTTATGTAGTGCAATGGTACGGTAAATGTAGGTGAAGGGTTAGGAGAATACTCAAGCCTATATTGGGGTACCCTATGAAACATAACACCCACTACTCATCCGACCGGACGACATACTGAAAAGGGAATGCCCTTCTAATCAAGCATAAAACATTGTTAAAAATGCGTTAAAAAAGCTTCTAAAAAATAAACTCTAAAAGTCTTTTAAAATATGTTCATATATATAGTCCAAGCCACTGAGTACGTCTGAAAGCCATGGAGCTCAGTAATAGTATAGAAAAGAAAAATTGTATTTAATATTCCAATTTCAGTTGTTTTGGAAAAAGGCCGAATTCTTACCAGCACACGGAGAGCCAAATGTTTATGTGTCCTGTGTGGGAGACGCAACATCATTGCTGCTTGCCTTCACAGACGACGGTCCCTGTAACACCTCACAGATCAGGTCAATTGAGCAAAGATGATCTTCCTCAGTTCCCACAGCCGATGCTGGGGAAGCATTTGTAACATGCAAAGTCTGTGTGCCTGTAGCAGAGCCAGTATCCGGTCCAACAGGAGCTGAAGCGTCCCGTAGTGGCTCTAAGAATGCCGACATCAACATTAATACGTTGGGACACTGCAGTACGTGGGCCGTTAACGGGTCCAGCAATGCAGCCACGTCCGGTGGCGCAACTGTAGGAAGTGTTTGACAGAGGTCCAACACACATTCATAGCTGCAGAACAAGCAGCGGAGGACAGGCAAAACACAGTCAATCCAGACTGGTCGAAACAATAGGAACCAACACTCGCTTACCTCCCGAAGTCGAGGTGTGCCAAGATGGAGTACCATGCGCTCACGGTAACGTCCAAGAGCGTCTTTTCCATTTTTTTGGTGACTGGGACGTCCATTGCGTAGCAGAGAAATTAAAATCAGGATACCCACTACCAGTAGCAGGATTAGCGGCAGCCCTCCAAAAATGCTTCCAAATACGGAGTGTATGAAAGCTGGAATCACTCCGAAGACTGTTTGAAAGGTGCTTAACAGTCCAGAACCTATGGTCTTAAATAGGTGTACTATACCCTTCGTATCAGACATGTTAAAGATACGCTGTACAATTTCTCCGAAATGGAAAGGGCAGTTAGTTCGTACTAGTGCCTGTATCTCAGCAGAGGACCTTGCAACCTGGAGATCAAAAGTCTCTCAGGCTGAGGTTAAGGGTACATCTTTCTGTAAAAACATGGCTTTCATTCGGCTCAGAGTATCAAACCGTATAAAGGAAACATTCAACGGAGGCCATAACGGCGCCTCCCTGACTCTGTGGGTTGGTGGAAACAATACTTGCATACAACAAGTAACCCTGGAACTTACAGTGACAAGATATGTGATGCCTGGAAGCATCCCACAATAACCTTGATCATTCAGCATTAAGTAACTCCCATTCGAGAGCAGCTTGAACACTGGATTAATCACAGCAGCTAGGGAACCTTTCAAATGACAGGATAAGTTAGCTACTGAACCATCACAGGCCCCGTGAAGCATAATGTCCTGGCAAATGAGAGATCCACTCTAAGAATTCTCGCAGTCTGTACTGCTGAGAAACACTTCAGTATCCCCGTTCCTGCATCTAAATATATACGGTAATTCCCAAGATTCATGGATGAATTCCCTACCTATTGCTTCATACCTGCCTACCTGGTGGTGTTCTAGGCAATACTGAAACTGGAAAGTTGTTCCTGGCAATGTTATATGGCCATGAATTAACCATTCTGGGTACGGTGACTCTGCCACGGTGAAAGGTAATTGGTCTATTTTTTCAATGCGCAGCATTGTATATTTTGCATCCCTTTGCGCCATTGTTGTCTGCTTTTCCGTCAAATTATATGCAGAGAACAGAAACGTACTTTGATATATCGCCAGGGCACAACCAGAGCGCAATGATTGTAGCGTCCAGCTTCATAACATAATAGAACGTAACTGTGATTGTCCGTGTTGTAAGATGGACAGATCCTGTTCCATTATATCTATAGCAGAAGATACAATGCTGTCCAGTGAATAAATCCTGGATGTTAGTGTGGTCATGCCATTGTCAAGCACAGCCGAAGCCTTTTCCAAGTTAATTCTGTCAATTTCACGCAATCTCTCCGCAGCTTCCTGTTGGGAGATTTTCCAAATTTCATTATAAACAGCCTATAAGAAGTGTTTCTGACGTGGCTTACGGGGACCTAGTAAAAAATCCCTGAGATCCATGTCATCTGAGAGTAGGGACAAGTGTTGTTACACCTGTGACAGTGTTGAGGTTCTTAGCAAATCTAGGCATAACTTCCCAAAACTGTATGATGTCACCAGCCCCGAATGTTCTCGTTGTACAGAGCGTAAGTCAGGCCTATGGATACTAAACCCTTCGGCGGTACCCCTGAATCTTGACTGAAACCTATTTGTGTCGATAGGCCAAACTAACCACCCCTTCCAATTAGGGTCTGTTGAATTGTATGAAACGCCATGCATGATGTCATCTAGTGTACCATCACAATTTTCTGTATAGTTTTGCCATCCCTCCAAGTGTGAAAGCGAGGGAATACGAGGTGTGTTCAAGTCCTTAATCTTGGCTAACCCAAGACAGGAAGTCTGTTGCACAGTGTCGTTCAGGAAAATCATCTATTGTGGTATGAGGCGTGCTCTGAATAGTGCCTCGGTTCCCTGAACCTGCCATTCTTTAGTCCCCCAGACTGATTTAATGTCTATAGTGTCTTTCCGTAAGCCGAAACCCTGTTCAGACAGTTGGGCAATAAAGGATGCAGAGTATATCTGTTTTGTGTTAGTGAGCATACTTTTCCTTGCTGATATAGGTGCAAGCTTATAATAATATGAGCGTGATCTGATATATTGAATCCAGAAAAATAAGCAAACTTTTGTGAAAACGTTTGTGAACTACCTTTCAGCGGTGTTGGGCAATGTTCCCATTGGTGGTATGCGAAAACATTAAGTGGTGCACTTGTTTTATGCAAAAGTGACGACATAGTGTTGATAACAGTACATTGCGTTAAAATCAGAAGAGTCATCAAACATTTCATTTGTTGAAAATGCTGCAGACAGTTCTAAATCAGACAACATATTTTTAACAGTTTCAAAATCCCAATCGTCAGAATATGTACTTGAGGTGATGATAACATTGAAAGAAATTTTTAATACATGTGGTATTTTTAAAAGTTCAGTGGGACCAAATACATCATATGAAACCGTATCCCAAACTATTCCATCAGGAACTGGAACTGCTGTAACGTTCACACAGGACAGGTCTCTTTGTTCACAATGAGATGACGTATGAGGTTTCAATACCAAGTTCACTTTTGATACTGCAGAGCGTTCTGGGAGATAGTGTCCGTCTCACAATCAAGGAAAAGACAGTCACTAAACCTATCCAGAAAAGTAGGAACAGTATACCAGTGAATATCCAGAGCTGTAGCCATGGTGAAATTAGATATGTCTATTTCAGAAAAGTGTAAAAATCATGAAGTTGTTGTTTACGGGAAACTGGAGCAGGCGTTGTTTCAGGTTCACCGGGATCAAGAGAGAAGGTATCAAAATCGATGAAGTAGCCAGATGCAGTTCGAACTATTTTTGGTAGCTCAGCAGCTTTTGTTGAACTGGCAGACGTCTCTTGTAGAGGCATATTTATGTAGATATCGGTGGTAGGCCGAATTGATATTTGTCTTTCATTTGTGTTTTGATGTTCTGTATTGATAGGAACTTTGTATTGGTGACTCTTCAAATGTTATGAGTCTTTCCGTCTGAACTTCCTGTTTGGTAGCGAGAGGAGAGCATCGACTACCCAGGAGCCCACGAGGCCTACTATTCAGTATCGGCCACATAGTGTGGTTTGATCAGATCGAAGGAGACAAATCTCTTTTCTTTTTTGCAGGCAAGAGGCGGAAGAAGTACTGTTCTAGTTCCTTCGACAGCCAGGACAGGTACAGGATTTCTGTATGATGGCCCAAATTCTTTCTTGTCCACAATCTTTTCTCTGACCAAATCCCCATCTTTTGGTATCCAGGCAGGTCTTGTTGTGACTGATTTGACTTCCCCAGTGGTGCTGCGTTTTACTTGCACATTGCTTTGTAGTGCCTGGAATTCATTGAGATCCTGTAAAACAGCCAAACGTTTATCGGTGTGGGGATGGCTCAAATCCTTCCTGGAAGGACGGGCTCAACAGATATGACTTCCTCCGTCCTCCTCCTCTGCTCAGGTAGTGACCACAGGGGTTCCGCAGGGGTCCTCCCTTAGCCCCCTTCTTTTTAATATCTATGTCACACCTCTGGTGTACCTAGCAGAGCAACTTGGGGCTAAGGTCATGGCCTATGCTGATGACACCCAGCTCCTTTTCACCTGGGACAAGAATGTGGACTCGGCTCTCCTGCCCAACACTGCCTGTCCTCTATTTTTCATTGGCTTGCCGCAGCACAACTCAAGTGCAACGAAGAAAAATCTGAGATTCTTCTCTATGGAAAGTTCCCTCCGAATTTTAGAGATACTTTCTGGCCTCCTGAGTTTCCCAGCCCCACCTCTATAGGGAAGCCGGCCAAGAACCTAGGGGTGTGGTTCGAGGAAAATCTTTCCTTCGCCACACAGATCAAGAAACTTGCGGGTACCTGTTTTGGGCTGCTGAAATCTTTGAGAAAATTTCTACCGCTCCTACCTATGAAGGCGAAGGAGTCCGTCATCTGGGCCCTTATTTTGTCTCGATTGGACTATGCCAATGCCCTTTATGTGGGTATTCCGGACTACCGGTTAAAGAAACTTCAGGTGGTCCAGAATGCGGCAGCCAGAATCCTTCTGGAAATTCCGGCCAGGACTAGCATGAGACCTTACCTGCGCTCTCTGCACTGGCTTCCGGTGGTTGAACGGGTCAAATTTAAATCCCTGGTCATGGGCCATCGTGCTCTTCATGGGCTTGGTCCCACCTACTTACAGAAATGCTTCGCCTTCTATACTCCAGTACGTCATCTGCGGTCTCTGTCCCAGCGCCTAGCTCTGGTTCCCCGCTTCCAACGTCAGAGGCTTGGAGGCAGCTCCTTGAGGAGGAACACGGCTGTTGCCTGGAACGCTCTTCCTATCACACTTCGGAATATCCAGGACCTGCGCATCTTTAAGAAGAACCTGAAAACCTATCTCTTTGCCTAATTCTCTGTTGGTTACCTCTCTTTGCTCCGCGACGGGACACTCACGAGTATCTGTGCACAATACAAATTAAAATAACATAACATGTCAAAAGGTTTTTCATCCGCCACTGTGCTTTCATAATCGAGATCAGGTACCCACATTCTCGTTCCAAATAGGATTTCGTAAGGAGTGACACCTCCTAGGGAACTTCTTAGCATATTGTTGAGTGCCCTCTGGACCCCATATAAGTGATTGACCCAACTACCACCCAAACCTAATACCCTTGCTGTTAAAGATTGCTTTAAGTCCTGGTTCTTCCTCTCCACGACTGAATTTCCCTCGGGATGGTACGGAGAGGAGTACCGCAGTGCAACACCCAAACTTCCCATAGCTTCCTTGTAAGCCCTAGAGCTAAACGCGGGGCCAATGTGCCAACTGCGTATGTCCCTATGAAGACTCGCAAATCTTTTATAACAGTTCGAGCGTCAGCCGAGCGCTGAGGCCAAACCCACAGGAATTTAGAGCATGAATCCACTGCCACCCACTGCAGAACCCAGACCCTAGTGCGCAGCTAGTATTAAACCTAATTTCCGATCCATGTTTGGTATTAATCTATCCTCCACTCCTGGAATTTGAGCATACGGAATGTTATTTGCATCTAACTTGTAGGAGAACTTGAGTGGAAATTTCTTTGGTACAGCTGAGCTGTTTTTGCGTGAAGCAATGACAGCTACCATCATGTCTCCGTCTATTCTCGTTCTAGAACGAGTGATTGCAGCTATGGCAGCAGTTTGTACTGCCCCTTTTGCGGCTTCATCAGCCAATGAATTCCCGTCAACGTGAACGCAATCACGTTGATGACTCAGCATGTGTATCACGCGAGCTCTCTTTTTCAACTCAGCTACCTGTTCCCATAGCAATTTATGCTTAATTGTGCAACCGTTTGAGTCTTTAAACCTTTTCTGACCCCAGTAGTGAAGATATTCATTGTATGACTGGACACAGTAAAATGAATCGCACACAATCAGTGTGGGGAATTCTCGATCCGTATTTATTAGTGCCAGTTACAGGGCTTTTAATGCTGCCAGTTGTACCGTGCAGTCTCCAAAAGACTGTGTCTTCGTACTGCTAGGATAGAACTTGCCTTCCTGCATACGACACTTCACAATCGCACATGCGGCGCTGCATTGTTGTTTACTTCCTATGGCCGGCTGAGCAGATCCGTCAGTGTAAATAATATATTCATACTGAACTAGAGGCATTATTTCATTAGGGAGAGGATATTCTTGTTCATATTGCAGGGATGCTTGCATTTTAAGTGTAGAGTCAAATTTGTCATCTACATGTGTTGCAGTGAGAGAATTAGCCCATTGTATCCATCTTGGATGTAAAGCTTTAGCATTCGGAACGCTTGCTTTGGTGACAGCCTCTAAGGCCGGTACCGGAGTTATGACAATTATTTGTTTTCCCTGAGCCAGTGCTCTTTCTCTCACTACAGCAGTCTGTACTGCTGTCAGACTTTTTTCTGTGGAAGCAAAATGCATTTCCGCGTTTGTGTACAAGTGTGATTTATATGCTATAGGTACTGTTTCGCCTTCATTGAAGGTTAGGTAAGTATACCCGGATTGACCCGCTATTACACGGATCACCAAATTTGTGGTGTTTACACGTGTGTGTAGGTGTTTTGAAGCTATCATGTCAGCTTGTAAGGAACAAAGGGTATCTGTGTGTTCCTGTGCCCAATGCCTAACTGAAAAATCAGGTCTTATTAGGTCATAGAAAGGTTTCACTTTTTCTGCTTAATCTAAAATGTACGTTTTGCCAAAATGTACGAATACCAATATGGATTGTAAGTTTTTCAACGATTTAGGAGGTTGGAGCAGCGCACACTTTTCTAAAAAGTTTGCTGCCAGGCTTTTCCCTTCACTTGAAAGCTCATATCCCAAAAATTAGATATTGAGGTGGGCTATTTTTGATTTTTTATAATTGAATTTGTAGCCCTCAGAGGCAAACCCCAAAATGATGTTGCTCACCCTGGTCAAATGATCCATTAAATCATCATGTGTCAGATGAATATCATCTACATAGGACAATGCCTCTTCATCCAAATTCTGAAGTAACTCTGTTACCCTAGTTGAGAACAACCCAGGGCTATTCTTATACCCTTGGGGGAGTCGACAGAATTGACGCTGAGAATGGTGTCAAATATCTGCTTTCAGGCGCTATATTCTGGCAGAAAAATCCATTTGAGATATCTAATCTTGTTTTGTATTTTTTCTGCACAATATTATTAATTAATGAGGCACTGTGTGCATTCTGTACTGCAAATGTTTTAGTGCATGTGTTCAGATGTCTGTAGTCTAAAATTAGACGGTGTTAGAAATGGGGGTCTGTAATTGGCAGAGGTAGGTACCTTTGTCCAAATAGGGACCCTTGCTTCTAGTCAGGGTAAGGGGGATACACTCCTAAAATAACCCCTGCTCACCCCCTCGGTAGCTTGGCACAAGCAGACAGGCTTATCTCAGAGGCAGTAGTGTAAAGCATTTGTGAACACATACAGTAATACAGTGAAAACACTACAAATGGGCACCACACCAGTTTAGAAAAATAATTAATCTTTATCTAAACCAAAACAAGACCAAACGACAAAAATCCACAATACAGTAATAAAGATATGACTTTCAGATGGTAGAAATAGTTCAGTTCAAGCAAAATTGCAGATGCAACACTTTTCTCACAAAGTACCTAAGATGCGTCACGCAAACAAACAAAACAGGCCGCAGGGAAGGTGATGCGTCGGTTCCTTACACTCAGGGAAGGTGATGCGTCCGTTCCTTGCTTCGGGGGAGGTGATGCGTCGGTTCTTTACTGCAGCGCTGGGGAGGTGATGCGACGGTCCCTTACCGAAGAGGAGGTGATGCATCGGTTTCTTACTGCGTGAGGAGGTGATGCGTCGGTTTCTTGCTGCGTCCCCCAACGATGTGACAGACTTGGTGCCTCGATCCGGTGATGATGCGTGAACTCGTGCAGCCGCACAGCAGGCCTTGCGCCGGACTCGGTGCAGTGATCTCGGACTTCGGAGATCGGTGCACTCGATGCGGCGTGCAGCGATTTCTCGAGCCGCGGCAGGCACTGCGACGGTATCTTCACCAATGCGTCGGAAACAGGTGCGGATGCGTCTCGCTTCTTCGAAGTTGCGTCGATTTTCCAGCTCCCAGTAGAAAACAGTCTCTAGAGGTCCAGAACAGCTGCAGGCACCTCTATGCAGGTTAGAATTCCCAGCAAGGAAATTCAGGGGAGCTGGTGGTGAAGTATTTGTGTCCCTGAGACTTCAGAACAGGAGGCAAGCTCAGTTTCAAGCCCTTGGAGATCTTTTCCTCAAGCAGGTGACAAAGCAAACAGCTACGTCCTTTTCTCCTTTCTTGGCAGCAAGTAGCCACTGCAGGCCAACCCCGGACAGCAAACAGCACAGGGCAGTATTCCTCCTCAGCTTCTCTGGCTCTTCTCCTTGGCAAAGGTTCCTCTTGATTCCCAGAAGTGATCTAAAAGTCTGGGGTCTGGGCCTCTCTTTTTATACACAAAAATCCTTTGTTCTCTGAAGGCAGAGAGTGTCTGTACTCCTGCCAAAACCAGTTCTGTCCTCACTGGTGCAGCTTCCTGGCAGGAGGTGGAGACAGCATTGTTGAAGGCAGACCAGGCCCATTCAGGTGAAAGGAAATCTCCTCCCCCTACTCTAAATGCAGCCCAGGTCTATTCAGCCCAGCCCTGACTCATCAGACTTCTGGAGCCGCTGCCCCCCTCCAGCCCCTGTCATCCAAAAGCCAGACATGCAATACACAAACCTAGCGGAGGCACACTGGATGGTTAGGCAAGAAAATACCTACTTTCTAAAAGTGGTATTTTCAAACACAGAATGCAAAAATCACCCTCACTAAAAGATGCACTTTAACATTCTGAGTTCAGGCATACTAAACTTTATTTTTCTACCTTGTTCCCAGGGCCAGTTATGTTTATAAGATGTTATAAACAAACTCCCCATGGGAACAGGTAGCCTTGCAATAGTGAAAAACTAAGGGGCATATCAACAAGGGGTGGCGAAAATATTATCGCCGCTTTAGAGCCCGTTTTCGGGCGAAAAGCGGCGATAATATTATCGCATTATCAACAAGGACACGCTAGCGCGTGTTTCCTGCAATAGCGCCCCTTGTCAGCACGCCTCCCATCGCATCGCTAATGAGATGCAAAGGAGGCTCCCTTGGGAAATTATCGCTAAACTAGCTTCGCGATATTTACAAGAACCCCAAATCCAGTGTAGTCATAATCTTAATCGCGCTAACGCGCTCTCTTAGATCTGGATTTTAACGTCTGTTAAAATTCAGACTAGGGCATACTTTACATAGGATGTGGATTATGTGCCTACGACCACATGCTCGTATCACCAATGTTAACGCTGTATTTGGGTGAACATCGCTGGTTTTCCAGCGATGTTTGCCCATTTTTGCACTATCGCTTGAATATTTATCGCTTAGGTTATACACGTTGTAAATAACGCGCTAACCTGGCGATAAATAATCAGCTGATAGACGGCGATAAATATGAAAGCGCTAAGCGCGCTATGCGATATTTATCTCCGTCTGTTGCTAATATGCCCCTAAATTGGCAGCATTTTACTATCAGGACATGCCACACACATCAGGACATGTCCTACCTTTCACATACAATGCACCCTGCCCACAGGGGTACCTTGGGCCTACCTTAGGGGTGACTAATATGTAGAAAAGGGAAGGTTTAGGGACTGGCAAGTGTGTGCACTTGCCAAGTCGACATGGCAGTCCCAGACTGCACACAGGCTCTGCAATGGCAGGCCAGAGTTACATTTTACAGGCTGCTTCTGTGGGTGGCACAATCAGTGCTGCAGCCCACTAGCAGCCTTTGATTTACAGGCCCTGGGCACACACAGTGCACTATACTAGGGTCTGACAAGTAAATCAAATATGCCAATCATAGAATCACTAATCCATAACAACAATTTACAAAGGGAGCACTTGCACTTTGGCACTGAACAGCAGTGGCAAAGTGCCCAAAGCATCTAGACCAGCAAAATGGAGTCCAACACACAGCAAAAACACAGGAGGCAAAGGCAAAAAATGCAGGGGAGACCCACGCCAATGGTGCCAGGTCTAACACTTGTCCACTCCAGCTGAAATGTGGGGAGAACTGCCCACCCTCTTGGGAGTTCTCTTCACTAAGGAGGAAAAATCTGGACAGACAATCAGCATTGGTGTGTTCTATACCAGGGCAGTGTTCCACCGTGAAGTCCATCCCCTGTAGGGAAATGGACCACCTCAACAGCTTTGGGTTCTCACCCCTCATCTGCATCAACCATCTGAGGGGCATGTGGTCTGTCTGAACCCGGAAGTGAGTCCCAAACAAGTATGGCCTCAGCTTCTTCAGCGCCCAGACCACAGCAAATGCCTCACGCTCAATCGCACTCCACCTCTGTTCCCGTGGAAGTAACCTTCTACTAATGAAGGCTACAGGTTGGTCTAGGCCCTCTTCATTTAGCTGTGAGAGCACAGCTGCCACACCATGCTCTGAAGCATCTGTCTGCACAATGAACTCTTCTGAGAAGTTGGGTGCCTTAAGCACGGGTGCCGTGCACATGGCAGAATTCAGGGCATCAAAAGCTTTCTGGCAGGCGTCAGTCCAGTTCACTTTCTTGGGCTGCTTCCTGGAAGTCAGCTCTGTCAAAGGGGCAACAATGGTGCCATACCCCTTGACAAAGCTCCTGTAATACCCTGTGAGTCCTAAAAAGGCTCTCACCTCCGTCTGGGTCTTGGGGGGTTCCCAAGCCAGAATGGTATCAAACTTGGGCTGTAGGGGCGCCACCTGGCCGCTCCCTACCTGGTGTCCCAAGTATACCACAGAACCCTGCCCGATCTGGCACTTACTCGCCTTGATCGTGAGGCCTGCCCTCTGCAGAGCCTTCAACACTTCCCAGAGGTGGTGCAGATGTTCCTCCCAAGTGGCACTGAACACTGCAATGTCGTCAAGGTAGGCGGCACTGAAATCCTCCAGCCAAACCAACACCTGGTTGACCAACCTGTGAAAGGTGGCAGGGGCATTCTTCATCCCAAAGGGCATCACCCGGAATTGGTAGTGCCCATCTTGTGTGGAGAATGCTGTCCTCTCTCTTGACCCATCAGTTAAGGCGATCTGTCAGTACCCAGACGTTAAGTCAAGCGTACTGAGGAACCGGGCAGCCCCCAACCGATCGATGAGCTCATCAGCTCTGGGGATGGGGTGCGTATCAGTCCTGGTGACCGAATTGAGCCCTCGGTAGTCCACACAGAACCGGAGTTCTGGTGTGGCACCAGGTGTAGCAGCCTTTGGGACCAAGACCACTGGGCTGGCCCAAGGGCTGTTTGAGGGCTCAATCACCCCTAGCTCTAGCATCTTGGAGACCTCCTCCTTAATGCAAGCCTTGACCCTGTCAGTCACTCTGTAAATGTTGTGCTTTACAGGAGGACTGTCCCCAGTGTCAACACCATGGACACACCACTGAGTGACACCAGGGGTCAGGAAGAACAGAGCAGCAAACTGCCCCAACAGTTGGCGACAGTCACTCTGCTGTTCAGGAGTCAGGGCGGGGGAGAGTGATACACCGTCCACTGACCCATCGTGCTCCTTTGCAGACAGGAGGTCAGGAAGAGGCTCAGTCTCCTCTTCCATTCCAGCATCTGTTGCTAGGAGCATGCCCACTTCGGACCTCTCCAAGTGGGGCTTCAGGCGATTCACATGCAGGACCCGAAAGGGTTCCTGGGAGACTGTAAATCCAGCAAGTAGGTGACGGTGCTCTTGCGCTCCACCACCTCAAATGGTCCGGTCCACTTATCCTGGAGCGCACAAGACTCCACTGTGGCCATGACCCATACTTTTTGTCCAGGCTGAAACTCGATCAGAGTGGCATTCTGATCATACCACCGTTTCATCTCCTCCTGGCTGGCTTCCAGATTCGCCTGAGCGAGTTGTCTGAAGCGCTGAGTCTGGTTTCTGAAGGCCAGCATGTAGCTATATACATCCTGGGGAGGTTTACTGGGAGCTTTCTCTAAGCCTTCTTTCACCAGACTCAGAGGTCCTCTTACAGGATGGCCATACAGCAGCTCAAAGAGACTGAACCCTAAGGACTTCTGGGGCACCTCTCTGTAAGCAAACAAAAGGCATGGTAAGAGGACGTCCCACTTACGCCTCATGGGTTCACCAAGACCCATAATCATGCCCTTCAGGGTCCGGTTGAATCTCTCAACCAGCCCATTACCTTGGGGGTGGTAAGGAGTGGTGAACTTGTAGGTTACACCGCACTCCTGCCACAGGGACTTGATTGGATTTGATTTATGTATTTGTAAAGCGCAATGAATGCCCGTGGGCATCTTGGCGCTAGGAACGGTAGTTTGCCAGGTATTGGCGGGAATCCAGGAAGATCAAGATCAGTTGTTAAAGAGCCAGGTTTTCAGTGCCTTTCTGAAGGACCAGAGTGATGGGCTGCTCTTTATGGAAATGGGGAGCTGGTTCCAGATCTTAACTGTCCTTAACAGGAAGCTTCTGCCACCCCATCGGGCCTTTTTACATTTAGGTGTCTGCAGAAGTTTAGTATGGGCTGATCTTAGGCTTCTGGCCGGCGCATACCATTTCAGATGCGTCCTCAGAAAGTGCGGCCCTACACCCTGTAAAGCTTTGAAGGCTAGACATTGAGATTTAAACTCGATCCGTTTTTTCATCGGGAGCCAATGAAGGGCTCTTAAACCATGACAAACTGATTGAAACCTAGGGATGTCTAGTACCAATCTCGCAGCGGCGTTCTGCAGACGTTGCAGTTTTAGTAGATGCTGGGATTGAATTCCCAGGTATAGTGCATTCCCATTCGATATGAAGTTGGTACCACGGTCGGACACCACCTCTCTGGGGAACCCCACATGGGAGAAAATCCCCTTCAACGCATGACCCACCACGGGGGCCATCACAGTCCGGAGAGGGATGGCCTCCGGGGACCGGGTGGCATGGTCCACCAAGACCAGAATGAACCTGTTGCCCATGGCTGTCCGGGGACCCAGAGGCCCCACAATGTCAATGCCCACCCTCTCAAAGAGGGTGCTGACCACAGGGAAAGGTTGGAGAGGAGCCTTACACTTCCTCACACTCTTGCCACTTGCCTGGCGAGTCTGGCAAGACCTACAATGAGTATCAGAGTGCTTGCGCATCTGGGGCCAGTAAAAGTGGGTGACAAGCCTTTCAAAAGTCTTGTCTTGCCCCAAATGTCCTGCAAAAGGGACATCATGAGCCAGACCCAGTAGGAAGGCTCTGAAGCATTGGGGTACCACCAGCACACGGGCTGACTCGGCTCAGCAACCTTAGGCTCGCTATACAGTAGACCATTCTCCCAGTATATCCAATGTGATCCAGACTGATCACCTACTGCCTGGTTGGCAGCCTGCTGCCGCAAACCAATAAGAGAAGGGCACGTCTGCTGCTCCTGGCAGAATTCTTCCCTGGAGGGGCCTCCTTCCTGCTGCCAATGGGTCAGCTCAGGCAGGTCCCCCAGTTCAGCCACTTGTTCCCCTGTAGGCTCCAGGGCATCTCCCTCAAGGTTTGCCTCCTCTTGGACCGTGGGAACTTCGGGCCGGTTTCCCATGCCTCCTGCCTCTACTCTTTCTAGCAGGCACCTGGGCCACTCTTTCAGGCTCCAGGTCCTCTTGAATGCCCGTACCGGCAGCCATGGACTGAGTGGTCACGCATGCCCACTCAGGCAGACCCAACATCTCTAAATGAGACCTCTGCTCCACCTTCGCCCAAGGGGAGCTCTCCAAATCATTGCCTAGCAGACAGTCAACAGGCATGGCTGGCCTCACAGCTACTTTCAAGGTACCTGAGACCCCCCCCCCCACTCAAAGGGAACCTGTGCCACTTTGCAGAGGCACTCTGAATTGTCAGCGGCAACTAGTGGGTAGAATGTGTTGGGGACCACCTGCTCTTCAGACAACAGCCGACAGCTGTCCCACTGGCTCCGGTGGCTCTGAGAGCCTCCACACTATGGCCATTGATGGTCACCCACTGCCTGTACTTTTTATTGTTATCAGGCAGATGAGCTCTAGGGACCATCTCACTGTCCCCTAAAGAGACCAGGGACATCTCTGTGGGACCCCACCCATTTTGGCCACCCGACTCCTCCCCCAAGGCTACACTAGCCATCTGCCAGGGCGGTGCACCAGTGGGTGCGGTGGTAACATTTTTGGGACACCTAGGATCCCCTTGGAAGTGGCCCATCTGACCACAACCATAACACGCCTTGGAACCCCTCTAAACAGGCTTACCTGTCTGGATCCATGGCTTCTTCTCAGTGGGAGACTGGAAACCCTTACCTTGGTTCGCTTGGGGATTACTTTGGGGCCCTTTTTGGAACTCCTTCTGTTTACCCTTGTCCCCCCCACTCTTCTGCTGGGGACCCTGCCCACCTTTGGCGGAGTCTCCCACACAACCTTTTTGGACCCTGGTGCTCACCCAGCGGTCCGCCTCCCCAGCAAGCTGCCTGGGATCAGTCAGCTTATTGTCAATCAAGTGCTGGCGTAGCTCTGGAAATCAATTATCTGACAAGTGATCCCATGCAACCAAATCATAGAGCCCCTTCAAATCTTTCACCTTGCTACCCTTCACCCAACCATCCAGTGCTCTGCAAAAATACGACACATACTCCACCCAAGTACTTGACTCCAGCTTCTTACAGTTTCTAAATTTCTGCCAATAAAGCTCTGGGGTCAACCCATACCTGGCTATCAAGGCTTCCTTCATGGGGGCATAGGAAAATATGATCCTCAGTGGGCAAGTTCAGCAAGGTTTCCCTCCCTTCACTGACAAAGCGGCCCCACAACCCTGCTCCCCAATCCTTCTCAGGGACCCGGTGGGACATCATTGCTACCTCACAGGCCTTAAACCACTGCCCAATGTCCTCATGCTTCATGAAATCTTTGAGAACATCTTTGGGAATGTATACCTTTCCTTCCCCAGGCACTGACGATGTGCTGCCACCAGAGGGATTGATCTCTAAACTCTTTGCTTTCAGATCCAACTCCCTCAACCCTCTCTCATGCCCTAAAAGCATCTTCTTCTCCTCCATGGCCAATTTCTTGCTCTCCAACTCCAACCTCTTATTCTCTAAGTCACCCTGGCTTCCCAGCTTGAGCTTAGCAAGCTCCAATTCATGCACTCTGCTTCTCTCCCTGTCCTCCAACTCCTCTGGAGACAGACCTTTTGAAGACACACTGCTGCCCACCCTGGAAGGCAACTTCCCCCCAGTCAGGCCCAACAGCCCCTCCTGCTGCCCATCTAAATTCTCTCCCTCCACCACAGGCTCTTCAGGATGCTCACTGGCATCCCTAGATTCCAACCAGGCCCTCAGCGCCTTTTGGTATTCCTCCTTTCTGGTGAGTCCTCTCACAGAGGTTTTAAATTTTTTGCAGACAGCTTTGAGTTGAGGCACAGAGTAGGTATCAACCCTCTCTTCTTCAAATTCAATATCCACAGATGCAATGGATGCTGGTTTACTCATGGTGAAAATTGGCAGTTCTCAAGATGCAAAAAATTCCCAGGAAAAAAAACCTACCAAATGTATGTGGTCGCGTAATGGTCTGCACTCTACTAGTAGTGTACACCAATCACTGTATGTAAGTCACAAATGCAAGTCCAGATCTTCACCGCTGACCGCCAATGTTAGAAATGGGGGTCTCTAGTTGGCAGAGGTAGGTACCTTTGTCCAAATAGGGACCCTTGCTTCTAGTCAGGGTAAGGGGGATACACTCCTAAAATAACCCCTGCTCATCCCCTTGGTAGCTTGGCATGAGCAGACAGGCTTATCTCAGAGGCAGTGTGTAAAGCATTTGTGAACACATACAGTAATACAGTGACAACACTACAAATGGGCACCACACCAGTTTAGAAAAATAAGTAATCTTTATCTAAACCAAAACAAGACCAAACGACAAAAATCCACAATACAGTAATAAAGATATGACTTTCAGATGGTAGAAATAGTTCAGTTCAAGCAAAATTGCAGATGCAACACTTTTCTCACAAAGTACCTGGGATGCGTCACGCAAACAAACAAAACAGGCCGCACGGAAGGTGATGCGTCGGTTCCTTACACTCAGGGAAGGTGATGCGTCGGTTCCTTGCTTCGGGGGAGGTGATGCGTCGGTTCCTTACTGCAGCGCAGGGGAGGTGATGCGTCAGTTCCTTACCGAAGAGGAGGTGATGCATCGGTTTTTTACTGCGTGAGGAGGTGATGCGTTGGTTTCTTACTGCTTCCCCCAACGATGCAACAGATTTGCCGCCTCGATGTGATGCGACGATCCGGTGACGATGCATGAACTCGTGCAGCCGCACAGCAGGCCTTGCGTCGGACTCAGTGCGGTGATCTCTGACTTCGGAGATCGGTGCACTCGATGCGTCGTGCGGCGATTTCTCAAGCCGCGGCAGGCGCTGTGACGGTTTCTTCGACGATGCGTCGGAAACAGGTGCGGATGCGTCTCACTTCTTCGAAGTTGCGTCGACTTTCCAGCTCCCAGTAGAAAACAGTCTCTATAGGTCCAGAACAGCAGCAGGCACCTCTATGCAGGTTAGAATTCCCAGCAAGGAAATTCAGGGGAGCTGGTGGTGAAGTATTTGTGTCCCTGAGACTTCAGAATAGGAGGCAAGCTCAGTTTCAAGCCCTTGGAGATCTTTTCCTCAAGCAGGTGACAAAGCAAACAGCAAAGTCCTTTTCTCCTTTCCTTGGCAGCAAGTAGCCGCTGCAGGCCAACCCCAGACAGCAAACAGCACAGGGGCAGTATTCCTCCTCAGCTTCTCCGGCTCTTCTCTTGATTCCCAGAGGTGATCTAAAAGTCTTGGGTCTGGGCCCCTCTTTTTATACACAAAAATCCTTTGTTCTCTGAAGGCAGAGAGTGTCTGTACCCAGCCAAAACCGGTTCTGTCATCACTGGTGCAGCTTCCTGGCAGGAGGTGGAGACAGCATTGTTGAAGGCAGACCAGGCCCATTCAGGTGAAAGGAAATCTCCTCCCCCTACTCTAAATGCAGCCAAGGTCTATTCAGCCCAGCCCTGAATCATCAGACTTCTGGAGCCGCTGCCCCTCTCCAGCACCTGTCATCCAAAAGCCAGACATGCAATACAAAAACCTAGCAGAGGCACACTGGATGGTTAGGCAAGAAAATACCTACTTTCTAAAAGTGGTATTTTCAAACACAGAATGCAAAAATCACCCTCACTAATAGATGCACTTTAACATTCTGAGTTCATGCATACTAAATCTTTATTTTTCTACCTTGTTCCTAGGGCCAGTTATGTTTATAAGATGTTATAAACAAACTCCCCATTCTGTCCTATGGGAACAGGTAGCCTTGCAATAGTGAAAACGAAATTGGCAGCATTTCACTATCAGGACATGCCACACACATCAGGGCATGTCCTACCTTTCACATACAATGCACCCTGCCCACAGGGGTACCTTGGGCCTACCTTAGGGGTGATTAATATGTAGAAAAGGGAAGGTTTAGGGATTGGCAAGTGTGTGCACTTGCCAAGTCGACATGGCAGTCCCAGACTGCACACAGGCTCTGCAATGGCAGGCCAGAGTTACATTTTACAGGCTGCTTCTGTGGGTGGCACAATCAGTGCTGCAGCCCACTAGCAGCATTTGATTTACAGGCCCTGGGCACACACAGTGCACTATACTAGGGTCTGACAAGTAAATCAAATATGCCAATCATGGAATCACTAATCCATAACAACAATTTACAAAGGGAGCACTTGCACTTTGGCACTGAACAGCAGTGGCAAAGTGCCCAAAGCATCTAGACCAGCAAAACGGAGTCCAACACACAGCAAAACACAGGAGGCAAAGGCAAAAAATGCAGGGGAGACCCACGCCAATGGTGCCAGGTCTAACAGACGGTATGAATTATTGGGTTTCATTACAGGAAACAAAGGATTATTAATTGAAGAGGTGCAAGTTTCAATTACACCCTGGTATTCAAGTTGATCTAAGATCTCCCTGACCTGTTTTTTTGCATCTTGTTTTATTGGGTACTGTCTCTGTGGAGTTGAAGTAGTTTTTACCGGGATTACATGGTGAGATGACTCAGCATCCCATCAAACACGGTTGCGATATAATGCTGGAGGAAGTGCTACAGCCCACTCCTGCGCGTATGAATGTTTTAAATATACTGGAATGAGGTTGGAGAAAGCCGGTAAAATTACCGTTTCTCCCTTTGGGCACTCCATAACAATTTCAGGTGGCCAATCTTTTTCAGCCAAAAGGATGTCATATCCATAAGTCAGGTTTTTCCTAAAAGAGACCTTTAATTTTTCTAGGTTTGTCCCCTCCATTTGGAGTGTTATTTCATGTAACTTATGCGGGACACTTACCCTCGTATCAGGTGTCTCCACTGTGATATGTTCATTCAACTCCGCCGTCACCAGAAATTCCATCAGGATCTGGCGAGCTATTGTTACTTCTGCTGCGCTGTCTAGCATCGTCAGAGCCCATTCCCCAATCAAAAGTTGAGTCCTCAGAATTCTGGGCATGTCTAACTTTAAGACCTGCTACTTTCTTCTTTTTAAATTGAGGTTTTGATTTTGGTTTCGCTTCTTTTTTGGAAGTATAGTCTGAAGTGCGTTGCGTGTCTCTGGACTTTGTACGCTCTTCTTGTCTGTGTTCTGACCGTCCTTCCCTCTCTGAGTTTTTTTATGAACCCTGAAAGGAACGAGAGGAACATGTATCAGTATCCTGATACCTGTCAGGTTTTTTAATGTTATCTCTAATCCTAAGGTTGTACCTCTTTTCGGAGGGCTCCTGCCTAGGAGACCCACCCCTGGATTGTGACCTCTTTTTTCTATTCTTTTGTTTTTTATTATTATCCCATTTCTTCTTGGAAGAATCAGGTGCTTGCTTGGTGTTTTCTTTTTCAGGACCACCCATAAGTTGAGGTTTTGTTGCTCTAGCACCCAAACTATCTCTACCTAATTCGGCATAGGTATCTTTGATCATTTTAGGTAATTCGTGTTCCTGTTGTAAAGGAGTGAAATCCCTCAGGCGTTGGCACATTGCCACTGCTGCTGCCTCCCCTTTTATGTTGGCTAATATAATAGTTGATACCTGGGCAAAATTTCCTAACAATTTCATCCCTAAGTTCAGAGCAGGTTCAGCTCCATACTCATTCTGTATTTGTCTTAATACATCTGGTATCACTGGTATTACTGCTATTGAAGGGATACCATGAGTTCTGGTGTACATGGCAGCGAAAACTGTACCCCATGAGGTACAATCCTCTATCTGGGGAGCTATCCCCATTGGCAAGCAGATTGTCAGCATTCTGTGTTTTTCTTGAGGGCTTGTGTGTGGAAACACTGCCTCTAGCTGTGTTATTTTCTGAGCTATCCAGAATGGCATTTGCTCATGTCTAGTGGGCATTTTACCCATAACTGCATGTAGCGTTTGTGGAGTTATTTTAGTTGTAGATCCCTGAATTTGTCCTGTAGGTGTAGCCCTTGTTGGCTGAAGTGTGAGTGTTCTCATCACGAACTGTGTCAGGTTTCTGTAAAGTTTTATTATTTCTTTATGAAGTGGACGTAAGTCTGCTACTGGCATTGTGTCAATGTCTGGATGTGGTGTGTAAGCTGCTAGGACTGGCCAAGTTGCTCCATCTCTTCCGAGCGGACCGAGTCTCACTTCTTCTTTTGTATGTGGGAGGGCGCCTTTAAACCAGTTTATGTGCTCCTGGTAGGTGAGCGGAACTTCAATGTCCTCATACGGACAGTATTCATTTGGTGTTTCATCTTTAGTGTAAGAATGAAATGTATTTGTGCGTGCATCCGCTGGTGGGAATTTAACCCATGAATAGAATACCTCTGTTCTGTATGACTCGTGTGCCTCAATCACGAACGTTACTGTCCCACCACTAGCTGTGACTCCATAGCCTGCTAATTTTAAAATAGGGCAGTTCTGACATTTTCTGAAATGTTAATTTCACCTTCCTGCTCTCTTTCCTCTACTGCGTTCGCATGTAATGCTGGTGCAGCGTCTTCTTCAGTCATTGTTGAAAAAGTTCTCAAGGAAAAGTTTCAAGGAAACTGAGATAAGGTTTTATGCACAACAGGGAACTATTTGTCCTTCAAGCTTGAATAAACCTACAGCCAATACATAGGATATGCCTACTCAGCTGTGGCGGATTGTTCCATTCCCATTTCAGACGTCTCTGGATAAAATGTGAGTGGGGGTCTCTGAGAACAACACGACTGAACTACTCAGATTTGACCGTTAAATAAATACCAAACCAACGTTGGCGGCGCCATGTCGTGTAGTTCCTATAAACCTATATAGGATCTGCGCGTTTAGACAACATAGACTGTGGGATTGGTGTCCAGACTGATTCCAGACACCCCCACCGGGTATGTTCGCCTGTATACCAGCTAGCTCACAATGCCACTGTAAACTCCTCTTACCAAGGAAAGAATAGTTCTCGGCAACTATCGAACATGACAACTCTGTCCCAACAGGGATCGTGGAAACAGTACAGTACTTTTCGCTCAGTCACTCGTGCTCACTTTGTCTCAGAGAGATACACAGAATAGACGGTGGGGACGTTTTTCAATAAGCATTTATTGAACCAGCGTCATTCTAATGTACAATAGGTGTGCTGAAACAACCATAAGACAGAAACAGATATAAATGATTGTAACCACCAATAGAGTAAAAGGATGGTAGATTCCTACCATAGTGCTAAAATAATGAATACTGGCAGGTATAAAAACACATGACAATAAAATGCGTACTCCTATGATGCATCCCTAACTAGATGTACCTACGTGTACCTAGCATATATGTAGGTGTCAAGCCAAGAATCCCCCTAGGCTGAAGCCAACCCCATTACCTGAAGTGAGAGACTGTGGGACCCCGTCTTGGTCTCAAGATGGACACCCCGCGAGGGATGTCAGACCACTGCGAGCTGGAGTGTCTGCATGCAGGAAACTCAGTGTCTTGCGTCAGTGTGTCAGCATGGAAGTCCTTTTTCTCCTCTCCTTGTCTCAGCAAAGATATGGTGTTTATATACCCAAAGTGGTACCCTCAGGGGATCTACCTTGCTGTGTCATGTCGGACTAGGGTGACGGAAGGTATGACCCTTATACAGTAATTATGCAGGCGATGGTAGTCCTGCTGAGATTCCAAGAATCCTCATGCATAATGAATGAGGCTAGTTTTCGGAAAAACCCCACGTCATTTAAGCAGTAATGTAACTAGGTAAAAGGTCAGTACCAAGAACCGTTATGTAGTGTAATGGCAGGGGAAAAATAGGTGAAAGGTCTGGTTACTACCTGAGCCTATATCGGGGTACCTGCATGAAACATAACACTCTTTTTTGCCAGCAAGAGGCGGAAGAAGTACTGTTCTTGTTCCTTCAACAGCCAGAACAGGTACAGGCTTTCTGTATGATGGCCCAAATTCTTTCTTGTCCACAATCTTTTCTCTGACCAGATCCCTGACTTTTGGGATCCAGGTAGGTCTTGCCGTTACTGATTTCACTTCCCCAGTGGCGGTGCGTTTTACTTGCACGTTGCTTTGTAGTTCCCGGAATTGATTAAGATCCTGTAAAACAGCCAAACGTTTATCAATGTCAAAAGGTTTTTCCTCTGCCACTGTGCCTTCATAATCGAGATCAGGTACCCACATTCTCGTCCCAAATAGGCCTTTGTAAGAGGTGACACCTCCTAGGGAACTTCTTGGCATATTATTTAGTGCCCTCTGGACCCCATATAGGTGATTGGCCCAACTACCAACCGAACCTAATACCCTTGCTGTTAAAGATTGCTTTAAGTCCCGGTTTTTCCTCGCCACAACCGAATTTCCCTCGGGATGGTACGTAGAGGAGTACCGCAATGCAACACCCAAACTTCCCATGGCTTCCTTGTAAGCCCTAGAGGTAAACGCGGGGCCACGGTCAGAATGTAATGTTCCAACTGCGTATGTCCTTATGAAAACTCGCAAATATTTTATAATAGTTCGAGTCAGCCGAGTGCTGAGATCAAATCCACGGGAATCTAGAACATGAATCCACTGCCACCAAGATGTACTTGTAAGCCCCATCAGATTGTAAGGGGCCGCAGTGGTCCAAATAGACACAAGCGAGAGGTCTGTCTGATATCAGTAATGGTGTTTGTGGTGGGGGTGCTACGGTCGAACCCTTCATCTGCTGACAGATGTCGCACTTAAGTACAAACGCTTTCATCTGTTTGGTTCGACCTGGCCATCAATAGCGTTATTTCAGCAATGAAACAGTCGCAGTAACCCCTGCGTGTGCAGAACCCAGACCCTCGTGTGCCACTAGAATTAAACCTAACCTGCGATCCATGTTTGGTATTACTCTATCTCCCACTCCTGGAATTTGAGCATACAGAATATTTTTTTCCATCTAACTTGTCAGAGCACTTTAGTGGAAAACCTTTCGGCAAGGCTGTGCTGTTTTTGCGTGAAGCAATGACAGCTACCATTGTGCTTCCGTCTATTCTCGTGCTAGAACAAGTGATTGCAGCTATGGCAGCAGTTCGTACTGCCCCTTTTGCGGCTTCATCAGCCAATGAATTTTTCCTTCAATGTGAACGCCATCACATTGATGACTCAGCGTGTGTATCACGTGAGCTCTCGGCAAGTCTTTTTTCAACTCTGCCACTTGTTCCCAAAGCATTTTGTGCTTTATTGTACAACCTTTTGAGTCTTGAAACCCATTCTGACCCCAGTAATGAAGATATTCATTGTAAGACTGGACACAGTAAAACGAATCGCACACTGTAAGTATGGGGAATTCTCGATCAGTTTGTATTAGTGCCAGTAATAGTGCTTTTAATTATGCCAGCTGTGCCATGCAATCTCCTAGAGACTGCATCTTCGTACTGCTAGGATGGAACTTGCCGTCCTGCAGACGTCCTTTTACAATCGCACAAGCTGCACTGTATTGCTGTTTACTTCCTATGGCAGGCTGAGCAGAACCGTCAGTGTAAATGATGTATTTATACTGATCTAGAGGCATTATTTCATTTGGGAGAGGATATTCCTGTTCGTATTGCAGGAATGCTTGTGTTTTTAGTGTAGAATCAAATTTGTAGTCTACTTCTGTTGCAGTGAGAGAATTAGCCCATTGTATCCATTGCGGATGTAGCGCTTTTGTGTTCGGAACGCTGGTTTTGTAACAGCCTCCAAGGCCGGTACCTGAGTCACGACAATTACTTGTTTCCCCTGAGCCAATGCTCTTTCTCTCACTACCGCAGTCTGTATTGCTGTCAGAATTTTCTCTGTAGAAGCAAAACACATTTCAGCATTTGTGTACAAGTGTGATTTGTATGCTATGGGTACCGTTTCGCCTTTATTGAAGTTTAGGAAAGTGTACCCTGATTGACCCGCTATTACACGGATCACCACATTTGTGGTATTTACACGTGTGTGTAGGTGTTTTAAAGCTATCATGTCAGCTTGTAAGGAACGAAGTATATCTGTGTGTTCCTGTGTCCAATGTCTAATTGAAAAATCAGGTCTGATTAAATCGTAGAAATGTTTTACTTTTTCTGCGTAAAATTTATGTTCTGCCAAAATTTAGGAATCCCAATATGGATTGTAAGTTAATCAGAGTTTTTGGAGGTTGGAGCAGCGCGCACTTTTCTAAAAAGTTAGCTGCTAGGCTTTTCCCTTCACTTGATAACTCATATCCCAAAAATAGGACATTGAGGTGGGCTATTTTTGATTTTTGTTAAAGTTGAACTTGTAGCCCTCAGGGGCGAACCCCAAAATTATGTTGCTCACCCTGGTCAAATGATCCATTAAATTATCATCCGTCAGATACATCCGTCAGATAAATATAATCTACATAGGACAATGCCTCCTCATCCAATTTTTGAAGTAACTCAGTTACCCTAGCTGAGAACAACCCAGGGCTATTCTTATACCCTTGGGGCAGTCTACAGAATTAACGCTGAGAGCCGAGCGCTGGGAATGCTGTCAAATCAGGCACTATATTTTGGCAGAAAAATCCATTTGAGATATCTAGTGTTGTTTTGTATTTTTTCTGCACAATGTTATTCATCAATGCGGCACTGTGTGCATTCTGTACTGCAAATGTCTTTGTGCATGTGTTCAGATGTCTGTAGTCTAAAACTAGACGATATGAATTATCAGGTTTGATTACAGGAAACAAAGGATTATTCATTCTATTACACCTTGGTATTCAAGTTGATCTAAGATCTCCCTGACCTGTTTCTTCGCTTCTTGTTTAATAGGGTACTGTCTCTGTGGAGTTGGAGACGTTTTTACTAGGATTACATGGTGAGGTGACTCAGCATCCCACCCTACATGGTTGCGATATAATGCTGGAGCAAGTGCTACCGCTCACTCCTGCGCGTATGAATGTTTCAAGTATACTGGAACGAGATTGGAAAAGCTGGTAAAATTACCATTTCTCCCTTTTGGCACTCCATAACAATCTCAGGTGGCCAGTCTTTTTTAGCCAAAAGGATGTCATAGCCATAAGTCAGGTTCTCCCAAAAGAGACCTTTAATTCTTCTGGGTTTGTCCCTCCATTTGGAGTGTTATTTCATATAACGGGTGTGGGACACTTACCCTAGTATCAGGTGTCTCCACCGTGATATGTTCATTCAACGCCGCTATCACTAGAAATTCCATCAGGTTCTGGCGAGCTATTGTTACTTCGGATGCGCTGTCTAGCATCGTCAGAACCCATTCCCCGTTCAGAAGTTGAGTCCTCAGAATTCTGGGCATGTTTAACTTTAAGACCTGCTACCTTCTTTTCAAATTGAGGTTTTGATTTTGGTTTATCTTCTTTTTTGATATTATAGTCTGAAATACGCTGTGTGTCTCTGGACTTTGTCCGTTTTTCTCGTCTGTGTTCTGACCGTCCTTCCTCTCTGAGTTTTTTGATGAACCCTGAAAGGAACGTGTATCAGTATCCTGATACCTGTCAGGTTTTTTAATATTATCACTATTCCTAAGGTTGTATCTCCTTTCGGAGGGCTCCTGTGGGGGAGACCCACCTCTTGATTGTGATCTATTCTCTCTATTCTTTTGTTTTTTATTATCCCATTTCTTCTTGGAAGAATCAGGTGCTTCCTTGGTGTTATCCTTTTCAGGACCACCCATGAGTTGAGATTTGGTTGCTCTAGCTCCCAAACTATCTCTACCTAATTCGGCATATGTATCTTCGATAATTTTAGGTAATTCACGCTCCTATTGTAAAGGAGTGAAATCCCTCAGGCATTGGAGTATTGCCACTGCTGCTGCCTCCCCTTTTATGTTTGCTAATATGATAGTTGTTTCTTGGGCAAAATTTCCTAACAATTTCATCCCTAAGTTGAGAGCAGGTTCTGCTCCATACTCATTCTGTATTTGTCTTAATACATCTGGTATTACTGCTATTGAAGGGATACCATGTGATCTGGTATATATGGCAGGGAAAACTGTACTCCAAGAGGGACAATCCTCTATCTGGGGAGCTATCCCCATTGGCAAGCAGGTTGTTAGTATTCTGTGTTTTTTTTTTAGGGCTTGTGTGTGGAAACACTGCCTCTAACTGTGTTATTTTCTGAGCTATCCAGAATGGCATTTGCTCACGTCTAGTGGGCATTTTACCGATAACTGCGTGTAGCGTTTGTGGAGTTATTTTAGTTGCAGGCCCACTGAATTTGTCTTGCTTGTGTAGCCCTTGTTGGCTGAAGTGTGAGTGTTCTCATCACGAACTGTTTCAGGTTTCTGTAAAGTTTTATTATTTCTTTGTGTTGTGGATGTAAGTCTGCTACCGGCATTGTGTCAATGTCTGGATTCGTTGTGTAAGCCGCTAGGACCGGCCAAGTCGCTCTGTCTCTGCTGTCTTGCTTCGCCTTTCAGATAATACAGAATCTCCCACACGGTGGCTCAACACTCGGCAAAGCAGGAGACATTAACACAAAACAAACAACACCTTTAGAAAAGGGTTTTATTTTACAAAATGCAAAGACTCTCTTTTTAGAATAAGGCTTGGGGTTTTATTTTACACAATGCTCTCTAACAGAAAGGCTTTCCCAGATGCCAAAATAACAACATTCAAATATATATAGAGATATATATGTTTATATGCAAGCAATAATAATACACTTGAAAAATGCAACAGTTAAATGCATGAATAATACCATGAATAAACAAGCAGCAAATAATATGAGATAAGACTCAAGCAAATATAATGGGACGTCCTGCAAGAGATCAGAAAGATATATACACTAGATACATCAAATGATTACTTTGGATGTGCACCTCACTCATTCACACATCACAAAGAAAATACCTCAAATGATCAAAGCCACTGGCCACACATCACAATGGCAATAATCAAAACTCAAACACCTCAAATGATCAAAGCCACTGGCCACACATCACAATGGCAATAATCAAAACTCAACACTTCACCTGGTGCAAACCCTGCATCTTAGTCCACTCCTGACCGGGGGATTAAACAGCCGGGGGTAAGAGCCTCAGCAACCAGGGTTCCGCTGTACTGAAGTAGACACGTCCGTCCCCATTCGGATTCCAAAATCCCGGTTTCTAAGTCAACAACCCTCAGCTTTATAATCTCAAAACACACTAGAAGGTTCGAGAAACCTTCCCCCTGCGCCAAAGGAATCTTACCAGGACTGGCCAGCTTCCAAGCAAGCATTCCATGGCAGGAAGGAGTTCCCACATTCCCTCTACAGTCTCGCATGTTCCAGCCTTTATCTTGTCGAAGCTCACGAAAGCCTTCCAGGGTACATTAAACAATCTCTCACAAAAACAATCCTTGAACGTGATTAACCCAAACAACTTGCAAGCGTGGCTGTGCACGCAGATAAAGCTCAAGCCAGGCAGAGTCAGAATTCAGGATGACATGAGGCCATGTCAAAGCCAATAGTAAGAACTTCATAATACTTATCAATGTACAACACAATGCACATTTGTACACCACTGCTTATAGCATCACATACTTCATCTCTCAATGTACAACACAGTGCACATTTGTGCACCACTGCTTATAGCATCACATACTTCATCTCTCAATGTACAACACAGAGCACATTTGTGCACCACTGCTCATAACACTGCACTTCGAAACCAAAAGTACATTCCACACCTCACTCTCTCTCTCATGCTTTCAAATGCACATCCCACACGTTCTGTTCTTGGCAAGGCTGTTCTACTCCGTGACAGCTCCCACTGAAAGACTGCAAGATTACAAGAAATAAACTTTTAAGAGAAGCAAGGCATATGCAGGACGTTGTACATTCAGGCTAGGATAAAATAACACTCCAAAGTCAATTAAAATAATGGTAGTCAAAGGTCATCACAGGGTGTCAGACCACAAGAGTGCCTCTACCACTACATTCAACCCCATGACCTTTGACTATCATAACACACACATATCAAAAACTGAACTTCTTAACTGAAAGCACAACTATGATTGAAGCACATGTTAAAACAGTAACATTATAGACTCATGTGCTGAACTGAAAGCACAAATATAATTGAAACACATATTAAAACAGTGAAATCATAAAAGCATGTAATAATCATTTCAAAAAGCTCATGCATATTTGGATACTCAGCAAGAATAAATGTATGATGGATACACAAAATGAATGATGCAAATAGAATCATGCATATGAACTCAGTAATGCTCATAATGTCACAAATGGCTAATTCTGGAACTTCTACTGTTGAAGCAGCCAAACTTATATATTTTGTGCTTGAAAATAAAGGCAACATCAACACCTTTAAACTGAAAAACCATCTTCTTCAATTTCAATTTCACAGCATTTTTTGTTGTTCTTTTTCTTCAAACTGAACAAATAATGTCCTTCTGTGTGAAAGACACACAGCCTTGCATTCAAAATTATAACTGTGAACATTTTACTTCATGTTTATGATATCAGTCCATGATCAGTCGCTTGGTTAGTTCATCTGGTTTGTTTAGCCAAAGGATGTCAGCTTGCACCGTCCGGTGATCACTCCAGGGTTGGGGGGGGAGGGGTCCCACACGGGGCCACACAGACACGGGCACCCACTCGCAGGACAGGGTGTCAGGGCTGGTCAGAAGGGAGTACAAAAACTCCTTTGCGCCACCACGGTCTAGGAAAGAGCAGTCAGGAGAGGGTCACCCGCTCGGCTTAGATCGCGGGCGATCATCGCGCGTAAGAAAGTTTTCCGCCCAGTACTCCCAACAGGGAGGGAGGCAAAAGTAGTTGCCGGTCTAGTCTCTCGCGCCTGGGTCCGGGCGCGAGGACTAGCTCAGTTGTGAAGTGCCGCGGTTGATTTTCAAACCGCGCACTTCACCAACGAATTCTTGGAGTCAGGAGCCTTTGTAGACTAAGAGAGATAGTTAGGTAGAAATAGGCTTAGAGGTTCAGCCAGGCAAGGCGTAGGTTAGCGCGTTTCGCTATTTGGCGGCAGTAGTTAGTGTGGGAGGGCGGGTCGGATAAACAGACGCGGAGGCCGAATATATGGTCCAAGGACTCGTGTTTTATTGTTTTCAGGAGCCACAGTCTTAGGTTTCCCTACAGGGATGGGGTGCTCTTCTCCGGGTTCCGTCCTCTCTCTCCAGGGTCGGGATTCGGGGCTAGTTCGTTCCTCCTCTTCCTATTCTGAGCTGGGGCGAAGGGGGCTGGGTTCTGGCTCTTCCGTCGTGCTGGCTTTCACCCGGAGGCTCGTACCAAGAAGAGAAAACGGAGGCCGTCAGTGAAATTCTGGAATGGGGTGTGTAGAGAAACCAAACCCGTCACCTTCACCCGGTGATATAAATGGTCATGGTGTGAAAAGGGAAAGGGAACAAGGGGATGATGTGCCTTTTGTCTCGGATAAGAAAAGCCACCAAAAGAAAAAGGTCGAGCCCGAAATGCCAGTAGAGGATATTCTCTCCTGCTGGCTCTGTGTTAGTTGCTCTCACCCCCTGTGCCCGTTACCACCCTCCTCCCGCCTCCCACGTCTATTCCAACCCGCCTTCCCCAAAACCAGCGCCACTCACCGGCTCCGCCGCAACTCTCCTGAGCTGCGGCCGCTCTTCAGCCTCCTCCGGTGGGCGCCACCACTCTTCGGTCCACTGGTCGCCTGTTTCCTCCTCTTCCTCCTCGACGCTGCTCCGGTCGCCGTCCCTCTCGTCCCGCACTCTGCTCCTCGTCCTCCTCTCGTCCCGCACTCTGCTCCTCGTCCTCCCTCTCGTCCCGCACTCTGCTCCTTACGCCTCCTCGCACTCTCCGGTCAACGACACCTCTTCCTGGTTCTTCCTCTCCCTTAAAGGTCCAGCCGCCGTACATCCGGGTCAGCTCCTCCCCTTTCCACCTTCTGGCCTCGCTGCGGAAAAACACGAAAGGTGGGTGTGTCTCTCCCCTGACAGCGCCTTCCTTGTGCACGCCCTAGCAGGCCGATCTTCGCCTGCAAAGGAGTCTGGTTGTTGTCGTTCTCCAACCGCCGCCGGTGTTGATATCCCGGGGCCCACCTTCTCACATCCCTTTTCCCTTGCTGTCTTACTACAAGGGTTCTGCTCTTGGGGGTATCGTGACAGAAAGTCCACGTTACCTTGTTCCGATCCCTTTCGATGTTGGGCTAGGAACCGGTAGGGTTGTAATGCCAGGAACCACCTCAACACTCTTACGTTGTTTCCTTTGTTTCGTGCCAGCCATTCCAAGGGGGCATGATCAGTGTATAAAGTAAACTCTCTCTCCTTCCAGGTAGTATCGTAGAGTGTCTATGGCCCATTTGATAGCTAACGCCTCCTTCTCTATGACGGCATAGTGTTGTTCTCTAGGAAACAGCCTCCTACTGATGTATAATATGGGTTTCTCCTCACGTTGTGCCGTTACTTGAGACAGCACTGCCCCCAGACCCCGCTTCTGAGGCATCCGTCTGGAGTATAAAGGGAAGGGTGTAATCTGGACTGGCTAACACGGACTCGGAAGTAAGGGAAGTTTTCAGGGTCTCAAATGCCTGTAGGATCTCCCCGTGAGGGTTTCCTCAACCTAACTTCTGTATTCACTGTTTTCTGTAACAAGTCGGTGAGGGGGTCGCAATTTGTGAAAAATTGGGGATAAAACGTCGGTAATATCCGAGCAGTCTTAGAAAGGCACGGAGGTCTTTCTTCGATTTGGGTAACGGGATTCGGGAGATAGCTGTTACTTTGGAATCTTGGGGTCTGATGGCTCCTTTACCCAATAGATATCCTAGATATCGGACTGTTTGGGCTGCAAGACGGCTTTTGGCGGGTTGATCTTAAGACCATGGTGTCCTAGGCTTTTACCACTGTGACAAATGGGACATGTGTTGTTCCCAACTGTCGCTATAGATGACAATGTCAGCCTATATATGCACCGGCATACCTCTCATGTGGCCGTAGGATTTGGTTCATGACTCTCTGAAAGGTAGCCGGAGCTCCATGCAATCCAAAGGGCAATACCTTAAATTGGTACAACCCATCTGGGGTGGAGAACGCTGTTTTTTCCTTGTCTTGTTCGCGCAGGGGTATTTGCCAATACCCTTACAGAGGTCCAGGGTACTGATATATTTGGCCCTGCCTATTCACTCGACCATCTCGTCCACTCTAGGGAGGGGATATGTGTCAAATTCCGATATTTTATTTACCTCTCTGAAGTCGATACAGAAACGTACCGAGCCATCCGGCTTCGGTACGAGGACAATCGGCGAATTCCATTCGCTGATGGACGGTTCGATGACGTCCATCTGTATCATCTTCTGTACTTCCTCTCGGATGGTGTGCCGGCGGGCTTCGGGTACTCGGTAAGGTCGGAGACGTACCCGCTTACCAGGGGGTTTTGATGGTGTGTTCTACCAGGGACGTCCTTCCAGGGGTCGTGGAAAAGGTGTCGTGTAGGGGAAGAAGCACGTCAGCCAAATCCACCTTCAGATTGGGAGGGAGAGCCGGATCCATGCACTGCTCAAACAAAGGAACCGCCACCAACGTGTTGATAGCGAGAGCCGGAATGGGACCCTCCCATTTCTTCAACAAATTAACGTGATAGATTTGGGAGGTGCCACGAGCTGGATCCGTCTCAACGCGGTAAGTCACAGGAGTTACCTTTTCCCTCACAGTGTATGGTCCCTGCCACTGTCCCAACAATTTGTGGTCAGAGGAGGCCATCATGAGCAGTACGGCATCGCCTACTGCGAAGGATCTCTCCCTGGTTTTTTTGTCGTATTGTACTTTCTGTGCCGTTTGGGCGTTTTCTAAGTTGGTACGGACGAGGGCTCTGATCTGGCCTAAATGGGTCTTGAGAGTGGACACATAATCCACCAATGGTTTGGTGTTATCCGGTTCGGTTTCCCACTTCTCCTGGGCCATGTCCAGCAGGGTTCTGGGCTGATGGCCATATAACAACTCGAATGGTGAGTAACCGGTGCTTTTCTGTACCTTACATCGCAAGGCGAATAGGGCTAGGGGCAGCATGTCCTCCCATTTCCTTGTCTCCAAGGCTAAAAGCTTTTTAAGAGTGATCTTAAGGGTAGCATTGTATCGTTCCACGAGGCCGTCCGTTTGGGGGTGATATGCGGCGGTCCGTATTTGATGGACTCCTAACAGGGCACATACCTGTCTCATAACCTTGGATACGAATGGGGTTCCTTGATCTGTTAAGATCTCCTTCGGGAACCCCGTTCGCGAGAACACTGTTATCATAGCCTTAGCGATATTGGTAGCGTCCGGACGGCGTAAGGCCATCGCCTCCGGAAACCGGGTGGCGTAGTCAACAAGGACCAAAACGTACCGGCACCCACTCCGGGAAGGTAGCAGGGGTCCTATAATGTCCATCCCTACTCTACTGAAGGGTTCTTCTATGATGGGTAAAGGGCGTAAGGGTGCTCGGGGTGGCTTGTACCGACTATTCTTCTGGCATACGGGACACTCCCTACAATACCTTTTACTTGTTGGAATATACCGGGCCAATAGAACCGTTCCGTTATCTGTTTTTCCGTCTTCTCTATCCCGAAGTGTCCCCCAACAGGTGGCTGTGGGCCAGAAATAGAACCTTTTCCTTAAAGGGTCCCGGGACCAATAACTGGGGAGTCTGGGTAGGGTTCCCTTTTCTGTATAGCAACCCGTTCCTGCTGTAAAAGTAAGGACCTACATGTAGGGGATCTTCTTGCGCCAGAGCGGAGTTCCATGCCTCCTGTAGGACGGGATCTTCCCGTTGAGCGACACGGAAGCTTCTATCCGTCTCCCAGGGCGTGTCCTCCTGTATGATTGGCAACACTGTGGGGGGCTTCCCTTTTTCTGCCCTTCTCTGTTTCTTGCTCTTCCGTGTTTTGGGTTGGGTCCACTCTTGGTTTTCCTCACGGGAAAAGGGCGCCGTGGCCCACCATTCCTCTTCTTTAGTAGAAGCGCTGTTTATCAATTGGGGTAGGTTCGGGTAGTCGTCCCCAAGAATAACCTGTTCTGGCAGACTGGGGATGAGGCCCACCTTCAAAGTGGTGCCCGGGTCGTTCCGATGCTGTATATGTACTTGGGTAGTGGGATACTGCTTCGTATCGCTGTGAACACATCGAATAGCGACAGTCCCATCAATGGGTCCGATCCATGGTTCCAGGTCTTGAGGTCTTATGACGCTTTGGCGGCAACCTGTGTCAGCCAAGGCAATTGCGGGTTGCCCGTTGACCGTCACTTTGCAGTGGTACTGAGGAGGCCTCTGTTCGGTGGGGGAACAATAATAATTACGAGCCATCCCTATCTCCATGGGCTCTTCTTTTTGTGGACAGAACCTGGCTATATGTCCCATGCCTCCACAATGAAAACACTGGGGTCCCGGAAGAGGGGCTCTATGTATAGGAGGGCCGTGAGCTCCAGGGATGATGGTTACGGGTTCCGGTTTTCTTATAACAGACGGACGTAGGGGCCTGTGAACTCCAGGGCCGCCAGACCTCCATGAAGGATCGTCCTTTCCCTTTTGTATTTCCTGAGCGCGGCTATATGCGCTGGCTATTTCCACTGCTGTCTCTAAGGTGAGATGGGCCTGTTGTCGTACCCATCTCTGTATGGGTGGATGAAGGGAGGTCAAGTATTGCTCCAGGTAGATCTTGGCCATGATGCCATCCTTATCTGTGGTGACAGGCTTCAGCCACCGATCCGTCATGTCCTTCACCCGGAAGTACAGTGCTCGAGGGGTTTCCTGGGGTCCTTCTCTTATCTGTCTTAACTTTATCCTATAGGATTCATCATCTATTCCCAAACGCTCCATGATGCACTGTTTAATATCTGTGTATGGGACCGCTCCTTGGACTGTGGCAGCTTGATATGCCGCCTGTAGATCTCCTGAAAGGAGGGGTCCCAGATACTGTCCCCACCTGTCAGCGGGCCAGGCCGCCGCGGTGGCTATTCATTCAAAGTTATTGAAAAAGAAATCCGGGTCTTCCCCGCTGACGTATTGTTGGAGTACCATGGAAGGGAGGGTAGTGGGTCCCCTCTGCTGTCCCAGGGCCTCGGTCAGCTTATCCATGGCTGCCCCGTGGGTTTGGCTTTGCCCCGATAGTACCTGCTGTATCTTGCCCCGGTCCTCTTCCACCACCGTAAGGAACCGTTCCATCACCGTGCTCAGGTGTTCCTGGTTCTCCGCCATCTTTGCCATAGCGGCCTCCATGTCTCCGCGGGATCCCTCTTCTGACACCACCTGTGGGAGGGCGGGTCGGATAAACAGACACGGAGGCCGAATATATGGTCCAAGGACTCGTGTTTTATTGTTGTCAGGAGCCACAGTCTTAGGTTTCCCTACAGGGATGGGGTGCTCTTCTCCGGGTTCCGTCCTCTCGCTCCAGGGTCGGGATTCGGGGCTAGTTCGTTCCTCCTCTTCCTATTCTGAGCTGGGGCGAAGGGGGCTGGGTTCTGGCTCTTCCGTCGTGCTGGCTTTCACCCGGAGGCTCGTACCGAGGAGAAGAGAAAACGGAGGCCGTCAGTGAAATTCTGGAAGGGGGTGTGTAGAGAAACCAAACCCGTCACCTTCACCCGGTGATATAAATGGTCATGGTGTGAAAAGGGAAAGGGAACAAGGGGATGATGTGCCTTTTGTCTCGGATAAGAAAAGCCACCAAAAGAAAAAGGTCGAGCCTGAAATGCCAGTAGAGGATATTCTCTCCTGCTGGCTCTGTGTTAGTTGCTCTCAACCCCTGTGCCCGTTACCACCCTCCTCCCGCCTCCCACGTCTATTCCAACCCGCCTTCCCAAAACCAGCGCCACTCACCGGCTCCGCCGCAACTCTCCTGAGCTGCGGCCGCTCTTCAGCCTCCTCCGGTGGGCGCCACCACTCTTCGGTCCACTGGTCGTCTGTTTCCTCCTCTTCCTCCTCGACGCTGCTCCGGTCGCCGTCCTCTCGTCCCGCACTCTGCTCCTCGTCCTCCTCTCGTTCCGCACTCTGCTCCTCGTCCTCCTCTCGTCCCGCACTCTGCTCCTTACGCCTCTCCTCGCACTCTCCGGTCAACGACACCTCTTCCTGGTTCTTCCTCTCCCTTAAAGGTCCAGCCGCCGTACATCCGGGGTCAGCTCCTCCCCTTTCCACCTTCTGGCCTCGCTGCGGAAAAACACGAAAGGTGGGTGTGTCTCTCCCCCTGACAGCGCCTTCCTTGTGCACGCCCCTAGCAGGCCGATCTTCGCCTGCAAAGGAGTCTGGTTGTTGTCGTTCTCCAACCGCCGCCGGCGTTGATATCCCGGGGCCCACCTTCTCACAGTTAGTTTTTAGGTTGTTTAGTGGCAATGCGTCCCCTTAGGCAATTAGAGTAGTCACTTACCGGAGTTAGCAGTTCCAGAGTCCTCTCGGTTTAACGCCTGCGTTCTTCACATTGTTGCCCGGAGGAAGAAAAGAGAAATACAAGAGGATATTCAGCAGAAAATTACAAGTAAGACAGAGAGAGTGAGAGAAAAATGTATGGAACGAGAGTATGATATCTAGAGGTAAGCGTGGAAATACTTACCAGTTCTGTTCCCGTTTAGGAAATACCCATTTTTCGCATGCAAGAAGATAGAAGAGAGGCAAGGCCTTAGACCCTTTGGGTAAGGGAACAGAGTATAGATATCAAAAGAGAAAGGAAGAAGCATAGGGAAGTTGTTAATGTTGTGCTTTCGGTTGCAGTATCTCCACTAGCCATACAATAGAGGTGACAGCAGAAATAGAAATCACCCTAGAAGAATAGGAGGAAGATGAGTGCGAAGATATCAAGCGGATTAAGGCAGTCTCTTCTCTGTCCACTTCCCCTTTCCCCCGGCGGGGTTCGCGCGACAGCCAGTAACTTGGCCTTCGTGTGGAGCCTGAGGTGGGAATTGAGAATTAAACAACATTCTGCTCCCGAGAGTATCGACAGCCTTGACAGAGTGAAGTGCCCACGGGCTTTACTCGCCTGAGCAGAATGGCAGAAGGATTAGACTTAAAAGATTTAGGTAACGTCCTTAAGGAAATTCAACAGGAATTAATGGCAGTAAGGGAGGAGAATAAGGTGATAAAATTTGAGATGGAGGCTACCAGACGTGAGACCAAGGAAATGGCTGCCCAGTTTAAGCGAGAAGGTTCAGGGGATAAGTTTCATTCACTTCCCTCAGGCTCTGGAATGTTTAATCCGGGGTCCACAAGTAGTATCGGAGCCACTCAGGTAGTACATTCCCTAGCTCCAGTTATTCCTTTGGCTCCTCCGGAGCGCTTTGGTGGGGATCCCCAAAAGGCTCAAATCTTTTTGACTCAGTGCTCATTACATTTCATGTGTCGACCCACAGTCTTCCCTGATGCACAGTCTCGAATAGCTTTCATCTTATCATATCTCAATGGAGACGCTGCCTCGTGGTCAATGCCTCTTGTTACGCAAGATTCATCCATTCTATATAACTTTGAGGAATTCAAGAAAGAATTTTTACGAATATTCGATCGCCGAAAGGTTGCTCAAGCAACAGATAATGAATTGCTGGAATTAAGACAGGGAAACCGAGAGCTAGTCACCTACCTGGCACAATTCAACAAGTTAGTGGTAGAAACGGATTGGCCAGAGTCTAAAAGAGCTGCCCTGTTTTATCGCGGGTTAAAGGATGATTTAAAAGACGCCTTGGCACAGATTCCCAATCGACCTACCGAGGTATCTGCATTGATTGACCTGGTGTTGGAGATGGATTATAGACAAACAGAAAGGAAGGGAGAGAGAAGACGCGAGTTTCGACCGAGTGTTCCCCGCTTTGATCGAGCAAGGACCGAGCAGCTGAAGCAAGGGGAGAAGGAACTCAGTGGCGAACCAATGCAGATTGGTACCATCAGAGGGCCGCTTTCAAGAGAAGAGAAAGAAAACGAAGACAAGGTAATTTATGTCTCTACTGCGGTGCTAGTGGACATTTCGTGAAGGAATGCTCCAAGAAGCCCAAAATCTTCAAGAAGGAAAACTCTCAGCAACACCAGTAGAGGGAGTTGGGCTGGTGGTTGCAAGCAAGAATACAACTCCACATCCTCAAATAATAGCAAACACCTTACAATCTGCTGCTCCACATCTCGTTCTGACAATGACTCTGAAGTTCCGTGACTGTGAACTTTCGGGGGTGGTGGTGATGCTTGATTCAGGAGCTACAGGAAATTTCTGTGATCTCAAGTATGCCTTGAAGGTGGGATTGAAGTCATTTCCAAAGGAGAGAATTGAAGCGGTAAGGGCCGTCGATGGAACCAACTTGTCTTCCGGTCCTAACACCAGCCAAACGGAGGTTGTAGAACTCATCTCAAGGGAAGGTCACAGAGAGGAGATTCAATTCAATTTAATCGATGCCCCACAGTTTGGAATCATCTTGGGTCTTCCCTGGTTGACGGAACATAACCCAACCATCAACTGGAGTGAAAGAACTGTGAAGTTTGATTCTAGCCACTGTTTGAAACATTGTTTCGGAGAAAAACGGAATGAAGGGGAAGAGAATCCAGCAACCTTATTATGTGAACGAAAGATGATGGTGTGCGCGGTTCAGACTGTAACCTTGCCTGAAGAGTATCATGAGTTTGCCCAAGTGTTCAGTGAATCGGAATCAAAAAGGTTGCCTCCGCATCGGTCTTACGACTGCAAGATCGATTTGGAACCTGGGTCCAATTTACCATGCAGTCGGATTTACGCGCTCACAGAACCTGAGAACCGACATCTAAAGGATTATATTCAGAAATACCTGGAAAACGGATTCATTCGACCGTCCCAATCCCCCGTCTCGTCTCCTCTATTTTTCATTCCGAAACGGGATGGGAATCTGAGGACGTGTATTGACTATCGCGCCTTAAACAAAATTACCATTAAAAATCGATACCCCTTGCCCCTGATCTCCGTACTACTAGATCAGTTAAAAGATGCAAAAATCTTTACAAAACTAGATCTGCAGGGGCCTATCACTTGATCAGGGTGAGAAGAGGAGATGACTGGAAGACCGCTTTTAGAACAAAGTACGGATTGTTCGAGTACCAAGTCATGCCCTACAGCTTAAGCAATGCACCAGCGGCCTTCCAGTACTTCATTAACGACGTTTTGAAAGAGTTCATAGACCAATGTGTAATTGTCTATATTGACGACATTTTGATCTACTCGTCCTCGACGGAAGAACATCAACATCAAGTTAAAAAGGTCCTACGCTGTCTAAAGGAAAACGATCTTTACGTGAGCTGGAGAAGTGCGCCTTCGGAGTCACTTCGGTAGCTTTCCTGGGATTTGTGATTGCACCTGAAGGATTAACCAAGGATGTGAAAAAGATTGAAGCGGTACTGAATTGGCCTCCACCAACCTCTGTGAAAGAAGTACAGAGTTTCATCGGGTTTGCGAATTTCTACCGAAGGTTTATTCGAGACTTTCCCTTGAAGGTGGCACCTATCACGAGATTATTGCGAAAAGGGGTTCCTTTTCTATGGACTAAGGAAGCAGGAGAAGCCTTCCAGTTCCTAAAGAAAAGTTTCACGACTGCACCCATTTTACTACATGCAGATCCAACGCAACCTTTTACTTGGAAACAGATGCTTCTGAACAAGCCATTGGAGGGTACTCTCACAGAGGCACAAGGATACAGGCCAGTTGCATCCGGTAGCGTATCATTCCAGGAAGCTACAGCCAGCTGAAATGAATTACACAATCTCGGATAAGGAGCTCCTAGCCATCAAGGACGCCTTCCAAGAGTGGCGGCATCACCTCCTTGGGGCCAGTCATGTGGTCACGGTGTTTACGGACCACCGGAATCTTCAGTTTTTAAAGTCAGCCAGAACACTCACGCCACGTCAGCTTCGGTGGTCTTTGTACTTCGCCGATTACGACTTCGTGATCACTTATCGGCCTGGAAGAAACAACGGGAAGGCGGACGCCTTGTCGCGGATGGATACAGATGGGAAAAAGAACTTGATCAGTGATCAGAAGATAATTCCTGAGGCGAAAATCGTAGGAGCTACAGTTGGGAAAACACTAGAAGATAGAGTTAGAGAAGCCTTGACTGAAGATGAAAGACAAGAATGGGCTAGAGAAAATCCGGCTCGTGAAATCCGTGATGGATTGCCTTTTCATTCAAAAGCCTTGTTCATTCCGACACAAGAACTCCAACAACAAGTACTAATAGAGTGTCATAATAGTCCTTTGGCTGGACATCCTGGAATCCATCGAACGGAGGAATTGCTAAAAAGACATTTCTGGTGGCCAGGGCTATCCAAAGATGCTCGGACTCATGTCGAAGGTTGTGAGACTTGAGCAATGGGAAAGACTGACAAACAGGCACCTCAAGGGTTATTGAGACCTTTGCCCACACCTCCTCATCCATGGCACACTGTGACACTTGATTTAATTGTGGAATTACCTTCCAGTCAGGGATTCAATTCTATCCTTGTAATGGTGGACGCCTTTTCCAAGATGGCGCATTTTGTTGCCCTGAAAAGGAATGCCACAGCCAAACAAATAGCCACCCAGTTAAATCAAAGTTTGATTAAAATTCATGGCATCCCTAAGGTCTTGATTACGGATAGGGGGTCACAGTTCTTGTCCAACTTCTGGAAGGCATATACTAAGAAGTTGGGCATTGAGTCACGATATTCAACTAGCTTTCATCCACAAACTGATGGACAAACGGAAAGGGCCAATCAGGAGCTTGAGAAGTATCTCCGATTGTTTCTTCTTGATCAGGAGGGAGAGTGGCCCGATCTTCTGTGGACAGCAGAATTTGCCCTTAACAATTCTAAGAATGTCTCCACTGGGTATTCACCCTTTTACTTAAACTATGGTAGACACCCGAATTCCATGATTTCCGCCCAAGAAGTACTGGTGCCTGAAGCGCAAGATTTTGTAGACCAGCTTAGTGAGGTTCATCAGTCTGCCACTAAGAATTTAGCATTAGCTAAAGAACGTTATAAGTTAAATGCTGACAAGAAAAGAAGACCAGAACCAGATTTACATGTTGGGGACAGGGTTTGGTTGAATTCAAGAAATCTCAGGTTAAAAGGAAATAGGAAGTTTCAACCACGTTTCGTTGGCCCATTTCAGGTGAAACAAGTGCTCAACCCTGTAACCTTCAAGTTGACACTTCCCCACAGTGGAAAATACATCCAGTATTTCATGTCTCTTTGCTCAAAAAGGTTTCACCACACTTGAAAGAGTCGAAGCTCAGGAAGCCTCTTTTAGTTGAAGGGATAGAAGAATTCGAAGTAAAAGAATCTTAGACGCAAAGGTCATGCGAGGGAAAATCTTTTACCTTGTGGACTGGAAGGGTTACGGCCCTGAGGATAGGTCCTGGGTGGAATTGTCAGACGTTCATGCACCACGATTAACCAAAATGTTTCATCAGCAGTATCCACACAAACCCCAGCCCGGAGGCTTAACCTTGCGAGGGGGTACTGTCAGGGCTGGTCGGAAGGGAGTACAAAAACTCCTTTGCGCCACCACGGTCCAGGAAAGAGCAGTCAGGAGAGGGTCACCCGCTCGGCTTAGATCGCGGGCGATCATCGCGCGTAAGAAAGTTGTCCGCCCAGTACTCCCAACAGGGAGGGAGGCAAAAGTAGTTGCCGGTCTAGTCTCTCGCGCCTGGGTCCGGGCACGAGGACTAGCTCAGTTGTGAAGTGCTGCGGTTTATTTTCAAACCGCGCACTTCACCAACGAATTCTTGGAGTCAGGAGCCTTTGTAGACTAAGAGAGATAGTTAGGTAGAAATAGGCTTAGAGGTTCAGCCAGGCAAGGCGTAGGTTAGCGCGTTTCGCTATTCGGCGGCAGTAGTTAGTTTTTAGGTTGTTTAGTGGCAATGCGTCCCCTTAGGCAATTAGAGTAGTCACTTACCGGAGTTAGCAGTTCCAGAGTCCTCTCGGTTTAACGCCTGCGTTCTTCACATTGTTGCCCGGAGGAAGAAAAGAGAAATACAAGAGGATATTCAGCAGAAAATTACAAGTAAGACAGAGAGAGAGAGTGAGAGAAAAATGTATGGAACGAGAGTATGATATCTAGAGGTAAGCGTGGAAATACTTACCAGTTCTGTTCCCGTTTAGGAAATAGCCATTTTTCGCATGCAAGAAGATAGAAGAGAGGCAAGGCCTTAGACCCTTTGGGTAAGGGAACAGAGTATAGATATCAAAAGAGAAAGGGAGAAGCATAGGGAAGTTGTTAATGTTGTGCTTTCTGTTGCAGTATCTCCACTAGCCATACAATAGAGGTGACAGCAGAAATAGAAATCACCCTAGAAGAATAGGAGGAAGACGAGTGTGAAGATACCAAGCGGATTAAGGCAGTCTCTTCTCTGTCCACTTCCCCTTTCCCCCGGCGGGGTACGCGCGACAGCCAGTAACTTGGCCTTCGTGTGGAGCCTGAGGTGGGAATTGAGAATTAAACAACATTCTGCTCCCGAGAGTATCGGCTTAAGTGAGTATCCACAGCCTTGACACAGGGACACCAGGTAAACCAACACGTTGATCTGGTAAAGAAACAAGCATCACTCTTCTTGCAAAAAATATTTTTCAAAAAGCGCACGTTTCCTTTCTCTGTTTTGAGCCTCAAGGCACAATATTGTCATTTCTGTCTGCACGGTCCTCTGCTGGCCCTGGGGAATTATCAGAGAATTCTACCCACACTTTGGCCTCTGAATTCTTGGTATTGGAGTGAAACTCTCCTTTTCCCTGCACAGTAAGGAGGGCTGGGGCAGTCTCCTTCCTGACTATTTTTCCACTCACTGCTGAATACGTGCACCCTTTATCAATTTGCATAAGCCCAAGGCAATCCATCTGCTCTGGTAATTTTCCTTTCTTCAACTCGCCCCTCACCTTCTGTGGGACTGGTCTGCGCTGTGCATATTGACACATAGGAATCACAGTTCTAAGTAAGTCTAGGGGGATATGCATCCCTTCATTCCCTGCCCACCTGTTTGTATGGTCTTTCTCTCCTAGGTGCTCGCACTTAGTCATGCACACCAAATCAGAATCGTGTGTCACCACCTCTGTCTCTAAGATTTTAGCCTTTTCATCTGTAAGGGAATTAAAGGTTCTGTCTAGTGAATGTATAGGACCATGAGCATACACAGTAGCTGCGCTTTGCAGTAAAATTTACCACTTCACTGGGGAATCCTGTGTCTCAGGCACCTCAAACACCACCCCTGGACTTTCTATTGGGACCTGCACCAACTGCTCATGCAAAACTGCAGTTTCTGTCTGTATGTACCACTTCATTACATTTGCTTCCTGCCATTGCATTTGAGAAAATTCAAAAGTCAAAATCACATTATGTCTTATTGTCATCTGCCCAGTGTCTGTCACAGTGCAAGCAAAATATTCTCCATGATTTTAAAATGTTTCAGTCCACAAGTCTAAAAGCATACTCTTCTTTCCCTGTTTTTCACAATTACTAAAAGTAGCACACTGCCCCTGAACTGTCACATAAAATGTAATGTCACTTTCCTGTATTGACCACACGTTTAAAACACACTGCACAGTCTTCTTCCCAGATTCAAAAGCACATTGCTGCATTTCTTTCTTCAAAATAGCGTCCCTCCATATGAAGCAAGGTTTGTCATTCACTGACATGTCTGATTTATAACTGCAACCAACGATCACTAATTCTAACAGGCTGGTTTGTTTATCTTCCTGCAAGTTTACATTTTCTTGGTTCAAATTCATTTCTGACTGAGGAACGTCCTCAAAATAATTAATTAAAACCTCCTGTGAAACCTGCAGATTAACTGGCAGCATCTCTAAATTTACATTTTTCACGAATGACTCACCCTGGCTATCTGAACAGCCTGGCAAAACAAACGGCTTCGGAGCTTGGCACATGTTTAACTCTTTTTTCAAAGAGTTGTTTTCAAACTGAGCGTCAGCTAACTCTCTTTTCAGTTCACTACGTTCTTTTTCCAACTGTTCACATTTTTGATACATGCTAAGCAATACATTCAAAATGACTCCAATATTTCTGTCTGAAATAGCAAGTTGTTTTCCCCCTTTAAGAGAGGCAATCTCCCTCTCAAATAACTCAGTTGGCATCCTATTTTATTTTATTTATTTATTTGAGTTTTATATAGCGCTGGCTAGACCCGGAGGTATCAGAGCGCTTTACATAGGGTTCCACAAAGTTACAAAATTACATCAGTTACCAGTTACTAGAAAAACATTTCAAGAGCGTAAAGACGAGATAAATGGAGCTTAGAAGGGAGAGGGGGTAGGGTAAAGGGGTAGGAGGGAAATAGGGTGGAGAGACGAGGGAGAGTCTGTCCAAAGTCCGGCTGGGTAGGTGACGGCCGAGGGGAAGGCCACAGCCCCTCTCCTCTATAGCTATCAGGTAGCTCCACCGGGCATCGGCCAAATATCTAGGTCTCAACGGAAAAACATTTAAAAAGCATAGGGGACGACAAAATGGAGCACAGAGGGGGAAAGGGGGTAGGGTAAAGGGGTGGGAGGGAGAATGCGAAGGCGAGACGAAGGAAGGTCTGCCCAAAGTCCGGCTGGGTAGGTGACGGCCAAGGGGGCCATCTCCTCTACAGCTATCAGGTAGCTCCACAGGGCATCGGCCAAAAACTAGGTCTAGCGCTTAACATAAGGAAACATTGTGTTACAAATTACAAAAATGATCACATTAATTACAGAGAGGTTACAAATTCAATACAGGAGTTATTAGCGACCATGAAAAACAAGATCCACAAAAAGAGAGGGGACAAAAAGAAAAAGGCCAGGGAGAGCAGGGAGTCCACAGGAGGGAGTCAGCAGCGGAGAAAGATACGAGACATAAGTCAGAGGTCCGGTTGGGTAGGTGACGGCCATAGCCGCTTGCCAGAGCCTGTCTCCCCTATAGCTGTCGGGGCAGCTCCACCGGGAATCGGTCATACATTTCGTACTCTGCCGGATAAAAATGAGAATCATGAAGGGACCAAGAGTCAGCAGCGGAGAAAGAGACGAGACATAAGTCCGAGGTCCGGCTGGGTAGCTGACGGTCATAGCGGTGTGCCAGAGCCTGTCTCCCCTATAGCTGTCGGTGCAGCTCCACCGGGAATCGGTCATACATTTCGGACTCCGCCGGATAAAGATGAGAATCAGGAAGGGACCAAAAGTCTAGAGTCCAGAGACGGGCTGGTGGAGCTGGCGAGGGTGGTAGGATAGGAAGGGGAGTGTAGCTTGGCAGCCATCTTAAGGTCAGGCAAATCGAATCTGTTGATCTCCAAGACTCTGGGACTCTGTAACTGAAAACATAGGCATTTTAGAGAGCATCTTCCCCTTTTAAAATTGCACTTTTTCGAATCCTGTTTGTGACGCCAAAAATGTCTTGCTTCGCCTTTCAGATAATACATAATCTCCCACACGGTGGCTCAACACTCGGCGAAGCAGGAGACATTAACGCAAAACAAATAACACCTTTAAAAAAGGGTTTTATTTTACAAAATGCAAAGACTCTCTTTTTAGAATAAGGCTTGGGGTTTTATTTTACACAATGCTCTCTAACAGAAAGGCTTTCCCAGATGCCAAAATAACAGCATTCATATATATATAGAGATATATATGTTTATATGCAAGCAATAATAATACACTTGATAAATGCAACAGTTAAATGCATGAATAATACCATGAATAAACAAGCAGCAAATAATATGAGATAAGACTCAAGCAAATATAATGGGACGACCTGCAAGAGATCATAAAGATATATACACTAGATACATCAAATGATTACTTTGGATGTGCACCTCACTCATTACACATCACAAAGAAATTACCTCAAATGATCAAAGCCACTGGCCACACATCACAATTGCAATAATCAAAACTCAACACTTCACCTGGTGCAAACACTGCATCTTAGCCCACTCCTGACTGGGGGATTAAACAGCCAGGGGTAAGAGCCTCAGCAACCAGGGTTCCGCTGTACCGAAGTAGACGCGTCTGTCCCCATTCGGATTCCAAAATCCCGGTTTCTATGTCAACAACCCTCAGCTTTATAATCTCAAAACACACTAGAAGGTTCGAGAAACCTTCCCCCTGCGCCAAAGGAATCTTACCAGGACTGGCCAGCTTCCAAGCAAGCATTCCATGGCAGGAAGGAGTTCCCACGTTCCCTCTACAGTCTTGCATGTTCCAGCCTTTATCTTGTCGAAGCTCACGAAAGCCTTCCAGGGTACATTAAACAATCTCTCACAAAAACAATCCTTGAACGTGATTAACCCAAACAACTTGCAAGCGTGGCTGTGCACGCAGATAAAGCTCGAGTCAGAATTCAGGATGACATGAGGCCATGTCAAAGCCAATAGTAAGAACTTCATAATACTTATCAATGTACAACACAATGCACATTTGTGCACCACTGCTTATAGCAACACATACTTCATCTCTCAATGTACAACACAGTGCACATTTGTGCACCACTGCTTATAGCATCACATACTTCATCTCTCAATGTACAACACAGAGCACATTTGTGCACCACTGCTCATAACACTGCACTTCGAAACCAAAAAGTACATTCCACACCTCACTCTCTCTCTCATGCTTTCAAATGCACATCCCACACGTTCTGTTCTTGGCAAGGCTGTTCTACTCCGTGACAGCTCCCACTGAAAGACTGCAAGATTACAAGAAATAAACTTTTAAGAGAAGCAAGGCATATGCAGGACGTTGTACATTCAGGCTAGGATAAAATAACACACCAAAGTCAATTAAAATAATGGTAGTCAAAGGTCATCACAGGGTGTCAGACCACAAGAGTGCCTCTAGCACTACATCTGCCGAGCGGACCGAGTCTTACTTTATCTTCTGTGTGTGGGAGGGCGCCTTTAAACCAGTTTATGTGCTCCTGGTAGGTGAGCGGAACTTCAATGTCCTCATATGGACAGTATTCCTCTGGTGTTTCATCTTCAGTGTAAGAATGAAATGTATTTGTGCGTCCATCTGCTTGTGGGAATTTAACCCATGAATAGAATACCTCAGTTCCATATGATTTGTGTGACTCAATCACAAATGTTACTGTCCCACCCCAAGCTGTGACTCCATAGTCTGCTAATTTTAAAGTAAGGGCAGTTCTGACATTTTCTGAAATGTTTATTTCGCCTTCTTGTTCTCCTTCCTCCACTGCATTCACACGCAGTGCTGGCGTAGCTAGGTCTTCATCAGCCATTATTGAAAACATTTCAAGGAAACTGAGATAAGGTTTTATGCACAATAGGAACTATTTGTCCTTCAAGCTTGAATAAACCTACAGCCAATACATAGGATATGCCTACTCAGCTGTGGCTGATTTTTTCCCTCCCACTCCAGACGTCTCTGGAATAATCTGAGTAGCGGTCTCTGAGAAAAGCACGACTGAACTACTCAGATTCGACTATTAAATAAGTACCAAACCAACATTGGGCACCATGTCTTGTAGTTCCTATAAACCTATATAGGATCTGCTCGTTTAGACAACATAGACTGTGGGATTGGTGTCCAGACTGATTACAGACACCCCCACTGGGTATGTTCGCCTGTATACCAGCTAGCTCACAGTGCCACTGTAAACTCCTCTTACCAAGGAGAGAATAGTTCTTGGAAACTATCAAACATGACAACTCTGTCCCATCAGGGATCGTGGAAACAGTACAGTACTTTTCGCTCAGTCACTCGTGCTCACTTTGTATCAGAGAGAAACAGAATAAACGGTGGGGACGTTTTCAATAAGCATTTATTGAACCAGTGTCATTCTAGTGTAAAATAGGTGTGCTGAAACAACCATAAGACAGAAGCAGATATAAATGATTATAAGCACCAATAGGGTAAACGGATGGTAGATTCCTACCATAGTGCTAAAACAATGAATACAGGCAGGTGTAAAAATACATGACAATAATAATACGTACTCCTACGATGCAATCCTAACTAGATGTACCTACGTGTACCTAGCATGTATGTAGGTGTAGAGTCAAGAATCCCCCTAGGCTGAAGCCAACCCCATTACCTGAAGTGAGAGACTGTGGGACACCGTCTTGGTCTCGAGATGGACACCCCGCGAGCGATGTCAGACCACTGCGAGCTGGAGTGTCTGCCTGCAGGAACCTCAGTGTCTCGCGTCAGTGTGTAAGCATGGAAGTCTTTCTCCTCTGCCTGCTTTGGAAAAGATATTGTGTATATATACCCAAAAGGTACCCTTAGGGGATTCTACTTTGCTGTGTCATGTCGGCCGAGAATGATGGAAGGGATGACCCTTATACATAGTTATTATGCAGAAGATGGTAATCCTGCTGTGATTCTGACAATCTTCATGCATAATTAATTAGGCTAGTTTTCGGGGAAAACCACACAACATTTTATGCAGGGATTAACTAGGTAAAAGGTCAATACCAAAACCCATTAAGTAGTGTAATGGTACGGTAAATGTAGGTGTACAATACTCAGGCCTATATTGGGGTACCCTATGAAACATAACAGCTGTATATTAAAAAGTGGAACATGTACTTTTACATGTTCCAGAAGTTAAAACCCCAAATGGTCCTTTTTACTGTGGAAATGCTATTAGCCCCATTGGTAAGGACAGAGTTACAGGCTGACATCTCAGCCCTGCTAACTTCTGAATGGGACTACTAAAGTTGGTACTGTAAGGTATCAAAGGAACCAGTGCATTAAATCTGATTCAATGGTTAAATCGAGTTTAATGTCATTGGTGGGCAAAGTGAAACTTTAGACGTTTCCATTTAGTTGCCCATAATTTCCAGTTCCCGTTTACTGTTGTAAATGGGGTCTGTATTGTTGACAGCTTTCTGCCCTCCTGAGGAGACATGCTAATGACTCCCAGGACAGGAGACAACAGGGATCTACTCGAGAGACAGATGTCACCTCCCTCCTGCAGGAAGCCACACAGGTGTGGGCCCAAAAGGAAAGCTTCAAAGGAGAAGCCATCTTTGAAGGGCAAATAGGAAACACTTGGGAGAGGGGCTGCTCTATTGTTTAGGCAGGCAGGCTGGCATTAGGGACAGTAGAGGGGAAGCCAGTTGTCAACCCAGTTTTCCAGGGGGATGTAGCCCCCTTGGTAGCCACACCATTGGGTTGGGTGCATGGGAGCTCTGGGCGCCGAAAGCGGGGTTCTGCCATGTTGGGAAAGGGCGGAATGGTGCAACCTGTGATACCCAGATGCCACACTAAGTGGTCATCAGGAGGGAGGGAACCAGGTAGACCATCAGCTACTAACCTCATCCTACCCTCAGGGCATTGTCTAAGCATAAATAGGGCACCCCGGCATCCAGAACTGAGATCTCGTCTGGACTGGAAGGACTGAAGAAGGACTGACTGCTGTACCATGAAACTGGCAAAGAGAGGCTCCACTGGGTGCCTGCTGTGTTCTGCTCTGGGAGAAGTCATTTCCAGAGCCCATCCAAAGCCAATAGACTCTAAGAGCCAGTTCTGTTCACAGAACAGGGCCACGATAGCTAATAAGCCTGCTGGGCAAGTTGGTAGCCCAGACTCTTTCGATTGCCACCAACCGCTGCTGCACAGTGCCAGAGACCTGGACCCAAAGATCAAAGTTGCACCCATGTTCGCTGAGCCCAGGAGAGTCATTGAAGTGCAGCTTAGTCGCTCAGAAGCCGAGTTATCGCCGAGGAAAGGATTTGGCCATGACCGCAATACCAGGCGACTGGTCGCGTAGTGGCTACTGGACTTCCACCTGCTCCGATAGGACTTCAAGAAACAATGACACTGTGACCGGGAACGCCTCTTCCTCTTTGCAGACCGAGGAGTAGCCACAGGAAGACACCCTCCTGGGTGACTGCATCACATCCTTGAGCATCTTTAGCATCCTTCATCCCTTGCATCAAGAACACTTCCATAGGAAACCACTGTAACGGAGAACAGTGCATGGAACTGCTTCATCTGCTGATGTAGTTGTTTTCTGAGGGTCTTGCTGGTCCAACTGGCTGGCTCCCTACTGGAGTTGTTCGCCTAGAGTGACTCTAAGTGATTGCAATACAACTAACCCAACTTTTTAATGAAAAAGTTTCTAAGTGTCAAATTTGTTGAGTTTGCCAATCCTTGTTTGCGCTTGACTGAAATGATTTGATTTACTATACCTTGCAAATTCTTATCTCTGGAACCATCCGGTGGATCTTTTTTGTTCTGGTGTCTGATAATAGTCTATTTTCATAAATTTGTGTCAGATTTCTTGAGTGTCTTGTCGATTTCTTCTTCAATTGTTTTGGCACTGTTTAAGTGCTTTACACTTGTTCCTTTGTGTAAGCCTTGCTGCTCAGAGCCACAGCTACCCTGGGTTGAGCTGAAGGTTTGACAAATGAAACCTAATGGTCCTAAAGGGGTTGGTAAGTGTATTACACGGTGAGGTCGCACAATCCCACTGTACAATACACTTCATTTCCTCACAAACATATCTTCTCCCTACTCTGCAGCAGCTATCCCAAGAAGAGTACTGCCGTCAAGACCTTTGTCCCATTTAAGGGACTGAAGAGCCAGCTTTACACCATGGATGAATCTGATACTGTGATTTCAACAATACCAGCTATTGAAACTACTGCTGTGGTTTACTACGAGCCACTCACAGATCCGACATCACATTAAATGTTCCCCTTACATGAAATTGTACTATATGAGTATGATTCTGATGTAGATTTTGAAAGAGAAGAGATCATCAATCCTCCTCCAGTGAATCAGTGCTACAGAGGGTTTCTCGCTTGCTCTTGGGTTCGCGACACATACCTCCATCCAGCATATTCATACGTCTGGATTGCCACTGGAGTCTTGTTCCTCATAATGTGGATTTTTGAAAGTTTCCCTAGATAATGTTATAATTCCTGGCCCCTTTGCAAATTCATGGGGCATAAATGATGTTAAACAATTGATATATGTTGTATCCTTGTTTGCTATTTTACATAATGAAAAACATTATTTATACCCTGAAAATCACCAAGAGCTGTCTTGTTCCTATTATTATGTACATCATTACATTCATAGAACAAGTGGTTCTCAAGAAATATATAATCACTCACATCGAGAGCATTGTGGGGTTGTGCCCTGAAATAGTCCTGAAGATTCAAGAAAAGGTTCCCTTATGTTAACAGTGATGGCCGGTCAGACCCATCTGCTTTTTGTTATTCACAAAAAACACAGAACTTCCTCAGAAAAATCTGATTTCCAATCACAGGTTCATAAATTCTTCAGAATTTATTGAAACACCTACTATTGAAAAGAAAATATATATTTAAAAAAAAGTATTTTAGGGTACCACAGAGGTGTGAAATAAAATAAAATATCTTCTTGTCCATGGGGCATGTTGCTTCAAAAATCTACTTGTCCTGTAACAAAATCCACTTGTCCCTTTGGTGCCATGTAGTGCAGCGACAAATTATGGTAGCAATCTTATTATATAAGGTCTCTGATATAGCCTCTCTGATTATGCCAGGGTTCACACCATAGTAGTGTTTGAATACTTGTAATCCCCTTATGTTGCCACATTTCTGAAGGTCTACATACTGGGACTGAAGGTAGTACTAAGCAATAGTTCCAGGTTGGAATGTCTGTGCAAACCTACTAACTTGAATATTTTAAGGGTTTTTACCAACTCTTCTCTAATCTTTTCCCATACTGAGAAAGGTTAGAAATGTACTCCTGACAATGGCAGACATAAAACTTCTTCCAGGGTTGGGAACAAAGTGGTTGGAGGGAAAGTGAACTTGCAAACACTCAGCTTTTCGCATGAGCAAATCTACACCTGCATATTTGCTCATGCTAAAATGCAGTTCACAAATATTTTCTAGGGGTACTATTTCTTGGCCTACTTCTGTAAATTCTTGTGAATTCACAAAAGCTGTACATCTGCACTTAATGCAAGGACATGGGTGCACTTTCGAGACTTCATTTAATAATTGAGCCCCTAATTAGGTCTGGCGTTAACCATGACATTTTGTGTTTATTAAAATTCTGTCTCTCTCTCTAGGCTAGTTTCACGGGGAGTGACAGCATTCTGTTCTTTCACAAGGAGCATATCGACACAGTCGTTTTGTTCAGTGACAGGAACTACTGTGCCAATGTGTGCTTTTTGAGACCAAAAACAATTTTTGCTTTTGCCAATGTTTATTATAATGGTGAGGGCCCAGCAGCTCCCACACCAAAAAGATTTTACAAAAACCATGCCAAAACAAGTCACGCATTGACAAAACCAAAAGGCTAGCCAACAATTTCAGACCTACTGCCTTTACCAATGCTTGTTTAATTTTATGTTTCCCATAATCGTTTTAAAACTGGTTACACTGATTTTCCATTATGAATATTTTTGGGAAATACTAGCATACATCAACATATTTCAGTAAATGATGCTGTAAAGAAATGGTACCTAAAGTTTTACAGTAGTTTAGCAAAATGTTTTTGCATTTTTTTATGAACATTTTATTTTGAAAGCAAAGAATCGTCAATCTTGCTTTCAAGCTTCTGCAAATATTTGCATCTAATCATAGAGCATTCTAGGAGCATTATACATAGCCTCTTATTGCTAAACATTGAAAACGTGGGTATACATTTTTGTACTGGAACCACTGTCAGTAGTACATTCAGAGCTTACACCATTTGCTTAGAGCACTCACCCTAATAATAAAGGCTTTGCATTAATGAACCATAAATACAAGTTTGAACAGCATTAACACATGGACACAAATATTACCTTAACTGCAGGCAATGCCTTTCTCTGATCCATAATGTGGTACTGTAAACTGGCAGCCAAAGGGTTTGTGCTGCTGGTGGTTGGGCCTACTTGTCCCAAGGACAAAATACACATGAAAACTTGTTGCCCTTGCCCCAAAACAATATGTCCCGGGCGTTGGGCTATAGTTTAAGCAGATTAAAAGTACAGAAGCTTTATTCAGAGCATGTGTGAGTTCAAGATAAATACATACTGTTCATAATTATTCATGTATGTTGACACAGTCAGCAAACTTGTGAAGCATCTGTTGAACGCGTAAGCATTAGTCAGTGTCCCAATGGCGTCGAATGGTCGGCGACAAGGGTTTATGTCCACAACGCCAACCCCACACATATATTAAGCCGGCAAAGTCACATATGCACTCAATAAGTGTATCCCACTCTTGTAGGCACCTCAACTTCCTCTGTATTTGCGCCATGAAATTACATTTTTAAACAAGACAATCCATCAGAAAACATGCATGGGGTTTGCATCCAATCTAAAGACACCATTCTCTGCAACAGTTAATTTGACACAATTTACAGGTTGACAATGGAAAGAAAATGTTGCTCATGCTGAATTAAACGCTATGATTCAGAATGGTATATATAATTTGAATTCATTTGTTTCTGATGGAATTGATACTGATGTGTGCATGAGCAGGTTTTTTTCTAAAGCTGCTAGGCCCCTAGCACACATATCAGGGGACGTATTACATATATGGCGCACTTTCCCTGTTTGCGCCACAGCTCACCTTTAAATAAGTGCGCTGTGCGCAAACATGGATAGTGCGCTATATTACCATGAATGCATTGCCCCAGGGCAGCCACGAACATGTGTTGCCCTGGGGGAAGTGCATTTAAGTGAAATACGGAGCAGCTGCTACAAAGCCATTCCGTGTTTCACTGTGCAGACGTTAACCGGCCTGAACTTTATGGAGGGGAGAGAGATCCCCTTGCAGGTGGGTGCAGTGAGTTACAGCACCCGCCTTCATGGTGATGGGGGCATGTACAGGGTTTACATGACAACCGCCTTCCCTCTCAGTTCCCTAATGGTTTATAAACTACCACTTTTAATAAGCACTTCTCAGAGCAGTGTTAGAACGTGACATATTAATGCCAAAGTTTGCACAAATTCTGAAGAAATACACTTTTTTGAATTTTGAAGAGACTTTATATTTTAAGTAATATTTGTTGTATAATTTAAATAGTAATCATTTTTAGGGCTAGGCGCGTGCAATGGCTCTAAAAGCCGAGCCAGGCCAGTGGCTCGGCTCTCCCTGGAAATTTGTTGGCCCGCCTACCTTTAGTGCTCAGTTGGTTATCCGCTTGTGCTCAAATATTAGGACAGCGATTGGAAAGAGTAGTACGTGGTGTGATCACGTTTCCAAACGTAGGCTGATTTGATTCTATTAAAAACCTGCTGTGACATGATTTACTGACTCAAACATGGACAGCAAGTGTTTCCGTTCATTTGGAATGCTTCTCCTCCCGAAAACAGGTGCTTTGGCATCTTTAACTCGTTTTAACATCTTTATTGACAGAATAATCCGTGACGCCTACTGCCTTGGTGCTCTTCTACACACATCGGTGCCTATCGGTCGCTGAATCATATGATTGGGTGTGGGAGGAAGCGTCTCATCTCTGACGCACGTTCCTGGCTGAGGCTTCCTTCGCGGTACCTACCCCGCCCACCTTGACAGGTGGGTGACGCAACCAATAGCAACAGCGCTCGCTTTGCTTGTGCCTGCCCACTAAGCACTGCGACCAGGTTTGATATGAGAAGCCCAATTAGTGAATAATTCTATGCAAGCACCTATGAGTTGTTAAAAGTGTACTTTCAAAAAATTATCAACTTGAACTTTCTAGAGAGCAAATTATTTCAGTACGAAGCACGTCACCAACCTCTTCATATTGGGTAATTCACTACTCCGAATATGACATCTGCCGCGGCCACTATGTTATAATAAGTGTTGTGCAATCTAGTGCTTAGGAAAGTGGCTATGGCAGGCGTAACAGGTAGGTGAGCTTAAGCATAATAAAGAGACGAGTATTAAAAGCGTTTAAATTCTACTACGTGTGAATTTAGCAACCTCGTTCCTATTACAGTTGTGTCAACTTACGAACGTCTAATTCCTATATAAAGTTCAGAAATACAAGCTACAATGTTATTTTTATTTTTAGGGAAATATTGCGACGAATGGATACAATCAAGTGTACTGAAATATTTCAAAAATATTTACTTCTGTATTTTAATATCCAGCTGCATGTACTTAGGTACAAACAGTAGTAGGTTGATAATTACATAATCGAAAGAAAACCATTTAATAAGTATCATCTTGGGCCCTTTCAACTAATGTCAGTAAGATGTTCAATTGCATGATAGTTGACATGTTTCAATAAACTGATCCGTTCCTTTCTATTGTCTGTCTTTTATGTCTAGTAAGGGTAGCATTCTGCCGGGTATGCGCTTTGAGTCAATCGCAGGCGCGCGCCGTGCCGCCTTGGTCGTGAGGTTGCGCGCCGCCTGCGCATGCGCATGGCTGCTCTGAGGGTGTTGCTGCTGCTGTCAGTTCCGGCTGTTTGTTCGGGAAGCGGATCCGTAGCCCAAACCGAGTGCTAGGCCGACTGTACCGGTCCCGACAGCACCCCCACCAGTCGGCCGCAGCTATGGCCCGGGACTACGACCATCTTTTCAAGCTGCTTATCATCGGCGACAGCGGTGAGTGGGGCGGTGGTCTCCGGAAATGAGGGACTGGGGAGGGGACCGGATAAACCAAACACTGGTGGGAGCGGGCTGAGGCCCCGAGAGAGGCGAGCGGCATTAAGAGACGGCCGTCCTAGGATGGGTAATGGGATGCATGTTACCCAAGGAAGGTTAGGGGTGCAAGGAATGGACCGTCTTGCAAAAGAGATTGAGCCCGCCAGAGGAGGTGCAGCGGGGTCCCAGTTAAGTAAAGAGCAGTAGAGAGTATTCTGGGTAGAGAAATGATAGGAGATTCAGGGTATAGTTTTATGAAGCCCAGGCTCACGGTAAGGCGGCCGGGGCGGAAGTACAACCCATGACAACGCAAGGAGAGCCAGGGCGAGAGTCCGAGATTGGGGCAGGAAGACCACGGGTGCAGCGCGGGCGCGGATGTTAGTTGACTGTGATTATGGATGGGTACGATAAGCTGTTGCGGGGGATGTTACTTGCATTGGGTATTCGCCACAGGCTCCAGAATGTATTTGTGGACCAGGTGCATTGGACAGCAAGTTACTTGGTTGTAAGAGGTGTTCGTTAGGGTACATGGGCGAATAATTAACATTAGGCAGTTACATCGAAGTCTGTTGAGCGTATTGTGGTAAGTCATAGTTGTTTGCATTGGGTTACAGATGGTGCTCCTCTGGGAATATTTGTTGCCGGTCTGCATTGGCCATTTAATGGGAAAATAGCATTGATTTATTTGTGGGTGATATGCAGTGTTTAGTTAGTTTAGGTGTTATCTGTGACTTATTTGATAGTGGTTTACTTTTCGAAGTTGCGCGTGGTTTTTAGCATTATCGTTTATAGGTGGGCTTCATCTGTATTTAACTGTTGCTGAGTTTAATCACCCGAGCCTGTGTGGGATGGGATGGCCTATATTTCTTATGTATTAGACAGATCGAGAGCATTGTTTGTTATGCAGTCACCAGGATTGTATCCTGCATTGGAAATGTCATGTTGTGCTTGTGTACTGGTGGTTGTCATGAGTAGCTTGCAGTAGGCATTTAAGTATAGTGATTGCTGTTTGTGTATTATATTAGAGGCAATTGCATGTTTTTGTTTCCTTGAGCGGTCGTTATAGATTATTTACCTGTTTGGTGCCAGGGGAGTCCTCACAGGGACTCGAGTGTGTAACCTGTAGTGCTTCGTTACATGAAATGGTCACCAACTTGTACTAAGTGCAGATAACTGAAGCTGAATCATCTGCATGGAACTAACAAGCAGGTCAGCCAGATCAGAGATTGTCTTTCATAACACACTCCACCCTTTCCTCTTCCCTCACTGTTGTCCAGGTAACTTAATGTGGTCAAAGTAATACAGGTTTGGTCACGCCAACAAGTCTGTCATGTCAGGTAGAATCAAACAGATCAATGAAATGTTAGTTCCATAGTATGTTGACAACTAAATCACTGGCACACAAACTTTCCTAGTCCCACAAATTATTACGACTTATCACAGTTCCAGAGCAGTGTTTCTTAACCTTTTGACTTATGCAGACTCCCCCTGAATCATTACTGGAATCTGAGTACCCCCAGTGAGTCAATATTGGAATCTGAGGGCACACGGCCTAAGCAATTTCTGTGATTTGAATCTCAAGACAAAACATACAAATAAGAAACCAGTATACGCAACTACAAAGGTAGAGGAGCACAGTACCCTGAAGTATAAAAATCTGACTTCACAGAATTATATAATGCTCAAGCATGTATCTTACATCTTTTATAGACACTTGTCTTATATGTGAGACAGCAAAACAAATGCATTCTGTTTGAAATGAACTTTCACGTCCTTGTTACTTCTTTTTTGCCTTTATTCAAAACGTCTTCAAGTAGCTAGACGAAACAAGACGATACAACCAGAAAAACAGCCTACGCGTTTCGTCCCAATTCATACGGGACTTCTTCAGGGCTTGCATAATTTCACTATGATTTCAGCTCATGATAAATCCGGCTTAGCCATCAATTCACTTCACATTCTCTTTTAAAAAAATTCCCTCCCACACTTTCATTATATGTCCATAAACAATCAATCCTTATGATGCACGTGTTATTCTCTGTCAGGCCTTAAGTTTACATGGCCCCTTACAGCGCAATTATGCACTAAAGAAGGCGTACAATGCCCCCTGACCACAGTTCTTCCTTGCATCAGATCTTGCCGGCAGTGCTCCACCGACTGTAGAAACAGACGCACAACCCCGTACATCAACTTCCCATGTTACTCTAAACTTCTCATGTGACTATCTTTCGCTCTATTGTAAAGCGCCCTGATACCTCTGGGTAATATCCGCGCTCACAGCAAACAAGTATACATCAAACAAATCTTGAAATACACAAATATAGAAAAATCTGAAATTCTAACAAGAAGGTTGGAGCGTTTCTAAACTTCTTTTTGAAATTCGTAAAAGACAAAGATATGCTAAACTCTGGCAAATCACTTTGTCTACTTTGCTCCTAATGCATGCTTCCTTTTTGTTGGTGCTTCAGTTGATGCCAACGAATCAAGTTAAGGATACCATCTTAGGGTCTCATTTATGAAAAGTGTTGCATCGCTGCGTGAAAACGGCGATGCAACACTTTTCAGTGCGCCCTCCTTGCGACGCTATGTATGCGCCGTATTTACTGTATGGCGCTCCATGTCGCAAGGATTTACAGATCCGTCTGGAATCCTGATGTATCTGTAAGGGCAAAAGTGGCGCTTTGCTGGGGTGTGTCTGAAAACAGACGTAACTCCAGCAATGTGTCCTTTCACGTGGGGCAAGCCCCATGTGAACGGGCCTGCGTCACTCCTTATGTCTGCTGTGAAGCAGACGTAAGGATTTGACACAGTGGCGTCTTAGAAGAGGTGTAGTGAAATCACTCTGCCACTACTACGAGCCGTTTTTGCCGGGGAACACCCACCATGCATACATTATACCTGAGGCAGATATAATGTAGCCCAGGGGTTTACAAAGTGACGCATCTGCCTAGATGGGCCACTTTGTAAATATTGCGCAGTTTGATGCATATTTTACGCCGCTGCAGCGTCACAAAAAGTGACGGAACGGCGGTGTAAAGGGCTCATAAATAAGGCCCTTAATATTTATCCTCCAGTTTCAAATTCTTTCACATTGATAGTTTAAAAGTGATATATACTTTATCTTAATATTCTTTCCTTTTCTAAACAGTCACAGATTCCCTGAGTAGGGATTACGGGATACCAGGGGACTGCAGACTTCAGGTTAAGAGAGGAAGCAGTCACTAACCAAGTTTGCAGAATCTGTCTAGTTCTTACTCGGTATAGCAGCCTGCTTGCTATGCCGTGTATGGCAAAGAAGCCTTGTACCCAACCCATCATTGTGGAGCATCTGATAAGTTGCAATGCAGGAGAGGCAACACTTGTTCTCCTAAACCTGTACACTATTATTGACCTCATTGACCCACTCTTGTCTGTCAGAATCATAATTGGTGTGTTTGGTACAGTCCTCAGTTGGATAAAACCTTGCTGTCTTATGGAACCCTGACATTTGTTCTTGGCTCTTATTGGTCAGTATTCCACCTTTTAGCTTACATAGTGCCTCACAGATCTGCTTCTCAAACCTCATCTTTAATTTATACTTATAAGCTCTTGTTGTCTTGTTTGATACAAGCCTATTATCAGTTTTTCAGTCTTTGAGGAGACACACATCCCTCTAGAATAAGGGCTCAAATAAGATCTAAGGTCTTGCCAGCTACCCCTTGACCATCTAAAATTAGATGTTAGTGAAGAGGGGCACTTGGGTACATGGTTGTATATTATGTCTGTGTGTAGGTGCATGGGTATGAGATGTGGGGATGCTTCAGTCTTGAGACAGACAGCCGCGGTCCGTGCAGGTAACATCGGTGGGGCCATGTAAGGGGGGATTTCGAGGGACGATTCAGAGGGGAAAATTAAATAATTTTCCCTCTGCATCGTCCCTCGAAATCCCCCCTTACACAGCCCCACCGCTTTTATCTACACGGACCGCGGCTGGACACAGATCATGTGATTCTAGCAGTAGGAGCACTAATGAAACAGTAACATTTATGGTGAGGTGCCATCGGAGCAGTGGAGTGTGCTGCAGTAGCACTCTGAAACCAGGACACTTAGAAGAGTTAGAACTGCTGGCATTGATTGATGATGCCCTTTCATACAATGCTCAGAGTTGTTGGAGCCCTTTGAAACTGCCCTATGTATTTTGAAAGTAGAGCATGTGTGAACACTTGGGAGCAGCTACATTAGATTGTAGCAGTGCTAAGAAGACAAACCATTTGTTATTGGAACACGGTGCACACTAGCCAACTATGCATTTCCTGCATCAGAGGGTGAGCTCAGCATTTCACCTGCTCATCATGTGAAGGAGTGAAATTGTCTCGTCGAGTGTTTAGGCAGTGGCAAATACATGAGTAGTGGGCAAGTATGAAGGTCTTTTAAGATACCTGCTTCGGATTAATAGTCTAGACCGTTTTTCACATTTTGAAAGCACATTATCTTCTTTTTAGAGGTGTAAATAGCAAGGCATAAACTGATGTTTCTCTTTATAATGCCAGTGCCATTAATGAATGATACTTTTAATGGACGGACTATTACCCCGAGGTGTCTCTTGGTGCTTATGCACATTCTTAACGGAAAGAGGCATTATGTGATGGCAGTGAAGTTAGATTGTGAGAAGTACCCTAGAAACGTGAATGATCTTTAGTGGGATTGGCATTCCAAACTTGTGTGCCTTGTAGGGCTCTTCCAATATTTATGTACTCCTCATTTATTTTTGTTAGGGCTTTGTCATTTTACAGTCAGCTTTAGCTGTTTTAGGGACCTTTTCTTAGCAGTTTTATTTTTTTAATATGCATAGAATGGGCTTTGGCTCTGCGTCGTATGAGTATTTCTCTCTCACTAAATGGTATTGACCGTTTGATCCATAATTTCACCTTCTATGATGTACTTCAAATGCATCAGGAACTCATTCACATCTCAAAGACACTGTCTTTGTACATTCCATTCTTGGACATGCATGCATTCTGTGCATATTACCGTTACTGCAAACACCGTTTCCAGTCAGTGGCGTAACACAGGCCCCCGTGGTGCAGGGGGCCCCCGAGCTGCAGAGGGTCCCCTCAGCACAGTACTCTGGCCTGACAGCTCCAGATTAAATCTGGAGCGGGGGCCCCTCCATGTACCTTGCAGGGGGGCCCCCTCAAGTTTCGTTACGCCTCTGTTTCCAGTGCCAGCATTACCATCATTACCATGCCATAGCCACTAATATTACCAGCACCGCCACACCCATTACCTCTGCCATCTTTACAACAATCATTCCCAGTGCCAGAGTTGCCTTTATCACTACTACGGTCACTATTACAACTGTCCCTATTACCATTACAACCACCACCACAACTACTACCACCACCACTATCATATGAGTGCTATCAGTAATAAAAATGGGAGAAGCCACTATGCCTGGCTTTTAACAGACAAACACCTATCGGCTTTGCCAGTGTTTGTTTTTAATAGCACAGTTTTCTAATCAGCAGTGCTAGAGAACATGTGTACCATATCAGAAAAATAAATGGACTACAAAACAGTTTACAGTTGGTGTTCCAGAAGATTTGATGTCTCATTTATGGGTAGAGAGCTGTCCTGGCAGGGAGCAAGATAGGTCTACTAGAAAGCATTAAGTGCTGGGCAATGCTTATCTGAGCTGTATAGCATTTGATCTTTTTGTGGTCCTATAGTATTATGCAGTCTGTACAAGAGGTGTTTTGTGAGTGTAGCTCCTCATTCTCAGGAGGTTGCATTTAAGCGTTTTGAGCATTAGTGTTGTACCTAAAACCACAGATCTTATGAGTATGTAAGAAGACACAATTTAATGCACATTTTTTGAACTTCTGCCAAATAAGAGTTTGTAGGTGGAGCATGGCTCATTTCCTTTAGCAACAGGCCAGAGTAGGTGCAAGGTTCTGTAGCGTGGACGCTTTAAAGATTTTCTTTTTATTTTGGTTAGGCAGTTGGCTGTGCTTGGTTGAAGACTGGCCAGGAACAGCTGATTTCCATCTCGGTTTGGAAAACTGTTTTGAATGTGTTCATTTAAAAATTAACTTTTCCCATCACACTATTAATTTGGACAGTGCCAGACAGTAATGGATCATCTTACTCCCATGTTGCAAAAAGTGGAGATTCTTGTTCCTAGTTTGAGTGGCCAGAGGAAGATGTACTGGCAGGGCCCGGTGCTGCAACTAGCAATATATCTCTTTTTTGCTTCCCTTTGGGCAGTCAAGTTTCTATGTATACAGCAGTGCATTTAGTTGCTTGGCTAAATTGAAGGAAGTGTTGCATGTCACCAGAACATATTTTGAAAGCATGACATGACTATTTGTCCCTCTCCCTACATTAGCTCTCGGTCTACCCCACCACTTTCTACCTTACCTCCCTCTCTACATCACACTGTGTGTATACCAAACCTCTCCTCTCTAAATGTCATTGTTCCTCTCTCCAGCTTTCTCTACCTAACCCTAAAACAATATCCCTACCCATCACTACTTCTTTCCAACTGTCTGTATTTTTCTTTCTGGCTAGCTTACTTTTCTCTTTGCCTAATGCCCCTCCCGAACACACTTATCTCTCTTTCTCTCTACCTCATCTCTATCATTAGCACCCTTTGAGGGTTGAAATGTTCTCCCTGTTGAAAGAACGGTCTGCGTTCTTTAGGTCTTTTGAGCGGGCTAATGAAATGTTTGGGCTTAACTTGAATATCGATTTTTTTTTTTTTTTTTTATGTCCAAGTCCACTCAAGTTTCTTATGAAGGGCTCACTGTCCAAAATTAGCTTGGCCAGAGATACTGCCCTAAGCCAGTCAAATCTGCATAATCAGGTGTTGTGTGAGAGCGATCTGGGGGATACATCTCAGCTTTATTAGGTATGGAATTTGCCCCATGGGATCAGAAGGTTGATCCTATTGCTGAGATTGAATTTGCTCCCGCTACGTGTGATTCCGCGTATTTGGGCCAAAACCCTGAAAAATGGCAGAAGATGCGAGCTGTGCCAGCTATATATTCAGGATCTTAACTACGCATTGTTTGTTTGCCCTGTGTTACAGAATGTTCAACGTTGTTTTTTAAGGCCTATGTTTATTAAATTTAACGTTTTTTTTTTCTGTTTTGGAGGCCCGTAAATTTATTCTGTCTGAATTAATTGATTTGTAATACTTTTTTACCAATTTATTAAAATCCTTTCTGAATATTTATTAGGGATTCAGTTGCTATTCTCTGATCTATGACACTGTAATATTTTCAATCTGTGTATGTATGTTGCCATCTCTTAAGGTTGTATTTATAAGATTGTTTTATGTATTATTTGTATTGTGCGTTTTGCACCTTGCACATTCTTTTTACAAAGGTTTGAATATGTAGTAATTAAATGAGCACTTTATTTGCCTTTTCTGCTTCTCTAGTGTTTGGAAATAAGTAAGCATAAATTGCCTTTAATGCGACGTGAATTGAAACATGATGCTATATGGTGCTATGCACATTGTCATTTTAAAAAAGATAGTTATTGTTGTATGCTGCTATTGTTTAAGGCTATGTTTATGAGACCGTTTTACGCATTATTTGCACTTTGCATATTGCACCATTCACGTCGCGCTTTATAAAGGTTTGAAAATGTAGTTCTTGAATAAGTTCTTATATGCCTTATTTGCTTCTCTAGTGTTTGGATTATGTGAGTATAACGTTTTTTTAATGTGTTGTGAATTGAAATACGATGTTCTATAGAGTTATGCACTTCGTCACTTTATAAAGGATAGTTATTGTTGTCATTCTATTTTGGATGCAACTAGTTTTAGGTCTTACACTCTTCTAATTGTGGATGTGAATATGTGTTGACTACAACTGTTTATTCTGTTCTATATTATGTGGACCTCCGTAGGAGTTCCGTGTCATAATAAAGTTAAATTGGCACTGAGTCGGAGGTAAAGGCAGGCAGAAAGAACTTGATAGAGACGGAAGTAAGAAAGATGGATAACTTTACCTCGGGCCCCTCCATCGCCAATAGCCTTCTTTGCCCCTGCCTTAAAACTGCTCTGCTTTCCTCTCTAGAACGGCCTGTGCTCCCACCTGCGCTTTACCTTGGCTTCTTCCCGCTTACTTCTGGTCGTGAAGTACGTTTGTACTATATTACACTGAAACCATTCTTTGAATGTTATTTCTTCAAGACACAGGGAAACTTCAAACGTGGGGGTCCAATTAACATTCAGCTCATTACGAATTTTCATTGTTGCAGTCTGTATTTAGCTAGCTTGCTTTCCTGCTGCTGTGCAGTATCTTCTCACACTTTGTGTGAGGGACGCTTGCATTGTCACAGTCTTTGCTCTCCACCCTCTGAGGGAAGTTTGCTCTGCGGCTGTACCTGCTGTTTGTGCGAGGAGAGCCTGCAGTGCTGCACCACATTATTATATCTCAGCCAAGCATGTCTGGCTTTCTTTCTGTAAAGCACCTGTAGTGCTGGGTATAATGCTTGCTTAACGGATGCCTATACCGCAGAGGCTGTGTGCATTTGTGGGACGATTATGATATTGCTGCTCTAACTGACACTGCCTTTGTACGGGAATTACTTTTGCACTGCTGCTGCCTATGTTGCACCTGTTCTCTGTTAGTGTGCATGTGTAAAGAGCGATTCAGTACTGTTTCCTGTGTTATATCAGCTTGTGTTGCTGCTGTGCGAGAGATCCTTGCAGTTCTCCCTGTGGTGTGCGCAAAGGGAATATTAAAATACATGAATGGGAATTTGTTTGAAGATTGAATCAGCGGCGAAGAGGTCAAAATAACAACCCTCTAGCAGGACAACAAGTGTTTTGAAAGGAGCCCGAGTAAATTACTGCACTCCTGTCACTTATTCTCAGATTGAATTACGCTTTGTAAATAGTTTAAAGAAAAATAAATATTATATTGACTACAAACACACTTTATGCATTTTGCAGAAAAAATGAATGACCTAGAGAAACTATATTTTCAACCGTACATTATGGCGTAGGTAATTGACCCTGTGCATGCTGTTAGATGAGTAGCACCAGTGTTTGATTCTAGGGTGATTATGCTTGCATGTAGAATGTTTTATGCAGAGATCTATGTACTTTACTTTAGAGCACAAATGTGTGTCTCCACTGCTGGGCTTTAGTTAAAAGTGATATGGAAAATTCCAATTCAGTTTCCAGGCTTTGCCTGAGATAGTCGGAGATAGTTGTAGGTCATTTACACCATAAAGCTTCACTGCAGATATTCCGGTTCTCTGCTTCAGTAAGCATTGTGTGTGGCACTAATAACTCTCCTGGCTTTAGGTAGCTGCTCAAATGAAGTTTAGAGTGCTTTCATGTCTCAATTTGATATGATCCTACCACTGCATGTTTAGACTCATTCTGCCTCCTTGATTCGGAAACCGTTGAAACAAGTCTGTGACAAGTTTCTTTAAGATCCCAGTGTAAATTGTTACAGTGGTCTATTTAATCCGTTGCTAGAGCTTTCTCCTCAGCTCTACCCAGTGACCATTTTGGAAATCTGGGAAGCTTCTATGGAGTCTTTGACTGCCACATTGACCCAGGGGACCGAAGAAGACTCCAGAAACCAATGTAACTGCTATATACATAGTATTCAGTGCAGGGAAGGTGTAACGCTTCTAGACCGCCATGGCACAAAAATGATAATATGGATTACCTCTGGTGCTCCCGCAATCCATATTTCTGTCTTGACTCCTTTCAGGTAAATTAAGTTTTCATTCACAAAAGTATATAGTCCAGGCTGGTGGACATGTTGCCTTGTTTACAAGTTTTTTGTTGTTGTTGTAAATTTTACTAAAAGTGCATTTGAGTATTGCAAGCTTACATTGAGGTTCCAGTGGTACTTCTCCATTGAGCAGCTGGACGGAAGATGAAAAATGATATGGTTGTATTTCAAATATAATACACATAAAGGAACTCTTCATCATCAATTAACTTTATTCGACCTTAGACAATAAGATCATAAAAGTACAATAGATCATAAATGTGAGAAGTTGGCCTGGTATATGCTGTCCACTAATTAAAGTGGGCACCTTGCACCAGTCCAAACAACCCTTATTGGAGTTAGGTTAAAGACCACCTTTATTGAAAGCTATCCTAGTGGTAGCTGTGGAGAGCAGCCTTCAGGCTAAGTCTCGAAGGAATGTAAAGCAGCTTGTTTTACCAGTCTATAATCTCTTGAGTGACCAAATGAAAGAGCACCACACCAGGTATATATTCAAAATATATGTATTTATTACTAAACACACACCCCTCTAGTCTCTTTATGAGATTAGAGAACAGGACACACAATATCAAATCACTAGTACGACAGTAAATAGCACAATACACAGCGGGCTCCAGGGGGAGACCAAACCATATACTAAGAAAGTGGTATAAGAACCACGACTTGACTAGACACAGTGCCTAGAGCAGGTAGAATCGCTGGGACCCCAAGGAACCACCCAAGGTAGTGACACAGGGGACCCACGGAGGACGGGTGCAGTGTGGGAACACAGACACGAGCTCCGTACAACTCTATGGGAAAGTCGCGGTTGGAAATATAAAGATTAAGGACACTTAGGAGAGGACTTTAAGCAAACCCAGCTAAACATAGAAGGTTCTAAGGCCAGCACCCTTGAGAGTACCGAGGTACCCGTGTTACCTATCCCAGGGGAGCCGGGTGCATAGGGGTCAAGTGGTGTCGGAAACCCTCGTCGTTTTCAATGGCGTGATGCTAAAAAGTACTGCTGCCGTGGAGAAGAAAAGTGTCCGGTGTGATCCAAGCCTGGATCGGAGATGAGAAGAACCTGAAAGCAGTGGGGACAAAGTCTGGGTCACTTCACGTGACCAGGAGCGGAGCAATCGAATGCCCACCGATGTCGGGTGCTTCAGGTGAGAAGAGGTGAAGCTTGACTCTGCAGCCACAGGGACCAGGAGGCGCTGACGACGACCCAAGTCCGGAGGTGAGCTGTCCCACGAAGGATGTCGAGTGCTGGGGGATCAGTGTCCGGTTTGAACACCAATAAGCCTTGGCAACAGCAACCCACGCGGTCAGAGGAAAGATGCTTCTGTGAGGACCAGCAAGGTCCTGGGGACTCTCCAAGCGATGGAGAGTCAGGAGCAACCAGGGAAGCCCACTGAAAGTTAAAGTTACCTTCACAGGGACCCACAGGCCAACGTACCACGGATCGCAAAGGGACCTCGAGCTGAATCACTAAATACCAGCCCTCGGAACACTCGTGGAGTGTGGGCCGGAAATCTTCGGTGGAATTACTGCTCGGGGTCAGGACTACAAGTAGCCCAAAGCACAGCTTCAGGGATCGCCGAAAAGCATATGCTGCTGCAAATGTACACGGTGCCCAGGGGTACGGGTTTCACGGTCCCCACGAGGGATACGGGCCTCAGAATTGCTGAGAGCGCAGACCGACCTCGTAGACCTCGGGAACCCACCTCCTGTGTTGCAGAAATCTTCGGAGTCCTTCAGGAGCTTCGTAGATGCAAACCGGTCAGATGCGTTTAGGTGCCTGCTCAGCAGGGGGAGTAACTCCTTTACTCCAAGGGAGATTCTTCTGTCGTCCAACGAAGTGTAGATCGTCAAAAGTACTTGGTTTCTGTAGCAGAGTTTAGTCCAGGTAAATCCAAAGTCCTGTAGTCGGGGGTTCCTCTTTTATACCCAAGGAAGGGGTGGGACAAACTCTGGGGACCCACCTATGGGAGGGTCAGGACAGAGGGTGGCTACACCCATGTCCTTTGTCCAGTTCGCGCCAGAGCAGGAGCAAATGGCTCCTGCAACCGGTTTGAGCTGGACTATGCACAGGGACACCAAATGTGCCCCCAGTGCAGACATCAAAGGACTCTCAGAGTGCACCCACCCAGCCCCAATACACAAAAGCCTGTTTGGGAGGTGGTCACACCTCCCTGTGACAGGAAACCTATTGTCAAACCTTCCCCTGCCGGAGTTTCGTCCAGCAGCAGGAGGGCAGACGTGTCTGTGGCTGGCAGCATCCATTTTGTGATGCCAGGGTCAAGAAAGCTGGTACCGGGTGTACCGGTGTTGTCATATTTCTCCCTCTAGGAGGGTGGAATCATACCTCCCACACCAGTTGGTGTGGAGGTATGATTCCAAGGTGTTTGACACCAAACACATGTTTCCATGCAGCCGTTTTAAAGTTAGCATTTACCGCGAGGTTATAATGCACTTAAGTATATATGGTTGGCTGCATCACAAACAACCCCGGAGAATAGGTTCCGAAGGCTGCAGAGGGTTTCTGCTCATGCATGGGCACCCTCTCACATAAAACCCAGCACCCTGCCTTCAGGATTGATAAGGCCTGCCATAGGGGTGACTGATAGGTTTGTAAGTGCAGTGATTAGGATACATATAGTGAACCTATATCTAAGCAAGGGGTGCATGCACCACCTTACACAGGCTGCTGTAGCAGACCTGTTGTGTCACTTTAAATGGCCTCTCAGGGGTGGCATAATACATGCTGCAGCCCCTGGGAGGCCTCTGGGGTACCTATGCCCTGGGTACATAGTATACCATATACTAGGGACTTATAAGGGTACCCCAGAATCCAATCTGGAGTGTACCTAAAGTACATGCAATCAATTTAGGGAGAAAGCAGATAGACTGGGGTCCTGATTAGCAGGATCCCAGTCAGACTAGTCAAAAACCAGCAAAACACCAGGAAAAAAGTGGGGGTAACCATGCAGTCAGATTCCATTCTCCTACAATAAAATACAAATTCTGTAATATATTCCATTTCCACGGCATTTGAATGGATAAATACAGATGGAAACTATCTAAAAACTGGGGCTAAAAACGCTCTGTTAAAACATACTAAATTCATCCAGTATATAATGTGCAAAACAGTGCCAAAATTAATTAAAGTGCAGACTATGAGCCAATCAATCTCCTATTTGCTAAGACCAGGCTTAGATAGGATGCAAGAGAAAAACTTACGTAAGGGTCAGGACGCGTTTGGAGAAAAGACAGAGTTGGGTGACAGTGTACAAAGTTATATTTCTGGAATAAGGGACGGATATACTTTTTGCGTTCATATATATAAAATTTACAGAAAAATATAAAATGTAGGTTAGATTGAGGGGAGGTACCATCACAAGGACAAACTGGCTGTTCATTAATTGAATAAACTCCCGCAGGAAAACCCAGCATGCACGGGAGGAGATTTAATCTAAATCGCACCAATACATATCGGTGGCGGATGTTTGTCACAAAAGCCAGGTATGAATTTGCTTCATATGGGGGGAAAGTCCCAGATATAATGCTACCATGGTTTTATTACGGTTATTTGCATGTCTTTCGTTTTCCCTATACATTTTGGAGCGAGATTTAATTTCAGCCTTGGGAATTTTCTGGCAGTTAAGTGGGTCATTATATAGAGATTCAAAGCCCTATGTTGACAATGTATTTTTTTACATATTGGAGCCATGGTACCTTATGCGCCTGTTCAAGGGTTAGACAATCCCTAATAATATTTTGGGTTAGTCCCACCGTGTCCCTCCGCCAAATTGAATGCCAAAGTAAAACCGGGGCAAGGAATATTAAATCTGAGATATATGGGACATTCAACTCTTGATGCATAGTATAATTCGAACAGCATATAGGGAGGGATAGTAATTTTGTTTTAAAAAGCCATCTTCTTTCCGTTGTAATACATCAGCCTTCGTTATTCCCCAAATCCCTGCTCCATATGTGGCTGATGCAATGGCTTTAGCAGAGTAAATCTTTTTAATTGGTTCCAATGGCTTAGTACCCAATTTTTTCATGAAGGAAAATATGGCCATAATGCTCTTTTCTAGTGCGTTACATCTGTTCACGATCATATTTGGTCACGTTCCCAAACTATTAAAAAGTGCACCCAGATATAAAAAAGTCTTGGTAATTTCCACTCCCCGTGAAGCGATATAAAAGGAGGGTGTTCTTTTTGGTTGTTTCCCCACAATTAAGATATTGGTTTTCGATTCATTAACCTGGAGATCCAATGAAGCCATAAAGGACAAATAATTATTAATTAGCTTTTGCAGAGCTAGGCCAGTCCTGGCTATCAGTATGGCGTCATCAGCGTATAGCAAAATGGGTGTCCTTTTATTATTTACCATGGGGACGTCAATTAGAGTGATCCACTGCTGATTCTACGCCGTTGGTATAGAGTGAAAACAGAAAGGGGGCTAGCACGCACCCCTGCCTGACGCCCCTGAGAATAGGGAAAGGTCTAGTACATTCACCCTGACTACCAAATCTAACGCATGCAGAAGACTGGAAGTATAATTGACGAATGAAAGATATTATAGATTCATCCTCCCCCCATGTCTTTCAGGATACTCCATAGTTTGCTGTGTGCGACAAAATCGAAAGCTGCAGAGCGATCCATAAACGCCATAAAAATATTTCCTTCTTTAATTTGGGTATACTTGGCTTTGATTAGATTCAAATTTAAACACTGATCCAAAGTCCCCATCCATTTTTTAAAGCCATATTGCACCCGTATTAGTATATTTTTGCCAGTAGCCCAATCCTCTAGTCTGTTTAATAGCAGACGGCCCGTTAATTTAAGTGTTCCATCCAGAAGTGAAATGGGCCTATAGTTTTTGGGCAATGACTTATCCCCTTTCTTATGTATTGGCACAATAATGGTCTTTTTCCATGAGGCAGGGGGACCCACTATAGCAATTGCATTAAAAACGTTTGTCAAGAACAGGATCCAGAGATCCGGATTATGAAAAAGAAATCGACCGGGGCCCCATCCGGGCCTGGGGCTTTGGTGCTACTGCATTGCGTCAGACCACATTTTACCTCTGCCATAGAGAAGACAATAGGGGTACACATGTCATTAGTTAGAACGTCATCCGTTAAATTTTCCATATCTGGAGCTGACCCAAATATATTTGTATAATGATCCACCCAAGCATCCTCTCCCACATGGACATCTAAAGAGGGTCCTGTGTCTTGGTTCAAGAATGGGGTGTTAACTATAGCCCAAAATGCTTTGGAATCTTTTGAGAATGCGACAAGTTGTAGTTTATCCCAAGCATCCTCCTTCAAGGCTTTGTCTACCCTGCCTGCATTCCTTATGTGGGGTGCGGAGATAGGTGACCAGTTCTTTGTCTCTCGGCTTTTCTTTTAATGCTTTGTGTAGTTTACTGAGAGCTTTGGTGCAAGCAGCATTAAACCAGCGTGGAGTCATGGTTTGCTGCTTCCTCTTCCGGGATCGTAAATTGCTTTCGACGACCTTCAGCAATGGAACAAATGCCTGCACTATATTCAGTGGTTCACTATGCAAGTCTAGGCAGGTTAATATTTCCTGCTTGGTGCATCCAATTATATTTGGTAATAATACAACTTTGTTTCTTTGCCCATTTAAGGACTATTCCGTTCCTTCTTGCTATTGTTGGCACTGGGATTCTCCTATCAGACAAGTTAAAGGAACCGTTCCAATGAATTTGGAAAGTAAGTGCAGCATGGTCGCTAAAATCTGACGAGGGTTTCTATCTGATTAAAAAATATCTTTACAGGCAGCGCGACCAACAGGCAATCTATCGTAGTACCATATGTAGTGTCCCCAAACGTTTTTAACAAGGTGCCCGTAGACTCATCAGTTGGGTTGAGTATTACTAAGTTTCTCGTAATCAAAAGCCTGTTCAATTTATCCCCATATGGGGTGTGTGAGAAATGCAGCGGTACTACACCTACTTCATTGATCAACCCACATAAAGGTATTGCTATCCTGGGGCTGCTATGAGCGTTAAAATCGCCCAGCCAGACTATATTTAGGGGATTATGATGAGTAGTTATTGGTCTGTCAATTGCACACTCTGAGTCAATTACCTGGGACATATTGCACTCAAAGTTATTATTGTAAAAGTTAATTAGGAGCAGGGCCACTACACACTATGAGATGGTAATTAGAGGACTGCACATCGGTCCTAAATTTCTTTACACATAGTGTTTCTAATCAAGGTCAGTAATCCTCCCCTCGCTCTACCTGACAGTGAGGGAATTGCAGGAGTTTGAATTGCACGAAATCCGTCAATATGGACGACATCAACTTCCCATGTTTCTTGCAGGCAAATTAGATCATATAGTTCAATGATCTTGGTCCAATCGTCATTGTTCCGCTTAGATCTGAGCCCCGCTATATTCCAACTTAATGATTTTACCATGTCTTTTCTCAGATCCAGGGGATGGTTAACTATTAAAGACTCTTCCCCCCCCCCCCTGCTGACCTTGACTATGCTGTATATGCTGGGTCTCCCTACAGTCCTCCCGTCAATCACAAGTTTCAAGCCGCTCCAGGGCAGTGAATTTATTGGCCAGTGGAATGGCCGCTATGTGATTCCATCTTTAAGGGATGACTAAAGGAGGGGGACCGAGATTATTATCCAGCCCTCTACCTGGAAACTTAGGGCCCTGAGGTCTATAGAAGAACACCAATGGTAAGGCATAAATTTGCGTTGACGCCATGGGGGAATTGGGGAGTATATCCAAAAGATGTTTCACGAGACGTTGGTTATTGAAGTTAATTACTCTGCAGTCCCCCCCCGATTGATTTTGGGGAATAGCCCAACCATTGAACTCTTCTAGCCATGATAATATGATTTGCAATGTTGGAACATTCATAGGTATTAATATACTTAGACATCCAGTGTAGTGATTTATTCATCAGTTGATGTGTGGATTCTAACTGTGCATGTTGCAATTGTGGGGTGTTTACTAAAATAATCACGAATGGACATGCGGCTGGAGGGAGGTTCAAGTTAGGGTTGTTCTGTTGTGACTAGCCTCCCCGCCCCTCCCCTAACATGTCCGGTCTTGCTCTAGATATATCTGTGGCACTGGGTATGTGTGTAGCCTGCCGATTCTGAGGGGCTTGATAGTTGGAAAAGCCTGCCTGGTTAGTTAAAGTAGCATTCCAATGGCCACTACGCGTGTTATCAGAGCTAGGTATTGCTGAGTTAGTTGTATTGCTCGCATCCATTGGTTCAACCCGTCGGGGCATACTAGCAGTGCTAAAACCCATCCCTGCGCTGAACTCCCTGTTGCCCTGTGTTTGACATGGGGCCAATGAGCACTCGGTCCTAACCGCAGGTTGTGGGTTGGCAGGAGGGGATTTTACATTTACATTGACATTTACAATTGTCAACCCGCAAAACCTCTGTAAGCCTAATAGTACTTTCGGGTATGCTGCCTTGTGTGTTAAACACAGCTAGGCTAGCCTCGATTCGTTCTAAACTGTCCATTAAGGGTAGTAGAAGGCGGGAAACAGTTCGTTCCAACTCTTGGGTGGTTCTCACAGACTCAGATGTAGTCAATAAAGGAAGTTCCTTTCCAACCCCAACGGTCGATTTGGCCAGTCTTTGGATCCTGCCACCCCTCTTTTTTTTTTTTTTTGACTGGTGGATCCTCGGGTGACTCTTGATTACCCGTGCCACTAAGTGGAAGTTGGGGGTCCATTATCGTAACGGCAATTGGGGCGGTCGAATTAACAACTGCTTCGGGCAACAAGTCATCATTAAAACGAGGTACTTGTAGAGTCAGTGAGCTCACCTCTCCTCCAGACAGCCATCCTTCTGCCCTCTCTATCTCCTTCGATAACACATCTGCTGCTCTCGAAAGAAGAGTCCAAAGTGTTAACGACCTCTGTTCCTTGGTCACATTTTAGCCTTTCGCTTCACCATGACAACAGTTGAACCCCTGATAGAGTATGCAAGGAGACCATGTTAGAGAGGGGGCCCAGCCCAGCCTCCTCTGGGCTCCTCCGGACGTGGACGGGCTTGCCCTTGGCCCGGGTGCGTCCCCGCGTGCGACCTGCGCTGTGGGACTGCCGGCGCTTTTTATACGCGTGCTAATAAGCACAGGCTCCTGGGAGACTGAGTCTCAGGCAGGCGAAAGTTGGTGCAGCAAAACCCGGAACACTCCTGTGGCAGGCAATGTAGGTGCAGCAAAGCGGTGGCGGTTACATAAAGGAACTCTTTGACCTCTCAATCCGTTGTAGATTTGTGTAGCCGGATCAATTTATAGTTAATAAATGATCAGGTTATTGCTATACTTCATGGATATTTCTTCTCTGCGCCCAGTTTCTGTATGGAGCTTTTATCAGGACATATTCATAAACCACAAATTCCTAATTACACTTAAATCCTCACTGTTGCAAATTGCGTACGTCGTTTGGAGCAGTGCCCACTTATTCTCTAGACAAACGCTAGAATTGGAATAATCTGGGTCCACGAGAACCGGTACAGGAGGGTCTGGTATAACCGAACTGAACTGGGGACCTCCTTGAAACAACGGTAGCTATTCAGTAGCCTTCCTTTTGATGTCGGACAGACAATTTCAATAAACTTAACTACATTCTGAAATCGCTCATGTAGTTTTCTAAGGGTCATTCAACATTCGAATCTACCGTCCTGAAGATGGTCTAACAGATGTCTTCACTATCTAGACCGAAACTTCGACAACTACACCTACTTTCTTTGTGAATTATCCACCTGAGGATTTGTTTTCTGTTTGAGCAGTTACAATTTCCTGCTATATATATATATATATATTTTGGTGTGACACAAGAAAGGCAGCAGCCCGGCCTGGCCGTTATCAGCAATCCAGATGGATATCTTAAGCAAAGAACAGAGTACACGGCTGAATCCACATCGGACATTAAAATATTACTTACTACAAATACCATGATGCACTGCATGCCCATTGGGGCGGGATTTACTTTAAATATCGCGAGTGCGATTTGATCTTGACAGCCGTTTCCTGATGCAAGCCAGAGAACAAGGGATTATAGATCCCGAAACGCGTATGGCCAAGGACATTGTGCTGAAAGGGGCTTTGCTGAGAATGCTGCTTGTCTGCCAGAAATAAAGGTTAAAATTGATGTCGTGTGTGGCACCTCATGCTTTGGGCACTTTTTTTGTGGAATATATATATATATATATATATCGAGTAGCCAAGCCCGGTAAGAAGATCTCCAGCCATTTATTGCGTTTTCCTGCGGCTCCACACCTTACGCGTTTCAGCTTGATACAGCCTTGTTCACAGGTAAGTGACATAATTCATTGCTTGCAAGTGCTCCCATTTATCGAGTCATGTGACCTGGAAAAACAGCACTACAGCTCCCAAAATGCAACAATCTTCAAAAAGTGCACCCGAGGATAATCTCATATTCTGCCATAATAGCGTTACTTTCCCTCGTTGCATACATATTGAGATCACATTTTGAGATAAAGTATCTGTGTGCGAAAATGTCACGAAGCAGCAGCGTCGTAGATTGGAAATGGCAGGAGTTTCAAACTGTCCGAGTGAGGTGTGCCCTCACTCATCTCCCTTTCTCACCTCTGCTCGCCAAAATAACCACGGCAGTCCTTCAGTTTGGCGTAGGGTGAGCGGGTCATGCCACCAAGTGTGCAAGCAACACCAACAAACAAACTCCATAATGGTGGCCCCCAACCCTGCAGGGCGGCTCCGGCAGCAACAAGAATGGAGAGTCCCGTCAATTAAACATAAAAAAAACGAGTAGCCAAGCCCGGTAAGAAGATCTCCAGCCATTTATTGCGTTTTCCGCAGTTACAATTTCCTGATATATATATATATATATATATATATATATATATATATATATATATATATATATATATTGTTTGGAATAGGTGTCCACATTAGTGACAATGAAATGTTTGTAACAACAAATTATCTGTAAATCTCAGTCACTATGTGTTGATTTATATTGACATATGTATTAGTTTTTTGTACCCTCCTGAAAAGTTTCTTCATTATAAATTTACGTCTTGAAACATTTACACCCGTGTAAAATCATTTGTGGCAGATTTGTTCAAATTGAAATAAGCTAATTAAATTTAATAACTCAATTTGAGCTACTAGATAGCGCTTGCGACCATTGTTTGCCTATTAAATGTCAAATTGTGTGAAAGTAAGGGAATCCCTTGTAGGCATATTAGCCTGCTAATACTGTCTCAGCTTATGGCACAGGTTAAGAAAGGCATCTGTGCTTTGCAGGACGTAGTTTGAGACCTAGCTCTAGCCGACTCTTGGCAGCGGACATGATTTTTGGGATCCAAAGCACCTTTTTGTAGATTGTAATCACATGTTGACTAAGTGCGATGCTGACCTTGCCTAGGAAGATCTCAAAGCCGTACGACAAGGTGGGACCTATCTTGGCTCGCATTACTTCCAAGTTTGAAACTAAGCTGGGATCTGGCAGTTTTTTGGAGAACTTGGAGAGACTGACTTGAAGAGCTATGGCTTTCATGGCAATTTCACTACGATGTTTAAAAAAAAAAAAAAAATTATTGAACATTTTCAATAGGAGCATGTTGGTACATACAGTTCAACAGTGGCATCAACAAATTACAGAGGATAAGTGATTCATATACAAGCATACGAGGTATCTAGCAGTAATTTAACGTCGTCAGACATTCACAACAAATGATATTTCTAAAAAAAGGAAGGAGTAATACAGAGGCAAGTTAGATCACAGCAATAGTCATATACTATAGAGCTACGGGCACCTCCGGCCCGGAATCGGTGACTCGTACAGGCGTGCATACCGGACTGCCCATGGGGGTGTTATTGTCTGAGGCATCCTCAGCCAAACCATGTAGATAAGTAACTAATGGTCCCCAAATATCTTGAGGCCTGCTCGCTGTCTGCATAATATTTCAAAATTCTGTTAATTGTGTCTGACAGTATGCCGCATCAGCGAGCCAGGATTTGAGCATTGGTGCCGGTTTCCGCCCACAGTGTATAGCTACTCTACGCTGGGCCAGAACCAGTAGCATTGCTACCAAACACCGGCATGCATCAGGAATTTCTTTAACGTAGGCAGAGAAGGGAATTCGGTGTGAGGGTGATTGAGGTAATCGCGCTGATGGTCTCTCATACCTCCAGCCAATAGGATGCCACTTTAGGACACAACCAGGCCAGATGCATGAAAGTGGCGTCGAACGGCGAACAACACGCGCAGCGCGTGTCTGCAGTGAGGCCCATCTTGTGTAGTGCGAGTGGGGTACGGTATAGCCTGTGGAGAAATTTAAAGTGTATCTGCCTTAGCCTATAATTGGGAGAGAGTCTTTCTGTTTGGCTGCAGCAGTATTGCCATTGCTAAGTGTGGGGCTGTCCAGCAAGTCCGCCCACCACGCGCTGCGCGCCCGCTCAGCGTCAATAGATGCAGCTGCCATGGATAGCGAATACAATCTAGTGCCGAGTTTTCGATGTGAAGTAGTCGTGTGTGTATATATTCCAGTGCCGCGTTAGTGGGAGGTGGCGCCGGGAATGTGTTCGCACTTTTGCATGTTGCACGCATCTGGTGGTATAGTAGGCTATCCAGGAGTGTGGGTGTTGATGTTGCGGTGCGCTCAGGGGGAGTAGGAACTGGCCGTCCAGATATAAATCAGCATTTATACTGATTCCTAGTGACGGCGCGTCATACCTTTATTTTGTAATGGGGAAAAGCAGGATTTTTGGCAAGTTGCATGGATGGGGCGTATAGGGTGTCAGTGCCAGTGTATTTACGAAGTCCCTCCCATGCCTATTGCAGGCATTCAACTGTGCGGATTTCTTTTCGGGGATTTTTATAGGGCAGGAACAGCGTAGTGCTAAGTGGCCATGGAGAGGCCAGGTCAGCCTCTACCGCAGAATGCGGCTGGAATGGTTTCGGGTTAAGCCATAAATGTAGAAAACTAGCCTGGGCGCAATAAGCGTATAGTTTCAGGTTAGGGGTGCCAAATCTGCCGCGTGCAAAAGGGAGCATCAAAATATCATAGGCAATTCGCGGCTGGCCAAAGAGATTGTTAGATCGCAGTCTATTGAAGAATTACATTGTGAGGGGAAGCGGTATGTTTAAGAAAAAATAAAGACATTTTGGCAAAATAATCATTTTTGGCCTGACAAGGAATGCGGAAGTTTATTCCAGATTGGGATTTTGGCTTCTAACAACTCCATGGCCCTACCATAGTTCGCGGACCAGAGTTCATCTGTATTTCTGCTGAGCCAGATGTCCAGGTATCTAATCGGTTCAGTTGCCCATTTCAGCGGAAACTGTCGAGCAAGGTTGTGTAGCATCCGTAAGGGGGAACCATATGGATTTACTCCAATTAATGTGGACACCCGAGTATCCCCCAAAACGTATGACTTATCTTGTCATTGGATCCAAATTCTTGTGTGGCTCATGGATGTATAGTGCGACATCGTCAGCGTACATAGAGGTGACCAACGCTCGGGCGGAGAACCCGATGCCACTGTGGGTGTGGTGTTGACGTAGCCGCACAGCTAGGGGCTCCATGGCAATGGCAAAGAGCAGTGGCGAGAGTGGGCATCCCTGCCGTGTGCCTCTAGTGATTGTGATGGGATCAGTGGTCTGCCCATTAAGTTTAATGCGCGCAGTTGGGAGGGTGTATAGCAATCTAATATTTTGAAGGAAGCCCGCACTGAGGCGAAGGCGGGCCAGCAGACAAAACAGAAAGGGCCATTTGAGGGAGTCGAAGGCTTTAGTTGCGTCGAGGAGCGCAGCCACTGCAGGGAGGGTGGGATTAATTTGATGCATTACCGAAAAGATGGTTCTGAGGTTATGTGAGGTGGCGCGGCCTGGGATAAAGCCAGATTGGTCTGGGCGTATTATTAACGGCATGAGGGGGGGGAGTAGTCAGTTTGCTAATACTTTGACCAGTATTTTATTATCGGTGTTGATGAGCGAAAGAGGGCGATAGGAGTCGCAAGATGTTGGCAGCTTTTCTGCTTTCAGTATTAGGGTGATGAGTGCCTCATGGAGCGATGGGGAAAGGCGGCCGACTTCAATGGATTCGTTGTACATCTCCACTAGGTGAGGTATTAAAATTGGGGCATACTCTTTATAAAACGCCGGCGTAAGGCCATCCGTACCGGGTGCCTTGTCCGCTGGGAGTCCCGCAATGACCTGAGTAATTTCCTCATTTGTGAATGGAGCATCAAGATATTCGCGGTGGGCCGGGCTGAGCCATAGGAGCTCAATCGAGTCGAAATATTGCTGTAGGGAGTCAGGGTCCTGCTCGGAGCCCACGGTTTAAAGTTGAGAGTAAAAAATAGTGATTGTTTTTTATGATATCATCTGGTGCAGTAATTCTATCTCCCGAGTCAGAGCACAGCTCTGTCATATAAGTGGATGCATGGGGTTTCCGTAGCAAATTAGCCAGAGTCTTGCCCGGACGCTCGCCTTTGCCGAATCTGCGGGCCGTCGCCTCGCGGCCCAGGCAGCTGATCTCACGTTCAGCTCCTGAGTGGTATTCAGTGGTTTTAACCCTAATATTTGCAAGTATGTCTGGGTTAGGATTGAAAGAGTAAGCCTGATCTAGAGCTTGGAGCTCAGACTCCAAGCGCCTGAGAGCGTCCCTAATGGCCCGGAGGACTCCGGCCTGTTTTGCGATGCATCTCCCTCTTATCACCACCTTGAACGATTCCCAAAGAACCGAGGGAAATTCGACTGAGCCGGTGTTGAGTTCAAAGAAGTCAGTGATGGCGCTGCGCACTTCTTCTTTAAATACCATGTCCCGCAAGGCATAAGGAGGTAGGCGCCACGAGAACATACGCTGGCGGGTTTGTGGCACCTTTAGCGTAAGGCGCACTGGGGCGAGGTCAGATAAGGTGTGGGGCATGTGCTCAACCGATATTGTCCAGCTGGCGACATCTCTAGTTGTGAGCCATAAGTCAATACGTGACCAAGAGCCATGCGTGGTGGATATACAAGTGCCCTCGGTTTTTGTGGGGTGAATATGCTGCCAAAGATCTACTGGGGCATTCTCTTGTGTCAGTGTGTGTAGGGTGGCCGTGGCCAGTGGGTTTTGCGTACGGTCGCCTGATCTGTCCATAGTACTGCGCGGTGCTATATTGAATTCGCTGCCCCAAATGATAGGATATGAACCAAAGGAGGAGAGCAACCTCCAAAAGTTCAGGAAAAAGTCAGGATCATCGAGATTGGGGCCATAAATGGCAGCTAGTATTAGAGGTTGGGAATAAAGCCTGCCCGATAGTATGAAATATCTGCCAGCAGAGTCGGTGTGTGTTCGGTCAGTATGCCATGATAAGCCACGTCTGATCAGAACAGTGACCCCTCTGGCATAGTTTGAGTAAGTAGCCGAGTAGGACTCGCCCCCCCTCCCCTTCCCCCCCTCCCCTTCCCCCCTCCCCCAATGACGGGCCTTAAGCCTAGCCGTGTTGGCTGAGGCGAGATGCGTTTCCTGCAGGAAGCATATCTCAGTATTATATCTGGCTAAGTAGGCGTGGATAAGCCTGGATTTACAGTGATCATTGGTACCTCTGATGTTCCAGGTAATAAACGTTACCTCGGCCATGCTACTGGGTTGTGATAAGTGTAAATGTACCGCTGGTGTTGTCGGCCGCTTTCCAGGCAGAGGTCTCCTCTGTCTTTTGTGTTGTTGTCGGTTATGACAAGGGATGTCACCTAATGAACATACTGAACAGTTAGAAGGAACATAAACCCATAACAGAGGGGCGAATCCCCACCCCTGGTCTACAGCTACCCTAACCCACCCACCTCCCACTCCAACCCCCCAATCAGGTTGAGATACATTCCCCCCCACCACCCCAAGCAACAAACAAATGAGAAACAGGTAACAAGTGGGATTCATCCCGAGTGAGAGCGAGGGCTCACCCGGGCCATCCCCCGTCTGAAGACGGGGTGACCGGGCGAGAGTGTACGATAACCGCTATAGGCCCAACAATCTAGTTAGCCTGTGAATGCAATGAAATACCAATATAGCAGGGAACAAGTAACGTCAGACAAAAAGAAACACCCCGGTGTTCATGCCCCCTCGAGGACAGCAAAGAAGTAGAAGAAAGGAGGCTAATCATTGTCACTTAGTTGGTTATTCTCACCCTCCGGTGGTAAAGAACGTGGGCGGTCTTTGTTCAGTTGCTTGGCAAAGGATGTGGTCGCCTTGGGGTCCGTAAAATAGTGGGGCTTACCCTCTGTATCAATTCGCAACTTGGCCGGGTACAGGAGGGCGTATATGATGTTGAGTTGCTGCAACAGCCACTTAGCCGGTAGGAAGTCTCTTCTGGCATTTTGGACACTGAGGGTGAAGTCTGGATAGAAAGATACGGTGTTGCCCTGATGTCGTACTTCCTTCATCTCTCTCGCCCTCCTAAGGATGACATCGCGGTCGCGATAATTTAGGATGTGGGCGATGATTGGTCTTGCCGCAGCCCCAGGAGGAGGTCGAGGCCCCAGGGAACAGTGGGCTCGCTCCACTATGAAGCATTCAGATAATGCCGGGCCAAAGAGTTCACGCAACAGTGTTTCTGGGTAGTCCTCCACCCTCCCCATTGCCGTAGTCTCCGGAATGCCCGTGATGCACAGGTTATTCCTATGGGACCGTGCTTCGAGATCTTCATTTTTGGCACGTTTGCGGTCCAGGACCTTATCCATTTTGAGCAGTTTTTATTGTGCTTCGGCAATGGAGTCATCGGCATCTGACACTCGTGCTTCCAGGTGCGTGATTCGGGTGGAACAGGGCGGCGGAACAGGGACAAACGCTGCCGGTGTAAAAGGCGAACAGGAAGGTCATATAATGTGCTACCGATAGCGCCCAAATACTTGTAAAAAGAATCTCATTTAAAAAGGCATAGAGATGCCTATCGTTACTTCAATTCAATAAAATAAAAGCACACCAAACACGTAGCTGAGGTCGTGATACTGACCGTCAGCCGGGAGTCCGCTGCGTGTCCGCGCCCCTTCCTGCCTTAAGTAGGTAGGAGGGGAGGAAGCGTGAATGCTGCTAGTGCGACTAGTGCGCAAACATTGGTTCCGGTAAACACCGGAAGTGAGGAGAAAGTGAAAGCGCGTCCCTCCGCACAATCGGCACAAGCCGCGGCGGAACGGGGACAAACACTGCCGGTGTAACACGCGACCAGGTAGGTCATATAATGTGCTACCGATAGCGCCCAAATACTAGTAAAAAGAATCTCATTTAAAAAGGCATAGAGATGCCTATCGTTACTTCAATTCAATAAAATAAAAGCACACCAAACACGTAGCTGAGGTTGTGATACTGACAGTCAGCCGGGAGTCTGCTGCGCGTCCGCGCCCCTTCCTGCCTTAAGTAGGTAGGAGGGGAGGAAGCGTGAATCCTATGTTTTGGGGGAGGGTGGACTGTGACCTTGGTTATTGTCTTCTGTAAACTTCCCTTTAGTGCTTGTGGTCCGGGGCTAGGGGATGAGCCCTTCGCCCCTCCTGTTTATTTTTTTTAAAGAGGCTAAGGGGGCATGCGAGGAAATGGCGCCGTGCTCCCGGGTGCTCGTTCCAATGAATGCAGGAGCGTGTGTGGGAGAGTATGATGAATGCGAAATGGACATATCCAAGGGTTGTTTAGCGGAGGTTGCTGTGTTGCCAGCATGCCCTGATGATCTTGACCTCTGCTTTATTTGCTTTGAGGTTGCAAGGGCTTTTCTTGTTCTACCAGATTTCATTCCTTTAATTAGTTGGCTGCTTTTGATGGCGACGCACCTCACCACTCCACTGCTGTGTCCTTCCTGAAAGTCCGAAGGGGTTGCCTTACCCCGAGGTCCCAGCTCCCGCAGAACTTCCCGGCTAGTATTGAAGAAAGCAGGGGGTCGCGACCTCGCCCTATTCGATCTGGTCAGGGCCCCCAATCCGTGGGTCTACTGAGGCCCGGAGACCCAGCACCTCCTCAGGGGACCAGCGTACTGCTGCTCGTTCAGCAGTAGTGCCGTAGGGGGTAGAGATACGGGTCCTGGAAATCCGGGGAGTCACAGCCTGTCCAACCGAGCTGAGGAGAAGGGCTGCAGTGACCCCTGGGGGATGGACTCAGGAGCTTTAGCGCAGTGGCGCCGGAGCCCAAGGAGGGTGGACGTGCCAGGAAAGGATGGCCAGACCAGACAGCGAGCCGGGCTCACCTAGGAGCCACCCACAAGCTGCACCCAGCACTAGCCAGGCTGCCTCTGCTGGTCTCCTAGGAGCTCACGCTTGGCAGCAGCTAGCTACAGCTGCTGCACTCGCCTTTCGAACCCCGCCCGCGTCCCCTCCCTGGATCCCTGATTATCTGGGCGGAAGGCGGCAGTTGGGATTTGAGCAGCACTTTGCTGCTTACCGGAGCCACAGCTCGCTTGCTGTTTATGGTTAACTCGCGGTTGTGACTGGGCTGTGGCTTACGACTTGCTGCTTGCGGCGGGGTCCGAAGTCTGCTAGATCCGTTCCGCTGCTTCTCTCTCTCCAGCCTCTAGCTCGTCACTTCTACTTCCACAAATCACTTGCAAATCACTCGCAAAATGAAAGTAAGTTAACTGACATGAACCTTGACAGCATTGAACCCCAACTTTCACAGCTGCCAAGTTACTTGAATTTACCCTGGACACCAGCTTCATCCTCAAGGGACACATTTCCAAAAAAAACACAGGCTGGTTCAAGCTCTCTCTCCTAAAGAAAGTGAAACTCTTTCTTCCAGAAAGTGACTTAAGAACTGCTGCTTAGGCCCCCGTACTCTCACATTTTGATGATGGCAATTCTCTGCTCCACCTCCTACCATTGCACACTAGCTCCCTTTAGGGTATCCCACTCGCCGTAGCACATCTCACCCAGAGTCTGAAGATCTAAGATAGTATCACCCCCATCCTATGGAATGCCATTGGTTCCACTTGCCAGCCCACACCATCTTCAAAACCAGCTGCAACATTTACAAAGCCATCACAACCAGCATCCCTGCTTATCTTGCAGACAAGCTCACCATCTCTGGTGGTTCTCAGTACACCTGCAATCAGGACACCATCAGACTGCTGCCGAAAAAGTGTTTTTAAAAAAAAAAGGCATTAGCTCTTTTCAGCTGCACATTCAGGATCTGGAACAACATCCCCATATCTATCAGAATTGCCTGAACAATGCTCCAATTTAGGAAAATGTTGAAGGCTGACCTCTTCATCGCAAAGCGTTGACCATCCTTAACTCAGCTACCTCTCCTATCAATTTATGCTGGTCTTTTACCCTGTACAGTGCTCCGCTGCCTTTTGGCTAGGTTTGCGCTAGGATTGAAACGACGATATATATTGATAAGTGTGTATGTGTATACAAATATATATTTGTGTGCGTATATAGAGAGAGAAACGCATCTTCATACAGTGGCCTAATTAAAATGCACTATACAGCCAAGATTTATGTAGTGTTTCTGAGCAGTCACTCTAGCATATCCCACGTATCACTTCCCACATGCATTCACTGTCCTCCTATTTCGAGCACTATCAATGTATAAAGTAAATGTAAATTTGAAATAACTTATAATTGCTTCGTCTGGCCTATAGATTGTGTTATTATGTGATGTTAATATTTTGTCATTCCATTAGGATAACATACATCATCCACAAAGTCCTTAAGAAACTTTGTTAATTACACTGTTGCACGTACCGAGGTTCTGAGGCAAACATCAAGAATTATTTTTCTCTCGCACAGAAGGGGGCAGTTTGGTACGTTTACTCTGCCGGGGAGGCTGTTATTCTGTTTTCAAAGAGTGATCATCCCAAACTGCCTGGAGGCGTTTCAGCACACGCTAAGCTATGTGAAAGGTATTTTATTATGGCTGTTTTATTTATACAGTTTACTTCTGTGACAACTGTTGGGTAATTTAGCTCTATGAAATGTGAATAATTGGTTTATGCATTTGACAGAACTCTGGGTTTTCATATTGAGTTTTACTTCTTTTGGTACGGTTAAGAAATGGCAGGGAATCCGAAACACTTTTCTGGCCATTACCATACTGTTGACATTAGTTTAGCAGTGTTACATAGCTGTTTTAGATTGTGTCTGAGCTGCAGCTTCTTTTGGGGTTTTGCCGCCCAGTGGCACTATACTCTGAGCAAAGTGTTGCATAAGACTTGCATTCGTGGGGTTAAGAACTGTCAGCTTTAAAATCTCCCAGTGCAGTTAAAAAGTGTCTGTATGGCCATACCATATTACTAAGCATATCAGGGTGCGCTTGCAAATACCTAAATTCCGGTCATTGCGAGAATGGGTGGCTTCTGTTTATGGTTGGAAAGGCAGAGAACACCAAATGCAAAGCACTGGAAAGACGTTGGAGGAAGGGACTATGCGCCTGAATCTAGACGTATTTATAAATTGGCTAAAAGGGACTACCATTCCCTTTGTAACGCTGCTCGAGCTGAATATGTAAACTACACCATTACGTCGGCACACAACAGCACCAAGGTCCTGTTTAAATTAGTTAAGATCTTTCAGGTGCAACCTGCCAACCTGCTCCACCCGTGCTCAATGCGAGGACTTGGCCAAGTTTTTTATTGGCAAAGTGGAGAAAATCTACGCAGAACTAAATATAGTAACAGCTAATATGGAGCAGCAAACGAGCGCTCCCTCTACATCAGGCTGCTTTACTCCACCGGCGATACAGATCACCGTGCCAACTAATACACTAGAAAACTGGTTGCCTATGGACATCCTCAACTTCTGCCGCATCTTAAATAGCCTCAAATCCGGCTAACCTAAAGATCCTCTTCCTATCCCTATTCTTCAAAAATTAGAACCATCTTCACTCAAACTCATCATGGAGTTGCTTAATGCGTCTTTGCAGGAAGCAACTGTGCCATCGGCATGGAAACATGCCATGGTTCTCCCCCTTTTGAAAAAAAGCTAATGCTGATCCAGCGGAATTATCGAATTTCCGCCCGATCTCTTTACTTCCAGCTTTTTCAAAAATTTTAGAAAAGCACATTAATCACCAACTGACGCAGTTTGTTGACTCCCAAAAATCTTACATGCATCTCAATCGGGCTTTAGAGCTGGGTTCTCTACAGAAACCACGCTTCTGGGAGTCACAGAAAGACTGCGCCAACATCTTGACATGGGTGAAACGGTGGCACTCCTACTGCTTGATTTGAGTGCCGCTTTTGACACTGTCACATACCGCCCTACTAAAAGTGCTACAATCCTCGTGCATTGTCGGATCAGCACTCAAATGGCTTACTGATTTTCTGACCGGCCGGACTTTTCAGGTCTTTTCACCGTCAGCAAGCTCTAGGTCCCACGCCTCTCCTTACGGAGTACTTCAGGGTTCTATTCTCAGCCCATTACTATTCAATGTCTATGTTAGTCCCCTGGCCACAATAGCTGAAGAGGCTGGGTTATCCATCTTTTCGTATGCTGATGATACCCAGCTAATCTTCTCTCTTTCCACCAATGAGGTATCTAAGGTGTCCTCTCCAGGTAGGACTGCAAAAGATAGCTGGCTGGATGCATGCCAACATGTTAAAACTAAACGGTGGAAAAACAGAAGTTTTAATTCTTGGGAAAAACAAAGATCTTTGGGGGCCCCCCGACATTGGCCTCTTCAAATGGGTGATCTTCCCCAACCGGTGCAATTAGTCCGCAATCTAGGCGTACTCATAGATGACCAGCTATCAATGAGGCAGCAAGCGGTCAAGGTCGCCTCAATCTGCTTCACCATCCTAAGATGGCTCAAAAAAATACTTTGGATGTTGCCTAGTCCCACACAAAGAACAGTGATCCAGGCCCTGATTACTTCCAGGCTGGACTATGGCAACGTCCTGTATTTAGGAGCCAACAAGGAGGTGATTCGAAAACTGCAGGTAGTACAGAATTCGGCGGCCAGACTGCTTTGCCAGGTGCCTAAAAAGGCCTCTATTTCAGGCTCTCTCCTGGACCTCCATTGGCTTAGGATGGAGAATCGCATCAAATTCAAGGCCGTATGTTACATGCATAAAAAAAAATCGGGCACAGCACCACAGTACTTGAGTGCCTTAGTCCACCCCTACCTCCCAACGCGCCTTCTCCGATCCTCTACTCAGGTCAAATTTTTAGTCCCTAGGATCAAACGGGCGCGTATGGGGGGCCGGTCTGTTTCTTACCTGGCTCCTTCACTATAGAATTCTCTCCCCACGCCACTCCGGCACGAAACCATCTATAACAACTTTCGCAAAGGCCTAAAAACGTGGTTATTTAACCAATAGTTTTTTTTCTCTCTTTCCGCGTGTGTCCGATGGCGCCGGGAAACCTAGGGGTAAAATTAAATAATAATAATAACCTCTGTATGCTTTTTAGGTCGCGCATTCGAGAACTCTTGTATATTCTTTAGTATATACTTGTGTATGTACTTTGTGGGCTCTGGAGATCAGCCCTAGGACTTGTCTGCTTCCGCTTAGTGACTTTTTTTTACTGTTCAACTGCCTCAATTTAACTGTCCTAATAGAAAACGACCAGCAGAGGTCAGTAAAATATCAGAATTGCTTTCTGCTTAGGGACTTTCTTTTTTTAATTTTTCTGGCAACTGCCTCTATTTAACTTTCTTGATAGAAAACGACCAGCAGAAGTCAGTAAAATACCAGAATCGCTTTAGCATTCTCTAGATTCCAGTCCATAGAAATTGCCTACCATGAGCACCGTAGACAATAATATTTTTTTCAAATCTTGTATTTTCAGTGATATGACCACCGAAGGCCCTGATTTTAAATTAAAAACAGAGCTTTGGACTATACCATTTCCCGCTGAAAGGCAATATTTCTCTCCATGTGGTCCCATACCGTCCTGGCCTGTCACGCAGTTTGGTGCTAATTTTCCCTCCATGTTAAAGAACAGTAGATGTTTCAGTACCCAGGCTAATGTGCTGCATGGCTAAATACATATAAGGTCCCAAAGGTGAGACCGATTTGCATTGCAAATGCTTGTTCTAGTTCTGTGATTTAGCTTTTGCCACTCAAGCTTTGGAATTAAAAGCCTTTGGCTGACTCTTCTTGTTAAAGAACGTCTGCAGTTGGTAATCCTTCAACTCCGATCTCTTAAAAGGTGAAAGTGCCCCTTCCAATGCACTTACCCGCAAACCATCAAATGATTGTGAACACAGTCCTTATTGGTCTTCCAAAGATCATGTATGATTAGTTGTCATTTTTTCAAATCTTTAATTTGCTTTTTTTTTTTATTTAACTACAATTTAAGCTAAGTGCATTCGAAATTGAATTTCAGTGCTTGGGTAAAGCAAAACTTTAGTTTCTGTATTTGCGTGTACCCTTGCTGTCATTCTCTATTTTTGCTTGGTAGCACTGTTGTCTTGGAACATATTATTACAAATTCTTCAAAATCTACTTAGTGGCTTTTGGCTCCTCCAAGGGTAGTATTGCTCTTCCACCTCGTGCTGCTTGGTGTATCGTTCCACTTCCTATGTGGTGCTTGCATTGCAGTGTAGGACAGCCTATTTTACATTTCCAAACGCAAAGCATATTTCTCATAGATGCATTATCTAAAGAAAGTGATTGTTTTATGTTGTGATTTTTCATATTCTCTGGCTTTTTAGAAATCTGTCAGGACACTTTATGCAGGCTACACCTATTGATTGAGACAAAGTATTTTTGTTGTTTTGTATTTTGACTTCATTACTGTTTTAGTACTATATAAATACTTTGCACATTGCTCTAAGTTAAGCTTGTCTGCTCTGTGCTGTACCTCGGGGGCAAGGGTTGTTGTCATCCTAGAAGTAGGTAGTCACCACCCCCCCCCCCCCAATAATAACCTAGTTTCTTATATTTGGTATCACATGCTAGTCTAATTTACTCGACGTAGATAAACTTAAGAGTTTAGCACCCAGAATGCGCCATATCAGCACATTCCTGTATTGACTTGGATAGTTAAGTTACTATAGCCAGGGCCCACATTTTTATTGGGAGGCTGCCCACTTTCTGGGACTGACTTGAGACCGCTTTAGCTGTTTTGTCAGCCTCATGGTATAAAAAATAAAAAGTGTAATAAAAATATGTACATATATATTATACCCATATAGGGGATATATGCCAACCTCCGCCATCCATTCATCTGTTCAAGTTCAATCACTCTACGGCACGCCCCAGCCCATAGCTTGAGGTAATGGGTTAGCCCACTTTAAACATTGGCTCCCATCTCTGTCAGTGACAGAATTTTGCTCTTGCACATGTATTATCTGCCCTGAAAGTAACTAACTTCGACACCAGTGCTGCTGGCCAATCTACACGTTCATTACTTGTCTTTTTGTCAACAAACGCATGCCATCTTCAGACAACTGCATTTTGACTTTTTATCACTTTTACACATTTAATTTCTATTGCATGCTTGCATAAAAGAAATAAAAAGTCAGGCTTGTCAAGGCCAGAGATGCATTGCCTTTGCCAGTGCTTGTGTAGGGCGTATTTGAGCAGGTCTGTTCCCCCCTGCCCACCCACCCTTTTCGTGTCTTAATGTCTATTGTCTGTACTCCCATCCGGAATTCGATAACCATCATCTGAATTGCAGTGCAATGTGTCTGTCTTTAGATGTCTCTACCCAGTTCTTATTCCAGGGTTAATGATGAATCATTCCCCTCTTCTGCCTCCCCACCCTAAGGATCTCTCAGGTCTTCAATCATCGCGGACCACACCCGTGCATCCTCCTCAAGTCTATCATCTTTCCTTATATGTTTCATCCGAGTCAGTTCAGCTGTTGCCCACTCATTCATATCCCTCAACCAGTTACTTATAAGCGGTGGGGTCGGACTGAGCCACGAGATTGCTATCCTTCTCTGTGCGATCACCAACCCCAGGAGTACGAACTTTTTACTTAGATTTTTCTTTTTCGGGTTCGGTATTAAATCCAGTAGGACTGAATGTATAGTCTTGGAGATGGACCATCCAGTAGCCTTGTGTATTAGCTGCAGCACTCCCTCCCAAAATGGACCCAAGACCTAAGGCAGGCATCTGTCTGCTCCGGATAAATTTTACTTAATCTGTATGGGGTTAAATATACTTGGTGTACTATGTTATATTGAATTAACTTAAAACGTGTGTTAGAACTCACTTCACGGACCCCTTTATTCACTCTCGCCCACTCTCGTTCTGATATGGGTTTCTCCGATTCCTCCTCCCACCTTGTCTGTACCGGCTGGGCGGTGACCGGATTATCGTCTTGAAGGGCCCTATAGATATGGGAGATTAAGCGCCACCCACCCGCCATTGATGATAAGGTTGTTAGAACAGCTGTACACGGGGGTTCCTCCGGAAAGGAATTCCATATCTCCCTAGCCACTGCCGCGATCTTTCCATACTGTAGGAATTGTCCCGCTCCCAGTTCAAAAGTAGTTGCAGCCTCCTCCTGGGACATAAATCTGCCATTACTATACAAGTCGCCCATTGTAAGGCATCCTCCATCCTTCCACCGTTGGGCGGACATGGACTCTGCAATTTATTTTGAACGGTCTTACCACCCACAGTGGCATGTCAGGGGAGTAGGGTGCCTTCCGGATTACTCTCTTAACTGTGTCTTCCCAAACTCTCGCCACGTATCTAATCATGTATGGGTATTCGTTTGGGATCGCAGCTCCCATCATGAGTAACTCGGGTAGGGTGCTACCACCATAGGTGCCCGCCAATAGAGTTTTCTCCCAATTACTACCTTCCTCCAGCCAATGAACCGCATGTTGCAATTGTGCGCTACATAATATAGATGCATACGAGGGATCTCCACTCTGCCATCCACCCACTTTCGTTGGAGGGTGTCTAGTTTAACCCATTTCCGTTAGTTCCCCCACTGCAACTCCACCATTAAACTATCTAACACCGAAAAATATGACTTGGGGACTTCATAGAAGTAGTGTTGCCGAATGTAGAGGCATCGGGGTGGTATTATCATTTTTATGATTGCCACCTTTCCCATTAGGGAGAGAGGCAAGGACTTCCAGAATCCCACTGAGGCGTGTACACCTTCTATAATTCTCCCTATGTTATGCTCTAGGAATATTGAATATCACACTATACAACAAGTGATGTGGAGGAATGGATATATTCAAAGTAGTCATAGGGTACATCAAATTACTCCTATTTCATGGTACATAGTCCCATTTCTTGTACCTACATCTCAAAAAGACACATACCAATGTTTATTTCTGGTTGGAACAATTATTAATTTCTTTTTAATTGCTCTCCAATAAATCAACATCAAAAGACTATACTTAAAAGTACCTAAATCACAGAAAAACACAAACAATTGTTTCCTACCCCCCAATTTTTACAATGAAGTGTTTGCTTTCTGATTAACAGCAATCCACTGCTAGGTAATCCTCTGCACACTTGAGGTACCAACTACACCTCTAAAACCTTTTTAGTAGTGTGAACGTCCATTTTTAACACAATGTTTTTAATTTGATGGATTCCTCCATTCTTCAACTGTTGACGCGTTTCAGCCATTTCATTTGGGCCTCATCAGGACAAGGGTATAAGGAACAACTTGTGAAGCCTCCCACGGGCACTAATAGGCATCTACGTCACGGTCTGCAATCTCACTGCGTAAAGCGTGTGAATCAGGACTCAATCGCGCAGGTTACTGGCACACTGTCCTCAGTCCTCCATACGTGTGTTCCAGCACAGTCCTTGTTTAAAGCACAATGCGCTTCTCCTCAGATGCCAGTCTACGCCTCCTCTACTTCCGGGAATCGCATGCGATGGAGGACTGAGGCTTTGAAAGGAAGACCAGGTGTACCGTGTTATTTTACAGTGTGCCAGTAACCTGTGCGATTGAGTCCTGATTCACACGCTTTACGCGGTGAGATTGCAGACCGTGCCGTAGATGCCTATTAGTGCCCGTGGGAGGCTTCACAAGTTGTTCCTTATACCCTTGTCCTGATGAGGCCCGAATGAAAAAGATGAAACGCGTCGACAGTTGAAGAATGAAGGAATCCATCAAATTAAAAACATTGTGTTAAAAATGGACGTTCACACTACTAAAAAGGTTTTAGAGGTGTAGTTGGTACTTCAAGTGTGCAGAGGATTACCTCGCAGTGGATTGCTGTTAATCAGAAAGCGAACACTTCATTGTAAAAATTGGGGGGTAGGAAACAATTGTTTTTCTGTGATGATTTATGTACTTTTAAGTATTGTCTTTTGATGATTTATTGGAGAGCAATTAAAAAAATTTATAATTGTTCCAACCAGGAATAAACATTGGTATGTGGCTTTTTGAGATGTAAGTAAAAGAAATGGGACTATGTACCATGAAATAGGAGTAATTTGATGTACCCTATGACTACTTTGAATATATCCATTCCTCCACATCACTTGTTGTATAGTGTGATATTTGTTTGCCTAGATGGTGGAGGGGTATTTGGGCAAACCCCATTGCTTCTGTTCTAGGAATAGTGAAGGTGAATGCCATAATTGAATTCCCAAGTACCTCATACCCTCTATTTTCCAAAGCAGACCTACCTCAGGGTATGTATCTTTTGCCTCCTGTGCCAGTTTCCCAATTCGGACTAGTATCGATTTACCGGGGTTGATGCAAAGTCCGGAGAACTCACTGAATCTCCTTAGTTCATTTAAAACGATTGAAACCGCTCGGGATGGACGTCTTGGGTACACCAGCACATATCTGCATACATGTAGACGACCTGTATGGTATCCCCCAAGGGGATTCCATATCCCTCCATACTTCTGAGTGTTGTCGCTAGGGGCTCCATCACCGCTGCAAACAGCAACAGGGGGCATCCCTGTCTTGTTTCTCTGGACAAGATGAATTTGTCAGATACCACCCCCCTGAGTCGCACCCAGGCCGTCGGATTCATATATAACAGTTGAACCCATCGGAGAAACCCCTGTCGCGCATCCCCATCGTTCGAAGGACTGCCCATATGTATGTCCACTCTACAGAGTTGAAGGCTTGCTCAATATCCAGCATTGCCAGGGCACAGTCCTCAGTCTGAATTATCGGAGCATGCCATATATGTGCAAGTCTTCTCAGATTATAGGTGGTGTTTCTCCTAGGTATAAATTCGGCTTGATCCAGGTGCACCAAACGAGGCAAGCGGGACAGCAACCTGGTGGCTAGAATCCTGTTCAGTATCTTGATATCCAGATTCAGGAGTGATAATGACCTATAAGAACAGGGCAACATGGGATTTTTATCTGTCTTTAAGATCATGGACACAAGCGCTTCCTGCATGGAACCAGGCATGGATTGTCTCTCACGTGCCTCATTATACACTTCTAATAATTTATCAGCCAAGAGTGGTGCAAATCGCTGATACAATTCGGCAGGGAGACCACTGCCTGGACATTTGGCAGTTTTAAGGTGTCTGATAGCGGATAATAATTATTCTTTAGTTATGGGGGCTGCGAGGGCATCTGCTTCCTCTTGATCCAACTGAGGCAACTCAATATGGTTAAGGTAGTCTTGTATTATTTCTGGGGGTGCATCCAACTTGGTTTAGCAGGTGGTAGCTAGATGGTGTGCCAACATAGCTACAATTGCTCTCTGGGTACAGACAAACTCCCCGTTTCTATCTTGCAGTTGCAAAATAGGGGATGGGGCGGATTTGGATTTAATCAATTTCGCTAACGGGGCCCCGGACGTATCTCCTTCCATCTGGCGAGGTTGTCGATATGCTATATATTTGTTTTTCCAGCCTACACTAGGAGTCCATAAGTTCTTCCCGTGCTTTCCTCCATTTCTCTAAAGCCTACGGATCCATATGTAGGGCCACCTCCAAGGTACCCAGCCTCTGTTCCTTTACTTGAATGTCCCGATCCAGCTGTTGTCTAACTCCATGGGATGTTTTGATGGCTACACCTCGGATCACGACCTTCATGGCCTCCCACTCCATTGCCCTGTTAGACGCGGTTTCCCAATTTTTATCAAAATAATGAGTGAGGGCTTCTTTAAGGGTGGCTTTGAACGGGGGATCTTTCAGCGCTTCTGCACGAAGACGCCATAACGGTATCGGCAGTCGCCCTACTCCTGCTTTGAGACTCAACAGGAGCAGAGAGTGATCCGACGAGTATCTGGGTTAGTATGAGATCCCACCTACCCCCGGGGTCAATCCCGAGGAGATGCATTCATTCGCCTAGACTATTGCTGTATTTGTAGCAGGGGTTTGACAGGAGAATACTCTTTTCAGAGGGTTGCGCATTCGCCACTCGTCTCTGAGTTGCAGACCATTTAGGATATCCATTATTACTCTAGTCATACGAGGTTTAGTGTTCTCTTTGGGTGGGCCCCTGCCTAAATGTGCATGTAGAACACAATCAAAATCCCCTAATAAGATTACTTCCGCTCTCAGGAACGGGCTAGCTACTTCCTTTTTTTTTTTTTTTTTTGTAAAGAAGTCAGGACTGTCAGAATTGTGGGCATAAACATTAATGAGACATATCTCCTGTCCCTCCCACTTCCAGTATATAATCACGTATCGCCCCTCGGGTTCCGTCACATGCTGTTTGTGTTGGAACGGTACCCCGGGAGCCACCTATATAAGTGTCCCCCTAGCGAACCCGGAGTAGGAAGTGGCCTATATCTGACCTCTCCATCGCCGCCGGACACATGGAATCGCATCCCCCCCCATACATGCGTTTCTTGCAGGCATGCAATCGCCACTCTGTAGCGTTTTAAATATTCTAGTCCCCTTCTCTTCTGATAATTTGCCATGCCCCGTACATTCCATGTTATGATTTTCAGCTCTTGTACTCCCATATTTGCAGGTAATTCCTCCTAATCATAAGTTCTGCATTTCTTGTGATGGCTCCCCTTCTCCCCCATCTCTTTGATAGTTTCCCGGAATCAGACACTAGACACTTTAACTTTGACTAATGCATACATCCCCAAACAAACACAACAACGTTACTCCCTTTACCCCCACCGAGCATTCTTGTAAATCTCGCCCCACCCCCCTGTTTGGTAAGGGATATCGGCCTGCAAGTACGCCCTAATCCACCCATCTCCCCAACTGCAGATCTCCACTTATTGTGTCTTAAATTACGCAAGAGGCAGGCTCTTCTCAAAAGTGCTTTGGAGAACACCTATTGAGTGCTGGTCTAGTGGCCCAGTCACCGAAGAGGGTGTGAGGTGGGAACCTACTGCTCTCTCCGTGGGAACAGGCCCCTTGGGTGGGGGGGGAGGGAGGGGGATCCTCCCCGGGACAGCTTAACTTATCAATCATATGTCTGTGTTTATCCTAAATGTATACCATATCCATGTCTTTTACATATTCTCGTCTATCTCACCTTTGCATTACTTCTCAAACCTCGCCCATTTTCTGTGTCCATCATCTGTGCCCTGTCGTGCTGTTCATTCAACCGGCTCCTACAGCCCCCCCCCACCCCCCTCCCACCGAGCCATCAGATTTACAAGGAGAGCGGAACCAGTGGTCTGGCTCGGATCTTAGAGCCCTTGTGGACGAGCCGAAACCTTGAAAATGTTTGCTATGTAAATCATGCAGCAAACATCACGTGAAATATGATAAAGTAGCTTCAAAGCTCAAGAAAGTGAATTTGTTTAACGTTGAAGCTTTGACATTAATATGTCATGTTATAGCACTGCACTGAGATGTACATATTAAAAATATAGTGCACTAATGGTCTATGTTTAAAAGCAAAGACAATTGTCATTTAAACCCTATATGTGGCCCAGATTATTATAGCCTTGCTTTGTGCAGCGACTTTTAACCCCAAACCCAGTCGCACAGCCAAATGTCGGTTTACAATAATGCTCCAATTAAATCAATAATTTTACTCCATTTACTCAGCGCTTTATTCCAATTTTTTTCTTTATATGCTCTTTCTTGTTTGATCCACATGTAAGGTGTCATGCTTTTTCAAAGCTTCCAGTGCTCAAGATGTGCCCATCCAGACCTCTATCAAGAACACGATAAAAACACATGATTCGTCCAAATGAATAGGCTATAGAACATTATAGCCTATTAAATCATGCACAATAGGTCTTTGTACAACTGGCATTCTGAACTTATATATTTGAAAGTGCTTTCATACGCAATAATGAAGATAAGTGTTTTGGTGGAATAAAATATTTGCCTAAGATCACACAATTTAAGCAAGGAAGCTGCGATTTATGCAAGTTTTTCTGTCTTTACTTATATCTAGGCTTTGTTTTTATCTTTGTGCATTGTTATACAGCGTGTACTCGACCCGAAGGCATTGCAGCGCTCTACAAGAGCACCAGTTACATTACACAAGATCACATTAATTGTCATAGCCATGGTGAGATTAAGTAATTTGCCCTAAATCACAGGCTGTTGAGCCGACGCCGAGACTCTAACCCAGTTTCAAAGTTGGCTGCTGTGTCCCCAACGCTCGGCTCGTTATGGGCTTGAGGTTCCACCAGGACCTCGAACTGAGCAAGAGCCAGGCTTCCGGCTCGAGCAGGGTTGAGCTTTCAGTGACTTGCCCACCTCTAATGACCAGTGGCATTTGTAAATCTAAGAATTGCCCCATGGTAGAAATTAAAGTATAATAAATAAAAAAAAGTGTTAAATTGCAAAAGCAATGAAACATTAAATTAGAAACCTAAGGCATGGTAGTGTCTGCTGTACGCAACAAAACAAATAAAACAGTTAATCACTCCAAGCCCCAGCCCATAACAAACAATGAAACCGATCAAATAGTCCTTTAAAACATGCAAATGTTTACCCTACAAAACATAAACTATACCACTTTCGATCACAGCAAGCCCAGCATCTTTATAATAATTTAGGCACATTATTAGAGGGCTATTGTTTCTACGCCCAAGTCCAGGAACGTTACAGTTGTGCCTTTGTTGAAGATCTTAGCATGTAAGGTACTGTGGGGTCCTCTAGGGTTACTTGCTTTCAAGTTCTGGTATTCTTTACAATATTTTTTTTTTAATACTTTATCTTTCAAAGCGAAATGTAGGGGAAGGTGTGCAAAATATGAACTAAAAATCCTTTGGCACAGTCACAAAGTCTACAGACTGTCTTTCACTCACTGCTGGATCATGAGATTCCACCCCCACGTCTCAGCGCCTCAATATCTGCTAGGGGAATATGGATAAAAAGCCTTGATAAGTTTGTCGTAGTCCGATCCAGAGGCGAGTCTGGATAATTAGGCTTGCACCCCACTTCATAGGATGGAGCTGTAGGTCTTCTTAATCCAAGTAAAACTAAGTTTACATTCTCCTTTAGGTTCCCCCTTAAGATTTCGAAGGGGCCCCATCGTCCTATAGGGTCTGTGCTTCGAGTAAGTCTACGGCTAACTCCAAGGTTTCTGGCCCTCCCTTATCCCACTCTGTAGAAACAATTTATTTCCAATTAAAGCATTTCATTGCATCTGGATGACTGGCACACGGATGATAGAATTAAAAAAATTTGCTATTACTCTAAGTAACTGGTGGGACACGTCAAATTCCAGTCTTATTTGGATCTCAACTTGGCTTGGTGTAATTCAGGTAGTAAGTGGACTAGATTACATTGTGCCAAGTCAAGTACGCTATCCACTTTACTTGCTAATGCCCCCAGGCAGTAAGTGAATAATGCAAACACAAGGAGATGATGGACGGAGCGCTGAAACTTTTCAGACGCTCACCCCCCAGTCACAGATCTGGGTTGGATCCATCATCATTCTTTAGCTCACTTCGCCACCCCAGTTCAGACACAGCTATATGCAAATCAGTCTTGACCCTGTGCCTCATGGGAACAGTCCAGCCCGAATTGCCAAGCCATGTCTTCCCTGGACCGGAATCAAGCATCCTGGGACCGGTTTCGGGCTAACAGCCCTCTTCAGCCAGGCTAGCTTGAATCCAGTGGCAAAGTGAGCAAGGGACCCACGTCTGGGCTTACCCTGACCCTCGCCGCCATCGTCGGACAACATGGGCTCAGCATAGTATCATACGCCGACGACACCCAGCTCATCCTCTCCCTCACGAAGAACCCCCTAGACACCAGACTCTGCTTCCAGGAAGGAATGAAGGATGTGGCGGCCTGGATGAAAGATAGCTGCCTGAAGCTCAACTCGGAGAAGACGGAGGTCCTCATCCTCGGACCCTCCACCTCCGCCTGGGACAACACCTGGTGGCCCTCCGCCCTCTGGAATCCACCCACCCCTACAGACCACGCACAGAACCTCGGCATCATCCTCGACTCCTCCCTCACCGTGACCCGCCAGATCAACTCCGTCGCCTCCACCAGTTTCAACTGCCTTCGCATCCTCCGCAAGACCTTCAAATGGATACCCCCGGAATGCAGGAATACCGTCACCCACGCACTCATAACCAGCAGGCTGGACTACGGCAAAGCCCTCTACGTCGGAATCAACAGAACCCTCCTACACAAGTTCCAAACGATCCAGAACGCTGCAGCCAGACTCGTCCTCTGGACCCCACGACACGAAAACATGACCCAACACCTACGAGACCTCCACTGGCTCCCCGTCGGGAAGAGAGTAACCTTCAAACTGCTCACCCACGGCTACAAATCCCTCCACAACATCGGACCCAAATACTTCAACGAGAGAGTCTCCTTCCACGTACCCAAAAGGGACCTCCGCTCCGCCGACCTCACCCTGGCAGAAACCCCCCGCATCTGCAGAAGCAGAGCAGGCGGAAGAGTCTTCTCCTACGTCGCAGCCAAGGCCTGGAACAAGCTCCCTGTCAACATCAGACGCTCCCCTACCCTGCACACCTTCAGGAAAAACCTCAGGACCTGGCTCTAAGACTGACCGGAGCTGCACTTCCCCCCCCGCCTACCCTCCCCCTCCCAGCACCTTGAGACCCTCACGGGTGAGTAGCGTGCTTTATAAAACCCTGATTGATTGATTGATTGATTTGAAAAGTTTCAGCACTTCGTCCATCATCTCATTGTGTTTGTTTTGTTTGCCCTAAGTTGGCAGGGTATGCCGAGACGTGGGTCCCTTGCTCACTTTGCCACTGGATTCAAGCTAGCCTGGCTGAAGAGGGCTGTTAGCCCGAAACCGGTCCCAGGATGCTTGTTTCCGGTCCAGGGAAGACATGGCTTGGCAGTTCGGGCTGGACTGTTCCTATGAGGCACAGGGTCAAGACTGATTTGCATATAGCTGTGTCTGAACTGGGGTGGCAAAGTGAGCTAAAGAATGATGATGGATTCAACCCAGATCTGTGACTGGGGGTAAGTGTTTGAAAAGTTTAAGCACTCTGTCTATCATCTCCTGGTGTTTGCTTAGTAACTGAATAATGGCAACACTTTTAAGTGCCTTATATAATGGAAGGTCAGACTTCAGAGATTTAAGTAGAAAAAAAACCCACAATTATTAATGTGATTGATTTATTCTTCAGCATAGAAATGGGTTGCCTGAAGTGACCCTTCTCCTCAGACCAGACCCCCAAATCTACATACCTCCTGCTATTTCTGTCTGACGTTCTACTCCTTACAAATAATACAATATTGCTTTTGGATAAATTGGTGGCTAGTTCGTTGAGTTTATTATATTTTCCTTAAGCCACTTTCGAACTTTGCATACCAATTTTGGTACAGTCCAGCGGGACCATAACATCTGCGTATAATAAAATGGCTTCCTGCCGCTGGGCAGTTTGTGGAGGAAACACTCGCTCTTTCTCAAAAAACCTGCCAATGTTTTTAGGATAAAAGTTGAATAATAGAGGTGCAAGCATAAGATCTAAGAATTACAAATGACTGAGATTGTTCAGTTACACCTAAGGTCCACCTGCATTACAAAGAAGCATGTATACGGTACGTTTTGGTGAAGGTGGTGACAACTGGAAAGATCTAGACACTTTTTAAATTTATTGGATTTCACAATTTTATGTAGTGCATGTTTTGTCTCGCTCTCTATGTGTGAGTTTATTTTGCTGTTTTGTGGAGCACGTCTGTTAGCTTTTGGCCCATTTCAAAGCAATAATCTACTTGGCAGCCAGTAAAGACTGTTGGTTGCGTGGTGGAGTGTTCTCCTCTTGGTGAGGTCCAGTCCTTACCAAGAGGGGATGGGTGGCCCGGTTCAATCTGCCCTTGAAGTTGACCGGTCTGTTCTACCACCTGTTACTGTTAGTGTGTCGCTAGACCCTATAGTTACCACGGTAGCTAGGTCTTATCCCTTCTTTTGAATGGACACTCGAGCAGTGTTTGGGTTGTTCTGCTGTTGGTTCCAGGGCAGTGAACAGCTAGGTTCTTTGTGGAACTTAGTTAGATGTGCTTATGTACTCTACAAATACATGTACCCCAAAAATGCACTTGAAAGCATCATAATTCTCTCTGAGCGGAAAGCACATACAATGAATGTAATTATTATCTGTCTCTACAGAAATTCTTTTATAGTTACTCTGAGGTTTCAATTTGCAGTGCATAATGGGTTGGTGCGTATTGAGGCAAGCCTGGCCTACTTACTGATCCTGTTACATGCTAATCAGTACTTCTCCAGCCTTGTTGCAACTTGAGCCATTTTTCTTTTTTTGTTGTTGACGTTTTGCTGTAATTCTCGTCCTTTTATTTTCTCCCTACACCTTGCCGATACAGCAGTGTCTTGTAGCCGTCCAGTGCTGCCCAAGTCTGAGCCTGGAGTAGACAGCAGGTCTTTCTTACTGTAGGCCGCAACAATCAGTTGTTGGTTCAGCTTCTTCTCTCCGCTTACCTCAGCCCCCGCTTCCCGTGCCTGCTTACTTTGTTGGGCAGCACTGTGGTCCCTTGCTGTCCTCGCCTCTCTTGCTGGCTTTTTAAATGTTTTTTTATTTTAAGAATGTTGCCCCCTCTCTAGTTACTCCTACGCTCCCTTATCACTGATGCGCAGCGCATTTAATACCTCCACCCCAGCCCCCGCTACTCCAGTGCTCCCTCAACCCTGTTTTTTTGTAATTATTTTTTCACTTTTTAAAAGGTCCTGGAACCTGCAATGTTCTGCCTCGTTTCTTCTCTCTGTAATGTCGCTTCATTAACTTTTTATTTTATAGTTTTGATTTACTGCTCCAAGATTGGCATCTGCACTCTTGGAATGGTAATTATAAAAAAACAAAAAAACTACATGGCACCTCAAGATGAGTCCCCATACATAGCTCATGACGCATAGGTGCACGTGTGATGACGCATGTTCACTTATACGCCACACTCTTTTTGTGTATTTATTCTTTGGCCAGTACTAAATAGCAATGGTTTCTGCCATAGGAAACGAACATTAACGAAGACAATTGAACACCACTTGTTTTTTGAAAGGTTTTTAATAAGAGAGATTGATTGGCTTTGCTAGTGCATGTTTCACCTTGGGGATTTATACATGCGTATAAATACACCTTAGATATTTTTTGTATCCTTGGCCTGGGCCAACACTGGTAGCAGTCCTTTAGGGCATGTTAACTACGTGATCTGAGATGCTGAGTACAATTCCAGAACTAAAAAATAAACGTTATGCAATTTCTGAATTTGTTTTTCACTTCCTCCAACAAGCAACGAGGACCCCAGTTTTCAGGTCCCGGCATAGTGACCGCTTTAGCTGGTTTGCCAGCCTCGTGTAATAACAAACTTTGGCAAAGCCTAGAGGCCTGGGTTATTATACGTGCGTGTGCTCTTTGTTGCAATAACTGTTTGTGGCGGTATGAATGTGAGGCAGGGGTGGTGTGAAAACACCACTCAAGGCTAAGAATTGGCGAGGGAGGGGGCAAGCAAATAAAAAGAGGACAGAGGGTTTTGCATATGAATATTCAAAATGTTCTTATTATTATTGTTTGATTTGCACACCAACCTATTGTGTTTGCAAGAAAGAGTGTGTGCCTGTAGTTTCTACGTCTGTGGATGGTGAATGTCAGGGGCAGCCTGTGCTTTAAAAAGTGCCGGGAAGAGCAACATATAAAGGATTAGGTGGAAAAGGGGCATCATAGCACTGGTCGAGAGAAGAAATCAAAACATTCTAATGAATTCTTGTCTACTGGCTAAATCCACAATTACCCAAACTAAATGGCCAACACCGAATGAAGGAAATGAATTTTGTTAGGATCTCTAAAGCACTATTTGTGTGTCATCTACTAATGAGATTAGGAAAAAGAGTAACTGGAATTAGACAAAGCTAGCACATAAAGGATGAGTGCCGTGTTGGAGAGAGAGTGGTGAGCACTCGAGAGACTGTGTGAGTGAGAGCAAGATAGAGAGGTGGAGTTTGAGGGATAGTGTGTGTGCACACAATCTACCTTTTGCCTGTGTTCGCTCTGAAGAAATAACATATGCATACATACGTCCATCTATCCATGCATGCAAATAGACAGCTGCACAACAGTGCAATGTTCTGTTCCTGTAAGGATTTCCAGTTGCTTATATTTGGGCTTGATTTGTTCTGGGATTTCATACATCAACCACTTCTGCTATTTTGTGGTTTGCATGCTCGTGATAAGTCTGTCGGTGGAGGTACATAGGTGGTTTGCGTAGTTATGAAATTTAGACGTGCAGGATAGAGTTTGCCACCAAGTAGGTTTATGACGCTAGATATTTGCCATTGCATGTTGTTAATGACTGTCTCCAAAGTTTGCATTAGAATGTGTTACAGTTGACATCATGCTTTATACACACACACACACACACACACACACACACACACACACACACACACACACACACACACACACACACACACACACACACACACACACACACACACACACACACACACACACACACACACACACACACACCACTTTTTAGAGGCATGCATGCTTAATGTTTTGGAAGTAAAAAATGATGAGGATGTTCCCGAATGTAACATTGCAAAAAACAGCAATTTGCGGTTTATCACTTTTTCGTTTATAGCCTCACTAGTAGCTCTACAGTATTGAGCCCCCCCCCCACCCCCGAATATATTTTCATACCGCTGTGAAGTTGACAGTATGCTTCTTAAAAATCAATATAAACTATGCGAGAAAAAAGTGTTCAGTCTAATGACAGAATGAAACAACGAAGCTCTTCTCTCATAAGCACTTAAAATATGACACTTTCGCTTTACTGTGTTTACCAGAGCTGGGGTTTCTTGTGTTAAAAAGCTGCAGTTGAAGCACGACAGTGTTTCCTAATTAGCTGTCCTGCTAAGCACTAAAAAAAGTAGGATGACTGTACCTAATTTGAAGCAAGCATTGACCATGCAAATAAGTCTCTTAATGTGTCATTGGTGGGGTTAGGCACTCAGTAAGTAATCAAACCGTCATTCTCACTCGTCTTTCTTTGCACTCGTGCCCATTCATTCATCCACTGTCACACTCATGTATTCATCCTCTGTCTGTGTCTGACTGGCTTTGTCAAACTCAACACCACATGCAAGATAAATGAAAAGAATAGAAGTAACAAAGAAATGTGTTGCCTTCTAAACAAGGTAGGCATATTGAATGGAACTAAACATAGCAGCAGGTGTCCATCTTGTAGCAGTATTGTGCATAGTCTGTTTTACATTTCCAGCATGGTTTAAACAAAGAATTGAAGGAGGAAATCTAAAAGGAGTAAATTGAAAAGTAAAAGGCTGGACAATGAGCCCCAACACTAAAGTGCCCTCATTTTCAGGTGAATGTGAATATGTGCTCAGAAAATGCTGCCTTTCACAAGGCAGAAAATCAGTGACTGATATGATCTGAACCACTACCCCATGCAGTATGTTGTCATTTAGTCATACCAATGGCAGAAGAGAACTGTCCTAAAGGCCCTCTGTGTATATATATATATCTATATCTATATATATATCTATCTATGTGTGTGTGTGTGTGTGTGTGTGTGTGTGTGTGTGTGTATATGTATATGTATATATGTATGTATTATTTTTAAATTGCAGTATCCTGGCAGGTAGCTATGTCTGTCAGGCAGTCTGAATAGATTACTAAGAATAATTACATTGCAAATCTAACCCTAAGGTGTATCAAAGGGAAGTAACTAACCCCAAAGACCTTCCCTACAAAGGTCATCTTTGAGGTTTTATGCAGCAAAATACCCAACTGCAGGCTTTAACATAGTGCAAAAACAACCCAGTGTTAAAGGCTTGTTGGCTTTAACATGTATTATAAAGTAAATACATTTGACGTACTGCCTTTGCTGTAACCTTTCAGAATAATCAGATCCATCACATCTGAAATACATTTTACTAATAAACCAATCAGACCTATATCTGTTATCATTGCTTGTCACCATAACCAAGTCGTGCCTACTGTATTGAGCCTAAGCACAGGCATGACGAATTTACTGCAACGACTCGGGGCAAGAATATGAATGCATATGATTTCTTTATTACGGTGTAGTCAAGGCGGTGGGCGGGAACACTATGTAACTCTTCTGTGTAATCATTGGGGAAGAAGGGGCAGGAAAAATGTCTTGGGGTGTGCTCAGGTGATGATGTACCATGGGGTAGATGCACTTGCGTGTGAGTACAGAGCTAGCGCATGGTGATATTGTTCTCGGGGAGGTGGATCATCCGGGGACATAAGGTGAATGAATTGATTGAGAAAGGTGTCCCATTCCTGGGATATGGGGCTTTTGCTAAGATGTCACACTTCTTCATAGCAAAGGACTGTCCTCTCGGCCGTCCCCTATTTGCGTACTGCGCCTGCCAAGCTGCCAGCGGGTGCGAGTTTTTGCCTTCCATTGTAGTGTAAGTGTCCTCTCGGAGAGTAGCAAGGCCAACCCAGCAAAGCGAGTGCGCACGGAGTGTTTTTTCCTTCTTTTGAATATGACTATTGTGCAAGCCTCCCAAGTGGTTATGTCTGCAAGTTCAGTGACTTCGTGCAGCGCAGAACACCACTCCAGTAAATGGCAAAGGCAGGGCAGGACCACACTGAAAGCTTTTTTTTTATTGATCACATAAGGTCTGGCGACAACTGTGCTGTCAAGTCACCCCTACAAAGGGTTATCAAGAAACTATTTCCTTTGTAAATTTCAAAGGTCTTGTGATTGCAGTCTTCTAGCTACAGTAGGACTACCTGCACCTAGCCGTACCTATCTTAATTCAAAGTAGAGAGTACGACTCATGAGGTTAGGCTGCTTGAAATTCTTGAGTTACAATTCCACCTACCTCTAAAAGGCTCCAAGGTGACAGGGAGCGAGCCACCTGTGACAGGTGAAGATGTAGACTGTTTATCTTTATATGGCAACCTCTCAAAGATGGCTGCTGTTGTCAGATTGATATGACTGTTGATGTCCAGGTGTGATGGGGTGGCCATCTTCGAGTAAACACCAAAGCCGGGTTTTGAATGTCAGAATTCATTGAGAGGCGCTCTCCACGAGCTCTAGTTAGTGACAGTGAAGAAGAATGTTGGGTGTCATAATTGTAAGGCTGGGTGTCTTGGTCTTTTAGGGTGTTTTTAAAAAAAAATTATGCATGCACAGAATGAAAAGGGGACATGGCCGACTCGGACAGTGGCCTCATGGCTCCGCACTTTTCATTGCTTGTCTGTCCTGCTGCCTGCCAGTTTTGATCACAGAAGCAGATTGAAAGTCCAAATGTTTCTTATGGCCCATGGACTGAAAGAATGGGACAGTTAATCCTGCAAACCAATCGGGGAAAGTCAGTGGCACGTAGAGGAGGGACTGCTCTGCCCTGTGTCTCGGCGCTCAACACTTCAACACGTTGCAGGCAGAATTTAAAAGGGCAAAATGCTGTCACTCACTCTGCCTCATGCTGAAGACAACCAGTGTGTCTCCTTGTTGTTTGGCATAAAATGTAAATGATGAAGGTGGTAGAGCAACTGGCGGAAGCAGTCTTGACTCATTGCTCAATCTGTATGCTGTACTGATGCTGCCCTATCGTATGATCCAAAATGTGAATGATATGAATAGGGATGTAGCTAAAAAATGAAGTAAATAACCACAAAAAATACTCCTTGCTTGGGCCTGTAGCTGCAGTAGAGACACAATAGTAGCTCTCCGAAACAGACCGAGGTTATGCTATTTGTAGGACGAAAAACGCCCCCAATCCCCTTTAGGTGGCATGCTTCATCATTGGGCCTCTCCTGGCACCAGTCCAGGAGATTCAGTTGTGAGCTACCACCCTTGTACAGGGGAGCTCATGAGGATTTATCAAGGGTGGCAGGTTGGGGGCATCCTGAAGAGCAGTAGTGTGTATTGTATGATGGAGTCGTACTGCAAAGGGGTACAGGTTAAAACTCCCTATAGGTTGAAAAAGAAAAGTGTATTATATCCCCCTTATAAGATTAGAAAGAGGTGGGAATTAGTGGAACCCGCACAGAGGGTGACATAATTCTTCCCAGTCAGCACCCTCAAGCGAGGGGTATGGGCATTCATCAGGACCATTCTCTGTTTTCCAAATACATCAAACGGTGGATTAAAAATTATAAAAAAGAGTGAATTTACAACCAGTGGTAAGAGGTAAGGTTTGTAGATCCGCATGGTTGAGGACCTGTAGTGGGAAACAGAGCAACATCGATTACTATAGGTCAATGCTTGCAAATTACAGTTTGGGGTCTGAAGATTACTGTGATAAAACACTCAGTAGAACAGAGCATGTGGGCACCGCACGTTTATCAATTCATTGGTAAAATCATACATTCCTAACCCTCATTGTTAGGTCTAGCAGCTCCTCTCTAGGGATAGACCGGGGACAGATTCCCTGTACATTGAGACAGATAATATGTATTTTGTGTGAGTGATGGTACAAGAGCGGAAAGCCTTGAGACAGGGTCAATTGCACAATAGAATCTGTGATCAATGTATTTGAAAAAGACTCCTCTGTACCCAAGTTTGGTATTGTCGTATGTTGAATCGGGGGTTAATCAATATTGAGCTGTTTGCAGGTCTTGCTTCTACGGTTAATACAGTGTGGGAGGAAGTGTTTAAGGAAAAGCTACCCCAATATCAAATTATGGGATTGTCCTTGGAGGGTGGAGTGGAATGTTACTTCCTCTTTCTCAGCTTACCTTCAACACCTGTTTCCCCACCATGCATGCTTCTCATCCGGTAGAGGAGACGCCAGAGAGGAACCAGGAATTATTGTAAATAGGAGGCAATCGGCATGTCCGTACATGTCATGACAAAAATCGAGGTATTAGGGAAATGGAGTCTGCAGTCTGTGTAATGTCTTTGTAAGCGTGTTGATCATTATAATGGTGAAAGTCTACACTGTGGAGCGTGATCACCCTCATGATAATGGTTTAAAAATGGTGAATGGTTGAAATACATTTATGTGATCGCCATCATTTGTTATAAAGTGCCAGGATCATGTATATTTGTATAAATGCTGGAACTGCACATAATCACAAGATTATCAGTAAGCATAATGTATATCACCGCTCAATGGATCTGTGAGCTGTGGAATTTTATCCTTTAATCCAGAGACATCAGTGCGTAAACTCTGTATCCAATGTTGTACCCTCATTAAAAGGAAGTTAGATTTGTCATTTCTGAAGTTCCGCCTACCTCCCAGGAACATCCGCCCCGCTCACCTTGCCCTCGCACAGATACCACGCATCCGCTGCTGCCACACCAGTGGGCACTCCTTCTCCCACCTCGCCGCCAAGTCCTGGAACACCCTTCCCCTCCACCTCCGTACTTCACCCTCGTTGACACTTCAGGAAGGGACTCCAGACCTGGCTCTTTGACTAAAACCCGAAGCACAGCGCCTAGATACCCTCTCAGGTGATACCTTGCGCTATATAAGAATCTCTTGATCGATTGATTCCGGTGGCCATTAAAGTTTTGTTTATCAATTTCGGTCTATCTAAGGTCGCCTTTTGAGTGTCCCTGCTTAATAAATGGTTAGCCATTTTTATTGTAAGGCATTTACACCTTACGTTGTTCCTGTGTTCTGTAATCCTAATTTGATTTTTTTTCTCGTGGTCAAGCTGACATGGAAAGTGATCTTGTAGATTACACACTCCCTATTGCAGTTGGATAGGCAGTATGATTTCCAGGGAGTTCTGAGGCCCTTATGTATCTGAGTGCCATGTTCATTGAGGTTACATATTGCACATGTGTACCCTTGTAACTACAAGGGTACTGTTCTATCACTTTGGATAAGTCCCAGAGAGCGTTTAGGTAGCTGTCATTTCCTTTTTAGGGCGTGTATGCACCAAGATGTCCAAGTTGTGGCTTTGTTTAAAAGTGAATTGTGGTTTAGCCAAAGATAATGTGCCAATGTTGAGAATGTTTTCTTTAAGTTGTTTGAGAAACTTAAATATATATACTCACTACACACTAGTCTTTCCACAGGATGTTTGGGATGATTTTCCAAACGGGGTTGATGACTGGTATTTTTTGCTCTTTTCTTGGAATCCTTTATTAGTCGCATGATATAAGGAACATCATTGAAAGTGGTTACTCAGGGTCTCAGCTAAGGGTGGGCGAGGACTTTAATTCCGCAGATAGCAGTACCTCGGTCTGTTTTTTTGTGATTAATGTGGAGGACTTGATTTCATCCCTCTTCCCTCTATTGTAATTCAACAGAAAATGTTGGGAATCCTCTGGTGCCAACAAAGAATAGGTGCAGTCTGACATGCGCACAGAAGCCAAAAGGTTGGTTTATGGAAGTGAGGAATGTCTGACTAAATTTAAGGAAGTATGGGATAGATGGAGGACACTTTACAACCTTAACGAAGAAGAACAAGGACACACCGAAGGAGATCAAAAGGATTAAGAAGCACCTTGGCGTTATGAGACACATTAGTTCACCTTAGACCGAGTAGGGGAGTAAAATTGTAAGTTATCAACCCAGTCTAAACACCATATTAATGATCTGCCTAATTGCACTGTCACCAAGGTTTTGTTAAATAATGTTTTTGATTTGCATAATTAAAAAAAAGCAATAAACATTAAAAAAAAAATATATGAATTATATGATAAACCAGTAATGTCTGAAAGCGGCTGACCCAGGTTGAAAGCAACTGACCCAGAGTCCCTATTTGTTTGTTTCTTGTTAACATAAGACTGGTGTGACAGAGCCCAGACTTCAAATCTAAAAATAAATAATAAAAAATGTATTCATCCATAAATGGGAGATATTTGGGTCATCCTTTTTGAATCATTGGTTTGTTCAGATGTCATTCACATTTTAATTCTGCCTCTAGAGCTTACAGCATTGGACTGTGGGTCCAACTGTTGGTCCTACTTCAGCCTATGGCTCGCTTGCACTGTGACTGACAGCATTTAGCCTGATTGCAGGTGGACATCTATCTAAAAAGAAGTGCGCTTCAGTTCCAGTGCTGCTGGGCCAGTACTTTACTTTGCCATGCTATTTTCTTTCCTGTTCTTTTACCTTTTTATTGTATTTGTTTAGTTCTTATTTGCTTAAACGGTGGTCCGGTTACTATATTTTCTTTCCACCAGTAACTAGCCTATATTTCATGTGAGAGGTAATAACTAGAAAGGATTTATATTGCTGTTCTAAGCACACCTACCTTCTAGGAAGCATGTATACTCTTCTGTTTATTTATTCATTTTATAGTGTGTGCCATACCCGAGGGGGACGGACCGCTCTACATCGGTATTTGATAATGGATTCAAGGGTGCTTGCAAACAGTAGGGAGAGCACGTCAGACTGTTGAATCTGATGACAGATGAGTATTGGTTGGGATTAAGCGAAGGAAACGCATAAAGCAGCTCACAAGGAAACAATGCAGATCCATATCTTGGATATTTGTGACTTTTTTCAGATCCTTTTTAATTGGCTGAATCCCCCTTGCCCTGATGACACCCGTAGATATTTTGGCCATTTAGTTTTAAAGCGTTGTCATCCAGTATAGAATTTGATATTGTTTTTTTTGTGTCCTCATTTTGCCAACTCTCATACTGAGTCTCTCCCTCTATCTCTCTATATTCCGTGTGAAGACCGTCTGAGAGGAGAGGGAGTCCTCTCTAAGAGAAATGCTGTTACTGGTCCCATCTCCACTTCTACCTGTGCGCCCCTGTATATGCTTTCTGGAGACACCAGAGCCACCAGCACCATTTGGCTTAATCATTGGACCCGCTTGTCCTTTCTCTCCATTCCAACAGTAAAGTCCAGATCTTATCTCTACTTCCTGCATCACAGGCCATATCTGATTCGCTTGTTAATATAACACTCTTTAAACACTCAGCAAAGGTCGGTGAATTTTCAGATTTCCACTTAATACATATTTCGCGTCTTGCCAATATTACCACATAGAAGGTAAACATAGAACCCACCTCCTTCTCCATCCCTTCTTCTTGCGTGAGCCCAAAAAATATTAAATGTGGGCTTACCTTTATCTTTTTTCCCCGAACATCTCCTAGAAAATTACATACGTCCAACCAATATTGCGTGATCTTTGGGCATTCCAGAAACATATGCAAATCATCTGCTTCTTCATGCTTACATCTTGGGCAACAATATTGATTACCAGTAACCTTCGACAACTTCCACGGGGACCAGTAAACTCTGTGAACGGTAAACAGATGATTACGCTTTAATGAGGCAGGTTTTACAACTACTCGTAGCATATCGAAAGAGTCCGTCCACAGTCTTGGCTTCCTCCTCCCTAAATTCTTCGCCCCATAGGTTTCTAATATCAGTACTAAGCGTGTCCTCTGCTTCCACGAAGGACCAGTACCAGAAGGAAATTTCCTTCTTCCAATCATCTGTTCTTGCGAACTGATCTAACTTCAGATCCTCCTCCTCCTGCGTCCATTTTTGGGTTACCCACCAGGAGCCTAATTGATAGTATTTAAACCTTGTCAATTTCCCCCTGGGCAGGTTGCTGAGCGTTTCCCAACTCACTAAGCTGTTATCCTTCGTAAGATCTGCCCAATAAAATATGCCCCCTGCTTTTAATGGTTGGCTCAATTGATCTTTCAAGCATTCGGGGGTACCTGGAGATTCCCAGATCGGTGCCCGTGCAGAATAATATGTAAATCGCAGTTTTTCCGGACATACATCCATGTTCTTAATGCAGTGTTTAGAACCTTCAATCTGACCTTTTTGAAAAACTTCGGGTCTCCGTACTTAAAAAGAAAATAGTGCTGGCCCTGACTAACATCCCCAAGCATTGCAGAAAATAATAAGCCCAACGATGACCTATCGGGCTTATTTGCTAACATTCGAAAGTTTTTGAAATGGAAGGCATAACAATAAGCAAGCAAGTCCGGTAATGCTAACCCTCCTGCCCCAAGTTTCCTCCTCAACTTCCTCCATGGTATCCTGGGTCCCTTTGACGCCCATATGAAACTCCCAATTTTTCCCTGTATCTTAGCTATATCCTCTTTCCTAAAAGTTAGGAGGAATAGAATTAAAAAGAAAAGTGGCTTTCGGGAGTATAACCATTTTTATAAGATTTACCCTGCCGTAGATGGTTAATGGTAAATTCGCCCATTTTAGCAATAAACTCGATATCTCTTGGCTCACTTTCCTCCAATTCACCCTCGTAATATCCTCTAGCTTCTGTGTGATTGTCACACCCAGGTATCGCATTTGATTTCTATCCCCTGGAATATTTGTTCTCTGATTCCATTGCATAATCTCAATTTTATCTGCGTTAACCTTATATCCAGAGAGTGAGCCAAATTCTTCCGCCCTTCTCATTAAAATGGGTATCGCCTCCTGGGGATTAATAGTGTATATAATCAAATCATCAGCGTATAATCCCAGTTTTACTTCAAACCCATTAAAATTTAAAGGAAGGATCGCAGTGTCTGCCCTAATTAAGTTAGCGAAAGGCTCTATATATAGGTTAAATAAGAGCGGAGACAGGGGACATCCTTGCCTTGTCCCTCTAGTTATACTAAACCAATTTGTTAAATCTCCATTAATCAACACTTTAGCTCTAGGATTTTGATACAAATTTTTTACTGTCTCCACCATATTTATTGGGAAATTAAAACAAGTTAAAACCTCCCAAAGATACTGCCAATTCACTTGATCAAATGCTTTGGCAGCATCTACTGCCACTACCGTCAGGGGGATTTATTTGACTTCTGCCATATCCACTGCTCCTATCATCTGGAAAGTTAGCTCATTAAGTTGCCTCCCAGGGATAAAACCCCTCTGATCCGGATGCACAACCCCTTTTATCACCTTAGCCACTCTTGATGCCATGATTCCGGAATAGATCTTATAATCCGCATTTAAGAGGGATATAGGTCTATACGAATCAACCTTTAGCGGATCTTTATTGGGTTTTAAAATTAACGTAATGGTAGCTTCTGACCAGGTAGTGGGGATACTTTCTCCCCTACTATATAACCTATTACACATAGAGGTTAGAGCAGATACCACATATTCTAATATGCAGAGGTATACTTCCACCGGAAGGCCATCTGGTCCTGCTGCTTTTCCCCTCCCCATCTTTCTACACTGAATACAGACCTCCTCTTCTGTTATCTCTCTTTCCAGATGCGAGACTCTAGAAGGAAAAATAGATGGTATAGCACAGCGGACTGGCATATTGGAAGGGGAAGTGAAGGCGCTCTCTGAGGTTGTGACTGAAAACTCAAGCGAATTAGAAAAACTAAAAAGACAGAATAGAGCATTGGAGGAAGACATGGAGAGGCTGGAGATGCAGGCTAGGCGTAACAATCTGAGACTTCAGATACCAGAAGGGTCTGAGAAGGGAGACATTAAAGTCTACATCTGTAAACTATTAAGAGAAGGGGTCTTGAGAGATAGACCGGACATAGAATTGGAGAAGGAGATCCAAAGAGTTCATAGGGATCCGTTTAGATCGAATCCAGCCAGGAAGGCGCCGAGAAGAATTTTGATTAATTTTCAAACATATGCAGTGAAGGAATTGGTGCTGGGAAGAGCTTTGAAAGAGGGAGTATTAAAATATGAAGGATTTAGCTACCAAATAAGGTCGGACCTGGGCAGGAGAACAGCACATAGGCAGTGGGAGCTGGGATCTCGAATGAGTGAGCTCCGAAGTAAGGGTGCCCAGGTGCAGATGAGATTCCCCGCATTGTTGAAAATAATGTGGCGCAACAAGATGTATAATTTCCAAATCCCAGAAGAAGTGGATGTTTTCCTGGCACAGATGGAGCGTTGAGCATTTTTGAGTATTTTTGGATACATTTTTGGATACAGTATAGTGATATAATGAGATAGCAGATAGCAGATCAGATGGAGTAAAGAAAGAAAAAAGAAATGGGGAAAAAAAGTAAATGCACATACATATATAGGATTGTATAAAGTGTATATATAGAAGCCGTTTTCTTCTTAATTTTTTTATTTAGAATTCTTTCTCTTCGGGGATCACAAAGGGCGGGATGCAGCGCCCAGGGAGTAAAAAGGGGGTTTCCCAGGGGGGGAGGGGGGGCACAGGTGTGGGGAGCATAGGGAGAAAAAGGAAAAAAAAATGTCCTCAAGATGCTGAACTCGAAAGGGGAAACGAATAAGTATAGCAGGATAAAGGGTATACGTAGAAGGAGCTGGAAAGCTGTGGGGAGTCGTGGGGAAAGTAGAAAAAGAGTAGAGTATGGATAATTATAAAAAAATATGCTTTCTGACATGGAACGTAAATGGTCTAAGGGGTAGAAAAAAGGCATGCAGGGTGCTAGAATTTTTAAAGGAAAGTGATGTACAAATCATTTTCTTACAAGAGATGCACTTGGAGAGGGATGAGTGTAAGCAGTTTTTTTGTAAAGCACGTTGGGCCCAAGAGGTTTTGTGTTCAGATCAAAGGGGAAGTTCAAGAGGGGTGGCTATTATTATAAGGAGAAATTATGGAATCCGAGTGGTGAAATATGAGACTGATACTACAGGGAGATGGTTAGTAGCCACAATATTAATACAAGATAAGCCCCTGGTGTGTGCTGTGTACTACGGGCCGAACGAGGATAATCAGGACCCTTTAGTAAAGTTGGAAATTTGTTTGTTGGAAACAGAAGCACCTGTAATCTTAGGAGGAGATTTTAATTTAGTTCTTAATAAAGAGTTAGATAGAACGTCACGTGCGAAGTATGTTACCCCACCAAAAGTTTTTGCTAGATTAAAAAGTATGATACAAGAATTTAATTTGGTAGATATTTGGCGTAATAAGAACAAGGAACTAAGGGATTTTACTTATTATAGTAAAAAGTATAGACATCACTCCCGCATAGACTTTTTTCTTGTAGATCAAGCTTTATATACGGATATAGAAACAGTATTACACATCCCAGCAGTCTTATCAGACCATTCTGCAGTGGTAATGTCTGTAAATTTTTATCAAAAGCAAGGGCCAAGAAGGTGGACATTAGATAGGACCGTATTATTAGATGAAATAGTAATTAGAGAGTTGGGAAAGAAAACCGAGGAATATTTCTTAACTAATATAGGTTCTGCAAGTGAGCAACTGGTATGGGATGCCTTTAAGGCCTATTTACGGGGAGTATTGACATCTATAACCAGGGGGAAAAGAAAGATAGCAAAACAGGAGGAGGAGAGTAAAATAAGGGAGATTAAGAAGAAAGAGAGAGACCTACAGAAGGCCTCCTTAGATGGTGCTAGTAATATATCTCTTTTGGCGAAAGATTTAGAAAATTTGCAGATAAAATTTCAGGCACAATTGGATAAGAAATTACTGGATAAATGGAAGGCTAGCAAGCTTCAACATTTTGCGTATGGGGAGAAATGTAGTTCTCTATTAGCATGGAAGGTGAAAACGGATAGAGCCAGGAATACAATAAAATGTCTGAAGAGTAGAGGCAGGGGAGGAGTTATGCGCAAATGAAGAAATTGGCCGGGAGGCTAGTGAGTTTATGAGTGAGTTGTATAAGGAGACTGTATTCCCCAATCAAGAAAGGATTGAGAATTGGTTAAGACAGACTAGGCTCCCACAGTTGGATGAAGGGCAAAGGAGATATCTGGAAAGAGAGAATTTGATATTGGTGACTATTGTTCCGTTAGAACAAATAGAGATTCTACCTTTTATTACTAATCCATTTTTTTTTTTTTAAATTCTGGTTGCTTTTTATGCGTTTGTGCACTCGCCAACCACCGTGCAATGCACGGCACTGTCAGCACGGTCTACTCTTATATTGCACCTACTCTTTAATGTATTTTGGTACATCCTAAATGTCTTTTTCTTAATACATGTTATGTTTGTTAGTTGATTCAGTGAATGAAATAACATCTCTTGCAATCGTCCTGACCAATTGCCAGAGATGTTTACACTTGGAATTGGTATTATACCTAGTTTCAATTTTAAAATAATTCCTTGGGCGCTACAGTTGGCATTCTTTTTTAATAGTAATAAGAAAACACGGAATGGCCAACCCAATAGATCTTGGCTTTCGGTTATTTTAACCTGACTTTTTGGCTCCACCACTGTTGCGAAACAGCAGCCAGGCACGGGAAGAGGAGATAATATTGCAGGGGAATGGCAGAGGAGTAATAGAAGATGGGGGCATTTGAAAAATGAAATAAAAAAAACTGCTTTGGAGAGTGATAGAGGAAGCAGTGAATGAGCTGGGGGGAGGGAGCAACACAGCGTGGATGGGATTTGAGGGTGGAAGCAACATACAGGGGAGAAGGCAAGAAAACATATATTCCTATGGAGTGCTGAAAGAAACAATTTTGTTGCCTGAATGTAAGCAGTGAAAGGAGGCAAGTTGTCAATAAAAAGCTATACTTGAGGGGAGCTAAGGACTCAAGAAGAATAAAACCTTTGAATAAGAAGCAAGCACATGAGTGACTAGAAAGCCAGCAAGTGGTAAGCAGTGGTTTGACCCAAAGCCCCCTTACAATATTGGTATGGTGCACAAAAGGTCTTCAACAACAGGTGATTGTGTCTGTAGGTGGGACCTAAAAACAATTGACCATCGCACCAGCTTGCCAATGCCAGACCTATTGTCTTTACCAGCTTGTGTTTACTTTTAAGCAAAGCAGTGCTAAAAAAAATACTGGTGGAGTGGTAGATTTAAAGGTCAATAAAAGTAAGTTGCTTCATCCATCCCTAATCTTGCCTTTGCCAAAGGAGCCTTTCCATTACTTGGCACAGATGGCAAGGCCTCCATCTGCTGTCACAATGGTGTGCTGATCCAAGTAACACAATGTTGATTTGCCATCTTTGACCAGGAGGCACGAGTTGTCATTCACTGCTATAAAAAGCAGTTGTAGTTGTCAGTTTGTAGTAATTTCAATGATCATTAAGTATCCAGTTGGAAATGAAACACCGCTGTGAAGACTGAATGCTCCGGGAGTGGATCTCAATGGAACTCTGCCCAAGAATTCTTCTGTTACTGCATGGAGGAGGATGGTTACTCCTTGTGCTGCTGCAGGATCCCATAGACTTACACCCCTGTGTGTGGCGTGTTTGCCACTAGCGTAGTGTTTAGCACCTGCATTGTTGAAAACTTGCATCAATGGGCAGGATTCATAGACTTGATCACAAGAATGTTGACTCTTTACTAGTTGACTTTTGAATTATGGTATGGCTTGACAACGCAGCTGTCTCAGACATTTATTTGAGCATCACTAGATAGGGGCTTCGGCACCGCCCACATTTTGGGAGCCAGGAGTACAGAAGCTGTGTGCACAGAAGGTTCTGTTCTGTTGTAGCTGCTGTGTGTATGTCTTGCACTCCTTCAGTATATGTTGTGTTGTGCAAGGGAAGCGTCCACTGCTGCTGCCCATGTGGTTGCAGTACAGCCGTATATACAAAAGCCATAACTATTGGCATTTTCAATGCCGCGTGTAGGATGGGAATGAAACGAAGGGTCTAATAATGGAGAGAAGACCGTCTGCCTACACGTAGAGCTGCTATGCTATAATAGTTGTTTACATTAGCCTTCTGCAGAGCGCTTGTCACAGTTTTTTCATTTTAGTTTAAAAATTCTCTGGGAACTTTAACATTTTTGTTAAATGATCTTGTTTTTGACTCGTGTTTTCTCACGTGCGTTATATCATTTAAATGGTCTGCGTGCCTGGACAGACCAAACAGTCTCTTAGAATTATATGGCAATACCTCGAGTTGTCATTTGCTGTTTGAGGCGTGCACGGTGTTTTGGCTTGTTTGTCATTTTCCTTCAGGCAGTGTGGATCTGTGTGTGAAGTATATTAATTTCCCCGAATTTTTTTCTCACTGAAGTCTTAAGTATCAATTTGCAGTGCTGTTGAAAAAACACGCCCTTCAGTTAATGTGTCAAAGTTTCATAGCCACAGGAGATATGTAGTTGTGTTGAAACTTTACACCTTCTAGATACTGTAATCAATAACAAACCGTGCTGCCAAAGCAACAGAGAGAGCAGTCTCAAAGATCCCTCATTCGGTCGGTTTATTCACCGTCTTGAATATTGAATAGTTTTGTGGCCAGATCGAAGCTACTCTAGATACTTCCAAGAAAACAGGCCAGGGGACGTAGGAGATCTAGTCCTCCGTGCTGCTGCAGCTCTATGGTTAATACGAAGTTCTAATGTAAGTTGAGTGCAAGTGTCAAACTAAAGTCTGTATGGCTTTCAGAGATGATTAATTAAATTCAGCCGAGACTCCTAGGGTCTTCATTGGATTAAGTAGCCCTAACATTATGCTTATGCACTGAAGCAATTGAGAAAGTTGCACTTTTCCTTGGAAGCTGTGAGTTATCTGTACATGTCTGAAGCATCTGACCACAGTAATGCTTCATACCCATCTGCCTTTTGTAATGATTTTCATTGCAGACCAGGGTGCCAGCCGTATGTGTTATAGTTCAGGTATAGTGTTATGGACCGTCTCTAGTGCTATTTAGCATAACGTGCCTGTTGTGTGGTCATGATTCTGGTGACAGTGCACAAATGTCCATTGGAAACTACAGTCCATATGTACCAAAGCTTTTTTGGGGTCGGAAATAGCCCTATTCACAGAATCTAGCAGTTTCTGACAGCAAACATTATTTTTCATGTGTTGAAAACACAAATTGCGATTCGGTAACTTCTTACCGAATCGCAATTTGTGTTTAGCGATTTGGTATTTGGAAGTGGCGTGTTTAGGGCCTACCTTCTAAACACCAAATTTTAGTGCCTTGCATGAATGTTTTGCGACCGAATTATGGTTGCAAAACATTCATTTTTTTACCTACACCTTAAGGGTGGTGGTAACTATAAGCAAAAGGGAAGCGGGTCCACACGGGACCCCTTCCCCTTTGTGAATGTTGAAAAAAATATTTTAAGAGCAGGCAGTGGCCCAAGGGAAAACTGCCTACACTTAATTTTTTTTTAAAAAGTAGATATTTTTGTTTTTTGAAACCCATCCCGTTTTCCCTTTAAGGAAAATGGACTGGATTTGAAAAAAAAAAAGATTGCTTTATTAAAAAGCAATCGCCGACATGGTGGTCTGCTGACCCGAGCAGGCCACTGTCCCTGTGATGCCTGCAATTCCTAATGGGTCGCTAACTGCGACCTACCTCATTAATATGAGAGAGGTCTATTTGCAACCCCATTAGGAATCGCTAAATAAAACTCGAGTTGCATTCGTTAGAAATAGTGATTTCCTACTTGCGATATGCAAAATAATTGCAGTTAGGTACTCGCTATTCCTTAAATTTGACATATGGCCCTAAATTCTTACCTATACTGTGCTGTACCCTCCCATGGTGCTTGGATGGGTTGATGATTTGGGCATTGCTGGGTGATTTGGAGATTAACTGTTACAGCTTCGATGGGTGAGTGGTAATCTAAATATACTTATTAAATACCTCGGGGAAACATCCCCTGAAATCTTCATTGCTAGTAGACCTGTCCATGGCTAGCTTTCCAAGACTTGATCAAATAGCTTGGTATATCTAAAGATAGCCAGCGTGCGTATATTGTCAGTTTTTGGTGCCTTTGTACAACTGAATAGTAATGTAAGGAATGATGCGTTGTTGACTCATCACTGTGGAAATATGTTACCATACATCAATAATTTCTGTGAATTGTAGTGTTAATAAGCTTAAACTGAAACCATTTCTCTATTGCTTCTGATGACCTTGCATATTTTTTGTTTTTGTTAAATCGAAGCCCAGACCTCAAAGTGGTGTCCCAGAGACCAAGAAGAGACCAAGAACCACCCAGTTTCCCTGCATAATAGAGGGGGGATGGGATAGGATGGTGGTGATGCAAAGGGTGCTTAATAGACGGGGTGAACGTCAATAAATTGAGGGCTGTTTCGGCAGGAGGCAGGCCATCCATCGGTCATCATCTAGTCTTGTTCTGGGGTGTGTATGTTAGTGGTTGTGAATTGGCTGACCACTCTTGGGAAAGTACTTTCTTGTCCATTGTTTCATTCTTTTCTCTCTCTCTGTAGGTGTGGGGAAGAGCAGCTTGCTACTGCGCTTTGCTGACAACACGTTTTCAGGTGAGTTCTCCTGAAAACCTGCAGTTCCTGCCCCTTCCAGAATTGAAAAATTAAAGACCAATTAAAACAGACATAACATTGATAGGGAAGTCGTCGGGGGGAGGGGATATTTAATCATTTTCACTGACGTTTGTGAAATCTGGTGCGCACATGTTTTATATATGCACCTTTTCATTGGTCAGTTCAAGTCTTCGTTTTTTTTAGAGGAAATTGTGTGTTGTCAGACACCCTATTATCATAACTGATGGTGGTGATAGTGAATGTGGGGAGTTTCAACTGCTCTTTTTTTAACTAGCAGAAGATAGTGACTTACACATTGTTTTTGCTTTGGCTTCCATTATGCGTTATGCCTGGTAATTTTCTTGGTAGGTCTATAGTATCTCGTTGTGTCTAGCCTAGTGTAGCTCCTCAAATAGCTATGTTCCCTTGCATCTTTAGGTCTCGCGTGGCGTTGCAGGGCAGAGCCCTGCTCCGCCCCCGTGAGGGGTTTTGTAAGAGAGGACTTTGAGAAGAGGGCTTTAAGCCCCACCCCTCATTTCCATTGGCCGGTGTCACCGTTTATGCTAAACGGTGGCCTGCCATTGGAAATGAGGTGTTTTAGTTGCCTCCCTTTGGCTTGCATTTGGACTCGGTGGCCTGCTTCACGGCTGTCGTGAAGCAGTTTCTTATCTTTATGGGGCCAAACACATGGCCCCATAAAGATGAGAGATCCCCCTGCTGCCACGTCGTCTCCACACAGCCAGTGAGCCTCCTCCCAGACTCCCTCCCTCTGCTTCCCCAACGTTCACCCAGCCTCTCCCTCCTTCAATAGAGACAGCAAACTAATTTAAACGGACATTTTTTCCTTTATGTTGTTTCTGGAATTCTTTGCCCTTGCCTTCATAATTGGTGGGTACTTTATTTATCCAAAGGCTGAACCAGAGGAGCTTCTGAAAACGAACGTATTCCCCCCCCATATTTTGACAGGGACACAACAGCGTGCACAGACCAACAGTCAACAGACCATGTACAGCTCCTACGGGCTTTCTCCGGCCGGCAAAGTTAAAACACAGCATGAACCTACCGAGGGGACTGCACGGCAGAAGCTGTGACGGAGGTAGATTAGTAAAATAGCATGAATCGCACAGTCACCAGGGTGGTAATTTTCCATTACTCTTTCGTACTACTCTGCCTCTCCCCAAGTGGATGTGGTCCGTCGGCTAGACTGCCGACTTTGGTGCTGGAAACCAGGGTTCGAGCCTCGGGTCGCGTCCACATCCTGTGATTCTGGGCAAATCACTTAATCTCCCCGTGCCTGAATGTGTAATGTAAATACGGTGCTCATGTAAAGCGCTCCAATACCTTCGGGTCGAGTTCGCGCTATATAAATATGCAAAAAAAAAAAAAGTGGCTGGGAACCGGATTTCACTGACTGAAAATTCTGGAGGATGGGAAGACACAGCATATAATATACACTGGTTTATAAACATTTTATACTACATTTTCTAAGCAGTGCGAATGAAAGGTGTTACGAATACCCAATTTAATGACTCAATTCACCCCATCGGAGGGCGGAAGATAAACCAGAGGAGCTTCTGAAAACGAACGTATTCCCCCCCATATTTTGACAGGGGCACCACAGCGTGCACAGACCCACAGTCAACAGACCGTGTACAACTCCTACGGGCTTCCTCCGGCCGGCGCGGACAGCCGCGCTGGCAGAAGCCGTCGATAATCCCCCAGGAACGCCGGAATACCTTCTCCTGCTCTTTAGTTAGCCGCTTCCGGTTTTCATTAATGTTATATGCTATTGGCCTGACGACAGGGAGATAAAGTTCAGAAGCAGCACGACTATGGCGCAATACAAACGTTTTCTGACCACAGAGGCCCCTGCTTGAAAGCTAACCTACAGTGCCTTTGTGCTAATAATGTGGTTTAAATAAAAGGGAGCTATATGTATAGCATATAGTCTTCTGGCGCGAACATGGCGATGGACAGCTCTTTTATGGACTTTTACTCTCTTCCCATCTTCCACAACAGTGATCCACGAGCTTGATTGCTCCATTATTATTATTGTAGTTTTACATAGCGCGAACTCGACCTGAAGGTATCAGAACGCTTTACATGAGCACCGGGTACATTACAGACGGACACATTCATTTTAGGCGGGGGGGATTAAGCGATTTGCCCACAACCACAGGATGTTAAGCGTCCCTGCCGAGACTCGAGCCTGGTTCCCCAGCTTCAAAGTCGGCCGCTCTAGCCGTTAAGCCACCCCCTCACCCCTTAAGCCTGCCGTTGACATGTCTGGGAATTCATAGGATTTAGCCTCAAGTTTTCAGGGGGTAAGGGTCACAGTGACCGACGCGTCTTCTTAAAACACCAATTATTGGCTGCAGCGTTTAAACCTGAGCTAGGGAATCACACACCCAAACATGTATTAAAGAGCGCTCCAAGCTGATGTGTAAGGCCCCGGCTGAGCACGAAGCAAAGGGGAGTTGGGGTTGTGAAGGGGAGGGGCAAGACCATGGAGGGGATTGCTACATGTGCAGGGCTGCAGCAGAGGATTAGAGGGCATGAGTATTCTTGTATGTGTGTATGTGTTTTTTTTTTTTTAGCTTGCCATCGAGCTGGTAATGGCTTGATTCGATCTACTCTGTCAAGGGGGAGGGACTCAGGAACCTCGAGTAACATGGTACAGCAGCAGAAACGTACGCTGGGTATACGCTGCTGGGCAGATAGACGCAGCCAGGCAAGTACAGTCAGATGGCGGCGTCACAGACAGAAACACATACATTAATGAACGACACGTTTTGATGGGCCGGTTACTGTTATTTAGGGGTGACAGAATGCCCTTGAAGCAAAGGGGCGCTCCAGAAGTGGCCCAGACAGCATCAATAGATTGCTGTGACATGGAACTCGCTGGTGCTTACACCATTCTTTCTCCTCATTGGTCCTCCTTCCACCCGCACCTCTCAGCGCTTCGACGCAATCTGTGTGGGTAGAAATGGCACGTGAGAGAGGGAACACAGGAGCTACCACAGAAGGATGGAGATGGAGAAAGGACAGCGAGTGAGAAGAGTACAAGAGGAGAATGTGCGCGGGGTGGGAGGCAGTGGGGAGTAAGTAGGGTGGCAGGGGCAGCGGAAAGTAGAACAGAAAAGATGGCGCCGACAGACATTGAACGCGAGAAGATGTGAATGAGGGAGGAGGGTAGGTGGATAAAAGAGAGGGCGGAAGGGCCTGGTGAGCAAGAGAAAGAAATGTTGGAGAACTCTTGCGGAAGAGTGAAAACGAAAACCCACAAACGAGCATTTGCAATGCAATAGGTCTCGCATTTACACGAGTTTAAGCTATTGGCATTGTAAATAACAATGCCTTTTATTTATGTTTTAAAACCAAAACATAAATTAAAGGCATTGTTATTTGCAATGTCAATAGCTCAAACTCGCGTAAATGCGAGACCTATTGCATTGCAAATGCTTGTTTCCACTTCCAGTTCTACTTTTGAGACGATAAAACCCACAAATTGAGGTTAAGTGTACCATTACGTTGTGCTGTGGACTTTTGTTGTACTATAAGAATTAGCTAGAACTTAATGAATGAAGGAGTTATTTCTAAAGTACAACTGTCACTCGTGATTGAGCATCCTGGCACTAGGCTCAACAGCAGCTATGATGCTTTGTACTTGGCCCTAGATGGAGCCATTAAACGAGACTGACAAAGAACATCTGGGCTTGAAAGAGCCAGGTCTTCAAGGCTTTTTTAAATACAGCTTCTGTATTCAAAAGCGGAGGTGCAGTAGCAGTTGGTTCCACGCTTTAGCGCCTAGTGCCATAAAAGATTTTCCACCTTGAGTTTTTAATCTGAAAGAGGGAGTCTTAAGCAGATTTGTATTTGAAGATCTCCGTGTTCTCAAGGTCTTGGAGTGGCTAAATCTGATAGTACGATATTTAGGGTCCATGGCCTTGAATGCTCTGAAAAGAAGCAACAACATCTTAAACAGAATGTTTATGAATTGGGAGCCAGTGAAGTCTTTAAAGCGGCTGATGCTGAGCTCCGTTTTGGGAGATGTAGCACCACTCTGGCTGCTGTGTGTTGGACCATCAGAAGTTTGTGAATTACCTGTTTTGAGCAGCCAGCATAAAGACTGTTGCAATAATCCAGTCTCAAGTAGATTAGGGCCAATGCTACAGTTTCCCTAGCAGTAAGTAGTAACAGATCGATTTTTTTTTAGAGATTTAATAAGATTGATACACATCCCAGGTACTGCAGTCGCTTGCGGGTGGAAGGAGAGTTCAATGTCAAATTTGACCCCCAAATTATTTGTCTGTGTCTGGTGGAGGGGGAACTGAGTTTGGCCACCAGCGTATGGGAGAGAATAAATTGGATTTTCCAAAAAGTAGGATCTCCGTTTCCTCTGAATTGCATTTAAGATGATTATTGTGCATCCATGAGATTACATTGGAAAGATACTTTCGGAAATTCAATTCAACGCCAGTGGAGCTCTTTTCTAATGAAAGGATCAACTGGGCGACATAGATATGAAAAATGGCAGGGCTAAGAGATGCCGCCTTTGGCATACCCCTAGTGATAAGTTTTTCTGTAGATGATAATTCCTGTAGAACTACAGTTTATCTCCTATTGGCAAGAAAGGATTTGAACCACACTATTGCTTTGTGAAAGATCCCTGCATCTTGGATTTGCTGGGTAACGATGTCCTGTGAAATCGTATCGAATGCTGCGGATAGGCTCCAACAGTATCAATACTGCATCCTTCCCAGCATCCAGAGTCATTTTAATAGTCTCTGAGACCTCAAGTAAGGACGATTCTTTGGAATGTCTGGGCCTAAAGCCAGATTGGCGTGCATAAAGAATATTAGAACTTTCCAGAAAGGAGGTAAGTTGCAGGTTCACTATTTTCTCGAGTATTTTGGCTAGTACAGGCAGCAGAGAAATAGGCCTAAAATTAGTTAAGGTGGTAGGATCTGCCAAGGATTTTGTCTGCAGGGGCTTGACGATTGCCAATTTCCAGGCCAGAGGGACCACAGCTGTGGTTAGGGAGGTGTTCAAAATTGTAATAAAGGATTTAAAATATCAATGGCCTCGTGGAGTATTGCAAGTAGACAGGGGTCTGAGGGCACGCCCGATTTGCAAGAGCGAATCATTGTCATGTCCATGTCAAAACCCTGTTGTATAGCTTGGATCTTTTCTTCAAAGAAGATTGAGATTCAGTCACATAAGGCGGGAGGGGGGTGAAGGGGGCGGGATCTATCTTGAAAGGTTTGGGTTGCAAAAACATTTTTGCGATGTTAAAAATGACTTTTGGATCCTGATTGGCCTCTTGAATTTTATTATTAAAATAAGCTTTTTTGTTGATTTAATCAACTTATAATATATCTTCTGCGCCTCTCTAAAATGGGACAAATTCCGTTTGCGTTGTTTAGAGTAGCGCTTTTGCTCAAGAAATGTAGGGGAGAACCAGGGTTGAGTGTGTTTATGCTGGCCATTTTTTGGGCAGATGGAAGGTGCAAGACCTAAAGCTGTTTCAGTAATCCAGGTATTAAATATTTTTTTATATCTTTCTCCGACTTGCCTTAGAGGATCGGGGCAGTGGAGGACAGGCAAGCCTTCAGCCTAGAGTTAGCTTTCATATTTCATCCATTTTCGGCGAGTGAAGGAGATCAATCTACCATTTTAGAACACATAGGTTTTATGAATCTTATATGGTTTGCACAGACTTTACAGCGAGGAATACAGTTGCCCAAAATTGAGGTGATGACTTTTCTCTGAACAAACACTAACCCTGTAATCAGTTGTTTTGCATACTGAACAAAAAAACAAAATAGATATATTTTGGTACTCCTTCCATCCCATATATTCAGCTGTAGTAGTGATGGTGCTTACCGGGCTGTTCTAAGTCCGCACTGGCCACTTGCCTGCTTTATGGTTCTGTTGGGATGAGACTCTGTCCCCCAGCGTGCTCTTCACCTGTGGAGGAGAGGCAGTCCTCAAATCGCCAAATTAAGCGCCAGGAGACTCCTGCAGCGTGGGATGCGCTTACCAGGCGTTCTAAACCTGCACCGGTCACTTGTCTGCTGTGTGGTTTTGCTCGGTGGGACTCGGTCCCCCAGTGGCTCTTCGCCTGTGGTGGAAGGCACTCCTCCCAGCGCCAACTAAAGTGGCAGGAGACTCCCGTAGCGCAGTCCTTCCATTGCCAACGAAAGCGCCATTAGACTCGCACAGTGTGGGATGTGCTTACCAGGCTGTTCTAAGCCTGCACCAGTCACTTGCCTGCTGTGTGGTCTTGCAGGGGTGGGACTCGGTCCCCCAGTGTGCTGTTTGCCCGTGGAGGAGGAGTAGTCCTCCCAACGCCAACTAAAGCTCCAGGAGACACCCCCAGCGCGGGACGCACACGGGTGAAGCCCGGCCTCGTCTGGCTGAGCCTGCTCTCTTGGTTTTTGTTCCCTGGCTCCCTGTCTTCATCAGCAGTTACCGTGCTTAGCGTCTGACTCTACCTGCAGATTGACCTATAGTTGGCTGGGCCTCCTCTCGACCGGGAAGTAAGTGGGCGAAGTTGTTTTGGAGCATAGTACTTAGTGACTATTTCTATTTTGTCGCAGCATATCTGGGTACTTGTGGTGCCAGGGCCTGTATTTTTTTTCTTCTACTTTAAAGGCCATCTAATTCTCTGGCTTTAACAGCCAGTATGGGTAAGTGCAAAATTGGTAGTTCTTAGACAGTAGCTGATACAAATCGGACTACCATAGACTCATTTCTTGTGTGTGCTGTGGATGTTATATCAAAGGAAATAGACCTGGTGGAACGATGTCTATCCCTGGGTATGGCAGGGCCAAGTGATCATGTGGTAGTCACTGCAGATATTGAGCCCAGACCGGACAAGGACCAGGAGTTGGGCGAGAGGCATTCTAACAGTACTAATGAAGTTTTGGACATTCCTACTAATCCGCAATCCCCATGTGTAACTGTGGCTGTTCCCTCCTTTATGGTCTCTCCCTCCTTAGTCCATTCACCTGTAGCTAAATGCAAAAAGAAGTGTCGGAAGGCTGTGGCTGCTAGCCCAAGCCCCCGTCAACTCTATCTGCTTTGGGAGAGATAAGCATCTTGTAAATTATCCTACTTCTCCGGATTAATCTTTTTGGGCCCCATTATGGAATTAAATTAACAGTTACTATTAAAGATTTATGGTTGCCCCTTAAAATGAAGTTGGATAGGTTAGAGGGTGAAATTGATAAAGTAATTTCTTTTTGCCAGAAAATGTCAGATGTGAGCACGTCTAATGGCAGTGCCGTTGATCCTCCCAAACCTTGGACAGGGAAAGCCCGTTACCAACCCAGGCTCGGTACACCAATTAGTTAGGGGCTTACCAAGGGCTTGCCCCGGTTCGGAACAGACCCACGAGGGCCCCGTGATTGGGTGTTTGCAGGGGACTGTCCCAAGGGCTCCTCGACTGACAACCTCTTTGGTTCATTTTCAGTCGAATCAACTGCCTTCTGCTGGTATCCAGCCACATCCCTTAGTCGCAAATCCAACTGTCTCTAATATCCAAATGTAACCTAGTGATTCTTTGACAATTAACCTGCCTCCAGCCTGCTGCCCCTATATGGCTGTCCAGGTTAATATCCCCCTTTGAAACAGAGAGTAAATGAAACCCCTGACTCCTTGAAAAATAAGTTGGTGCACTGGCTTAGCTCTAAGGGCATATTATCACATGAGAGAGCACATCAGATTTTGTTGACTAGGAGAGTGGGATGGATTGGTCCCTTAATGAAGAGTCTTAAGGGACACTGTATAGTTATAAACTTTCAACACCCTAGTTATGCTAGGGAAATTCTTGCAAGGGCAGTGCCGCCCTCACCGTTCGTTCGGAATTTACGGAACCCTATGTAAATGCATAATGCTGCATTACACTTGCAGCGAGTGCCGGGGCCTAACCCCATTTCTTACTCTCCTTTGGCTTTATCCAACATGTTCCAGGTCTTGAGTTCCTTACAAGACAATGACTGACTTAACTATCCCAGGCATAATGATCTGGGGTGTGAGGAATATGATTATGGGTGCATCATGATGGAACCTGTTGATGAAATGCCTGATGTCGATCTCCCAGGCACGGCTGAGTTGATAACTGGCCCAATATGAGTAATTATAAGTCTATACCTTTAGCTAGCAATATTGATGTCAATCCCAGTTCAAGTTGTCTACATGCCCATTAGAGTGGTATTAACTACACCCTAGAGGGGTGTTATAAATTTGCAACTTGGAATGTGGGAGGATTAAAGAATAAGCTAGGAAATATTGACTGGGTCAGAACCATATCTGGTTTTGATGTCATTTGTATCCAAGAAACCTGGTGCACGATTTAACACCCATGGAGGGTTTTTCTTCCCATTTCTTGGGTGCTATACCTTCCCATGCTGGGCGGTCCAAGGGAGGGCTCCAGATTCTTATCTCCAGTAACATTCCTGTAACTGTTAAAAAGTCTTCTACAGTGGGTCCACATTCTCCGTTACTGTGGTTAACCATTAAGGGGGGATCGCGATCTGGTGTTGGTAAATTTCTATAACTATGTTTTTGATGCTAAATGTAGCAGGGTAGCCAGAGTACTAGAATATGGTCTGGAAACCTTATTATGCCCTATCCATACTGATTTTGTATTATTATGGGCTGGTGATTTTAACATCCAGACTTGTCCTTTATCGGCAACACGTGTATTTGGATATACTAATCAGGAAGGTGATGGGCTTTGTTTATTTTTGCCATAATTATTATGGAGATGCTTTGAACTCCATTATTTCTAAGCATGATTTACAGTTATTAGAGTGTGAACGGGACGTTAATGGGAAGCAGATTCCATCGTTTACTGGAAGAAACGCCTCTACAGTCATCGATCATGTATTGGTAGCTGCCTCTGTAAGCGATTTGTGTGGCATCCCTAGCACTGTACAGTCTGTTTTAAGTGACCATGGCCCCATTATATTACCTTTTCTTTTCTCGGGTAAGAAATGTGAATTGTTTCCATCAAATGATATTATCCCTAAAAGGCTTAAATGCGTACAAATTAAGTGGGCAGGTATCGATCCAAACCGCATTTTACAACAAATAGTAACGAACAATTCCACCAAAATTGGTTACTGTCTACAGGATGATGTGACTCCTAATTTGCTGATGGATAGCTTTATTCATATTAGCAGTTCTATTAAGTTACTTCTGACATGGTCACAATTTGGTACTGGGGACAGTAGTAGGGGGATGGTTTGATCATGCCTGTACCCAGGCCTCTGGTGTCTGAAACAAGCCCTAAGCAGTTCCCTCCGGGATATTATGGTTATTAAGTCTCTTCGCTTACAGTACAAACAGGCCTCCCAAAGTAAGAAAGCACTCTGGGATGAGGCATGGTCAAAACTGAGCTTGGTTGCAGATGCTAATATTTTTGGGATACGGTCAATGCATCGTTTTAAAAACATGATATTATTCCTAAGTTCTGTTCTTTTGTTTCTTAAGAGGCCTAGGTTTCACATTTTTCTGGATTTTTTAAGCGGAATAATCTGGACAGTGGTGTAGAAGGTCGTGAATTGATGCATAGATGAGAACCCCTTCCATTTGATATCACTATTGACGAGGTCCTTTTGGCTTAGCATGTTAGTGCTGGGGGGCGGGGCCCTGGACCGGACGGGGTGCCAATAGATGCTTTTAAATCAATTCCTTAATTATGGGGGCCTATTCTTATAAGAATATTTAATGTAGCTGCTGTCGACATGATCCCACCTTCCTGGGGTACTTCTATTATTGTACTGATTTACAAAAAGGGCGATGATTCAGACCCTAAAAACTATTGTCCTATTTCGCTCCTGGACACCTCGGTTAAAGTGATGAACAGGATCCTACTGAGGAGGTTGGAGGAATGGGCACAAGAATATTCTATTTTATCACCAGCCCAGTTTGGCTTCAGAGAGGGCCTAGGAACTAACGAGCAGTTTGTCCATCTGGACCTGTTGATAGGGAAATATACCAAAGCTAAACCTGTTACTCTATATCTTTGTTTCGTAGATCTAAGTAGTGCATTTGATTTAGTTGACCATGCTATCCTTTGAAAACTGTTGATTTCCCTTGGTGCCCCTAGGCCAATTATAGGTTTCCTTGCACGTCTTTACAAGAATCTATCCAGCAAAGTTTATTTTGTCTCACAGGGAGAATGCGGGCCCACTTTCAAAGTAGGGCGGGCATTCGTCAAGACTGTGTTTTGGCCCCTTTTCTGTTTTCTCTTTTTATCAATGGGGTGAATACGTCTTTGCAGTCATTGCATGCTGATGCTCCCTGTGTGGCTGGGCGTCCTATACCAGTGTTATATGCTGACGATGCTGTCTTGCTGTCTAGGACTCCGGTTGGTCTACAGAAATTGATGAGTGCCTTTGGAGAGTTTATCTTCTAGAAAATTGGTGATCAATAAATCTAAAACTTTTACAATGATCTGTGGACAAAAATCAAAAAAATGTTGAACCTTTTTTATTGATAATACCTTAATTGTTATTGTAAATATCTTTTGCTACTTGGGGGTTCTATTCATGGGTAATGGCTCTTGGGTACAACAGATATTAAATGCCAAACACAAAATGGGCAGAATTCTAATGGGATTTTTAGGTTCTCATCTAAGCTAGGTAGCCGACCCATTAGAAAAACCGTGGAGGTATCGAAGGGTAGAGTGGTGGCTTCTGCTACGTATGAGGCTGGCCTTTGGGGGTTGTGCTCCTAGTAGAGCACTCCAAGTCGAGGAAAATAGTTTTTTTAAATGATTATTATGCCTTCCTGTTTCCGCCTCAACTTTGATCGCTCACCAGGAGGTTGGTCTACAGTACTTGGAGGACATACTTTTGTCAAGACCTTTGTTCTTACGGTTTTCTATATAGGCAAAAGAGGAAACCAGTTTTACCAAAACCTATTATCCTCGACTGCTTAAATCTGGACAATGTATCATGTATCCCTTGGCTAGCATATATTAATTCTTCTTTTAGTTTGTTGTTTAAATTGCCCGTATGTTCAGACCCCACCCAAGTACAATCTCATACTAAGAAGACTATTAAAGGAACCTTTTTTCAGAATAGACTAGAACAGCGAACGGGCACTGAAATGACGAAATCAATGGTTGCTTTTTACATGTCACTTGATCTAGAAGAGGGTTGCAAAAGCTGTTTATTCTGTTTTACCAATATGCAGCCCAGTTTTGTTTTGACAAGACTCTGATTTGGTACAGTGTATCACTTGGTGGCTGTTCCTAACATGAAGTCCGGCCCCTCAGATATGACTATTTGCCCATGTGCTGCTTGGACTAAACGGAGCACATTGCATGTTTTGCTGTTTTGTAACTTTTATCTAAGCTATAGGCGTTTTATCTTAAACCTATTCTTGTCGCCCAGAACATTAGCTCTTATAATGTCGCTATGAAGTTTTTGCTTCCATTAAATGATCCTTCAATTTTGCTCTTTTTATCCTGAAGGTCATTAATTTGAGGAAAAGTGTTATATATTAGCTGATTCCTTCATCTTGGTATTCTGTAATGAATTGCTTGTATTAATTGATCCCTTTGTGTTATTGATGCTCTTTTTATTCTGAAAGCAATTACTTGAGGAAAAGTGTTATGTATTAGTAGATCCCCTGATTTTTATTAGATATGTTAAAACATTGTTTTAATTATGTCTATTATTTAGGCACGTTTTATACAGTTTTTATTATATGTTTTATGTACTTTTATGGCTGTTTTTGTACTAGCCGAATAACGTTTATGAATTGAATTGATTGACAAGTGCCAATAATGGGGATTTTGTGAAATCTTTTTTTTTTTTTTGTACTCCTTCGCATCCAGGAATGTATAATATACCATCTTTTTCCTGGCGTTTCTGATTAAGGCAAACTGGAAAAGCTTATATAAGAGTTGGTGTTTGACATCAGGTCCCAGGCTCACATGGATTCTTTCTTTTTATCCAGGCAGCTATATCACTACAATAGGGGTGGATTTCAAAATCCGAACGGTTGAAATTAATGGGGAGAAGGTGAAACTGCAGATCTGGGACACAGCAGGACAAGAGCGTTTTCGGACCATAACATCTACGTAAGTGTTGTACCCCAGGTGAAGAGGTTTGAGATGTCTGAATTAGATCCTGATGTACCTTATAATGTGACAGGATGCAAAGCAGGTTAGCATTCTGAGAGTGGTTAGATCGCAAGAGTGGTAAAAAGGAGATCCTTCTGTTGCAACATGGCATACTGTGATGAAGCATTTTACTTTTTCGACATCAGTCTCCTGCGCATTGTAAGTGGTTTAATCAGATCGCTCCACCTGTCCTCAGAATGTTCATGCCATAACCCAAGTTCCAAAATTAATCCTGCACATTGAAATCAAGTCAAGGATTCCGGAGGTAGCTTCAAAGGTAGACCTGTTAAGTTCTCAACTTTCATACTGGTAATGCAAATGTTAGTGTCAAGGCACTATCTGTAGACTCTATCAACTTAACTTGCTCCTTACAGTTGGGCCGGTACTACATATGCGAGCAGAAAGCGGGGGTTTCCTCTTTCTACTCCCACACTGTTGTTGGCTGTTTTTTTGTTTTTTTAAAACGGATGTACGTACCCTTTTTTGCTTGAATAATACCAACTTTTTTTTTTTTAACAGAGTTTTATATAGCGCGAACTTGACCCGGTATCGGGTATCAGAGCGCTTTACATAGCACCAGTTGCGTTACATGAGGACACATTCATTTTTTGTTAGGCACGGGGAGATTAAGTGATTTGCCCAGAATCACAGGATGTTCAGCGTCATTGCCGAGACTCGAACCTGGTTCCCCAGTTTCTAGGTCGACCACCCTAGCAGTTAGGCCACCTCCTCTCCCCTTGATGTTCTATGTTGCTTAATACAGTAGTTTGTTTCTAAGCTCTGTAAATAATATGTGGAAAATGTTATAATGCTGAATGGAATCAACAATTTGCTCTTAAATGATGGCAGTAATCTAACAGACTGCAACAGAACTGTACTGCTTGAAGCTCAACTGTCACCCACTCTAAAGATGGTTTGTAGGGGGAGGAGCGTGTGTGTTAATTAGGGGTGGGTGGAATTCACGAAGTTTCACTTTGCGGAATTCCACAGAGTTACCTAAAACGCAAGATTCCGCTGAGTTCCACGAGTGGTGGAATTTCGGTACGTCACTCTGCTCGCGCTGATATTTAGCGTTGAGAGCTTGCCCCGTGCTGTAAAATCAGCGCAAACTGCACCACGCGGCACTCCTGAGAGGCGCTGCTTATTCAAGTGGATTTTCGCCTCGAGCGGCAGCTTTTCCAACGTGAGCGGTAACAACCTGCCCGACCACCCACGTTGAGAAATCGCACCAGGACTCATCCTAGTGCTCGATTGTCTCGCTCGTCAACTTAACATAGGCAAGGCGTGTGTTACAAAAACTCCGCCACGCTGGGCTGGACGGAGTTTTTCCAGAACTCTGTGCTCCAGGCAGAGCACTGAGTGGGCAAGACTCTGAACTCAGTCAGTGGAGCAGAGTTTAGCGTCCATCCCTACTGTTAATATGAAATAATAAGCAGCTTCTACTTGTTTTGCACAACACAATGTCCATAGTTATATAGAGCTGATGTGCGAGTTCTCACAAGCAAGATACTGCATAAATAGGGACCCCCTCTCAAGAGTTTACTTTAAGGCCAGGGAGAAGAGGGGAAAGCCACCAACATACACTAAGAAAGCTCCCTCAAGGCCTATATTTCTATCATCCTAAAGACTGTATCACATCTGGGCTCAATAATCAGTTGAATCACATCAATAACAATTTGATTCTCATTTTCTTTATTATTTCATTTCATTATCTATTTCATATTCTTTCATTTCTCTTTTTTAAAACTTTTTTTTGATTGAAGACATATATATATATATAACAATAAAAAACAAATCTTGTTATCACATCAATACATCAAATACAGAGAAACATATATAATATGTAGCTTAACAAAGAGACCTCTGGACACAACATATCATTACATCACTTTAAAAACCAACCTCATTCAACCACATTCAAACTCACACAACCTTCATACAAACTGTATCCGAACAAAGGGAGACTATAGATAACAAAAAACTTCCACGACCAGATTGAAACAATATGTTCATAAAGGGTCTGAACATAGGGTCGACGCGCGTTTCGATGGTATATGGACGATAGTCACACCACCTTCATCAGGACCTTTTCAGATACCCACATAACTATCACAACACCCAGAGGACCTGAAACGATATTAAAAAAATAACTGTTATGAGCCCATGACTTATCCTTTAATTTATTGATTGGACCAAGATTTTATAAACCTACAAATATAATTTTATACAAAAAAAAGAGAAACGCATAACAAAACTGACATTTAATAGATCCCACACCACCAAGTTCTCTTACTCCCACTACTCACCAATAGGAGTATCGAGATCAATTCCAACAATACATAAATATGAAAAAGACAACACAATACAACATCCATAAGTGCATAAAAGAATAATCCCTTAAATCCCATTCACCATTGTATGAGAAATCACTAAAACCCAAAATGGTGTAACAGACCCTGCTACTAAGTTAACCAGATGTACCCTATAAAGCGTGACAAAAAGACTATATACATTATAGTACTTACAAAGATGAACGGTTACCAGACAGTCACTCCACTTAAAGATTCAGCCAATGGTCTATTTCTAGAGGGACGATGTATACTCTACACAAACAAAACATTAAATTGGCATAAATACCAAATCACTAACTATCCTTATTGCTATATTCTCGAATCCTGGTTTAGAAATGCCTTACCTAAACGTACTCTTCTTTTGGCCCTCAAATCATTAGACAGCCAAGTCTTTCTTATGAAGAAACCCTCCTATCAAAGACAGAAGAATTCTATACAAGAAAAAAACATATATAGATAAGACTCAGAGGAAAATATAAAATAATTTCTTCCCCCAACTCCATACCAAGGAGTTGGAATTTCCAAGTAAATAGTAAGTCAAATACAAACCGAAAAATGCGTTGATATAGTTTGAAGAGAAGCCTTCGTTTCGCTCTCCTCAATGTTTCAGTAGATCAAGTTGATTTTTCTTTACAAACTGGTTTACTGAGCAGAGCAACCTCCTCACAATAATAGTTACTTGATGGGGGTCTATAGAATCGAGGGAAAAAGATTCCTTTATATACACCCGATGAGTCGGTACACCTACACCTCAATCTTCTATAGACAATACACTCCTAGACCATACTCAATCCTAAGTTCTTCACGAAGCTAACATCAATGCCAGTGCAAGTCGCAAGTGACTAATCTGCTTAACGATATAAGCAAGTTATTATTATAGCTGGTAAATATAATCTCATGACCCAATGCGTCCAGAAGGAACAACCATGGTCCTATTTGCAAGCATATCAGTACTAATCCAGTACTTCTCACCACATTTCTAACTTTAATGAAACCCCAATATGAACACATAGAAGTATCTCTCAAAAGAAATGACTCCACACGTTCCAGAGCCTCGACACATTTATGAAGAGGCTATTAACAAAATTACGGTGCCCTTATCATTCAATTACTGTGACAAGACACAAAACACGATCTAATAAAGTAAATAATAATCTTATAACAAACCTACTATAAGTCAGTGTTCAGCTAAAATATTCCGTAACTCGGAGCCCACTCACCTTTTGAAAAAGACTCTGCATACATACAACGGACGCCCAACGTCTACCCAGCAGGAACGCGACGATTGAAAAACGCTGCAGCCTATAAATAACCAAGTTTCAACTAAAAAAACAGCGCGAAAATTAAGCCCCAAGATCGCGATCATCAGTATAAAGATAGGACTAACGCAGTTTATCAACATGAGCGCCATCTTTTTACATCATCATATAGCGTTCATCGCTATGGAGAAAGGACTAATCCAGATTTAAAACATACGCGCCATCTTTACAATGTAAAATACTCCCTCCAAAATGAATGACTTACTGATTTTAAGAAATCTTCGATGTTGGCAAAAAATCTCAGTTATCAAATTACACAATTTTTAACAAAGAGATATTTATATCCTCATTTACGTTGACAGAAAATAATTCACAACAAGAATTATTTATAATAATCGTGTAAAGGTCTATTTCGACTTATATCTTCGACCCCATACTCTCACCAAATGAAGAAAACCAATATCCCAGTTCCAATCTAGGAACGTGGTCCAGATATTCAAATATTGGAGCATTATAAAAATAGTGCAATCAGTCAAATCCCTAGAGTACTCCTATTCAGTCCACACAATCCGGCATTTCAAAAACAGAAAACCCACCAATAAACAAATCATCTGGAGGGGAACTAATCTATAAGCAGGTACGCAAAATCAAGTTTTAGTGACATACCAGGCTATATCCTCATTCAAACCTTCCTTTACGCTATTCAGATGGAAAATCCAAAACGTTTCTCGTTTCTTACGTGTGTTTTCTGACGATTGACCTGCCTTACTAAGGACTTTTTCTATAATACACCATTTCACATCCATCTCTGAATGCTGCTTGTCCAGAAAATGCTGTACTAGTGGCGCCGTAGTTTTTCTTGTCCTTATTGCAGATTTATGTTCACTAAATCTAAGGCGAAATTCACGCCCTGTTTCTCCAATATATGCCAGGCCGCAGGGACAGAATAGTATATATACAATATTGCAACTTCTGCAATTGGTCAGCTGCCTGAGTTTTACATTTTTACCCTTATATCTAAAGGTTGTATGAAGGTTGTGTGAGTTTGAATGTGGTTGAATGAGGTTGGTTTTTAAAGTGATGTAATGATATGTTGTGTCCAGAGGTCTCTTTGTTAAGCTACATATTATATATGTTTCTCTGTATTTGATGTATTGATGTGATAACAAGATTTGTTTTTTATTGTTATATATATATATATATGTTTTCAATCAAAAAAAGTTTTAAAAGAGAAATGAAAGAATATGAAATAGATAATGAAATGAAATAATAAAGAAAATGAGAATCACATTGTTATTGATGTGATTCAACTGATTAATGAGCCCAGATGTGATACAGTCTTTAGGATGATAGAAATATAGGCCTTGAGGGAGCTTTCTTAGTGTATGTTGCTCACAAGCAAGATACACATACCTGAGATCTTCACCTGCCCATGTGTACCTTCCAGACGTTGGGGACAGACAGCCTAAGAATGACCAATGCAGAAGACTGGAGTAATGAAGATCCTTGAGAGAACAAGCCGAAGATGAGACAGAGGCCTGAAACTTTGATAAACGGAGAGCCATAAAAGGGGACAAAGCGCATTAACAAAAAGACACTACAGATATGACAGTTAAAGGGCACAATTTGGAGGTGTGAAAAAGTCCCACATCTGAATCCTACAGGACAACTAGAAGGAACTCTGAGAGTGGAATGTTAGTGCACAAAGGTTTTGCCAAAGATCATGATGTGGGAAGAACTGAGAGGAAGGGCAGGGCTCCTAATATGATAGCCAAGTATAAATATTAAGAGGTTAGCATACTTCTCAGAGAAGATGTGCATTAGAGCAGCAAAGAATGAGTAGAACATAAATTCCTGTTTTAAATGGCAGTACTGTATTGAAAAAGCCAAACAAAACTGACTTTCTAGGTTCTAAAAAGTTCGAAGTACATATATTGCTACAAGATTTTATTTATAGCTGATTTCATTTTAATAACTGTAAACGATTGCCGGATCGTTGCCCGTATGGATGAATCTTTTTGTTTTGTACTGAAGATGGTATATAGTGCAATGACATTGTCCTCTGTTTTTCCTGCAAGGCCTTTCCTCCAGTTTACAGAGTGAATCTTGTCACTACTCAGTTCTGACGCTGTAGTCAACTGCTGTCTTTCAATTACGGATTTAAGCTCCTCAAGCTGATTATCTAGGTGCTTGGCAGCAAGACCAATATCCTACTGACACAGGCTGACGATTTTGTCTTTTTACTTTCGTCATTCTTAACTTTGCATATCATCCGTTTAGGTTTATCTATTTTGAGTTTCTTCATTTTTCACCGTTGATTTCATTTATTTTTTGACGACTCGTTATTGGAATTTGTGTGTTTTAGCATGTTCATTTTGCATGCCTTTCTTAAGGCACCGATACTCTTCTGGTCTCGCATTGAACATTAACCCTTTGAGCTTTTTCAAGGGACTTGACATTACCATATCTGGTGGCAGTCTGTGAAACAGCCTTTTGGGAAGGTCAAAAACCTCTGGAGAAGCAGAGCTAGACAAATGCTGATTAACACACAGCAAATTATAACTTTGGAAAGCACCCCTATGCTTTGTAGTGAGAAAGCAAGCTTTGACAGTAGTTCTTCCATGTACAACCTTAGTAGTGCCCAATGTGTTTACCTGCTCCTATTATTGCAGAATTAACCAGGTCTAAGAAGATTACTTTTTCATAAGCTCCTTGGATGGGCCTAGCCATGTGTATTCTCCTTTCTTTTCATGATTCCTTGATTTCAAAACTTGAGTTAGTTTTCTCATTGTGTAAAACCTGATGTTTTGCATTCTATAGTTTTTATTATATTTTGATTAACAGATTACTACAACAGCCAAGTGTATCACATATGTGAGAATAGATACAGGTAGGTACAACATAGTTCCAATATCCCATTTCCACCCAGGGAATCTTCATTGTGGTATTGTGGTCTATTTCCAGATATGCCCATCAAGGTTATTATATCAAGCAATAGTAGCATCTTAACAGCAGGGCCACGGTTATGATCATATTGTCTAGTGCTTTTGTAACATTAATATCATTGTAAAATCAGCCAGGGGTTTATGTAACGTCTGTAGATGATGCTGCAGTGAGTAGCGAGTCCGCTTGTGTGGTTATGTCTTAGTTCAAAAGGTAGGTACAAAGTTGTGCCCGTTTGTCTGTCGGTCTGGATGGCACTGATTACAATTCATCGTATTTGCGTTCTACAATTTTATCTACTCCCAATTCCTAAGCTGCTGACACCTAATTCCAAGGGTTATTGTTGGTGCTTCAGTCTCCCTAGAACGTTTGCTCTTTGGGGCAAATGGAATAATCCTGCTGTAGACTGACCAGCTGCTTCTTTCTCCAAGCCTCCTACTTGTTGGTCCACTCTTTCCTTCATTTTTTTGTTTGAATCTGTTTTTATTGTATTTGTACATATGAACATAGGCATGAAAGGCAACAGACGATCGATATACAATTGTACTGATCTATCCCTCCGCCATACCTCAATATACAGATCTCCGTTTTAGGCGTGGAGTATTACATTACATGTTAATGATATCTGCAGGGCCTATTAACTAACAATAAGGCGGTCTAACATGTGCGGCCCAACGTGTACAGGCAGAGGTTAGTGGAGCAGTTCAGGTGTTTTGTCGATATGTCATTGTTTAAGTTCCTTTCAGTTCATATAGTGCGGCTGGTTAAACAGATAGCAAAGTCGATACAACATAAGCATAATAAAAATAACAACAACAACAGCAGCATTGACCGACCCATGTGCAATGTTCCTCCTTAATGTTTCCCCCCCCCCCTACCGGGATTACACAACCGCAGCTACCACACTGTCTGCGCCTCTCCTCACCAACCCTCACCTCAGACAATCCGCCTATTCCAGTTTTGTAAGGAACAATACAGCAAGGTACTGCCATTGTGCTGGCCATCGTTCACTCCTTCTCTACATGGATGGGCTCCCTGCAAGGCCTTCCTCCCCATTTTGCAGACTACGATATAATCCCTCCCAGTCTGTTGCTATGGGCTCCTTTCGTAACCCCAGTGTTTCCTCTCGCCGGAGGGCGATTCCTTCCGCCTTAGCCCACGCCAATAGTGAGTACCGCCATGCCTGTATATGTGGGGGGTCTCTCGCTTTCCAGCGTTTGGTCGGGAGTCGTTTAGCTACCACTAGTCCCAAGTCCAGGAACCGAGAGGTGACCTTTGTGGTTGGGGTTCGCTTGAAGTGATGGAGTAGGCTTACCGTCCATTCAAATGGCAAATCACGGCCCGTGCACTTTTGCAAGAGCTCACGGATTTCGCGCCAATAGGTGAATATGTTGGCACAGCTCCAGAGCATATGAATCAACCCGGCTCCAGGTTCGTCACATCTGGGGCACACTGCGTCCGTACGATGAAAGTACCTATTAGTTCGGGTGTGAGATACGCTCTGTGTAGAATAAATAATTGTATTTGTCGAAATCGCATGTTCCTGGGTATGCATACCGGGCTTCTAAGTATCTTTTCCCACTCCTTATCCGCTAATTGTCGCCCTAAGTCCAGTTCCCATTTTTGGCGGAGGGGATCCAATCTGACCGCCACATGTATTCGGAGCGACGACGCGAACCAGCGAACCAGGTGTCTACCTCTTCCCATAACATGGAGATACTGAATAGTGAGGTGTTGGGCCGGCTCCGTGTGCATATCTCCCCATCTGCCCGTAAGTGTTGCCAGCAATGAACGATACATTAAAAACTGCCCTGGCGGCAACCCCTCTTCAACCACCAAGGATTCATATGACATAAGCGCACTGTCCCTGTATAAATCACCCAGGGTTTGTACCTCCGCTGCCCGCCAGCTCGCGATGGACACCGTCGACAGTACCCCCTGGCCGCTAGGGGAGCCCTCCAATGGTATCGCGGGTGCATAAGGGATGACGTCTCTTGTGAGGTATAGACATCTACGGTAGCACCGGTACGCCACTGCCAGCAGTAGCGGCGCCGGTTGCGCAGCCTTAGCAGCTGGGTGGAAAAGGCTGGTTATGCGTGTTAACGAATACGGTGGTAGTGTGGTGGCGGTATCATCCCTGTTTCTGTCCGCTAGCCATCTGGCTATCCATTGTATCTGGGCTGCCAGATAATAATGCTCAAAGCAAGGTACCGCTAGCCCCCCCTGGTCAGTTGGCAGGTACAGTTTTGTCAACGCCACCCTATGTCTTGCAGCCCCCCATATGAAATCCCGGAGCAGTTTAGTAAACGTAGTGAAGAAGGCGGCCGGAACGTAGAGAGGTAAATTCACAAAGTAGTACAGGAGTCGAGGGAGAATCACCATTTTCGTCAGCGCCACTCTACCTGTGACCGTCAATGGGAGCGCGCCCCAGAAGCCCATTTGCGACCGAATGGCCGTCACTGCCTTCCCCAGGTTGCCATCCATCAGATCCTTGGGTTGGCGGTAGATCTGAATCCCCAGGTATCGAAACGTACATTCTTGCCATTGTACCTGTGCACCATTAAGCATATATCCTGGGTCCTGAAGTCCCTCCCGAAACGCGTAGAGACAGGATTTACCCACGTTTACCCGGAGCCCAGAGAGGACAGCGAAATCCTGAAGGATGATTGCCAGCTGTGGTGGTATATTATTTACGTCTCGCACGTAAACCAACAGGTCGTCCGCGTACAGGGACACATGGTGCACCGCGTCTCCCAGCGGAATGCCCCCTCCTGTCACATCTCGCAATCTGGCCGCCAGCGGCTCTGTGGCCAGCGCAAATAATAAGGGTGACAAAGGGCATCCCTGTCTGGTGCCCCTGCCCACCGGTACGGCGTCCGAGATATACGGTCCCAGTCGCACGCGGACTGTGGGGGCTCTGTAGAGTAGGCCAACCATCTGAAGAAAGTCCGGGCCGAGCTCATATTTCGATAGCACGCTCGCTAGAAAGCTCCATTCCAGGCAGTCAAATGCCTTCTCTAAGTCTAACATGAGACACCCCGCCTTAGGCCAGGCGTGTACACTGTCTGTTGCCACCCTGAAATATCGTCGCAGGTTTAATGATGTGCTCCGCTTGGGGACAAATCCGTTCTGATCCGTGTGTATTAACCCCGGTACCACTAGTGCCAATCGGTCCGCCAGCATCTTGGCAAGGAGTTTGTAGTCCACGTTTAATAGCGCCAAGGGTCTGTAGGAACCAAGGGTAGTGGGATCCTTGCCTGGTTTCAATAAAGACACCAGGTAGGCTTCTCTCATCGAGGGGGGCAGTGTATGTTCCTCCAGTGCTGTCATGTATAGCTTGTGGAGGGGCTGCACTAGGGACTCTCTGTAAGCCTTATAATATTCGGCCGGTAGCCCATCCGGGCCCGGCGTTTTCTCTGATGCCATAGCGCCGATTGCATCCCCAACTTCATCTAACGTAAGAGGGCCATTGAGTGCAGCCTGTTGGTTAGCTGAGGCCGTGGGTAATTGGACCTGGTCTAGGAATCTTGCTAGGTCGCTGTCAGAGCAGCGTCCTCGGGAGCGGTTAAGTTGTGCATAATGATCTGTCATTACCTTGTGTATCTCGCCTTGCGTGTGCACTAGCGTGCCGTCCGGTCTTCGTATTGCGCCAATCGGGGCCCGCTTATTTTCTTGCGTTATCAGCCAGGCCAATAGGCGGCCCGCCCGGTCAGCGGTGGCGTGGGTGCGTGCTGTGTGAGCCGCGTAATTATGGCACCGCAGCTGCTCCAGGAGCTCCGCATGTTGAGCGCGTAATTCAGCCAGTTGGGTCGAGCATCCGCCCGCCTCCCCCTCTCACCTTCGTGTTGTAACAGCTGGGATTCTAGGCGGGCGAGGGAAAGGGATAGTCGCTTGCGTATATTCCATGTGGCCCCCAGACAATGACCCCGAACCGCTACCTTGAGGGCGTCCCATTCCACTAGGGCGCTACTGGCCGTATCTTCGTTAAGTTCCAGGTAGGTGAGAATAGCCGTCCCTAGTGACGCGCGTAACTCCGGGTCTCCCAGTGCGGCCACCTGGAGTCGCCATGTGGGTATGGGCGGGCGGCCCGCTGCCCAGCCCAACTGTATCCACAATGGGTTATGATCCGAGTGTGTCCGCCCCATATACTCAGATTTCATGACCAATGGCAATAGGGGTTGGGAGGCTACCACCCTATCCAACCTTACATGTAGGCCGTGCACTGCTGAGTAATGAGAGTAAATACGCGCACTAGGATTTAGGACGCGCCAGATGTCTGACATTGACCATTGTGATAGCCAATCCTCCAGCGCCCGTGCGTTTGACGTGGCAGGCGTCTTGTGGAGGGGGGGGAAGGACCTATCCAATTGTACGTTGAGTACCGAATTGAAGTCCCCCCCTAGGAACCAAGGGAGCCCCACATAGGGAGTCAGGGCCGTTGATAGTCTTGTCAGGAAGGATATCTGATCTACATTTGGGGCATATATTGATCCCATCAGTATTGGTTGACCATTAAGCTTCCCACGAACCAGAGTGTACCTGCCCTCCTGGTCTATTACCACCTCCTCACAGCTAAACGGGACCCCCGCCCTCACCCAGATCAACGTGCCCCTCGCATGCGCAGAGTATATGGTGCCATACATCTGTCCTCTCCAGCGCCTACGCAGCTTTTCGAGCTCCGTCTGTGTCATGTGTGTTTCCTGCAAGAGGGCGATGCTGGTCAAGTGTCGTTGAAGGTATGCGAATATGGAATAGCGTCGTGAGGGTGTATGCATTCCTCGTATGTTCCATGTGATTACATTAACTGTCGTCATCGTTGGAGTGAGTGTATCGCTGCAACAACAGGCGCGCTATAGCTGTCAGCGTGTCCCGGCCAGGGGTGTGTAAGGATGTGACGGTCTGCTGCAACAAAACCCGTGGGTCAACTTTAAACTTCATAACAGATAGGGCGGACTCCGCAAGGAAGTCCGTCCAAACTTTGCAATAGCCTGCAAATATGAACTAGTTCAGTATACTGCCTGATGGGTCGTGTACCTAAGCATCTCTCCTCTGTAGCTACCCCCTTGTCGCGTGCAGTTAGAGCGCCATCTAAATAATCATCTTGGGCAGCAATTCGAGCCCGTCATAAGCAGGGGTCGATCACCACTACATCACTGTCCAATCATTGTGGGCAAATATGTATCTCAGCCAAATATGTAGCGTATGGCTCTTCGGTCAGCCCCCAGTGCACGTACGGTGTCCACCGCCCCCCCCATGCCTCTCACCATCATTATCTCCCCATAAAGACATTATGTCCTGTAAACAACAGTGTACTTGCGCGGGCATCCTACAACAATGTCCAGTGTCTCGGCCTCTCATCAGATGATACCATCAGCAGTCTGTGGAGTTACTGCTGGCATGCAGAGATCCTCCGACATCACCGTAGATGGAGACGACGCGCCACTGGCCATCGAGGAGTCACGTCTCCCCGTTCCTCGGCGCTCCCCGCTGTGTGGGACTCCCAGGGTCGCAACCGCATCTATGACTCCTCGCCGCTCCATTCTGCTTTTTTCCGGACTCGGGGCTGCCGTCCCTGCCCTGTTATAGCGCGGTGTCCCGCGTTTGCTCCGCCGTCTCGGCCTTCTACCTGCGTGTCTGCCCTCATCTTGGCCGGAGGGTCGTTTTCCCGTCCAGAGGCCCTTCTCCTCCATCCAGTCCCATACCTCCGCCGGGGAGTCAAAGAAGCGGGTCTCTCCTTTTGCAACCACCCGCAGTCTAGCCGGGAACAGGAGAGAGTAGGGTAACTCCAGCTCCCGGAGCTGGCGCTTCACCGCCATGTAGTTGCTTCTGCGGCGCTGTACAAGGGCAGTGTAGTCGGGGAACATCATCACTTGGTTGCCGCTTACTTTGAGGTCACCCAGTTTCCGGGTTTCGCGGAGCACCGCATCCCTGTCCCGGTAGTTGAGGAGTCTTAAGAGGAAAGGGCGGGGTCTAGCGCCCGGCTGTGGTTTCAGTGCCGGTACACGGTGCGCCCTCTCCACCACGAACTGGGGCGACAGCGTTCCCGGGGCATCAGTTCCTTTAACCAGTGCTCTGTATATTGTTCCGGGTTTCTTCCTTCTTCCCCCTCCGGCAGGCCCACTACGCGTACGTTGTTGCGGCGGGAGCGCCCTTCCGCGTCTTCAACTCTATCCTCCAATGCGTGCACTCGGTCGATCATGTCTTGCAACGCCGCCGCATGACTTTGGGTGATGGGCTGGAGCGTTTTGAGTGTCTGATCGTGAGCGGTCACCTTCTCGGCCAGTTTCCGATGGTCAGCATGTAGAAGTGTGAAGTCTGCCGTCACCTTATCGATTCGGGCCTCCAGGGACGTCCTGGTGTTATCTAGTGCAGTCCCAAGCTTCTCCACCGCGGCTAGCACCGAGTCGAGCTTGGCGGCCACCGCCACTGATGCCAACTCCATCTCTCCCTCCTCTCGTATGTGGGCAGGGTCCGACCCCCCCGCTCGTAGTGGTCCCTGTTGTATTTTCGCCCGCATTCGGTCCATCACAAGCTGCTGCGTAGTCAGTATTTACCTACAGGACCGCGGGGCGAGATCCCCTCCGTATTAGTGCCACCACTGTCTAGGCCCCCAACAGTGCGCCCTCGTTTCCCTCCTCGTGGGCCGGTGACCTACAACTTCCCCAGACAGTACCGCATCTCCCCTCGTATGACCATTACTCCTTGGCTGTTTGGTGTCCGCCTCCTCACTTCCACGGGCCGCCTCCACCGTGTGGATATTTGAGTTCCTCACTGTCGCGTTCAGATCATTCTCTCAGCGACTGGGGAGCCAGGTCTGCGGCCGTCCCGTAGTGCCAACTCACGGCGAGCTATTAGGCCGGGGGCCCTCCTTAGCGATTCACTGTCTTTACTCCCTGCCCCCACAACGATGTCACCACTTCAGTGGGTCCCCACATCAGTGTCAGTCCACTGCACGTCTGTTCCGCCCTCGTTACAGGTCACTCCGGCTCACCGCCACGTCCCGGGGCCCCAGGCCTCTCCTCTGCCGCCTGTGTCCCAGGGCCGGGCGCAACAATTTGAGTGCTCAACCGGGGGACCAGGCCTCAGGGTGCCACACCGGGCATCTCCCGCTGCCGTTCAGCACCTCCTAACACCGCTACTCCGCAGTGCGGCGTATCCGTGCAGAACGTATGCTACATGGGGGCCCTACAGCTTCACGCCCAGGGCCTCGCACCCGTACCTCGGCTCCCTTTATCTGCAGCCCTTCAGTTAAGGAGGGGGATCAGTTCCTGTTTTGCTCCACAGTCACCACTCCTGGCGCGCTGGGCCCCGGGACCGGCAGGTGGCAGCCGCAGTCCCCCGCCCCTCCTCCACCTCAGGCAATCGTCTCGCCACTCTCCGACTCCAGCAGCCCATGGGGGCCCAGCGCGGACGAGGATCCACGCCGTCCGTAGCGGGCTCTCTCCGCAATCCCCTTTCCTCGGGTGCAATCGGCCGTTGCCTTCGACGCCACGGAGCGGCCTCTCAGGTAGGCCGTAGCACTCCCCCCGGCGGAGGGCGATCGCAGGCCCCCACAGCAAGGGGCCAGTCAGGACGGGGAACCACCGCCGCCCCCGGGTGCTCGCCGTGTGGGTCCCACCGGGTGCACTTCTCCCTGCCGGGGCAGTCCGGTCCGATCACCTCTGTCACTCAGGTAGGCCGCAGCGCTGCGCTCCCTCTCTCCGGCGCTGTCGGCCCTTACCTCCAACTTCTCGTAGCAGTCTCCTATGGAGGCCTCAGCGCTCCCCACAGCGGTAGGCGATCACAGGCCCCCGCCTCAAGGTGGCCAGCCAGGCCGAAGAACCACCACCGCCGCCGCCACCGGCTCACCTCGTGGGCCTCACCGGGTGCACGTCACCCGTCCGGGGCTGCCAGGCCCGATCACCGCCGCCACACAAGTAGGCCGCAGCGTCGCGCTCAGCATCGGTGGCGTCCCCAGCTTCTGCCTCTGCCCTCCGGTGGTTTCAGCAGTGGCAGCGACCCGTCACCGTCTCGGGCTCGTTCTTTGCCGGCTGTGGTGGCGCTACTTAGGGGAAATATATCGGATAATTGGGGGATGCCGTCGGAGCTTTACAAGTTCGCGTCCACCATGTTGGCTGGTTAGCCACGCCCCGTCCACTCTTTCCTTCATGAGTAGAAATACTCTACCTCTGTGTAGTTAATTAGTCCGGTCCCATGATTCTTCACATTTTCCGATTTTGTCATTTATGCCGAAGAGAGATTTGTTTCCCAAATCTTAAACTCTCTTTTGTGACAGATGTGCTATAAATTCATTCTTTTTCCTATTTGGATATAGTTGCTCCTACAAATATTTATTTGGGATGGGTCTTGCATTCCTGTAGAATTACTTGCCTACTTTCAGCCATTTGTATCATTTTGTTGTTCTTCATTGTCCCTTTTTGGCTTTTGCTGCTACGCAAGTCATAATAGATATATTGGTAACCAGGTATAGAAAGCCACAATAGGCGCTCTGCACAGAGTATTGGGGAAATGTAGAAAAAAAGGGGCAATTGTCTCAATCGGTGCTTCTTGGAACGGAAGGGTCGGTTACCAAAAGAACCCCTATAAGCCCCTCAAAGAGTGAAACAGTCAAACACCAATAATCCAATCCGAGCACACTTTTATAGTCCAAAGTCAATAATGTTGTAAACAGAAAAGCGATATAAGTGTCCACTTTAATCCAGAATCATCAGTTCGGGTCACATGAAATCCAAAGTTGCAGTTTTCCCATGTAAAATCGTTAATCTTTTTCATACAGCCAATGTTCGATCCAATTCATGCAGTCAGCATATATTCAGCAATTTAACACGGTTCAGCCAACAAGCGTTTCGTCGATCAGTAATTAATACTTCGACTTCTTCAGGCCCACAATTCTTCAAATAAACAATATCAAGGAGCTATTTGGATTGAATATATACATTATTGGGGAAGGTATATAGATGTCTATTAATTTGGACAGGTTCAATACAGCAATTGAATGATTTCTTTGTATATCTGAACTCCAACGACTGCAATCTATCAATATAGCATTGAATGTATTGTCTTTTTGGATGTAGAACTTTACATTTCTGGAGATAGGATTTGCAGCAAAATGTGTAGGAAAAATACGTCTTGTAATGCCTTATTGCATGCATCTAGTTGTCACCCCAAATCTCAGATTAATGCAATTCCCTTTGGGGAGATGGTCAAGGCTCGGAGAAACTGTAGCAACAACACTGAGTTTGTTAGAACTATATCAGATAAGGAATTAAGGTATTTACAGAGGGGATACAACAAATAGATAATTGATAAAGCATCACTACGTGCACAACGGCTAGTCTGTGAAAACGCACTGAAACCGATACAGAAGAGCAAGTCCAAGTCTACTGAGAAAGTCACGCTGATAACTAATTTTCACCCTGACACAAGTAAATTTTGCTGTGCATTAAAAAGATATTTGGTACATTCTGACTTCAGACAAACCGCTTGCTCCATTTTTGACATCCTATCCTAGTTTGACCTTCAGGAGAGGTCTCACTCTTGCTAATTTGATGAGCCCCTAGCTACCCACAACCGACTAGATATGGTAACTGGTTGAGTGACCGTATTAAAGTTTTTTTAAATGTGGACATTGCAAAACATGCAGATGGGCAGTTGATAAGGTGTCACATTTCAATTTCAACAATAGTTGATTACACTATACCGATGTATATTAATTGTGATACGAGATTTGTTGTTTATGTGATCATATGTACATGCCGTAAAATTTATGTTGGGAGCACCATAAGGCCTTAGCGGGACCGCATTGCCGAACATCTCAGGGCGCTGAAAAATAATGACTTGAAATATCCGATTGTGTTGCATACCTTTGAGAGCCCCCCTGGTACGCAAACTCACAAATTCAGTTTTCATGGTATTGATCATGTAAAAAATGATGTATGAGGTGGCAATAAAGAACTGCCCGTAGAGATGAAGATTGTTTGACCCTGAACTGTCTTCCATTACTGTAATGAGTTATTTTTGGGAATGTAAATAAGATGCTTGATCTTACTGCTCTTGTTGATAACTGATTATGTCTAGGCACTGCATACTTATAAAAACCCTAATATGTACCGTCCATATGGTTTCTGTGGACCTTCTGACAATTATGTACAACATTACTTTTGAATACAGTTTAGTATAGCTGTACACATAATTTTATTCTGAGTACACTTCATGGTGTATAGATATGTTTTGGTGCAAGTTGCCAGTCCCCCCTTTTTTCTTACTCTTTCCTTTTTCTTAATCTCCCCCTTTTCTTTTCTTCTTTTTTTTATTTTTTTTTTACTTTAGTAATAAACTCTTACTGGTACAAGATTATATCGTACAATCTTACTGACGACTGTTCACTATTATACTTGCACAGTATTCTGTGTATGCTCGAGATAAGACTACAATATATAATTAATTGAAACATTTACTATGCTAAGATGGCCGCCGCATTCCTGCTAAAACCGTAGTACTGCTATGTAGCCGTTGAGATATGTTACTTATGCCGGACTAGTCGGTTGCAATCACTGAGGATGATTTTGTCTCTTAGACGATTTCCCCCCTTTTTTGACACTGCACTCAGGATTGGTTTAGATCTTTACCGACGGATTTCGTACTAATTCTTGGTAATATACACACAGTGTCAAGATGATGCGCACTTGGACGTCTATGTGTGACAAGTGATCGACCTTGTGATACAAATAGAGCTTCCAAGATGGCGCGGGAGGTCCATGCCATAGACACACGAGGAATACTCTCCGTATTGTTCTACTTTGACTCTAGTTGCAATTATGGGCGGAAGAAAATAGTATTTTGAGTGATGTACAGTACGGTTTTAGATCAGGTCTAGGTATTAACGAGCAGGTTCTTAATCTTAATATTTTAATTGGAAAGTACACGCAGGCAAAAAAGGGGAAATTTTATTTGGCATTTGTTGACCTCACAGCTGCATTTGATTGTGTAATTCATAATAAGCTGTGGGGCGTTCTTAGAGATTTAAAGGTTGATCCTATTTTAATACAGTTTTTAAGAGAGCTATACTCTGGCGCTACAGCAAAAGTCCGGTACGGACTTAAGGGAGAGTGTACTGTGCCGTTTAAAGTTGAGAAGGGAGTGAGGCAAGGCTGCGTTTTGGCACCACTGCTGTTCACTTTGTATACAAATGCTTTGGAACAGGAGTTGGTGGCAAATGCTGGGGATCCGCCATATGTAAATAAACGCCCGATAGTCTCCCTCCTCTATGCCGACGATGCCGTACTTATGGCACGTACCCAGATTGGTCTTCAGAAGGCTCTTACTTTTTATACAAGTTTTATGGACAACCTTGGATTAAAAATGAATGTAAAGAAAAGTTTTATTATGACTTGTGGGCGAGGGAAACATAAGGACCGCAGTTTTCAAGCTGGGGAAGCAGGGTGGAATCTATTAACTCCTTTTGTTACCTGGGTGTTCTTTTTGATCGCACAGGGTCTTGGGCACTAGCGATAAAGACTAGGAGCCTTCTGTTTATGAAGTCTACAGCGGCCTTAATTAAATTTACAAAAAAATTGGGGAAAAGGCCACCAGAAATTCTTTTAAAAATCTATCAAGCTAAATGCGTGAGCATAGCAACATTTGGGGCAGGTATTTGGGGCTTTTATGATTGCACATCGATCCAATATGTGGAAAACGCCTTTTTAAGATTTATTTTGGCAGTCCCGGCCAGTGCTCCAGTTTTTAATTGTCATAGCGAATTAGGAGTAACATATATCTCTGACCTTATTAAGGCGCAACCGGTGCTGCTCTGGCACAGAATCTGGACCTCTGCTAGCACTGGTTTAAATAGGGAAATAATAACTGATGTAATGAAACTAGATAACGCCAGCAAGATTCCCTGGTTGAAGTATGTAAGTAATTTTATGCAGGACATCGGGCGTCCAGAGTACTTTTCCCTACCCGAAAATATGAATTGTATTAATCGGAAGGATTTAAAAAAAATTGTATGACCCATCTGGAAGAAAATAGGTTAACTCTGGAAATGAATAAACCTACGGTGGTTGAACATCAACTAATTATTACAATATATAATATTCAACCATATTTGACCTGTACATTGGGGGGATACGATAGGTATATACTAACGCGTTTTAGATTTGGGACTTTCCACCGTTTGATTAGCCATCCAGATATTAACAATTGGTCAAGGGAACTCTGTCGATGTCCTTGTGATAATATTTCATCACAAACGACTATTCACGCTATCCTATTCTGCAAATTCGATAAGGATGAAATGCGAAGATGGGTATTACCGTTATTAAAACAGGGGGATGGAGACAATGTCGCCCTGCTTTTTGTATTTACAGATGTTGGGAAATTATTGTATAGGATCTATGGTCGGTTTTCTGAAAAGTGTACATAGAGCTAGAAAATCTCTAAATATTTGAATGCCAGATGTAAAATTTATGATAGAAACATAGTTATGTGATGATGTATAGTATAATACATTTTAATCCCTGGACGTTAAAAATAGTTACTGTTAAATGAATTGTTTTTTAATGAAAATTTTATTTAGCAAATGTGTCTTAAATGAAATTTTTATGATGTGTGATATGTTTTTATTGCCTGCTTTTATGATTTTAATGTTTAAAATCGAATAAAGCTCGTTTTGATTGATTGATTGACTCTAGTAAGTGATGATTGTTTTTCATCTGTGGACTACGTGGTAACGACTTTTTCGACGTCAGTTTAAAATAGTTATGATAGAGTTTTTGTGACTTGTGCTACTTATATCAGATTAGTTGTTAATATTGAATTGTTTTGGGGGGTCCCCTAATCATTTTTTACTCTCTGTAATTATCTGCTGTGCCCTTAATACTCTAATTTATAACTGCTTTTAGATACGTTAGAGATATCGAGTCTACTGTGCCTACAATAACTTGATTTGTTGCACGCTATAGATAGTATATACAAGCTTTACTATTTCTCTTAGAATATTATCCATATGACACGTTAGCGTATATTTAATATTGCCATACAATAGTTATGATGACGCATATTTAGTCACTCAGGACGTGACTGAGATTGTACGAATAGGGGTATACCTCTCACGATGGTGCTTTGATAACTTGTATGCTAGTAGGTTTATATTTTTTCGTTACTTGACTAAGGAGTACTCTCTATTTTCTCATATTATAGAAAATATACAGATACTACGCTATAGTATCATCCACATGGAGCAAGTTACGCGGATGGAATACACTCTTTATTCTGTTTGGAACACTTAGGTTACATTTTTACCTGCCATCCTATAATCCTTCTACAATATTTTCCTCGTCTTAACTCTTTTCACTGTTTTTCCGTTTTTCATATGGTCTGGCTCTTCTGAACAGGATATTATCATGTATTGGGACACATGATACGTGCCCCAAATACTGATAACTTTTTGAAATTGTTAACAGATCACTTATAGTCCTGAGACTGATTGTGGCAGCTATACTGACCTTGTTGACCATTAACAACTGTGTATAATGAATGTTAAACACAACGGTAGTAATATACTTGTTAATACCACACGTTAATTTGCTAAAAATGCATTTGAATTCTATTCTTATTTTCTCCAACAACCACGTGAGAAGATTTTTCTTCCCCCCCCTTTCTATATAAATTTTAGCTATCACCCTTTCTTAGACGGAATTAAACTCCTAATTCCTCTCTATTTTGTGGCACCAATGGTGGGTGACGGTTTTTTAGTGTTGGTTATGATGAATTTTCTGATATTGTGTATTTGAAAAATTGCAGCCCTGAAGAAGTTGAGGTATTAATTACCGATCGACCAAACACGTGTTGGCTGAACCGTGTAAATTGCTGAATTAATATATGCTGACTGCATGAATTGTATCGCACATTGGCTGTATGAAAAAGATTATCGGTTTTACATGGGAAAATTGCGACTTTCGATTTCATATGACTCAAACTGATGATTCTGGATTAAAGTGGACACTTATACCGCTTTTCTGTTTACATTATTGATTTTGGAATATAAAAAGAGCTCGTATTGGAGCTACGCAAGTCGTGCCTGCATTTCATTGAATTTTCAAGCAATTAGAACTCATAAATGCTCTTGGGTTGTCACTATTCATCACATCGCTTCCTGTTTCAGGCAGCGGTTCACCTCAGACAGGAAGTGGGGTACGGGATGCGTTCAGCTCTGCTGACTCCCTTCTGTCTCAGAGCACTTAATCAGCCGAGTGGGTGGGTTCTACAGCACTGCTCTCTGGATCTGCAGACTTCCTGTTTTGAAAACCACAGTTGCCTGTCTGCCTGGTACTCAAAAGGCTTGTTCCTAAGTGGCAGCTGTGACAGTCTTCAGCCTACTCCAGCACATGTAAAACTTCTTAATTAGTTCATAGTCCTCAACCATTTGTTCTTTTCTGCCTTCTGGAGATTTGAAGTTTGAATGTTCTCCCTAACTTTTGCATAGACTTGGTTAATGCCCCGCAGTGTAGCATGGTACTATGATTGAATAGTAATCCCTCCTCTGGGCTCTCGTCCATAGGCTGAAAGTCACCTTATTGCTCTCAGATTAATATGGTGAAAATAGTCTTTGACCCATCCTTTGATGTTTGCAGGGCAATCTTTTTTTTTTTAACAGTTTTTTATGGATAGTTATGCAGGTTACATACATAGCATCAAAATGCGCTTCGATTTGCATGTAAAAACATAAAACAACCCGTGGCTATGCTGTATAATAATGCATACATTCCCAGATATCTCAGACATATAGTGCGATACATTGCTATACATGAGACAGTCGTGGTACATTGATATTATGAATCCGAGCCAGTCGGTGTGTCTTGCTCTTTTGATCGTAAATGCTGTAACAAGGGTTCCCAAATATCTTTGGGCCTGGAGGTAGCGGGGAGCTCCTCCGCATAAAGTGCCAAGGTGTCACAACAGTAAACCATATCTTTTATCCATTGCTCGGAGGAGGGGCAAGCTCTACTCTCCCAAGTCATTGCCACCCTTCTTTTGGCTAATAATAGCACTATTTTCACCAGTCTGCTTAAATTTCCCTTCAGGAATGGTACCAGGTTTAGGAAACATACCTGAGGGGTGCAGCTAAGCTCGAGATTAGTCATGTCTTGCAGTGTATTGATAACCGCAACCCAGTACGATGCCGCCACCCTTCAACATTCCCATGCGAGATGCCAGAAGTCCGCACCTGTTTTCCCACACCTTTTACATTTGTCATTATCTCGTAAGCCGTGTTTAAATAGCTTGTGCGGAGTGTGGTAAACCTGGTATAGGTATTTGAAATAGATGATACGTAGGTTTCCGTTGTATGTAAGTGCACTAGTGATCTGGCAACAATACTCCCAATCCTTTTGCGTAAGCTGTGGGTCTAGTTTCGCGTTCCACTGTTCCATACCCCGGTTGCGTGGTAACGGTGTTTCTTCTCTTGCAGCTCTATACAGCTTGGTCACCATTTTGTCTCGTGGGGCTGATGATTAATGCATGCAGCGATTGTAGTGTAGGGTGCTCAGACGGGAATGTAGGGTAGTGTGCCTGTAGTGCTTTCTTCAACCTATATAAGGTGAAAATGAATAGTGGTGTTTGGTTGTGCACATAGCTTAGATCTTCGGTCGTTAAAAAAGTTCCGTCAGGGAAGACGTCCTGCATTTTATCAATCCCCGCTAATGTCAAGAGACGCATGGCAACCGGTTCGTGAGTGACCAATGCCCCTTCGTGATACGCCAGGGGTAGGTGGGGGGAGTAGAGAGGCAGTTTCGCTGCTCTGCGGCCAAGTGCCTGCCAGGCTGCGATAGTAGCGTCAATTGAGTTAATTTCTGATTTGGGTGTGCCCCTGTGCGTGTGCGTCAGTATGGAGTTCAGAGGGATGGGATGTGCATCTCCATCCTCAACTGCAACATGCGGGATGAAATCATGCGTATTATACCAATAATGAGCATATTGAGCTTGAGCACAGAGATAGTATAAATATAGATCAGGAACACTAAAACCCCCATGTTTGTAATCTAGCGCAAGCGTCGTCAAACTCACTCGAGCCTGTTTGCCTCCCCATATCAGTCTGATTAATAATGATTGAACTGTCTTTAAAAAAATGGTGGGCAGCTGTATTGGGATAGTGCTAAAAAAATAAAGGAACTTGGGAAGCACGACCATTTTTATGAGTGCCATGCGGTCCGCCAATGACAACGGAAGCCGTATCCATTTGTCAACCTGCTGTTCTAATTGTGTGCGTGCTGTTCCATAGTTTTCTCGAGTGACTATCTCAGGATCGCCATGGACCCACACCCCGAGGTATTTAACGGGCTCCGTCGACCATATCAGAGGAAATTCAAGTTCATGACTGAGAAGTGGCCTCGGTGAGTGGCACCACCACTGATTTGGACCAGTTTATGGTGAGGCCTGAAAATCGTATATATTCTCTTAGAATTGGTGCCATATAGTTATGCGGTTCTCTTACAAATAGCAGCATGTCATCTGCGTAAAGTGATATGCTCACTGGGCGGTGGGCGAATCGCAGTGCCGCCTCTCCATGCCGTTGCCTGATAACACAAGCTGGTGGTTCCAGTGTTATCGCAAATAAGAGTGGTGACAGAGGACAGCCCTGCCTGTTCCCCCTAGTAATCTGTATAGGGTCTGAGGTGGTGCCCTCAACGCGTGTCCATGCAATGGGGTCGGTATACAATAGCTGTATCCAGGTGACAAAAACTGTGGGGAACCCCATCCGTTGGAGTATATAAAAAAGATATCCCCATTCTATGGAGTCAAAGGTTTTGGCCGCATCAAGCATCACGGCCGCCGCCTCCAACTTCGGGTCAAGAATGTGGTACATAGCGAATAGCGTACGCATATTATGCGAGGTGGACCTTTCAGGAATAAATCCAGATTGATCCGGCAGAACTAAACGAGGCATTAGCGGTTGTAGTCTAGCCGCTAGAATTTTTGCTAGTATCTTCGCATCAGTGTTTATTAGTGACAGCGGCCGGTACGAGTCGCAACGGGGGGCTGTTTATCCTTTTTAAGCAACGTGATGATGAGGGCCTCTCTGAGGGTTGGTGGTAAAGTTCCTACCTCGTGGGCTTCAGGGTATACCTCTAGTAAATAAGGTGTAATTTCTTCAGCACATTCCTTATAAAACTCGCAGGTGAGTCAGTCAGGGCCCGGGACTTTTTTATTAGGGAGAGTTTTAATCGCCTTTCGGATGTCTTCCGCAGTTATGGGTTGACTTAGGTATTCCCGCTGTCCATCTGATAACCACGCAAGAGCAATGTCTGAAAGATAATCATCCATTTCTGCCATAGATGCCCTAGTCTGTGACGTGTACATGTCTCCGTAAGTGGTCCTGAACTACGCGACTATGTCCCGCGTGGCGTAGTGGCCCGCACAAGAATTGTCAGTTATTTTGGTAATGGTGTGCCTATCTTCCCTGGCCTTTATCTTACTCGCTAGATTGTGTCCCGGCCTTCCCCCCTCCCCGTATGCACGGGCGACGTGTCTCCTTGACCAATATCTAATCTCATCGGCCGCCAGTTTATTGTATTCTATTGAGGACTCCTTAATTTGTGCAAGTAGAGAAGTGTTAGGGGAGCTCTCGTATTGCCTCTCAAAACTGGACAGGGTGGTTTCAATCTTGGTCAATTGGCCTCTGATATCTTTCAATATCCCCGCTGTCATGCTGATACATGTGCCCCGAATTGTGGCTTTGAAGGCCTCCCAGAGGATTGCTGCACTACCTACAGACCCCTTGTTTTGGGCGAAATATTGAGTGATGGCTTCACGGATAGTGTGTGTGTAAAGTGGATCTAGTAGCGCCTCGGAACTGAATCGCCAGGTGAATTGTCGCCTGACAGTCTGTGGGATGCACAATGTTAGCTTGACTGGGCTATGATCAGATAGCGTTCTTGGTAATCCCTCTACTTCTAAGACCCAGGTCAGCGCGCAGTCACTCATTATCCAGTAATCTAGGTGCGACCAACTACTGTGTGCGGGTGATACATGTGTGCCCTCTAGTTTGTCCGGGTTACGCAGGCGCCAGACATCCGACAGGCATAGATCTGACATCCCTTCATTAATAACTTTGGCCCCCCTGCACCGCTTGCTTTGTCCTTACTGGGGTCTAGATGAGTGTTAAGGTCGCCCCCCCCCCCCATATTATCGTAGCATCTGGCCAGGTTCGCAGTATGGCTATTATCTTTTCATAGAACTCAGGATCTTCTACATTGGGACCGTAAACATTAACTAGGGTGACTAGTTCTCCTGCCAGTTTACCATGTGTTATGGCATAACGGCCTGCATCGTCAGTGCAACATTTGACCATAGTGAAAGGTATGCTTTTTCTGATGAGCGTTAGTACTCCCCTAGCGTAAGATGAATATGAAGAGGCCAGTCTATAACTGGCCCATTTTGACCCTATGTGCGCCTCAGTATAACGGGTCAGGTGTGTTTCTTGGATGAAGGCGATTGTTCTCATGACGATCTAGATACGCTAGCACCTGTCGTATATTTTTAGGTGAGTTGAGCCCCCGCACATTCCATATCTGAAAGAGACACGTTAGTGACAGATTCCTTACCTTAGAATATCCCCAGGCGTCAGGCTGGATCCGGAAAGTTTTTGCGTAGCAGTACCCTTGCGCGTCATTAGGCAGCGTTGTGCGGCTCCGCGTCCGTCGTCGGCGTCGTGATCGCCGGGATGACGTCGCGGGCAGTACTTAGACGCCGCCCCTGCGCGCTGACGTCAGTTCTTCTTTTTCCGCGCCAGTAAGCGCAGATCCGGGAAGAGCAGTGCCCTAGTCAATTTTTGACTAAATTTTTTGTGAATTTTTTACCTGTTTCTTTCGAGTCTTCATCGACTCCTAGGTGTCGTAGGGATGCCCGGCTTCAAGCCATGCGACGCCTGTGGTCGAAAGATGTCGATCACAGACCCGCATCTAGAGTGTCTCTATTGTCTCGGCCGAGACCACGACACGAAGTCGTGTCCTGACTGCCGGAAACTTCACCCGAAGGCTTTGCGAGAGCGGTCTCGAAAGCTACTTGAGGTCCGGCAGTCGGCTCCGCGCCGCACCAAGCCCCGGTCCCGGGAGAGGTCGAGGGGCCAGTCGCGGAGTCCCCGCCGGTCGTCGGAGTCCAAGTCTTCACGCTCCTCGGGTAAGTCGAAGCACAAAAAGTCTAAGAAGCATCATCGCTCTAAGACTTCGCCTCGCCGGTCTCGCGACTCGGCTGAGGCCCCTGTCGGCACCGTCCCCGCGGCCCCGGACATGCCTGTGGAGCCGCCCCGCATTACCCGTCCTTTCCGGGTTCGGGGCGACTCCGGCCGAAATACAGGAATTCCTGTCGGCCATGGCCCGCCTCTTCGGGCCTCAAGGTCCCTCCGGTGCGCCTTCGGGCCCCGCGGGCCCTGATGGGGTTGCTCCGGCGTCGCCGCCGACTCCGGTCCCGGCGTCGCCTGTCCCGCCAGCCTTCATCCCGGCCTTGATCCCGGCTCCGGTGGTACCGCAACCCCCATCGACGCCGGTTGACCTAACCACGCCTCCGCCGACGTCCCCGGTGCCGTTCCGGACGGCGTCGTTCCCCGGTTGTCTCCGGCTCCGGACATGGAGCCGGACCGACGTTGCTCGACGCCGGCTCCGGCGCCGATGAGACCTTGGGTCCCAAATGTCCCTCCTCCTCCATATTTTGAACAAGAGGAGGACCAGGAGAGCTGGGAGTGGTCGGAAGACCCTCTCACACAACAGTGTGAGTATGATCAGGACTGGGCTGAGGAACTTGGGGATGCCAGTGGTCTAGACACTTCCCTTGACACTGGCATGCTGTCTCCTCCCGTGGCTACGGAGGAGGGAGCAAATTTCGCAACGGCGTTGCGTAGAGCAGCTGGAGCCTTGCACCTCCAATTGCCTACTGTGGCTGTCAGGACTAATTTCCTGACGGAAGTGCTTCAGCCGGCAGCTTCCTCCACGGAGACTGTGCTGCCGTTTAATGATGCACTGACTGACGTTCTTTTGGGCGCCTGGTCCAAGCCCACCACAGGGGCTCCTGTGGATAGGAACGTGGCCCGACGCCATCGCCCTGCTCCGGGCGACCCCTTGTTTCTCTCCCAACATCCCACCCCCGAGAGCTTGGTTGTCCAAGCCTCTGCCTCCCAAACCGCCTTCCCTACCGCCCCTCCGGGTAGGGAATCCAAACGCCTGGACCAATTTGGGAAGAAGGCTTTTTCTTCCTCCAGTGCTGGCTTGCGGTCTGTCAACACCGCTTGCCTTTTGGGCCGATATACCCACTCCCTGTGGGATTCGGTGGCGGCTGTTCTGCCGCAGTGTTCTGAGGAGGTCCAGACACTGCTTACCCGCGCCATTGCGGAAGGAAGAGATGCGGCTAAATACACCATACGTTGTGGCCTTGATACCGCCGACTCGCTGGGCAGATCGCTTGCAACGACGGTGGCGCTACGTCGCCACGCCTGGCTGAGAACTGGTTTCTCGGGTGATGTCCAGAATACACTCATGGACATGCCCTTTGATGGAGTCGGTCTTTTTGGTTCTAAAGCAGACCATGCGCTGGAGCGTTTTAAGGACTCACGGGCTACTTCCAAGTCCCTGGGCCTTTCTGTTGTACGCCCTCCGCTAACCTCTGCTTTTCGCCCCTTTCGTGGCCACGGAAGGGGCTCCCAGTCACGTCAGCAGCCCAGCCACCGGCCCGCGCAGCAAGCGTCTTCGCGTGGCCGAGGACGTGGATAGCGCCGTGGCGGTTCGGGCAACCAGCGTGCGGGTCAGGCCACCACCTCCAACCCGTCCGCGGCCTCCAAGCCCTCCTAGTCCCTCCTTTCCGGTGCACAGCACGCCAGTAGGGGGCAGGGTCCGCCATCACCTTCACCACTGGTGTCCCATCACCTCGGACAGGTGGGTCTTGGACATTGTCCGAAGGGGCTACTCCCTCCCCTTCGAGACCACCCCCAGCCATGCCACCTCAATTCCACCGCATGTCAGGGGATCACTTGGTGCTTCTGCAGAAGGAAGTCACGGCCCTCTTGGCCAAGAGGGCCATCGAGCATGTTCCGACCCCAGAAGTAGGACGTGGTTGCTACTCCCACTACTTTCTGGTGCCCAAAAAGGACAAGGAGGACATGCGTCCTATCTTGGACCTCCGGAACGTCAATCGCTTCCTCCGGAAGGAGAAGTTCAAGATGCTCACCCTAGCTCAGGTCTTGACTGCCCTCGACCCTGGAGACTGGTTGGTAGCGTTGGACTTGCAGGACGCTTATTTTCACATCCTCGTCCTGCCGGCCCACCGGCGTTACCTGCGGTTCACGGTAGGCCTCGAGCATTTTCAGTTCACCGTGCTCCCCTTTGGCCTTACCAGTGCCCCTCGGGTGTTCACGAAAGTGATGGCGGTGGTCGCAGCTCATCTGCGCCGGGCAGGGGTTCCAGTCTTCCCCTACCTCGACGACTGGCTGCTGAAGGCGGGCTCGTCCCAGGCAGTCGTCTCCCACCTCCAGACTACGGCCGAACTCCTGCACTCGCTGGGGTTCTCCATCAATGTGCCGAAGTCGCATCTGATTCCTTCTCCACAGCTCCTTTTCATCGGAGCAGTTCTGGACACGACGCAGTTTCGGCCTATCCTCCCGAACGGCGAGTCCGGGATATTCAGGCTATGATTCCAATCTTTCAGCCTGTATCCTGGGTTTCGGTACGGATGACCCTTAGGCTGCTGGGCCTCATGGCCTCATGGCCTCCTGCATCCTGCTGGTCGATCATGCCAGATGGCATATGCGGGCTCTGCAGTGGGACCTGAAGTTCCAGTGGGCGCAGCACCAGGGCAACCTGTCCGATCACGTCCAGATCTCGGAGGGGGCTGCAAAACAGTTGCAGTGGTGGCTCTCGAACCGGCAATGGGTCATGGGCAGATCCCTCTCCCTTCCCCAGCCAGAGCACACAGTTGTGACGGACGCGTCCCTTCTGGGATGGGGCGGTCACATGGGAGAGGCGGAGATCAGAGGCCTCTGGTCTCCGGCGGAGTCCCGGCTCCATATCAACCTTCTGGAGCTCCGGGCGATCCGACTTGCACTCAAGGCATTCCTTCCCTCTGTCAAAGGGAAGGTAGTGCAGGTGTTCACAGACAACACCACCGCCATGTGGTACTGCAACAAACAAGGCGGGGTGGGGTCGTGGACCCTCTGTCAGGAGGCTCTGCGCCTCTGGACATGGCTGGAACATCAGGGCATGTTCCTGATGGTTCAACACCTGGCAGGTTCCCTGAACGCCAGGGCGGACGAACTCAGCCGCAGGTGCATGATGGATCACGAATGGCGTCTTCACTCGGAAGTGGCGCAAGGTCTCTTTCTGCAGTGGGGAGAGCCTTGGTTAGATCTATTCGCCACCGAAGAGAACGCGCAATGTCATCAGTTCTGCGCGTTGGAATTTCCAAGGCAGCTCTCGCTTGGCGACACTTTTCGTCGCGAGTGGAGTTGCGGTCTGTTGTACGCCTTTCCGCCTATACCACTTCTACCCAGAGTGTTGAAGAAGATTCGGCGCGACCGGGCCCAAGGCATCCTTGTGGCTCCGGACTGGGCTCGAAGAGTTTGGTAGCCCGAGCTACTCAGTATGAGCGTCGATCCCCCGATCCGTCTGCCTCTTCGGGAGGATCTTCTGTCGCAGCAGCAGGGGACGGTCCTCCACCCGAACCTGTCTAGCCTCCACCTGCTTGCGTGGAGATTGAGCGGCGGCAGTTGATTCCTTTCGACTTGCCTCCCGAAGTTTGTGATGTGATTCTGGCAGCCAGGCGTCCCTCCACTAAGGTGGTATACGCCTGCAGGTGGAACAAGTTTGTGGCATGGTGCACAGCAAAGGCTGTGAATCCCCTCTCTGACCCTCTTTCTGAGGTTCTTCTGTTCCTTCTTTTACTGGCCCAACAGGGTTCTGCCCTGGGTACCATCAAGGGCTATCTTTGTGCCATTTCGGCCTTCCTCAGGCTTCCTGATCAGCCCTCCCTTTTCAAGTCCCCTGTTGTTAACAAATTCCTTAAAGGCATTACACACCTCTTCCCTCCTGTTCCGTTTGTGATGCCTCAGTGGGACTTGAACTTGGTTCTTACCTTTTTAATGTGCGCTCCCTTTGAGCCTCTCCATAACTGTCCTCTTCGTCTTCTGACTCAGAAGACAGCCTTTCTGGTGGCCATCACCTCCGCTCGGCGGGTGAGTGAGCTTCAGGCTCTATCATGCAAACCTCCCTTTCTGTCTGTCCATCCAGACAAGTTGTTCTTAGGACGCGTCCGTCCTTCTTGCCAAAGGTGGTTACTGCCTTCCACATTGAGCAGACCATCACTTTGCCCACCTTCTTTCCGCCTCCTTCCAGAGAGGAAGAGAGGCTCCACCGTCTGGACCCAAAACGTGCGCTTTCCTTTTACCTCAACCGCACACAACACTTCCGGGTGGATGACCAGCTCTTTGTTGGCTACGTGGGCGCCAAAAAAGGTCGGGCGGTGCACAAGAGAACCATCTCCCGCTGGGTAACCTTGTGTATCAAAGCCTGCTATTCTTTGGCTAAGAAGGAGCCTCCTGTTGGGCTGCGTGCCCATTTCACCAGGGCAACGGCTGCTACCACGGCTTTGTGCCGCGGTGTTCCGCTGCAGGATATCTGTCAGGCAGCTACGTGTGCCTCGCTGCACACGTTTACAAAACATTACTGCCTTGACAGTCAGGTGTGGAGGGACGGCTTCTTTGGCCGTTCTGTCCTCCGGGACTTCCTTGTCTGATCTTTGTTCGCAGACCCACCACCGGGGTTGGTTTTGCTGGGGTATCTATTCTAAGGTAAGGAATCTGTCACTAACGTGTCTCTTTCAGATGCACAAGTTACTAACTTGTGTAACGATATATCTGTAAGAGACAGTAGTTAGTGACAGATTCCTTACCGCCCCACCCATCCTCCCCGTTCTGCGAACTGATTTCTAGGGTTAAGGACATCCCTTTCAGGGCACTAGTATTTTTCAGACACCTATGTCAGCTTCTTGCATGGCTCTGCGTTCCTGGCGCGGAAAGTCGTGTACAGAACTGACGTCAGCGCGCAGGGGCGGCGTCTAAGTACTGCCCGCGACGTCATGCCGGCGATCACGACGCCGACGACGGACGCGGAGCCGCACGACGCCGCCTACCGACGCGCAAGGGTACTGCTACGCAAAAACTTTCCGGATCCAGCCTGACGTCTGGGGATATTCTAAGGTAAGGAATCGGTCACTAACTACTGTCTCTTATAGATATATCGTTACACAAGTTAGTAACTTGTGCGTCAAGCACGTGATTTTTTCGCTATCCGTGTGTACCATTTAACAAAGTCTTGCAGCATATGTAGTAACATTGCAGTCGTACCCTGCTATCCTGCATGTAGTATGAAATCCGTGCAACTTTTAGCCACATGAACAGACCCTTCAATTCCCCCCTCCCACGCTCACCTCCCACCCACTTCAGCAACCCCAACCTGCCAAAGCCATCCCGAACCACCCAGAACATTACCCAAAGGTAAAACAGCGCTGCAAAGCAGCAGTGGGGATCACCCATCGGGGTACGCCGGAGCACAGATATCCTCTCAGCTTGAAAGGGAGGTGGACGGAGTACAGTTTTAACCACATTCCCGCATAAACAACAGTAGAGGTGAAAACGAGACAGGCAATAACATTTCCAGGAAGAATGTCAAAATCTTATCTGTATGCCCAAGGTACAGGTCAAAAAGCAGCTGCAGTCTATAGCGTCTATGCGCAATTCGTGGAGAGGAAATAACAAACTTTCGTTGCTAGTAACTGAGTCCCAACCGAACACAAACAATTTGTCATTCCGGGCCTTCTTGCAATGATCCATCATCGTCGTCGTTCGCTAGGCTGGAGGATTCCCGGTTTTTCCGTTTTAGTCTTCACGTAGTCCAGCGCGGATTTTGGCATTGTGAAAATCTTCGATTTGCCATTGAGGTCTATGCGGAGCCGCGCCGGGTAGGGCATTGCATATGGGACTTTTTCCGCAAGGAGTTTTTTCGCCGGTTGGTATTCTTTCCTTGCTGCCTGCACTGCGGCAGTGAAATCCGGGTAGAAGGCCAGGGAGTTCCCTTCGTGGACGATGTCACCCTTCTCCCTGGCCGTACGAAGGATGGTATCCCAGTCCCTATAATTCAGTAGGCGCACAATGATGGGGTGCGGGGGTGTGCCCGGGGGGGAGGCCGGGCAGCGAACGAGCGGTGCGCTCTCTCCTACTATCCGCATTCGCGACAGATGTTCAACACCAAAAATCGTCGATAGCAAGGTCTCAATGTAGGTTTCCAAGCGGCCTGTGTTGGTGGATTCCGGCAAGCCAGTTATTCGTATATTTTGTCTCCGTGATCTGGCTTCCAAGTCTTCATTCTTGGCCTGAATCACGGCCAGCACTTTTTCCATGGCGAGAGTTTTTGCGGACATTTGTTGTAGTCCGTCCTCGGTGTCAGATATGCGAGTTTCCGCTTCGCCCAGTCTCAACGCGTGTTTATCTAGCTTAGTGGACATGTTATACATTCTTAGATTTAAACTGTCCATCTTACCGTCGATAGACTGTAAACTGGACTGTACAGCTAGGAGTGTTATATCATTGCGGATAAACTGTCAGAAGGAGCATCAATTTCCGAATCAGAGGTTGCCCGCTGTTGGGATTTGCTGGATTTGCGGGGCTCAAACGTAAGCCGAGGTTGACCCCGTTCTGTTTTCCCCATCTTTTGCCCTGCGTCTTTGCTGAAGATAAATGCGTGGTATAACACTTGTGGCCGGGGAGAATTGGCGCTGCATGCCTCGGGCCAACCACACGTTGCAAGTACGGTCAGTGCCAGCTGACAGGAGAGCGTCCGTGGAGCAATCACATGTGCTATTCAAGTCGGCGTCCAGTGATGGAGAACATCAGATCAGTCAGCACTTGCAGGGTATAGGGGAACGCCGCGTTTCCACACTACGTTATCCAGATGTGCTAGTGCGTCGCATATGGCTTGCGAACAGCCATAGACCCTGTTGCGGTGTAATAGGAGCCGGGGAGGCGTGGACGGGATGCAGCGTCTCAAACTCCCGGTCCAGCCACCCCCCGTGGCCCGCCAGCGGCAGCGCCAGAGGTCCCAGGCCACTTGGTGCGCTGCAGACTCACCGTGCTTCAGTCAATCGCTCTGTCCCCAGGGAGGCAGGGGGCAAAGTGAGGAAGCTGAAATGGTAGATGTTCTCTGGGCCTGCTAGGCCTGGCTGACTCAAAGCCGCTCAGAGGGCTGCAACTCTTCCCCTGATGACATGTACAGACAGCGGCCCACTCTCTGTGCGCTCCGCAGCGGCGATGGTTATGGTGGGGTTCAATGCGGAAGGTGATCCAAGCTGGCCGGCATTGCCCGTGGAGGGCCCCGGACACAGCCTTGGTGTTGTTGAGCCTGAGCGCGGGCACCAGCGACCGTGCTGATGTCCGCCGCTACGCACCACGCCCAGGTATCCAGCCGATGTTCCACCCAGCAGCGACAGTATCTTCTCCGGAGCGTCTGAGTGGCAAGGACGTTCCCCGGCGCTAGCGATGAGGGTCTTACTTTCCGGCCAATCCTGCGCACAGAGCCGTACCAGCACGGAGGCGTATCAGCCGCAATATGCTAGCCGAGGGACTCACCGGAGCTGCTCGCTCTTGTTGTGAAACACCCCCATTGTCGCCGTTCTGGCAGAGTCCCGGGTGCCTGTGCGATCCTTCTCCGCCCAGCTCCGGCGCTAGCCGCGTCGTACGTCCGCACTTCCGGCGCCTCAGGCGAGCGGCGCCACTATTTTGGGAGCTTAGGCCCGTTCCGTGAAACTCTGGTTTTTTGTTTGATCCGAGGGGCCAGCGGCAACGTTCACTTATCTACTGCAGCTAAGGTCATTGTGCAATCGAGCCTCGTTGTTTTCGTGAGGTTATAGTAGCGGGAACAACAGGATTTTTATCGGATTTGGACTCCGTCCGGCAGAGCTGCGCTACAACGCAGCCATCTCGCTGTGCGCCCTCTAGCGCCCCTTTGCAGGGCAATCTTGTTAAGAAACATGCTGGTATCCTCGCAAGCCATACCACCCTGGATTCCCTTAGGGGCGGTAGTTTTCAGAAATAACTTAGGTTGGTAGCGTCCATGCATGCTGGCTGACCCTGGGTTGCAGCCATTCTATGTCCAAAGAGAGTGAACATTAGATGTCTTAGACTTATTGATGTTTGCGGGGCATTCTGGGTAAGAAAATATACTGAGATCCACATAAGCAACACCTGCCTAGATTCCCCTGGGTCTCTAGGTTAACAAGTCAATCCTACTGCTTTTAACATAACTTTTAATAACTGTTAGGCTATAACCTATAATATTGGCTTCTCGCCATAACTGACTTTGACCTATTCTGTTGGGCATAACAAATTACAATTTTTACAGTTAAATACTGTGAATTGCAGATGTCAAAACAAATAAAATCCTTTCAAGAGTTATCGTGGTGCACATCTTCTATCCCCACAGTTTGTCGGTCAGAACCATCAAAACCCTTGTCTACTACAGTAATCTTTGAGATTCAGTGAACCCAAATACCTGTCTACAGGCTTTAGCAAAGTGTAATAATCCATCCATATCAGCCTGTTTCCTTTAATACATACTTCCCACAATAAGTAAGTTAGGGCTACTGGCTTTATCATAACGTTTCATAATTAACTGATCAAATTTATGGAATCTAACATAACTTTTTCCAACAAACCAATAAGGCCTACAGCACTTAACATTGGCTTGACAGCATAACCAACACAGGCCTATACAAGTGTACACAAACCAGCAACCATCATGAATTCAACTATATAATTACAAATATGTAGAACAATATAGTTGCAAGACAATATATAATCCCTCTTAATAAGGCCGTACAAGGATCATCACAGTAAAATTCCCAGAGTTTGTCAGAGTAGGTGGCCAGCACCAAAGCCCTTGCCTATTACGGTAATCTCTGAGATTACATGTAATAAAATACCTGTCTAGCCTGTAACACAATGAGCTAATAACCCACTATTACAGGCCTACTGGCTTTAACAAATGTGTTTCACGTTACATAAGCTAGGCCTGCTGCCTTTGTCATAACTTTTCATAATCAGCAGATCAGACAAATTACATTGGACATAACTTCATTGAACACCAGTATGGCTTATAGCTTGTCACCATAACCAATTCAGGCCTACTGTTTTAAGTGTAAACTTTCTAACAAGGCAGCTGTCAGGTATAGTCATAAAATTACAAAAGTGTACACAATTACAGCTGGCTAAGCAAAATACTATCTTTCCGAAGAGATCCTAACAAGGATTCTCTCAGAGCAAATCTTGTATATTCATAGTTTCTCATAGGGAGGAGCCAGCACCAAAACCCTTGCCTACTCCTGCACTCTTTGACGTTCCATGTAACAAAATTCTTCTCTCTTGACTTTAATACAGAGAAAGAACAACAATCCACCCTTAAATTGGTTGATGTTAACTCATGCATTTCAGGCTAACTGCCTTTATTGTGACACTCCATAATAAACAGATCAGACCTGTAGCAAGGATAATAGGTTTTCCAGCATAACCAGCTCATCCTTACTGTATTGAGTATAAACATTGCCACAAGCCTAAAAGTGCAAGACCAGCACTATTTTCAGTGGAAGCACACAGCTTTGGCCCAGTCAAATCCTATACTCTGGTGAGCCAAAATGATAGTGGAGCCTAAGCCCATCTCTCATCAGTTGTCTGAAAGTTCTTTTTTGTTGATCTCATAAGATCTGGTGACAGCTGTGCTGTCAGTGTTGCCTTGGTAACCCAATACTGCTCTAAACCACTCCACTGCAATCATAAATCTCAACCTAAAGCTAATAATGGGAAGGGGAGGGTGTTGGGACTGCAAAACGTCAATACATTCTTTTTGACTGCCCTCCTTTCATCTGTTCTGCTGTCAGATAAAAACAAATACTATAAGTTATATACTTATCTAAGACACTTTTACAGCATTACAGTTCCATGTGTGCACCAGAAAGGGCAAACTCCATCCCACAGTAAGCTTGATACTTTGTGTTCGTGAGCCTTATCTAGGCAGCCATACTGCTACTGGCTCTGGTAGCTCAAAAAACAAAATAATCAAAGCTGTGTGGAGGAGAAGCACTTTTGCGGTGGAAGCACAGAACTTCTGCCTAAACAAAACATGTACTCCTCTCTGTAGTACTCCTGAAAGATGTGTTATTTTTGGTTGATCACATAAGGTATGGTGACGGCTGCACTGTCGAACCAGGCGTAATCAGCCCTCATTGTCCGATTTACTCTTTCCAACTCCACAGCAAGGCCCGCATCCTTGACACTTCCACCCTATTCTCCCTTCCACCCTATTCTCCCTTCCCCAGTCAGCCTCCGCCCCTATTATTCCTTCTCCAGTCAGTGGGAACCAACCCCCTGATATGTCATGCCTTCTTCGCCACAAGATTACATCTTTGACTACAGGTCCTCAAACAAGCAAATGTCCTCAGTCCTCAAATGCAACCCTCCAGTTGTAGAAAGATATATTCAAGCTATTTGCACTTCTGATACGCCTGAGTTCTCTCTCCCCTCTCTGACCCTACTGGAACTCTCCCCACTAAAATAAGATTTTACCTTCGGTCAGTGTCTTAAACCTTAAAGCAGCCTATTCTGAAGGGTACATCTTCCTGCAGATTCCTCCAGATGCTAGACTGGATCTGGAAACTTTCACCCTCGAATGGCTGTCCAGTGTCTACTTATAGCATCATGCTTCTTCAGCTGCGACTCTTCTGATTGGTTGTAATGACAACAGATTATATAAGGTGTCAACCAACACACTAATATAAGTTCTTGTTTTTCCTTATCTCATTAATGTGGGCCGAGAGCAATTCTTGGTGCCGGCCCCTGAAGGGATACAACAGAATTTACATTCCCATTTTAGGACAGACTCTGACAATGACTCGAAAGATGAGTTTGCTCAGCCCTACCAAGATAATTGGTCCGAGAACCTACAGGAGGCTAGTGGTCTTGATGCCTCCCCTGAAACGAGTCTCCTCTCACCCCCTGGATTTGCCATATAGGAATTGCTTCCTATGCCATGGTGATGCTGAGTGCAAAAAGAACAATTGATGGACAAAATGCTGAACAATGTCATGCATTCAACCCAGTACAGAGAACTGGGCCTAAATCCATCACTTTTTTGCTGTGTTTACTATGATGATGCTTAGGGCAGCTGAAGTCCTTGAACTCCCGACCGTGGAGGTTAAAGCCAATGTCATGACGGAAGTCCTCCAGCCTTGGCAAATATCTTCTGAGACTATTCTTCCACTTAACAAGGCACTGACGGATACCTTATTGGGGTCAAACCTTCCTCTGGCCCTCAAGTCAGTCAATAGATTGCCAGGTGCCCATGCTTTTCTTTCACAGCATCCTTTAATTGACAACCTGGTGATGCAAGCTTACACAAGTCACTCAAATCTTAACACCTTTCCTACCACTCACCTTGACGGGGAATTTAAACTCGTAGAAAGGTTTCATAAACAGGTTTTTTGTCTCTCCGGTCCATTATCGCCAGCTGCTACACCTTTTGGGGTTTGGTGGCACAGGTTCTCCCTGGTGTACCTGAAGACCTACGGCCTGTTCTCACTCAGGCGATTCAAGGTGGCTCGGATACGGCCAAGTTCATGATTCGTTGTGGCTATGACACCACAGTTTCCATCAAGACAGCTGTAGGCACTACCGTTGTCATTCACTCTCATGCGTGGCTGCGATCAACTTTGTTCTTGGGTGATGTCTAGTCCCCACTGATGGACATACCCTTCATTGGGACTCTCCTGTTCGGGGAGAGGGCTATTCCACTTCTGAACGCTTTAAGTATGCTCTTTCAGCCTTTTTGCCCCACCTCGCCACTTGCAACAGTTAACAGTTCCTTTCAATGCTTTCGCTGCGGTGCCCCCTACTGCCAGCCTGTTCATCCTCCACAGGGAACCCAGCAGTTTCTCTGTCAAGGCTGTGACGCTCACCGCCCCATTGCCAAGGTCAACAAGCCGCTCAGTCTGCCGCCCACCCCTGCAGCCCCACCTGCCAAACATCTTTAGTGTGCCCTTACAGGAGCACAGCCACCTTTAGGATGAAGGATCCACAGATTCTCTCCAAACTGGCAGGCAATTTAGGACAGGTGAATTCTACAGATACTTCGCAGGGGCTTCCCTTCTCGGTCACACGTTCCACCGTCTCCCCCAGCATCTGACGAAGGACAATGTCTCCATTTTGCAGCAGGAAGTGCAAGCCCTTTTGGCCAAATTGGGCTATCAAGAAGGTGCCGGCACCAGAGGTAAGTCATCATTGCTTTTCCTGCTCCTTTCTGGTGCTCAAGAAAGCTGGAGGCATGTGGCCTATTATAGATCTGTGCCCTCTCAATGCCTTCCTCTAGAAGGAGAAATTCAAAATGCTCACATTGGTCCAGGTCTTATCTGACCTTGACCCGGGAGACTGGATTGGTAGCATTGGAACAGCAGGATGCCTATTTCCATATACCCATCCTGCCGGCCCCCCAGCTTTACATGTGGTTCATGGTGGGACAGGAGCATTTTCAGTTTGCTGTACCGTTGTTTGGTCTCACTAGTGCCACTTGGGGGTTCTCGAAAGTGGTGGTGGTGGTGGCAACCACATCTTCGGTAGTCGGGTGACAGTCTTCCCCTAACTCAACAACTGGCTGGGAGAGGTGGAGATCAGAGGCCTCTGGTATCTGGCGGAGTCCTGGCTCCATTTCAACCTCAAGTAGAGGATGTGGCCTAACTGCTAGGGCGGTCGACCTCGAAGCTGGGGAACTGGGTTCGAGTCTCGGCAGGGATGTTCGAGGTCCTGTGATTCTGGGCAAATCACTCAATCTCCCCGTGCCTAACAAAAATTAATGTGTCAGTCTGTAACGCAACTGGTGCTCATGTAAACCGCTCTGATACCTTCGGGTCTATTTCGTGCTATATAAAACAAAAACAAAAAAGTCCGTCCACTTGGCGCTGTTAGCCTTCCTTCCATCTATCAAGGGTAAGCTAGTTTAGGTGCTAACGGACAACACAACCCCCATGTAGTACTACAAGAAACGGCAGGTTGGGGTCACAGACCCTTTAGCAGGATGCCTTGTGCCTCTTGGATCGCCAAGGAATTTTCCTGGTAGTGACCTACTTTGAATGCCAGGGCGGACGAGCTCAGCAGTCTGTGCCTAGCAGATCACAGGTGGCGGTTAAACCCAGAGGTGGCGAGAGGTTTCTTTTGCGGCTGGGGAGAACCTTGACTAGATCTGTTTGCCACCACCAAGAACGTGCAATGTCAGCACTCCTGCACATTGTAGTTCCCAAGGCGCCTCTCGCTTGCAGACGTGTACCGTCTCGCATGGAGCTCCGGGACTCCTGTATGTCTTTCTGCCGATACAACTCCTGCCCTAGGTTCTCGAGAAGATCAGGAACAACCGGGCCCAAGTCCTCCTAGTGGCTCCAGATTGGGCGTGGAGAGTTTGGAATAAAGAGTTCCTGGGCTTCAGCATCTGTCCTCAAGTTGGGCTACCCTTCTAGGAGGACCTGCTGTCACAGCAACAGGGCAGGGTTCTACACCCAAACCTTTGCAATGTCTATCTTCGTGTTTGGATTTTAAGCGGCGACAGCTGAACACCTTCTACCTTCCTCTGGAGTTGGTTGATGTCATCTTGACAGCCAGGCGTCCCTCGACAAACTGTATACACTGGTCATCGGGACAGATTTGTGGTTTGATGCGGCACACCCCAGATTGATCCTCTCCAGGTCAAATTATGTGACATTCTCTTGTTTCTTTTGCATCTTGCCCGGCATGGGTTTGTTTTTGCCACAGTTGGGTTATCGTTCAGCCTTCCTATGGTTGTGATGCAGGTTTTGAAAGGGCTTCAACATGCCCCACTTCTCCTTTTGTGATGCCCCAATGGGACCTTAATCTGGTGCTTCATTAATGTGCACTTCATTCAAACTGATTCATAGCTGCCCCTTACAGCTTCTTACTATCAAGACTGTGTTCCTCATAGTCATCCCCTCAGCACAGCGTGTTAGTGAGCTTCAGGCTCTTTGTGCTAATCTACCACATACCTCCTTCATCCCAGACAGATTGGTTCTGTTGTCTCTGGCGGACTCTGGTATCTTTTCTGCCAAAAGTGTGTTGCCTTTCCATGTCTGTCTAACCATCACACTGCTGTCATTCTATGTTCCTCCTCACCTCTTTTAGGAGGAGGAGAGACTCCAAGAGATCATTGAGCTTCTACATAGTCTACCAAAGAAGACTGGGTCGACGATCAGCTCTTTGTCGTGATCCCATGTGCGAAAAAAGGCAAAGCTGTGCAGAAGAGAACCATCTCCCACTGGATCTTGCTCTGCATTAAGATCTATGCATTGGCTAAAAAGCTGTCTCCGGAAAGATTGTGTGCTCATTCTTCCAGGGCCAAAGCTGCTACTACTGCTCTAGCACACGAAGTCCTGTCCTAGACGTGCCAGGAAGCTATGTGGGTGTTCCTCTATACGCTTACGAAGCACTATTGTCTGGATAGGCAGGTTCGACGTGAGGGGCACTTTTCCCGCTTGGTCTTGCAGGACTTTGTTTTAAGTCCATTCACAGTCACACCTCCAATATGTACTGCTTTGGTATCTGTTCAAAAGGTGAGGACTCTGCAGCTAGAAAGATGTTCTTTCAGGTAGAGACACTATCTAGCGGCAGTTTCCTCACCGAATCTCCCATCCTTCCAGTTCTGTGATTCATTTTTCCCGTTCTGTGATTCATCCTTCACGTTCTGTGATTCGTCCTTCACGTTCTGTTTTTGAGGAATTTGTAGCTAGATATAGTCTACCGGAAAGAGCGTTACCAAAGGTAAGTAACTTGTTCTTATGTACCAGTTTCAAATTCTCTTCTGTTGCTATTGTTTTAAATCCATAGTAGTGTAAACAGATCTAATTATTAAACAAGCTTTGATGTCTTCAGACCCGGGTGGAGGCAGGCATTCAGAAGGAAACATTGATTAACTTATTTTATTTTTAAATAAATAGTTCTCCAACTAAGACCTTGCTTGTGATAAGAGTTATGAAGATGTATGTGAGTCAGTAGCCTGTATTATATGGTGTGGTTGTGCGACCTCACCATGTAATAAATACTTACCAACTCCTTAGGGCCAGTAGGTGTCATTTGTTCAACCTTCAGCTCAACCCTGGATAGATGTGGCGCTGAGCAGCAAAGCTTACACATAGGAACAAGTGTAAAGCAATTAAACGGCACCAAAACAATTGAAGAAATCAACAAGATACTCAAGAAATCCGACACCAATTTATAAAAAATAGCATGTATTTTTAGACACCACAACGAAAAAAATCCACTGGAGGGCACCTGATATGTATAATTTACAAGGTATAGGAAAGCAAAGCATTTTACTGAGCCGGGAACAAGCATTGGCAAATTCAACGAGCTGGTTCTGGTCACAGGGTCGACATCCTTCGAAGTACTCTGTGCTGGTAGAAGTCCAGTCTCATTCCAGTCGCCTGCTATCACGATCGCAACCAAATCCTTCCCTGGGCAGAAACTCGGCTTCTGGGTGACCAAGATGCACTTAGACGACTCTTCCGGGCTCAGCGAACTCTGATGCATCTTTGAGCGTCGGGTCCTAGTCTCTGGTGCTGCACAGTGGCGGTTGGTGGTGACCTGAAGATTCTACCAACTTGCCACAGCAGACTTCTCATCTGTGGTCGCCCCCGAGCTGTTAACAGGAGATTAACCAACTGACCCTTGGAGTCTCTTGACTTTGAGTGGATCCTGAAGACGACTTCTCTGTGGACAGGACACAGCAGGCACATTCCCCCTCCTTTGCTAGCCACCAGGTTCAGCAGGTACAGTCCAAGCCAGTGCAGTCTCTCTTTGCCAGTTCCACGGTGCAGCAGGGCAGTCCATCTTTGGTCCTTTTTCCAGTCCAGACGAGATTGGAGTTCTGAGTGCCAGAGATGCCCTATTTATGTTCAGAAAATGCCATCTGGTTAGGTTGTGGTTGGTAGCCAATGGTCCACCAGGTTCTCTCCCTCCTGATGACCACTTCTTGGGAAGTGTGGCATCTGGCTATCCCAAGATGCACCATTCTGCCCACTCCCAACATGGCAGAACCCCTCTCCTGGCATCCAGAACTCTCCAGCCCAACACAGAGGTGTGGCTACCAAGGATGCTACACGCCCCTGGAAAATCGGTTTGACAGCAGGTTTCCCCTCGCCTTCCTGGGTGCCAGCTAGTCTGCCTAAACGATGGGGCTGCCCCTCTCCCATGTGTTCCCCATTTGCTCTGCAACGGCGGCTTCAGCTTTGAAGGACAGCATTTGGGCCAACACCTGTGTGGCTTCCTGCAGGAGGGAGAGGTACCTCCTCTTTCCAGTGCAGGCTCCTATTGTCTCCTTTCTTGGGAGTACGCACCTCTCCCTAGGAAGGCAGAAAGCTGTCTCGGGCTCAAACTCCTTGTGTAAGCTTTAAGGGCACAGGAGATTGAAGGCAACAAAGTGGCAACTTTGTAATAGTTGCACGCTGTTACATTAATTTTGACTTGAGAATCAAATCAGGCTTAATGTAACAAGTTATTTGATACCTTGGAGTATCAACTTTGATCGCACAGTTCTGGAGTTAAAACAGTTTAGGGGTCATCATGTAACTCTCTATTCGCCAATGTGGTGATCAATTCCTTTTACTGCCAGAACATGAAAAATGTGTTCTGCTCATGAAATATGTTGCACCCTGCCTTAGGGCTAGGTATGCGTGCCGAAAATGTGATTTACACATATTGCAGTGAGAGTTTTGGCTTTGTTATTGCTTTAAAGACGGTCAAGCTAGAAGTTTAAAACTGATCTTGCAGTCTGCTGTGACTGACTGGGAGACTCGTTTTACCTGTGTGTCACCCAGGGGGGCACAACTGCTGTCTCAATCCCTGTGGTGACTCTCTAACGTACATGCCCTTGGTACTATATACTAGGAACATGCAGGTAAGTTAGCCTATGCCAGCTTGGTATAGCCAATGAAACATACATGTTTTGGGGTCAGAACACTGGCACCGAGTTCTGGTTAGCAGGCCTCAGTGCACTGAGAATCGAAAAACGAGCAGCATCAGTCAGAAAACTTGGGGATGACCATACAAAAAGAGGCATTTCCTTTCAATGTGTATATTTTAAAAAAATTGTGATCATAGTTTGCATTTCTTTGAGTCTCAGACCAACTTTAATGTTGAAGCAGTAAATACATATTTCATGTAGAAAATTCCATTTGGTAGACTGACGGCAGTTGAAACATTGGTACTCATTTCATCAACTTCAGAAGAATGAAAGAGCTCAACCAAGAATGCGAGCACCAATGTAAAATTGCCTAGCTTTAGTAACAGAAAGTATCAATTCTATTAAGGACACAGAGGCGAGGATTATGCTTTAACCTTTCTTCACTTTTATTACAGCAGCCATAACATAGAGAAAAAAAAAACCTTCCTTTCCCATGTAACCTTGGGAAATCTCAGAACAATAGCAACATCCAATCAGAATGTCCTCTGCAAAATATAGTCCCTTCACAGCGTCTGTGCTCCCTCTTTTTGTGCGACAAGCCGCATCCTCTACAGGAGGTTCGTTCCCTGCTGGAAAACAAAGAAATCCTTTGTAATTTTTCACTGTCCTGCTACCATCAGGCAACGTACGTCAATAAAGAAACATTGCCAGGTATTCAAGTTCCTAACCATGAATCAACAGATCAAGTCAAAACAATCCCCATCAAAGTGTGCCATACTTACACTATACGACGTTCACATCATTACCCACCACCACCAATGAGTCTGAAGGGGAGAAGGGGAAACATCCCAAGCTGGGTGGGGATAGTCCTTGCCTCAGTGTCCTCAATTGGGTTGAAACTTTCCGTTACTAAAGCTAGGACATTTTACATTCTGTCGGGATCGGAGGCGAGGATTATGCTATTTCAAAGTTTCCTCAGTACCACAGTGCCCATACTTTCCACCGGCTTAAAATAAAAAGTTTTAAACAAAGAGTCCGAGGACCAGTCAGCCTCCTTCAAGATATCTTCCAACCGAGCCCCAAGGAAGAAGGCTTTGGAAGCCATCGCCCACTTGGCTGAGTGAGCGCCAAAGACCTCCGTGCTAGTGCCAGCTTCCTGCATGACATATTTGACCCATTAGCTATAGTGGCAGAAGACACTGCTTTAAACAGCTTGCAAAGTGAAATCAATAGTTGGCGCTCCCCAGCCAAAGCTTCATAAGTCCTGTCCTCTAGTCAAGTATTTTGTGACAGGCTAGCGGACGTTTTTGAGTGGAGGATATACATGGAAAATTTAGAGAGTACCTGATAAAAATACATTTTGTAGGTTTCCTCCTCTTACTGTGAAAGGAGTAATTGAATTTACAGGCTAAACTAAGTCAGGGGCCCCATCTGACCGATGTCTCAAAGTTTTTACACAATATAGTAGGGGACGATCGCTCCTCCTCTCACTATATTAATGAATACCATCATCGATTCAGGTTATTTTCCTACTGAGTTGAAAAAGGCCTCCATCCTTCCATTGCTAAAGAAACCTTCGCTAGACCCAATGGGATAAAGAATTATCGTCCCATATCTCGCCTCCCCTTCTCGGCAAAAATTCTCAAGAAGCATATGAATATGTGGCCTTGCCATCATTTGCCACGACTCACTCCAATGCAGCATTTTTTAGTTAAACTCCCTGGAAAGAGCAGAAAGCCTAGGCTTCTATTTTAAGATGAGCGCCACCCAATTGTTTGTAGGTGCCCTAATCTACCGTCCGCCGGCCCCAGGTTCTACTTTTTTGGCCTCCTTGGGAGAAGTGCTGGCTCTCTTCTTACTTTACTTGGCTGGTTACATGACAACACGCGAGGTCAGCACGTGTAAGACTACTGTCATGCGCAGCCCTGTAACTACACACAGATAGCCTGGCGCAGAGGGGGCTCTGCAGGGTTAGATATTGATCTGGGATAGGCCTTATAAAATTAGTGGATACTCCTAGGTAAAGTCAGTACGGATTACTGTTTTGTCTGCAATTACACTTTATTCTATACATAGGAGGAAATCTGCCTTGGGAGGGCAGTTTCGCTTCCCTTTGGCCTACAAGGTCCTTCAAGGTATCAAGCTTGGGTGAAAATTGTGTGCCAAGATTGACTGAAAATCCCAAGCAGATATATGTACACCTTATGGGTAATCCAGAATTTTCATATTTCTCTGGCTCACCTCCGGATCAGAGCCCAGGCCTTCTGTAACCCTGTTGTGCCCATTTAACTACATTGCTCCCCAGCAGAGGTAATAAAGACCTCCGCACATAAAAGGAGTAATTAACAGTGCTTCCGTTAGCTCCTGAGGAGGAAGGGATGGGGAAAAAATAATCTACATCTTCTAATTTGCTGTCATTCTACCAGGAATGGGGACAGCCCAGGCCCCCTGAAAAAGGGGGGAAGCCCAGATAACTGAAGTCAAACCAGGAGGGGGCACGACTTTGAAGTTTTGAAGGGAAATACCCTAGCAGTGATGTCAGCGAGGGGCAGAGCTGAGGCCCCCCGAGGAGATGAGACTCGTGACTTTTGAATGGCTCCATCTTGAACTGTCCCAGCATGCTGTGCAGGAGGGTTGTGACATGGGTGCTCGGTGAAATGGCGCAGTAGGATTGCCAGGGCTGCCTGGCAGCTCGAACCTTCCACACCCATTTAAAAACTCTTGCACAAGGGAGAGAGCGGTGCTTTTCTGTTGGGTTTGGACACTGGGGCTGTGACGGCAGCAGCAGCTGTTGACAACTAGAGGGACAAGCCCCCTGATACCCTAATGGACTAAGAACACTGCCCACAGTTGATCCTAGGACCTACTTACTCTCTCCAAGGGCCAGTGAGGCCAACCTCCATACACCTCCTGAGGACCCGTTGCGGGAAGACTTGGACTCCACTGCCCCCAGATGTCCTGTAAGACGGTGCCATGGGGGTATGTGGAGGGCACAGCTGAGAAGGCTGGGGCAGTGAGACTAGCTCTCTGCAGAGTACGCCCCTTTAGAAGCCAGGAGACTTGCTGGAAATAAGCCAGGTGGCTAGTGCCCCAGGAGTAAAATGAGTCCAAGATCATTGAAATAGGCCCAATGGGGCCCGTGCTGTAGCCTGTTAAACATTTAACCTTTGATTTTCCCCCCTCCCCCCAGTTTTTGAGAGAAAATGAGCATGTGGTGCTTCACTGTTTTCCTTTAAATTAGCCCTGTGGTTGGCGAGGGCCTGGGGTTAGGCGCAAGATGTATCTACTTTGGTCCCCTGGATGAGGACATGCGTGGGCCCTCCTCTCTGCATCTGCAATTGACCCCGGGATCCACAATCTTCCCGGGGCCGACACAAAAGAAAGGCCGGGCTGTGCACCAAGGAAGTGACCCGTGTGTGGAAAATAGGGGCCCATCCCGGGGAGTCCGATGGTTGGGGCAGGAGGAGGCAATTTGGTCAGCTTTGCTCCCGCCTGAGGGAGTGAGCTGAAGGAATTGGTGTGGGCCCAAGAACAGCTGCAGCGTTGCTTCCGCCCGAGCAGGAGCACCAACAGAGGATTGCTGGCTCCATTTCGAGGCTGGAACAGAAGGGCCAGCAGCGCAGGAGTGGGCTACCCACTCTACCCCATCTAGGAAGAAGTCTTGCGATTATCCCGCTGAGACCTCGCACCCCCTTTAAACTAACAAAAAGGAGAAAAAAAACACAAAAAAGGCAACTAGCTCCTGAACACAGCGGGATACCCGCTGTTAAAATATTCACTGCTCCTGCCTGGGGCACCCTATAATGCCTCCGTAGAGGCTCTTTAGGGGCTGGTTCCTTGGCTGCATTTTATGTGGCCTGAAAGTGTATGAAAAGATAGACATATGTTATGTTACTTGTTAATGCTTTATTAAGCATTTATGCAGATAGTGATATTTGAGCAGTGTTGAAATTCTTTATTGACAATTATTGTATTAACTCATAGTTATGGATTGCAATGAAATGCTGGTGGTTATACTCCTAGTAATTGATTAGAATGAAATGCTGGTGGTTATACTCATAGTAATTGATTAGAATGGTTATAACATTAAGCGGTACAGTGGGTTGCTTGGTTCCCAGTAAGGGGACATTGTGGCCATATTACTTATGCAGGCCTCACATCATGCACAACTCATACCCTTGCCTAACAAAAATGAATGTGTCCTCATGTAATGCAACTGGTGCTATGTAAAAGCGCTCTGCTACCCGATTCGGGTCAAATTTGCGCTATATAAAACTCTGGGGGGGAAAAAAAAAAAAAAACACCAAATTTCCTACAACAAGTTTCTTTCAAGATCCAAAGACTCGAGCTGAGAGGGCCTTGCACATGCTGTTTGTATGCAGGGCAATGATGGACTGCCTTGAGAGATGAAAAGCAATCAGGAAAGGAAGCCAGTTCCTTTGCAGATAAGAGCAATAGAGCCCCAGTAACCTAGGGCACCATCGCAAGATGGAGAGCTCAAACAATACAAATGTCACAAGAATGCTAACATGCAACTGAAAGCAAAGCCCAGAGCGCACTCCACAAGGAAGATTGTAGCTACCCTAGTCATCCTAGCAATGGTCCATTACGTGTCATATGCATGGCAGCTACCCATCAGTCCACATATTCACAAAACATTCTTGTGTAGATATCCATGTGAATAGTGAATTGAGAATCGCAGGTGGAACAGAAGGTACTAAAGCATTTGTTTGCAAGTTCAAGCTCATTTCAAACCCAACCACCGCAATGAACAGAGATACAGCTACAAAGTCAATGCACTGCATGTGAATCCAGAAAAGATTTATGCGGCAAAACGAAATGGTTACTTACAGGTATGAGTAGATTTGCAGCTTAAAGAATTTTGTGGATTCACATGCGACCCACTCACCTCCTCAGGAAATGAGGCGGAATAGAGCAAACAAAAAAAATATACAAGACAAACTTAAAAAAACTAACCGTAAGCCAGTTTAAAGTTAGATGAAGAACCAATTCGCTGGCTAAAAAAAAAATCTGAAGATGGTGACCATGCACATGGGCTTCCGGGGCGGGTGTCCGATGTCAGGAGTGGGATAGACAAGGCACCACATGGTAACACACAATGCCCAGCAGAAAAAAAAGAAATGGGATTACAAGAGGATAATTTTAGACCCAACCACTAGATGGCGGAATAATGCACAGCATGTGAATCCAGGAAATTCTTCATGCTGGAAAACTACTACTAACGGTAAGTAACAATTTTGTTTTTACTGCAGTATATATTTGTGTGTGATCTGGCTGATAACCAGTATGAGTGTGTCATTCTCTGTGTAAGTGAAGTTGAGGCTGAAAAGTGTCTAGTCTCGTCTGTGGTGAGCGGTTGAAACATGAAGTCTTGTTCATGATGTTGTTGTCTGCCATACATCTACGAGTCCTATCATCCACAACCAATCTTACCCTCCCTCCATCCATCAACCTAGTTGCCAAGTTTGTTGGGCGATCTGTCTCTCGTGCCCTCCATTACTCCACCCATGATGATGTCACCATCCACCCTGTACAAGTTCTCACCAATGTTTTTCTTTAGAAAGAGTTCCTGTCCATTATTTAGAATGTAGATGCCAGCGAGTATGAATTCAGTCTGACCTACCTATGGCAAGAGTAACAGGGTTTACCTGCCCAATCGGCCTCCGCACTAATTACTTCTTTGAGTTTGTAGGCATTAAGCAAGGCCTTCTCTCTGTCCATCATGAGTGCCAGGCCAGAGGAGAAGAATTTCTGGGGAAACCATTTAGGCCTCATGTGAGACCAGTGTTTATTCAGCATATCATTTTATTTGAATCGGGCAATATCGCCCCCTCCAGAATATGCAACGTGTTCAGAACCGCCAGTCTTTTAGTTGGAAATGTAACTTTCAGGTGTTTAAGCTGTTTAGTTCATTGTAACCAGAATCTTTGCTACAGCTTATTATTGCCTTACTTCCTGGTATACAGTGGTTGTACAGCTTTACGATTTGTAGGGTGTGTCCCTTTCCTATGCCTGTTTACTTCTCAATGGACTAGTACCCTTCTCCTTTTACTTAACAAACCATCTATAATCCTGGGAAAGGAACAACTGAATTGGCCCCCTGAATCATAATTTTAATTATTGTGAGTCTCGTCCCCGTACAGGAACTATGTGATCAAATCCATCTAATAAGAACCCCGCCCCACTCCATCTCCTCCTCCATCCCCTCAGCATTAATTCTCTAGTCCACCCGATTGCTGCGGGCCACTTTCTTACAGTTCACTCTGCTTCAATTCCTGGCGATGTGGTGTGCTTGCTGGTCAGCTCAGCTGGGTCACCTCTTCCTTTTCTCAGCTAGTCATTGACTGCTTTCCTTTGTCCACCTCCTCTGTGGTCTGGAGCTGGATACTTTAGTCTATTTCCCAAGTTTTGAACTGTCCCACCAATCTTTTTAGTGCCTGACTCCATCTGGCGATTCTCTATGTTCCTCAGGTAGCTGAAGAAGTTTCAGCCAGTGACTTTATATGGTGCATCTGATCATATAGCCTGAAGATGAGGCAGAACAGGTGCCCCCATTTATAAATGATCTTATTTAAAGTACTCCACCTTCTCTGATCTGTCCCTCCTGACACTTCCAAGGAGAACACCCATTTGTCAAGCTTATTCTTGTCCTTTTTTTAAGGCCTTCTCTAAGTGAGGAGAAATTGTTGCGTAAGCTTAGAAACAGAAACTGCCTTGTTGGCCTTCATGTCGAAGTGTATCACACTAGCGTCATCTGCCTTGCTGCCAAGGAGTTTGTCCAGCTTGGGCTGTATTAGCTTTATGAACATGCGTTAGTCTGGGGGTCGCAGCTCCGCTGAGATAGCGGGCTGGAGCGTCTAAAGGAAGCACCTGAGCTGCATAGAGGTCTGTGTAGAATTGACTGAACGACGCGATTTGTGGAACATCCTTTTGTTCTTCCCCAGCCGAGTCAATCATTGTCCAGACTCCTGTCATCTGTCGCTGGGCTCGCAACCTATATCTTTTTTGTTTTAAAGAGTTTTTTTTTAATATATGAAATTCTCTTGAAAGTTTTGTGTATATTGTTCAGAATGTATTTTGATCCTATCTTAAAAAGATGTTGAAAGAAAGAGCAATTCATTATAATCCCTCCAGCGATTGAAGTATCACAAGAGCATTGCATCAATTTAGAGGAGACAGTTTTCCAAAATATAATATCAAAATTCATCAGACCCTAGACATTCGTAATACATAAGGGCATTCCTTTATTAATACTGCCTATTAATTAGGATACCAGCTAAACGAAAATTTCTTGTTTAAACTAGCAGCATCTAAATGCCTATAAAGTTAAATAGAGACCCATTTTTTATTTACTGCAGAGAAGAAAACACTTCAAGCTTTTTAATTTGCCTAGAGTCATCCGATAAATGTGTTTCCTGTGTTAATACCATAGTGGAACTGTTTACACCAATATGAAAGATCGTTTAATTCTTAATTGGGTTTCTCTGGCACCTAACGTTGTAGGACACAGTATGTCATATTGATACAATATTAAATAAATGTGTGTACGTACGTGTGAGTATATATGTACTATATCATGTGATCAAGGCAGGGGGATCCTGCTGGAACGCGTCATAGCCCTTAAATCTGCAATAAAATAATTTGGAGAAACCAACCTTGGATTGCTGTCGTATTCTGGTGCGAGGAGGTGACGCGCAGATATCTATCCTATCTATCGATCTATCGATCTCTCTCTCTCTCTCTCTCTCTCTCTCTCTCTCTACATCTACCTCTACCTCTACCTCTCTATCTCCCTATCCCTGATGGAAGTGCACTCCAGGTAGGTAAACGCTCAAACTCACAAGCAGCTTTCATAGACATGGCCCCTTGGGCTATACTTGCACTACCAGTCCCATAATGCTGTGCTTGTCATGGAAGTAAATGAGGAAATTTACTGGTGGTGTCTCTGCTTGCCGTTATTTGAACACATGCTGCCCATGAAGAAGGGCGGTTGGCCCGAAACGCATAGGCAGCGGAAATTGAAGGGGCCGTGTCTATGAAAGCTGCTTGTGAGTTTGAGCGTTTACCTACCTGGAGTGCACTTCCATCTGGGGGCAACTCTTTTCTTTTTGCAATTATGGTGGTCGTCCCGGCCACGGAAGAGCACCACCGCGTGACCCGAGCGGGTCCGTTGCTGTTTCATTGGAGCAGTGTGATCGGAGCAGGAGGTGCTTTGTTGTACTTGTGCAAGCGGCTGGAAAAGAGACACTTTGTTTCCCTTAAAAGAACTTGCCATGTTCATAATGGCGGCGACCCACTTGGGCTATACTTGCACTACCAGTCCCATAATGCTGTGCTTGTCATGGAAATAAATGAGGGAATTTACTGGTGGTGTCTCTGCTTGCTGTTATTTGAACACATGCTGCCCATGAAGAAGGGGGGTTGGCCCGAAACGCGTAGGCAGCGGAAATTGAAGGGGCCGTGTCTATGAAAGCTGCTTGTGAGTTTGAGCGTTTACCTACTTGGAGTGCACTTCCATCTGGGGGCAACTCTTTTCATTTTGTGTGTGTATGTGTGTGTATATATGTATGTGTGTGTATATATGTATGTGTGTGTATATATGTATGTGTGTGTATATATGTATGTGTGTGTATATATATGTGTGTGTGTGTGTGTGTGTATGTGTGTGTGTGTGTGTGTGTGTGTGTGTGTGTGTGTGTGTGTGTGTGTATATATATATATATATATATATATATATATATATATGCTCCTTTTCACTCCGTTGCTGGACGCGGACCACAATTTCAGTGCAAAAGTGTAGTTTCTTTAATGCTCGGTCATTACGCGTTTCGGTCCGTCCGGACCTTGATCACATGACAAACGCTGCCTTCATTTTTAAAGTAATACGTGCATAGCAACATCAATGATTAGGCATAGACCGTAAAGACATACTTTTTTAGAATATTTTCTCCATGTGGGGATTCTGTTCCACAAGACGTGTCAAAAATTAAATAACATTAATGACTCATTTAAAAGGCATTTTTTCTTGATATAAATATCCCAGTAAATACATTAAATACACTAAAAGCCTAAAATAGATTTCTAAAGATTTGTGTATTTCATGAATTGCTGCATAATACATTTATTTTACATCAACTTCACCGTGTTGGATGATTGCGTGTGTTTATGCAATTCTCCGATTAGTCATTGTGGGTAAATCATTGTTCTTAGTCCTGCCTAGATTTTGATGAATAAGGCGAGGTGCGAGTGCAAATATACGAAGTGCAAAAAGTGCTAAATGATTGTGCTGCTTTAATTGCGTACTAAAGTGCATTGGTGCTAGATTTGTTAAAACACTATTTTTTGTGGATCAGGTAGGTATGGCAGCCCACGAATATTGTGTTGCTTTGCTTCATTGGGTCAAATCCTTGTATAAATACGTTGGGACTTCTGTAGTATGTGCATATGTCTATACACAGAAAGCCAATGTGTACAAGGAATATCTGTATAAGTACACTTTGAACCCTAATTAAAAAGACAGTTCTATGTAAGACAGTAAAAAAAAGTCAGTAGTTTGTGGTTAAAAGCGAAATGGGAGTTATAGTACAGACAAGTGAATAAATCCTCAGTTGTATTAAGCCCCCCCCGGAGATTTGCAATCCAAATCTAAGATGTACCTTGTTTCTAATTTTCTGAGGGTGCCTTCTCTATCACCGCCCCTTCTTTGAGCTACCACTGTGTCTATCAGATAATAGCTAAAGTGCTCCAAATTATTTTGGTGTTTCTCTTTAAAGGGGCGGGCCACTGGGTAGGTTGCGTCCTGATTTACTATGGCTCGTATATGTTGCAATATTCTCCTGTTGGCCTGCAATTTGGTGCTTCCCACATATTTTAAATTGCAGGAGCACTGTAATGCATATATTACATATTCTGTTTTGCAGTGCAGGGGTTTCATGATCTTATGTTCCTTATTACCAAATGGTGTGGTGTAAGTTGTTTTATTGATTCCATATTGGCATGCCTTGCAACTCTTGCATTTTACAAACCCATTACGTTGCAAAGCCATGCTGTTATCTCAGGACTGCTTTTGACCAGACAATTGCTCATGGAAGGGGCTCGTCTGTAGGTGATAGATAAATTGTGAGGTAACGAGGCTCCAATAATTGGGTCACTTAAAACTATTGGACAATTGTTTGTGTATATATATATATATATATATATATATATATATATATATATATATATATATATATAATATTTTCACTGAAAAACCATAGGTTTCGGGCACGTTATAGTTAGTTGGACATTTCACTCGTACAAAGCCATAGAAATTCCCCCGTTATAGTTAGTTCATTTAACTATAACTCGCGCCCCCGCAATGCACTGCTGGTGACGTCACATATTACATCATTCATGACCTGGTCAGTGACATCACTGATGACATCACTGATGACATCATCCAGTGACTGTGTTTCTGTAAAGTTTAGATATGTTTTATATATATGCCAAGGTGTATTGAAGAATGAGAGGGTGTATAAGTGTCTGGATGAAGGATTTAGTAGGTGCGTGACTGACTGTATAAGTGAGTGATTAAATGTGTCTTACTGAATGCATGGGTCAGTGACTAAACTGTCTGTGTGTATCAGTATGTCTGTTGTTGTGTAAGCTGCTGCATGTGTTCATCAGTAGCTACATGAGTGTCTATATGGGTTATTGATTGGTTGCCTGTGTATTTGTATGGGAGACTGAGTGTGTGGGTGGGTGGGAGGTGTGTGACTGCATAGATGTGTGAGTGGTTGATTCACTGGGTGTATGGGTTCAAGAGTGCATGTGGAAACAGCTGTATGGGCGGGTGAGTGTGTGTGTGGGTGTGTTGGTGAGAGATTGGATGTCTCAGTGTACATGTCCAAGTAACTACATATGTAAAAGGCAGTGTATGTGAGAGTTGGAGTATATAAATGACTATACGTGAGAGTCCGTGATTGTGAGAGTGGCTGTATGGATGAGTGTGTACTTGTATCAGTGATTGTATAAGAGAAGTAAGTATGTGTTAGTATATGTTTGAATAAGTGAGGTGGTGTGTGTATAACTGTATAGGTGAGGAAATGGGAGTGTGATTGATTCTTTGCATGACTGACTAGGTGTGTGAGTAACTCCATGGATGAGTGGCGGTGTGTGAGTGTATAGGTGTATGAGTGCATATGATAGTGTTGTATTGATGAGTGACTGTATGTATGAGTGATTGTATGGGTGAATGAGTGGATGTGTGTGTAGACCTAGGAATCAGTGAGTGCGTATGTAGTAACTGGTATTAGTGTGTCGATGGTTTCGAGAATGGTAGTCTGTATTTTACAGTGGGTGTATCAAAGGTTATATTAGAGTGTGAGGAGGTGCATCAGATTTTGACGTGGATGATGTCATCAGTGATGTCACTGACCATGTCAATAAATGATGTAATATGTGACGTCATCAGCAGTGCATTGCGGGGGCGCGAGTTATAGTTAGCTGAACTAACTATAATGGGGGTATTTCTATGGTTTTGTACAAGTGAAATGTCTAACTATAACGTCCCTGAAACCTATGGTTTTTTCAGTGAATTTCTAAGGTTTTTTAAATGCTAATTTCTAACTATAACGTGCCTGAAACCTATGGTTTTTTCAGTGAATTTCAATGTTTTTTTAAATGCTCATTTCTAACTATGCCTGCAAAGTTAGGACATGTGAAGAAAGAGGAAGAAAAGCGCAGAAAGAAGCAAGACAAATGCAGAAAGAGGCAACAGAAGTCCAGAAAGACGAAGAAAAGTGCAGGAAGAAGCAAGAGATGTGCAGAAAGAACCAACAGAGGAGCAGAAAGTCCTCCTGTGCCCTCAACTTTTTACTGACGGGTACTGGTGGTAACTGACTCTGAATAACCAGGACCGGAGCCAGTGCCATGCTAAAAGACACTTGGAATACAGTGAAAACACCTACATACACTAGGGAACACTATGCGTTGGAGTACCCCTGTAATTAGCATGACCTCCTCTGTATTTGCCATGAGTTAGTGCCTGGGTCATTGCATGAGTACATGAGTAGTGACTGGATGATTAGAGTACTGCAAGGACAGTGCATGGTGAATTTATAAGTGCCTGGGTTTTGGCGGAGTGATTGGATAAGTACATGGTGCGCGCTGGGTGATTGGAGGAGTGCATGGGTAGTGACAGGGCGATGGCTGGACTACATGGGTACTGCTCAGGGTATTGTAGCAGTGCATGAGTTAGTGCATGGGTCATTGCATGAGTGCATGGGTAGTGACTGGATGATTAGAGTTCTGCAAGGAGAGTGCATGGTGAATTTATAAGTGCTTGGGTTTTGGCGGAGTGATTGCATAAGTACACACGTCACATCAGGCCCCGCCCCCTCCCTTCACCACTGTGCAAACGCGCCCCCTGGAGGGTTTTAAGTTGGGGGATTAATTCCCCTTGAATCCTGAGGGTCCCTGGGGGCCAACTAGCCCACCAGGTACCTCCAGTAAGTGCCAGGGAGCTGCGTTGCAGAGAGGTGGTCAGAGGCCACGTCCCTTTTTACACCTCTCTGCAACGCAACTCTGTGGCGCTTACTGGACGTACCTGGTGGGCTAGTTGGCCCCCAGGGACCCTCAGGATTCAAGGGGACTTAATTCCCCAACTTAAAACGCGCCACAGGGCGCATTTGCACACTTGTCACATCAGGCCACGCCCCCTCCCTGCACCACTGTGCAAACACGCCCCCTGGAGCGTTGTAAATTGGGTGATTAAATCCCCTTGAGTCCTGAGGGTCCCTGGGGGCCAACTAGCCCACCAGCTACCTCCAATAAGTGCCACAGAGCTGCGTTGCAGAGTGGTGTAAAAAGGGGGCGTGGCCTCTGAACACCTCTCTGCAACGCAGCTCCCTGGCGCATACTGGAGGTACCTGGTGGGCTAGTTTGCCCCCAGGGACCCTTAGGATTGAAGGGGACTTAATCCCCCAATTTACAATGTGCCATGGGGTGTGTTTGCACACTTGCTATGTCAGGCCCCGCCCCCTCCCTGCACCACTGTGCAAACGCCCCCCCTGGCGCGTTGTAAATTGGGGGATTAATTCTCCTTGAGTCCTGAGGGTCCCTGAGGGCCAACTAGCCCACCAGGTACCTCCAGTAAGCGCCACATAGCTGCGTTGCAGAGAGGTGTAAAAAGGGGCGTGGCCTCTGAACACCTCTCTGCAACGCAGCTCCCTAGCGCATACTGGAGGTACCTGGTGGGCTAGTTTGCCCCCAGGGACCCTCAGGATTGAAGGGGACTTAATCCCAAAATTTACAATGTGCCAGGGGTGCGCTTGCACACTTGCTATGTCAGGCCCCGCCCCTCCCTGCACCACTGTGCAAACGCCCCCTGGCGCGTTGTAAATTGGGGGATTAATTCCCTTGAGTCCTGAGGGTCCCTGAGGGCACCAGGTACCTCCAGTAAGCGCCAGAGAGCTGCGTTGCAGAGAGGTGTAAAAAGGGGCGTGGCCTCTGAACACCTCTCTGCAACGCAGCTCCCTGGCGCATACTGGAGGTACCTGGTGGGCTAGTTGGCCCCCAGGGACCCTCGGTATTCAAGGGGAATTAATTCCCCAACTTACAACGCGCCAGGGGGCGCGTTTGCTGAGTGCTGCAGGGAGGCCGCGATGCCGGCTTTTTTTGGGCCATGGGGACCCCATCCCCCAAAGCCTGAACCCTTTTTTTTTTTTTTTTTTTTTTTTTAAATGTAAACGGGAGGGGGGCCGCGTGGGCCCCCCTCCCGTGGCAATTCCGGCCCCGGGGACCCCATCCCCCGGGGCATGGCCACATAGATTTTTTTTAAAGGAGGGGGGCTACGTGGCCCCCCTCCTGAGGCCTCTTGGCCCCGGGGACCCAATCCCCCGGGGCCGGCCTTTATTTATTTATTTATTTGGGGCGATGGGCCGCGTGGCCCCTCTCCCGGGCCACTTCTGGCCCCGGGGACCCCATCCCCCGGGGCCTGGCCTCTCTCTTTTTTTTTTTTTTTAAATTAATATTCACAGGGGAGGGGGGCCGCGTGGCCCCCCTCCCGGGCCACTTCTGGCCCCGGGGACCCCATCCCCCGGAGCCTGGCCTCACCGTTGGAGACCGTGGGGGGAGCCCCAATGCCCCCACGGTCCTGCCAGCTCCCCGCCTCCTGTGGGAGCCGGCATTGCTTTTCCACATGGGGAGCTGCTGACATGCAGCTCCCCGTGTGGAAAAGCAATCAGCTTTGGATTTTGGAAGTGAGAGCAGGTTTCCCTGCTCTCGCTTCCAAAATCCAAAGTAAGTTTGCTATGACAGGGCGGGAGCCGCACGGCTCCCGCCCTGTCATAGCAAACAGCAGTGTCCCGGGGGTGGGCACCCCGGGAAACTGCAGGAGCCGGCCCTGGGGGGTGGCGGTCCCCAGGGCCATCAAGGGCCTCCCTGCATTTCAAAGCCCTGGGGAGGTGGTGGTCCCCGGGGCAGTGTGGGGGGGCTTGAGCCCCACCCACACTAATTATTTTTTTAGCCCCGGGGAGGTGGCGGTCCCCGGGGCTCGGGGGGCCGCGGGGCCCCCGCCAATTTTCATAAATGCTCCGGGGAGGTGGCGGTCCCCGGAGCAGCGTGGGGGGTTGGGACCATCACGCATTTCTTTAGGTAGCCCCGGGGAGGTGGCGGTCCCCGGGGCTACGGGGGGGGCTGCGTGCCCCCCGCATTTATTTTAATAAGCCCCGGGAAGGTGGTGGTGCCCGGGGCTGCGGGGGCCTCCGCAACATTATTTATAAGTTCCCCCGGGACCTGGCCCACCCGGGGGCTTTTTGAATACGAAGCGCGGGAACCCGCGCTTCGTTTTTTTAAAATTTTTCGTCCGGATTCGCGCACCCAGCGCGAATTCGGTCGATTTTTTTTTTGGATTTTTTTTTAAAGCTTTTTTTGGCCCTGGTGGTCCTTGTGGGACCCCCTGAGCAGGCCTAGGGGGTCAGGGTGTTTCTACCCTGCCTCCTTTTCTTGTTTTTCACCTTTGCTTCACTGTTTTCTTGTGACTCGGTTCTACCGAGTCACAAGATGGCTGCCAACACTTCCTGGTTTGGAGTGTTGGCAGCCAATCACAGTGAAGCTCGTGGTCGGGAGGGTTCGCGAATCCACCGCGGCCATAGATATCGAAACTTTTATTTTTGGAATTTCTCACCAACTACTGAACGGATTTACACCATTTAACAAAAAGGACTCTTTCTGAACCAAGGGCTACCTTTTTGCCAAATTTGGTGTAATTCCGTTCAGCAGTTAGGGCTGTAGCCGTGTCTAAAGTTTCCTATGGAAATTAACATGGAGAAAACACGTTTTGGGACCCCCCTTATTTTTCGGCCACCGCTTGGCGTATCACCCCAAAACTTTCAAGACAGGAGCTGACCGGAGTGCCCCACTAGTTTTGAAAATTTCGCGAAGATTCGTCAAACGACGCTAAAGTTATTGGGAAAACAAAAAATGCTTTTCTATGGAAAATAGGTCCTAACTATAACTACCTACTGGCGACCGCCAGTAGGTAATATATATATATATATATATATATGTGTATATATATATATATTTATATACACACATATATATATATATATATATATATATATATATATATATATAATCTACTGGCGGTCACCAGTAGGTAGTTATAGTCAGGACCTATTATCCATAGGAAATTCGTAACATTCTTTTCCCAATAACTTTGGCGCCGGTTGACGAATCTTCGCGAAATTTTCAAAACGTATGGTCCGCTCCGGTCAGCTCCTATCTTGAAAGTTTCGGGGTGATTCGGCAAGCGGGGGCCGAGAAAAAAGGGGGGTCCCAAAACGTGTTTTCTCCATGTTATTTCCCATAGGAAACTTTAGACACGGCTACAACCCGAACTGCTGAACGGAATTACATCAAATTTGGCAAAAAGGTAGCCCTTGGTTCAGAAAGCGCCCTTTTTTAAAATGGTGTAAATCCGTTAAGTAGTTTTCGAGATATTAAAGGAAAAAAATCTTTATATATCTGGGCAGGACCTAACTACACAACCACGAGCTTGGCTCTAATTGGCTGCCAACACTTCAATCCAGGAAGTGTTGGCAGCCATCTTGATGCAATGCTTTTTAGGTCTCGCCTAGCGACGCAGCGCATGCGCTGCTCACTACACAAACACCACTGCACTGCCCTAAACCCTAAAACACTACCCCAGCACAAACCCCTACACTGCCCGAACACCACTGCCCTAAACCCTGAAACACCACCCCCAGCACGACCCCCTACACTGCCCGAACACCACTGCACTGCCCTAAACCCTGAAACACCACCCCCAGCACGTCCCCCTACCCTGAAACACCACCCTCAGCACGACCCCCTACACTGCCCGAACACCACTGCACTGCCCTAAACCCTGACACACCAGCCCCCGCACGACCCCCTACACTGCCCGAACACCACTGCACTGCCCTAAACCCTGAAACACCAGCCCCAGCACGACCCCCTACACTGCCCGAACACCACTACACTGCCCTAAACCCTGAAACACTACCCCCAGCAAGACCCACTGCACTGCCCTAAACCCTGAAACATCACCCCCAGCAAGACCCCCTACACTGCCTGAACACCACTGCCCTAAACCCTGAAACACCACCCCCAGCAAGAACCCCTACACTGCCCGAACACCACTGCACTGCCCTAAACCCTGAAACACCACCCCCAGCACGACCCCCTACACTGCCCGAACACCACTGCTCTGCCCAAAACCCTAAAACACTAGCCCCAGCACGACCCCCTACACTGCCCGAACACCACTGCACTGCCCCAAACCCTGAAACACTAGCCCCGGCACGACCCCCTACACTGCCCGAACACAACTGCACTGCCCTAAACCCTGAAACACCAGCCCCAGCACGAACCCCTACACTGCCCGAACACCATTGCACTGCCCTGAAACACCAGCCCCAGCACGACCCCCTACACTGCCCGATCACTGCACTGCCCTAAACCCTGAAACACCAGCCCAGCACGACCCCCTACTCTGCCCGAACACCACTGCACTGCCCTAAACCCTGAAACACCAGCCCAAGCACGACCCCCTATACTGCCCGAACACCACTGCACTGAACCCTGAAACCCCCTGCACGACCCCCTACACTGCCCGAACACCACTGCACTGCCCTAAACCCTGAAACACCACCCCCAGCACGACCCCCTACACTGCCTGAACACCACTGCACTGCCCTAAACCCTGAAACACCACCCCCTGCACGACCCCCTACACTGCCCGAACACCACTGCACTTCCCTAAACCCTGAAACACAACCCCCAGCAAGACCCCCTACACTGCCCGAACACCACTGCACTGCCCTAAACCCTGAAACATCACCCCCAGCAAGACCCCCTACACTGCCCTAAATCCTGAAACACCACCCCCAGCAAGACCCCCTACACTGCCCGAACACCACTGCACTGCCCTAAACCCTGAAACACCACCCCCAGCACGACCCCCTACACTGCCCGAACACCACTGCACTGCCCTAAACCCTGAAACACCAGCCCCAGCACGACCCCCTACACTGCCCGAACACCACTGCACTGCCCTAAACCCTGAAACACCACCCCCTGCACGACCCACTGCACTACCCTGAAACATCACCCCCAGCAAGACCCCCTACACTGCCTGAACACCACTGCCCTAAACCCTGAAACACCACCCCCAGCACGACCCCCTACACTGCCCGAACACCACTGCTCTGCCCAAAAGCCTAAAACACTAGCCCCAGCACGACCCCCTACACTGCCCGAACACCACTGCACTGCCCCAAACCCTGAAACACTAGCCCCGGCACGACCCCCTACACTGCCCGAACACAACTGCACTGCCCTAAACCCTGAAACACCAGCCCCAGCACGAACCCCTACACTGCCCGAACACCATTGCACTGCCCTAAACCCTGAAACACCAGCCCAGCACGACCCCCTACTCTGCCCGAACACCACTGCACTGCCCTAAACCCTGAAACACCAGCCCAAGCACGACCCCCTATACTGCCCGAACACCACTGCACTGAACCCTGAAACCACCCCCTGCACGACCCCCTACACTGCCCGAACACCACTGCACTGCCCTAAACCCTGAAACACCACCCCCAGCACGACCCCCTACACTGCCTGAACACCACTGCACTGCCATAAACCCTGAAACACCACCCCCTGCACGACCCCCTACACTGCCCGAACACCACTGCACTTCCCTAAACCCTGAAACACAACCCCCAGCAAGACCCCCTACACTGCCCGAACACCACTGCACTTCCCTAAACCCTGAAACACCACCCCCAGCACGACCCCCTACATTGCCCGAACACCACTGCACTGCCCTAAACCCTGAAACACCAGCCCCAGCTCGACCCCCTACACTGCCCGAACACCACTGCACTGCCCTAAACCCTGAAACACCAGCCCCAGCACGACCCCCTACACTGCCCGAACACCACTGCACTGCCCTAAACCCTGAAACACCAGCCCCAGCACGACCCCCTACACTGCCCGAACCCCACTGCATTGCCCTAAACCCTGAAACGCCAGCAAGACCCCCTACACTGCCCGAACACCACTGCACTGCCCTAAACCCTGAAACACCAGCCCCAGCAAGACCCCCTACACTGCCCGAAAACCACTGCACTGCCCTAAACCCTGAAACACCAGCCCCAGCAAGACCTCCTACACTGCCCGAACACCACTGCACTAAACCCTGAAAAACCACCCCCAGCAAGACAGCCTACACTGCCCGAACACCACTGCACTGCCCTAAACCCTGAAACACCACCCCCAGCACGACCCCCCTACACTACCCAAACACCACTGCACTGCCCTAAACTCTGAAACACCACCCCCTGCACGACCCCCTACACTGCCCGAACACCACTGCACTGCCCTAAACCCTGAAACGCCACCCCCAGCACGACCCCCTACACTGCCCGAACACCACTGCTCTGCCCTAAACCCTAAACACTACCCCCAGCACGACCCCCTACACTGCCCGAACACCACTGCTCTTCCCTAAACCCTGAAACACCACCCCCAGCACGTCCCCCTACACTGCCTGAACACCACTGCCCTACACCCTGAAACACTACCCCCAGCACGACCCCTACACTGCCCGAACACCACTGCACTGCCCAAAACCCTGAAACACTAGCCCCAGCACGACCCCCTACACTGCCCGAACACCACTGCACTGCCCAAAACCCTGAAACACTAGCCCCAGCACGACCCCCTACACTGCCCGAACACCACTGCACTGCCCTAAACCCTGAAACACCAGCCCCAGCACGACCCCCTACTCTGCCCGAACACCACTGCTCTGCCCTATACCCTAAAACACTACCCCCAGCACGACCCCCTACACTGCCCGAACACCACTGCACTGCCCAAAACCCTGAAACACTAGCCCCAGCATGACCCCCTACACTGCCCGAACACCACTGCACTGCCCTAAACCCTGAAACACCAGCCCCAGCACGACCCCCTACACTGCCCGAACACCACTGCACTGCCCTAAACCCTGAAACACCAGCCCCAGCACGACCCCCTACACTGCCCGAACACCACTGCACTAAACCCTGAAACACCAGCCCCAGCACGACCCCCTACACTGCCCGAACACCACTGCACTGCCCTAAACCCTGAAACACCACCCCCAGCACGCCCCCCTACACTGCCCGAACACCAATGCACTGCCCTAAACCCTGAAACACTACCCCCAGCAAGACCCCCTACACTGCCCAAACACCACTGCACTGCCCTAAACCCTGAAACACTACCCCCAACAAGACCCCCTACACTGCCCGAACACAACTGCACTGCCCTAAACCCTGAAACACCACCCCCTGCACGACCCCCTACACTGCCCGAACACCACTGCACTGCCCTAAACCCTGAAACACCACCCCCAGCACGACCCCCTACACTGCCCGAACACCACTGCACTGCCCTAAACCCTGAAACACCACCCCCAGCACGACCCCCTACACTGCCCAAACACCACTGCACTGCCCTAAACCCTGAAACACTACCCCCAGCACGACCCCCTACACTGCCCTAAACCCTGAAACATCACCCCCAGCAAGACCCCCTACACTGCCTGAACACCACTGCCCTACACCCTGAAACACCACCCCCTACTCTGCCCGAACACCACTGCACTGCCCTATACCCTGAAACACCACCCCCAGCACGACTCCTACACTGCCCGAACACCACTGCTCTGCCCAAAACCCTGAAACCCTAGCCCCAGCACGACCCCCTACACTGCCCGAACACCACTGCACTGCCCTAAACCCTGAATCACCACCCCCAGCACGACTCCCTACACTGCCCGAACACCACTGCACTGCCCTAAACCCTGAAACACCAACCCCAGCACGACTCCCTACACTGCCCAAACACCACTGCACTGCCCTAAACCCTGAAACACCAGCCCCAGCACGACCCCCCTACACTGCCCGAACACCACTGCACTGCCCTAAACCCTGAAACACCAGCCCCAGCTGACCCCCTACACTTCCCGAACACCACTGCCCTAAACCCTGAAACACCAGCCCCAGCACGACCCCTACACTGCCCGAACACCACTGCACTGCCCTAAACCCTGAAAAACCACCCCCAGCACGACCCTCTACACTGCCCAAACACCACTGCACTGCCCTAAACCCTGAAGCACGACCCCCTACACTGCCCGAACACCACTGCTCTGCCCTAAACCCTAAACACTACCCCCAGCACGACCCCCTACACTGCCCGAACACCACTGCTCTTCCCTAAACCCTGAAACACCACCCCCAGCACGTCCCCCTACACTGCCTGAACACCACTGCCCTACACCCTGAAACACTACCCCCAGCACGACCCCCTACACTGCCCGAACACCACTGCACTGCCCAAAACCCTGAAACACTAGCCCCAGCACGACCCCCTACACTGCCCGAACACCACTGCACTGCCCAAAACCCTGAAACACCAGCCCCAGCACGACCCCCTACACTGCCCAAACACCACTGCACTGCCCTAAACCCTGAAACACCAGCCCCAGCACGACCCCCTACACTGCCCGAACACCACTGCACTGCCCTAAACCCTGAAACACCACCTCCCTGCACGACCCCCTACACTGCCCGAACACCACTGAACTGCCCTAAACCCTGAAACATCACCCCCAGCAAGACCCCCTACACTGCCTGAACACCACTGCCCTACACCCTGAAACACCACCCCCAGCAAGACCCCCTACTCTGCCCGAACACCACTGCTCTGCCCAAAACCCTGAAACACCAGCCCCAGCACGACCCCCTACACTGCCCAAACACCACTGCACTGCCCTAAACCCTGAAACACCAGCCCCAGCACGACCCCCTACACTGCCCGAACACCACTGCACTGCCCAAAACCCTGAAACACCAGCCCCAGCTCGACCCCCTACACTGCCCGAACAACACTGCACTGCCCTAAACCCTGAAACATCACCCCCAGCAAGACCCCCTACACTGCCTGAACACCACTGCCCTACACCCTGAAACACCACCCCCAGCAAGACCCCCTACTCTGCCCGAACACCACTGCTCTGCCCAAAACCCTGAAACACCAGCCCCAGCACGACCCCTTACACTGCCCAAACACCACTGCACTGCCCTAAACCCTGAAACACGAGCCCCAGCACGACCCCCTACACTGCCCGAACACCACTGCACTGCCCTAAACCCTGAAACACCAGCCCCAGCTCGACCCCCTACACTGCCCGAACAACACTGCACTGCCCTAAACCCTGAAACACCAGCCCCAGCACGACCCCCTACACTGCCCAAACACCACTGCACTGCCCTAAACCCTGAAACACCACCCCCAGCACGACCCCCTACACTGCCCGAACACCACTGCACTGCCCTAAACCCTGAAACACTACCCCCAGCAAGACCCCCTACACTGCCCTAAACCCTGAAACACCACCCCCAGCATGACCCCCTACACTGCCCAAACACCACTGCACTGCCCTAAACCCTGAAACACTACCCCCAACAAGACCCCCTACACTGCCCGAACACCACTGCACTGCCCTAAACCCTGAAACACCACCCCCTGCACGACCCCCTACACTGCCCGAACACCACTGCACTGCCCTAAACCCTGAAACACCACCCCCAGCACGACCCCCTACACTGCCCAATCACCACTGCACTGCCCTAAACCCTGAAACACTACCCCCAGCACGACCCCCTACCCTGCCCGAACACCACTGCACTGCCCTAAACCCTGAAACATCACCCCCAGCAAGACCCCCTACACTGCCTGAACACCACTGCCCTACACCCTGAAACACCACCCCCAGCAAGACCCCCTACTCTGCCCGAACACCACTGCACTGCCCTAAACCCTGAAACACCAGCCCCAGCTCGACCCCCTACACTGCCCGAACAACACTGCACTGCCCTAAACCCTGAAACACCAGCCCCAGCACGACCCCCTACACTGCCCAAACACCACTGCACTGCCCTAAACCCTGAAACACCACCCCCAGCACGACCCCCTACACTGCCCGAACACCACTGCACTGCCCTAAACCCTGAAACACTACCCCCAGCAAGACCCCCTACACTGCCCTAAACCCTGAAACACCACCCCCAGCATGACCCCCTACACTGCCCAAACACCACTGCACTGCCCTAAACCCTGAAACACTACCCCCAACAAGACCCCCTACACTGCCCGAACACCAATGCACTGCCCTAAACCCTGAAACACCACCCCCTGCACGACCCCCTACACTGCCCGAACACCACTGCACTGCCCTAAACCCTGAAACACCACCCCCAGCACGACCCCCTACACTGCCCAAACACCACTGCACTGCCCTAAACCCTGAAACACTACCCCCAGCACGACCCCCTACCCTGCCCGAACACCACTGCACTGCCCTAAACCCTGAAACATCACCCCCAGCAAGACCCCCTACACTGCCTGAACACCACTGCCCTACACCCTGAAACACCACCCCCAGCAAGACCCCCTACTCTGCCCGAACACCACTGCACTGCCCTATACACTGTATAAGTGAGTGATTAATTGTCTTACTGAATGCATGGGTTAGTGACTAAACTGTGTGCATGTCTGTATTAGTCTGTCAGTTGTTGTGTAAGCGGCTGCATGGGTTGGTGAGTAGCTACATGAGTGTCTATATGGGTTATTGATTGGTTGTCTGAGTATCTGTATGGGTGCCTGAGTGTCTCGGTGGGTGGGTGGGGGGTGTGTGACTCTGTGCATAGATGTGTGAGTAGGTGATTCACTGGGTGTATGGGTTCAAGAGTGCATCTGTGAAGGGCTGTATGGGTGGGTGAGTGTGTGTATGGGTCTGTTGGTGAGTGAATGGATGTCTCCGTGGTAAATGTGTGAGTAACTACATATGTAAAAGGCAGTATATGTGAGTGTTGGAGTATATAAATTACTATGTGAGAGTGATTGTGAGAGTGGCTGTATGGATGAGTGTGTGCTTGTGTCAGTGATTGTAGAAGAGAGTAAGTATGTGTTAGTATCTGTATGAATAAGTGAAGTGGTGTGTGTATAACTATAGGTGAGTAAATGGGAGTGTGATTGATTCTTTGCATGACTGACTAGGTGTGTGAGTAACTCTATGGGTCAGTGGTGGTGTAGGAGTGCATATGATAGTGCTGTATTGATGAGTTATGTTATGTTATATAAACTTGTAGCGTGCACAGATACTCCAAGGAGTGTCCCGGCGCGAGCCTGAAAATGAGTGAGTCGAAAAGGCAGAGCTAGAAGAGAAAGGTTTTCAGCTTTTTCTTAAAAATCACAGAATCTTTGATGCTGCGCAAAGCCAATGGCAGTGCATTCCATGCCAGCGCCGCTATCCGGGCACAAGAGCTCCCGCCAAGCCTTTTGCGGTTGAACCGAGGAATCTGCGCCAACAGTTGGGAGGAAGAACGCAGCTGTCTCGCCGGAATGAAAGCAAACCTCTTCTGCAAGTAGATGGGTCCCAGTCCATGGAGAGCTTTGTGGGCAATCGACAGAATTTTAAATTTTATTCGGGCCTCCACCGGGAGCCAGTGCAGAGATCGCAAATGAGAACGAGCACTACACCTGTTGGAAAGACCCAGCAGGAGTCTGGCAGCCGAGTTTTGTATCACCTGCAATTTGTTCAAGAGGTAACCTGGGATGCCAGCATACAGAGCATTAGCATAATCTAACCGGGAGAGAATCAGGGCGCGGACAACAGTTTACTTTGCCGATTTTGGAAGGAGAGGGAGAAACTTCCTCAGAGTTTTCAGCATGCTAAAACAGGTACCGGCCAGCTTCTTGACCTGAGATGAAAAGGTCAAGTTCTCACTGAACCAAACCCCCAGATTTTTGGCCGTGTCTCCCTTAGAACTGGGAAAGGGGAAACCTGGGGGCCACAGCTTCTCTCTGAAGTTGGCAGGAAATGTGCTGTACAAGAGTATCTCAGATTTCTCCTCATTGCACTTAAGCTGTGCCTGCTCAAGCCAGTGGAAGACAGAAGACAAACAGTGTTGGGCAGAGAGAACTGAATCATCGTTCTGCATGTATGAGTAACGGTATGGATGAATGAGTGGACATGTGTGTAGACCTAGGAATCAGTGAGTGGGTATGTAGTAACTGGTATTGGTGTGTCTATGGTTTCGAAAATGGTAGTCTGCATTTTAGAGTGGGTGTATCAAAGGTTATATTGGGGTGTGAGGAGGTGCATCAGATTATCACGTGGATGATGTCATCAGTGATGTCACTGACCATGTCATGAATGATGTAATATGTGACGTCATCAGCAGTGCATTGCGGGGGCGAGAGTTATAGTTAGCTCAACTAACTATAACGGCCTAATTTCTCTGGTTTTGTACGAGTGAAATGTCCAAGTAACTATAACGTCCCTGAAACCTATGGTTTTTTCAGCAAATTTCTATGGTTTTTTTAAATGCTAATTTCTAACTATAATGTCCCTGAAACCTATGGTTTTTTCAGTGAATTTCAAAGGTTTTTTAAATGATAATTTCTAACTATGCCTACAGAGGTAGGACGTGAAGAAAGAGGAAGAAAGGCGCAGAAAGAAGCAAGAGAAATGCAGAAAGAGGCTACAGAAGTCCAGAAAGAGGAAGAAAAGTGCAGAAAGAAGCAAGAGATCTGCAGAAAGAACCAACAGACGTGCAGAAAAAGGCCTTGTTGCAAAGTCATCCGGTGCCCCCAACTTTTTACTGACTGGTACTGTTGGTAACTGACTCTGACTAACCAGGCCCGGAGCCAGTGCTATGCTGAAAGACACTTGGAATACATTGAAAACACCTAAATACACTAGGGTACACTATGGGTTGGGGTACCCCTGTGATTGGCATGACCTTCCCTGTAAGGCCCTAGTACATAATAGGGCAGGGGGATTAAAACTACCTCTAACTCAGAGGTGCAGAAAGAGGCAAGAGAGGTGAATAAACAGGCAGGAAAGATGCAGAAACAGGGAACGGGGGTGCAGAAAGAGGCAAGTGAGGTGCAGAAAGAAGCAAGAGCAGTGCAGAAAGAACCAACAGAGGTGCAAAAAGAGGCAAGAGGGGTGCAGAAAAAGGTAGGAGGGGTTCACAAATAGGCAAGAGATGTACAGAAAGAGGCAGGAGGGGTGCAGAAAGAAAGGTACAGAAAGAGGCAAGAGAATTGCTAAAAGAAGCAACAGAGGTGTAGAAAGAAGCAAGAGAAGTGCAGAAAGAGGCAAGTGAGGTGCAGAAAGAAGCAAGAGCAGTGCAGTAAGAACCAACAGAGGTGCTGAAAGAGGCGTGAAGGGTGCAGAAAGAGCAAAAGAAGTGCAGAAAGAGGCAAGAGAGGTACAGTAACAGGCAGGAAAGGTGCAGAAACAGGGAACAGGGGTACAGAAAGAGAGGCAAGAGGTGCAGAAATAGAAAAGAGGGGTGCAGAAAGAGGCAAGAGATCTGCAGAAAAAAGCATCAGGTGCTGAAAGAGGCAAGTGAGGTGCAGAAAGAGGCAAGTGAGGTGCAGAAAGAGGCAACAGAGGTATAGAAAGAGGCAAGAGAGTTGGACAAATGGGGGAGAGGGGTTCAGAAAGAGGCAGGAGGGGTTCAGAAAGAAGCAACAGAGGTGCCGAAAGAGGCAAGAGGTGCCGAAAGAGGCAAGAGGTGCCGAAAGAGGCAAGAGAGGTGCAGAAAGAGGCAAGAGATCTGCAGAAAAAGCAGCAGGTGCTGAAAGAGGCAAGTGAGGTGCAGAAAGAGGCAAGAGATCTGCAGAAAGAGGCAAGTGAGGTGCAGAAAGAGGCAAGTGAGGTGCAGAAAGAGGCAAGTGAGGTGCAGAAAGAGGCAAGTGAGGTGCAGAAAGAGGCAAGTGAGGTGCAGAAAGAGGCAAGTGAGGTGCAGAAAGAGGCAAGTGAGGTGCAGAAAGAGGCAAGTGAGGTGCAGAAAGAGGCAAGTGAGGTGCAGAAAGAGGCAAGTGAGGTGCAGAAAGAGGCAAGTGAGGTGCAGAAAGAGGCAAGTGAGGTGCAGAAAGAGGCAAGTGAGGTGCAGAAAGAGGCAAGTGAGGTGCAGAAAGAGGCAAGTGAGATGCAGAAAGAAGCAAGTGAAGTGCAGAAAGAAGCAAGTGAAGTGCAGAAAGAAGCAACAGAGGTGCAGAAAGAAGCAACAGAGGTGCAGAAAGAAGCAACAGAGGTGCAGAAAGAAGCAACAGAGGTGCAGAAAGAAGCAACAGAGGTGCAGAAAGAAGCAACAGAGGTGCAGAAAGAAGCAACAGAGGTGCAGAAAGAGGCACGAGGGGTGCAGAAAGAAGCAACTGAGGTGCTGAAAGAGACACGAAGGGTGCTGAAAGAGACACGAAGGGTGCAGAAAGAGGCAAGAGGTGCAGAAAGAGGCAAGAGGTGCAGAAAGAGGCAAGAGGTGCAGAAAGAGGCAAGAGGTGCAGAAAGAGGCAACAGAGGTATAGAAAGAGGCAAGAGTTGGACAAATGGGGAAGAGGGGTTCAGAAAGAGGCAGGAGGGGTTCAGAAAGAGTCAGGAGGGGTTCAGAAAGAGGCAGGAGGTGCCGAAAGAGGCAACATAGGTGCCGAAAGAGGCAACATAGGTGCCGAAAGAGGCAACATAGGTGCCGAAAGAGGCAACAGAGGTGCAGAAAGAGGCAACAGAGGTGCAGAAAGAGGCAACATAGGTGCCGAAAGAGGCAACAGAGGTGCAGAAAGACGCAAGAGAGGTGCAGAAACAGGCAAGAGAATTGCTGAAAGAAGCAACAGAGGTTTAGACAAATGGGGAGAGGGGTTCAGAAAGAGGCAGGAGGGGTTCAGAAAGCAACAGAAGTGCAGAAAGAGGCAAGTGAGGTGCAGAAAGAAGCAAGAGCCGTGCAGAAAGAGGCAATGGAGGTGCTGAAAGAGGCAATGGAGGTGCTGAAAGAGGCAACGGAGGTGCAGAAGGAGGCACGAGGGGTGCAGAAAGAAGGGAGAGAAGTGCAGAAAGGAGCAACAGGTGCTGAGAGGCACGAAGGGTGCAGAAAGAGGGAAGAGAGAGGCAAGAGAGTTCCACAAATAGGGAAGAAGGGTGCAGAAAGAGGCAGGAGGGGTGCAGAAAGAATTAACAGAGGTGCCGAAAGAGGTAAGAGAGGTGCAGAAAGAAGCTAGTGAAGTGCAGAAAGAGGCAAAAAAGGTGCAGAAAAACGCGAGAGGTGCTGAAACAAGCAATAGAAGTGCAGAAGGAGGCAAGAGAATTGCTGAAAGAAGCAACAGAGGTTTAGAAAGAGGCAAGTGAGGTGCAGAAAGAAGCAAGAGCAGTGCAGAACCAACGGAGGTGCAGAAGGAGGCACGAGGGGTGCAGAAAGAAGGAAGAGGAGTGCAGAAAGAAGCAATAGATGCTGAAAGAGTCACGAAGGGTGCAGAAAGAGGCAAGAGAAGTGCAGAAAGAAGCAACAGAGGTACAGAAAGAGGGAAGAGTGGTGCAGAAAGAGGGAAGAGTGGTGCAGAAAGAGGGAAGTGGTGCAGAAAGAGGGAAGAGCGGTGTAGAAAGAGGCAAGCGAGTTGCACAAATAGTGAAGAGGGGTGCAGAAAGAGGCAGGAGGGGTGCAGAAAGAACCAACAGAAGTGCAAAAAGAGGCAAGAGGGGTGCAGAAAGAGGTAGGAGAGGTACAGAAAGGCAGGATGGGTGCAAAAAGAAGGAAGAGAAGTGCACAAAGAGGCAAGAGAATTGCTGAAAGAAGCAACAGAGGAGAGGCAAGTGAAGTGCAGAAAGAGGCAAGTGAAGTGCAGAAAGAGGCAAGTGAAGTGCAGAAAGAGGCAGGAGGGGTGCAGAAAGAAGCTAGTGAAGTGCAGAAAGAGGCAAAAAAGGTGCAGAAAAATGCGAGAGGTGCTGAAACAAGCAATAGAAGTGCAGAAGGAGGCAAGAGAATTGCTGAAAGAAGCAACAGAGGTTTAGAAAGAGGCAAGTGAGGTGCAGAAAGAAGCAAGAGCAGTGCAGAACCAACCGAGGTGCAGAAGGAGGCACGAGGGGTGCAGAAAGAAGGAAGAGGAGTGCAGAAAGAAGCAACAGATGCTGAAAGAGGCACGAAGGGTGCAGAAAGAGGCAAGAAGTGCAGAAAGAAGCAACAGAGGTGCAGAAAGAGGGAAGAGTGGTGCAGAAAGAGGGAATAGTGGTGCAGAAAGAGGGAAGAGCGGTGTAGAAAGAGGCAAGCGAGTTGCACAAATAGTGAAGAGGGGTGCAGAAAGAGGCAGGAGGGGTGCAGAAAGAACCAACAGAAGTGCAAAAAGAGGCAAGAGGGGTGCAGAAAGAGGTAGGAGAGGTGCACAAAGAGGCAAGAGGTACAGAAAGGCAGGAGGGGTGCAAAAAGAAGGAAGAGAAGTGCACAAAGAGGCAAGAGAATTGCTGAAAGAAGCAACAGAGGAGAGGCACGTGAAGTGCAGAAAGAGGCACGTGAAGTGCAGAAAGAGGCACGTGAAGTGCAGAAAGAGGCACGTGAAGTGCAGAAAGAGGCAAGTGAAGTGCAGAAAGAGGCAAGTGCAGAAAGAGGCAAGTGCAGAAAGAGGCAAGTGCAGAAAGAGGCAAGTGCAGTGCAGAAAGAGGCAAGTGCAGTGCAGAAAAAGGCTAGAGAAGTGCAGAAAGAGGCTAGAGAAGTGCAGAAAGAGGCTAGAGAAGTGCAGAAAGAGGCTAGAGAAGTGCAGAAAGAGGCTAGAGAAGTGCAGAAAGAGGCTAGAGAAGTGCTGAAAGAGGCTAGAGAAGTGCTGAAAGAGGCTAGAGAAGTGCTGAAAGAGGCTAGAGAATGCTGAAAGAGGCTAGAGAATTGCTGAAAGAAGCAACAGAGGTTTAGAAAGAAGCAAGAGCAGTGCAGAAAGAGGCAAGTGAGGTGCAGAAAGAGGCAAGTGAGGTGCAGAAAGAAGCAAGAGCAGTGCAGAAAGAACCAACAGAGGCGCCGAAAGAGGCAAGAGAGGTGCAGAAAGAGGCAAGTGAAGCGCAGAAAGAGGCAACAAAGGTGCAGAAAGACGCAAGAGGGGTGCAGAAAGACGCAAGAGGGGTGCAGAAAGACGCAAGAGGGGTGCAGAAAGACGCAAGAGAAGTGCAGGAGGAGGCAAGAGAATTGCTGAAAGAAGCAACAGAGGTTTAGAAAGAGGCAAGAGATGGTGCAGAAAGAGGCAAGTGAGGTGCAGAAAGAAGCAAGAGCAGTGCAGAAAGAAGGAAGAGGAGTGCAGAAAGAAGCAACAGAGGTGCAGAAAGCGGGAAGAGAGGTGTAGAAAGAGGCAAGAGAGTTGCACAAATAGTGAAGAGGGGTGCAGAAAGAGGCAGGAGGGGTGCAGAAAGAAGCAAGAACAGTGCAGAAAGAACCAACAGAGGTGCCGAAGGAGTCAAGAGGGGTGCAGAAGGAGGCACGAGGGATGCAGAAGGAGGCACGAGGAATGCAGAAGGAGGCACGAGGGATGCAGAAGGAGGCACGAGGGATGCAGAAGGAGGCACGAGGGATGCTTAAGGAGGCACGAGGGATGCTTAAGGAGGCACGAGGGATGCTTAAGGAGGCACGAGGGATGCAGAAGGAGGCACGAGGGATGCAGAAGGAGGCACGAGGGGTGCAGAAGGAGGCACGAGGGGTGCAGAAGGAGGCACGAGGGGTGCAGAAGGAGGCACGAGGGGGAGGGGTGCAGAAGGAGGCACGAGGGGGAGGGGTGCAGAAAGAGGCACGAGGGGTGCAGAAAGAGGCACGAGGGGTGCAGAAGGAGGCACGAGGGGTGCAGAAGGAGGCACGAGGGGTGCAGAAGGAGGCACGAGGGGTGCAGAAGGAGGCACGAGGGGTGCAGAAGGAGACGCAAGAGAGGTGCAGAAACAAGCAAGAGAGGTGCAGAAACAAGCAAGAGAGGTGCAGAAACAGGCAAGAGAGGTGCAGAAAGAGGCAAGAGAATTGCTGAAAGATGCAAAAGCGGTTTAGAAAGAAGCAAGAGCAGTGCAGAAAGAGGCAAGTGAGGTGCAGAAAGAAGCAAGAGCAGTGCAGAAAGAACCAACAGAGGTGCTGATAGAGGCAAGTGAGGTGCAGAAAAAAGCAAGAGAAGTGAAGAAAGAAGTAACAGAGGTGCAGAAAGAGGCAAAAAGGGTGCAGAAAGAGGCACGAGGGGTACAGAAAGAAGCAAATGAGGTGCAGAAAGATGCAAGAGACGTGCAGAAAAAGAAAGAAATGTGCAGAAAGTAGCAACAGAAATGCAGAAAGAGGCAAGAGAGGCTGAGAAGGAAGCAAGAGTGGCTTGCACACCATTAGTACCAATTTAACACCCACGTTTAGCAATAAGTAACAGGTGACCATTCTAGGTTTGCAAAGGGCCTTCCTCCACACTGTAACACTTGTCGCTGCATTTTTGGCAACGTTTAAGCCGTTTGAGCTAGAAACAAACCTTTTTTAGTTCAAATCTGCAGATTAGGGAGCAGATGATGAATTATGTGGCTAATGCAGAAAATGTATAATTGTGCGAAAGTCGGTGCAGCCAAACAGTCGCATAATTCCAGTGGCCCTGCTCATACCTCTGACTATGTCCACAAGTGCTCCTCAGTGATTCCTTCTTTTTCTGTCTCACTGAGTTCATAGTTGAGCTTCTATGGCAACGAGGAAGACTAAACCTGAGGTTACCACTCCGCAACACAGACTACCATACCACATAATTACTCTCCATAACACATAATCCCACTCTACATAATTCCTATTCACTAAATACCACATACTTTCTATCCACATAATTTCACTGCACAACATACCACATAATTCCACTACACACAACGTACATCCACTCCACTCAACATTAGTAAAAAAACTTTTACATTTACAACGCCAATAGCTCTCTCGCAACTGCGAAACCTATTACATTGCAAACACTTCTTTAACTAGTAGTCGCGTTTGCAGAGTGGTGGAGAAAGGGTGCTGGCCTCTGACCAGCGCTCAGGAATTCCGCTACGTAGGATTTACAGGAGGTATCAGGAGGGCTTCTTGGCCCCCAAAGGCCCTCAGGAGTTTATTGGACTTCATCCCCCATCCCGTAGTCTGCCAGGAGGCGCGTTTGCAGAGTGGTGGAGAAAGGGGGGCATGGCCTCCGAAGACGTTTTAGCAATCCCACTGTGTGGGACTTACTGGAGGTAACAAGAGGGGTAGTTGGCCCGCAAGGACATGCTTGGGGGCCAACTACCCCTCCAATTACCTCCAATGCGTCCCACACAGCAGGATTGCTAAATTCTCATAGGCCACGCCCCCTTTGCCCACCACTCTGCAAACGTGCTCCCTGACGCGCTCTTGGATGGGGATTGAAGTTCCCTTAGCTGCTGGGGGTCCTTTAGGGGTCAACTAGCCTACCTCTTACCTGCAGTAAGCCCCACACAGTGGGATTGCTGAGAGGTGGACACAGGCCACGCCCCCTTTCTCCACCACTCTGCAAACGTGCCCCCTGGCGCGTTCCTAGTTTGGGGGGGATTAAGTCCCCTTGAATACTGAGGGTCCCTGGGGGCCAACTAGCCCACCAGGTACCTCCAGTAAGCGCCACACAGCTGAATTGCAGAGAGGTGGTCCGAGGCCACGCCCCCTTTTTACACCACTCTGCAAACGCGCCTCTTGGCGCACTGCTGCTCGGGGGATGAAGTCCACTTGTGTCCTGAGGTCCTCAGGACACAAGAGGACCTCATCGCCCCACCAGCAGTGCGACCCGAGTCGCGTTTGCATAGTGGTGTAAAAAGGGGCGTGGCCTCGGACCACCTCTCTGCAATTCAGCTGTGTGGCGCTTACTGGAGGTACCTGGTGGGCGAGTTGGCCCCCAGGGACCCTCAGTATTTAAAGGGACTTAATTCCCCAACTTAGAACGCGCCAGGGGGCGTGTTTGCAGAGTGGTGCAGGGAGGGAGCGGGGCCTCCAGCGAGATGCCGGCTTTTCTTTGTGTTAAATATTTGCAGAAGGGGGCTGTGTGGTCCCCCTTCTTTTACTATTTTTTGGGCCCTGGGGACCCCATCCCCCAGGGCCTGAGCATTTAAAAAAAAAAAAAAAGAAACGGTATAGGGGCCGCGTGGCCTCCCTTCCCTTGGCCACTTTTGGCCATGGGGACCTCATCCCCCGGGGCCTGGCCAGCCTGTGTTTTTTTTTTTTTTTAGGGAGGGGGGCCGCGTGGCCCCTTTCCTTAGGCTAATTATGGCCCCAAGGACCCCATCCCCCGGGGCCTGCCTTCCTTTAAAAAAAAAAAAAAAAGACTGCATTGCTTTTGCACACGGGGAGCTGCTGACATGCAGCTCCCCTTGTGCAAAAGCAATCTGCTTTGGTTTTTGGACGCAAGAGCAGGTTTCCTGCTCTCGCGTCCAAAAACCAAAGCAGAGTTTGCTATGACAGGGCGGGAGCCGTGCTCCCGCCGTGTCACCCTGTCCTACTAAACAGCAATGTCCTGGGTGTGGGCACCCCGGGACATTGCAGGAGCCGGCCCTGGGGGGTGGCGGTCCCCAGGGCCATCAAGGGCTCCTGGAGGGGGGCCATGCGGCCCCCCTCCCTTCATTTTCAAAGCCCTGGGGAGGTGGTGGCCCCCGGGGCTTGGGGGGGGCCCGCGAGCCCTCCCTCGTTATTCAAAGAAGCCCCAGGGAGGTGGTGGTCCCCGAGGCTTGGGGGGTGGGTGGGGCCCGCAAGGCCCCCCTCATTATTCAAAGAAGCCCCGGGAGGCCCCCCTCATTAATTATATAGCCCCGGGGAGGTGGCAGTCCCCGGGGCTGCGGGGGCCCCCACGGGCCCCCGCATACATTATGAATATTGCCCCCGGGACCTAGCTCACCCAGGGGCTTAAGGATAACGAAGCGCAGGAGTCCGCGCTTCCTTTTTTAAAAAACATTTCTCAGCCTGATTCGCGCACCCAGCCGATTTTGTTTTTTTAAAAAAAATCCTTTTTTTGGGTGTTTCTACCTTGCTCCCTTTTCTTGTTTTTCAAATTAGTTTTTACTGTTTTTACTGTTTTCTTGTGACTCGGTTACCGAGTCACAAGATGGCTGCCAACACTTCCTGGTTTGGAGTGCTGACAGCCAATCAGATCTCACGATGAGATGTGTGGTTAGGCTCTGCCTAGATATCGATATTTTTTTATTTTTGAATTTCTTAGAAACTACTGAACGGATTCACACCATTTAAAAAAAAAAAAAAAAAAAAAAAAGCACGCTTTCTAGACCAAGACCTACCTTTTTGCCAAATTTGGTGTAATTCCGTTCAGCAGTTCGGGCTGTAACCTGTTTCAAAATTCATATGGAAATTAACATGGGGAAAACGTGTTTTGGCACCCCCTGTTTTTTCTCGGCCCCCGCTTGACGAATCACCCCGAAACTTTCAAGACAGGAGCTGACCGGTCCGCCCCATTAGTTTTAATAATTTCGTGAAGATTCGTCAAACGGCACCAAAGATATTGGCAAATCAAAAAACGCTTTTCCTATGGAAACTAGGTCCTAACTATAACTACCTACTGTCGACCGCCAGTAGGTAATGCGCACACACATTTGATGTCAGTTGTTATAGAGTGTTGGCCTAGAGTGTTCCATATTTGCACTCTACCTAAACATGGAACTACCCAGAGTTTCCAACTTGCTTTTTTGTATAATTTATGTGGCACTCTAAGCCTGAAATATTTCTGTAGATACCTATGATCACCTCTAATAGTCCGAACTAACAGAAACAAGATGGAAAAAAGAGGAGCTAAACAGTACATAGCCAAAAATGCAACCTTTTTAAACAAATTACGACAATTTGAATAAAAATGGAGAAAGACCAAATAGGAGGATTCATTCTTCCTCACATATCGTATACCTGGCAGGCAAACTAAGTGCAAGAATAAATTGAGAACAGATCCTAAAAATAAGAATTTGATGACATCACGTAATGAGGCAAATGGAATCAAAATAAATTACTTTGGAACTGCTATAATAAGATTGAAGTGGAATGAGTAAACTGGAAAACAGCCAGATCGAACATGAGGTCTTCAACATGACATGGACAATACCTGTAAAAGAAGACAAGCGTTGGTAAAGTCAACAGATCTCGCTTATGGAAGAGCTACAGGCTTTGCCAATGTGTTTTAGCCATGTTGCACACCAGTGCCGTAGAGTGGAGGGGCATGGAGTGGAGAAGAGTTTCATAGAGTGGAGAAGAGTGTTGTACAGTGGAGTGGCGTAGTGTGGATTATGCCTGGTGTGGTAGGGCACTGCCATTACAGACAGCACATTTTCAGTTCAAAGGACCATTACACTTGTACATACAGTTATACTGCTAAAACTATACAGTGCACAAACGATAATGTGTGGAAATGGCAACACCTAGTGTACAGATTTGTTTAGATTGTATTAAAATATTTGTTTCCACACTTCCGAATTACAAAAAAAGTTCTTAATTTTGCTTTCCTAATTATGATGTATTCTGAAATCTGTTCATAGTTCATTTACAGACATTTAAATGTTGTGTGCTAGAAAAAAATATTTCTTTTCCAGGACCCGGCAAGGTTGTCACATAAATCTTCTTACTTTGAAGTCAGAGAAAGAACACCAAGCTCCCTCAGAAGACAGAGCCTGACATTTGACCTCTTTGAATGCCCAGTAAATGTGACATAAAAACAAAATTTAAAGGGCCGTTTGCAGAAAGGAGGACTTGTGAAAGAATACAAGGAGTGATGGTGAAAAAGCTTTGCTCGACAGGAGGGACGAAAACATGCTAGATAGCCTAAAACAAATAGCAGCAAATAGAAAGCAAGACAATTTGTTAGATACGACAAGGGAAAGCAATGGGCGGAACGCATTGCCAGGGAAGCTTTCAGAATGCCCGCAAGAAGTCTTCGCAACCATACAGCTGCGCTCTCTGGTAGGCTTGGATCTAAACAAAAACCACAGTAATTTCAAACTTAAGGAGTTCATGTTTTGTCAGTGGTTGATTTCTTAAGTGCTGAGGCTTTTCCCATCTTCCAGTTGCTGAACCCCTTTTTAGGTCTCGCCTACTACACAGCATCTGTACTGTCTTTTGCAAGATGAATTGTCAGGTTACAATGGGCTTAGAACCCACTCATTGGTTGACTTCATTGTCACTCATTTGCTTGCTTCTTGTTTGTTGGTTTGTGTGCGCTTTACTTCCAGCTTAAGTGTTTGTTTCTCCCCTGTAAAATGGTCGCAATACTTGTCCTTCTACTGCCCACTTTTGCGGCACTATTTTGTTTTGTTTAACCCGTTTGCTGCGTGCGTTGGCCAACGGCCGTCGCAAGCACTACCTCGGTAGTGCTGCGCACGTCCGTTGGCCGACGCGGCCCCGCCCGTTTAATAGAACGTTCCGCACTGGCGCGGAACGTTCGGAGCAGCAAACGGGTTAAGCACACCATGAGTGCATATTTGTCAGCTGCCTCCTTCCTGTACTTTCCTCCTCTGCTGCACTCATGTTGCTTTTTCTCACCCCGTGGGCTTCTCCCTCCTTCCTCAGTGATGTACTTACCCTCATGTGCTTCTCCCCCCATCGTTGCTTTCTCGCTGGTGTGCTTCTGCCTCCAGCTCCACATTGTGCTCTCATGCCAGTTTGCTTCCCTCCCTGTGCCCTCTGTGCTGTTTCACACCTGTCCTGCTGTTGCTCATCTACCCCTGCCCATTGTGATTCCAGTGCTCCCCTTCCATGTTGCTTCCGCCCACCTGCTACCCCTTCTTTTTTTTGGGATCAGTAAACAAACAGAAAGAAAGGGGCTCACATAATTTTGTAGGTGGGCACATGCTTGATGCATGAACCTAAAATTCTCTTTTTTTTTTTTTTTGCCATACTGCACAGCATTGGGGATGCTGTAGAGCAAGGTTAAAAGCGTGGGCAAAGACAATAAGTCCAAAAGACAAGACGTATTGGTTTGCTAATGATTGTTTATATACTTAAGCCTTCATAACCTTTTTCCAGGAAAGATGTATCTATCCAGATGTGTGGCTTTTTGCCCTCAAGTTGGGGATTCTGCAGATACCCTGTGCTTGTGGATTTCCTTCGAGGAAACCAAGAAAATTGCCAAAATGTAGCAAATTTGTGTTTCTTTTTGGAAAAGTTGAGAAAAGGATTGTGGAAGAAATTCTCATCAACATCAGGTGTGTTGTGCTAAGATTGCCTCCCTTCCATTCCAGCCTTCTGAACAGGCAGAGTTGAAATATTTATTTATTTATGGGTTTTGTATAGCGCCTGAATCACCCCCTGAGGGGTATCTCTGTTCTTTGGACTGTGCTGCTCAACGGGCTGACGAGTAATGTTAAAATAGGGTGGTTTTAAGAAGTTTCCTGAAGCGTAAATAGTCAGGGCATTGTCTCAGGTGAATGGGAAGCTGGTTCCAGTAGAGGGGAGCGAGGTAAGAAAAGGATTTCCCACCTAGTCTTGTTTTCCTGACCCTGGGCACTAAAAGAAGCGATTTGCTTCCTGACCTAAGGGTCCTAGTAGGAGCGTAAGGCTTGAGTTTCCTAGAGATGTAAAGAGGGCCGTAGTTATGCAAGGCCTTATGGACGATACAGCAGATTTTGAATTTAACGCGCTTACGGATAGGAAGCCAGTGGAGCTGTTGAAGGGGAAGGGAAGCAGTTTTGAACGGAGCGTTCATGACGAGGCGCGCAGCGGTGTTCTGGACCACCTGCAACCTGCTGAGTGAAGACTCATTAGCAGAGACCAGGAGAGCATTGCAGTAATCGAGGCGGCTCGTTACCAAGGTCTGAATGAGGGTTTTGCGGGTGTAATCTGGAAGAAAAGGAAAGACTCGTTGTAGCAAGCCCAACACATAGAAGCAGGCGCCGGCCGTGTGAGCAGCATGCTCCTTTAAGGTTAAGGCACGATCTAGACAAATGCCCAAGTTTTTAACTAGGGCCTTAGGGCCAGGGGGGGTGCCAAGGGCTGCCGGCCACCAGTCTGGGGTCCACAGTAGAGGGGCATCTCCGAAGAGCATGATCTCCGTCTTCCCTGCATTAAGTTGGAGAAAATTACTTTTCATCCAGTGAGCTATGGCTGTCATTACCTCTGAAAAAGTGGGCTGAGCCACTGTGGAGGATTTGTTAAAGGAGAAGAGAAGCTGGGTGTCATCAGCATAAGAAATGGGCAGAAAGCCGCTGTACCTAAGGAGGTTGGCCAAGGGAGCAATATAGATGTTAAACAATGTAGGGCTCAAACAGGAGCCCTGAGGAACACCCTTGGTCAGTTCCATCGTCTTCGACCGAAAAGGACCTAGATTGACAGTCTGGGTACGGGAGGACAGGAAGCTCGTCATCCACTGAAGAGCAGGTCCTCTAAGTCCAATCTCCTCCAATCCCCTGAGCAGGATCTGGTGTGAGACCGTGTCGAACGCGGCAGAGAGGTCCAACAGCACAAGAATCGTAGAGTGGCCACTGTCTAAGGTCATCCTGATGTTATCCGTGACTTCCAACAGGGCAGACTCCGTGCTGTATTTAGGCCTGAAACCAGATTGAGATGGGTCCAGGCTGCCAGTATTTTCGACATGGACAGATAGGTGTTTATTGATGTGTTTTTCCAGGACTTTGCTCAGGAGAGGTAGTAGAGAAATGGGGCGGAGATTGGAGAGCTCTTCCATAGGTACCTTGGGATTTTTACCGATAGGGATGACCTGTGCCACCTTCCATTCCCGTGGAAGATGACCCTCTCTCATAGAGAGGTTAAGAATTGTGCCTATGGGTGAGGACAGTTGGTTGGAGAGGAAGGAGGCTACTTTTGCTGGGATGACATCGAGGGGGGAGCCTGATTTAACAGTATGGAGTAAGGCAGCCACCACCTCGGTAGATATAGGGGGGAAGCTCTCCAGCAGTTGTGTAGTTGCAGATACTGGTTGGTCGGGAGGAAAAGCATTCAGTTGCTGGCTCCCAAGGGGAGAGATCTTATCATAGATGAGTTCAATTTTCTGCGAGAAATACTGGGCGATGTCGTCACAGAGAGCTTGAGAAGGAGTCTCAGGGTTATCACAGGCCTTGGGACTGGTGAAAGATTTCAAAATCTGGAATAGGGTTTTTGGGGCGTTCTCTGCCTTAACTAACTGTAGGGCGATAAACGTTTTGCGCGCACCTTTTATGTTTTTGTGGTAGGTAGAGAGGGCTTTCTTGAAGTTGTCTTTGTCCCTCACTTCCTGGGACCCGTGAAAAAAGCTACAGGTTTGGGTGAAAGCTTTGCCAATAAATCACATGAAGCACTTAAACTGGGTCTGCGTTTGTTGTTTGTGACGATGGAACTTTTTGGGTATTGTATGTGGGGGGCTGCTTGAGCTCAACGCAGAACACCGCAGTAAGTGGCCGGAGGCTTTGGGATATCTCATTGTGAACATGTTCCCCACAGTTTTTGCAGTTTTCTTAGTGGTTGTCAGTATTTCTTATTTTTGTAGTTTCTACATCCTGGTAATTTTTAGGGGAAGAGGGATGTAAATCATTCAAGAAAGAAGGGTGATGTCACCCACATGGTTTTGAAAAATGTGCCTTATCCTATTCCAAACTACAGAATCCGGGGTAAAACCTTCGTTTTGTAAAAGGACTCTCACCCACACTGTTGTGTGGCATGCTTCATCATCAAGTCCTCGCCTAGCTTGCTAAATATAGGCTGAAGGACTGTACCCTGCTGTAAGAGGGAGCACTTTATGGTGATTTGTTTATTTTTTTAGATCAGAAAAAATAGAATAAAATAGCTTATTAACCTCTCTGAATCTTTATTACTGAGGTTACTCTAGCGACACTAAAAACAAAGCTAAATGTGTCAGAAGTAGTTAGTGATCCTTACATCAATAGGTCAACATGTTTCAGCCTGTAATGCTCAGACATATCACTCTTCAGGCTTTTGTCAGGACCACTCTAACCCCAACTCTCTCTCATTCGTGTATTGTTTTTGGTTGTGGGAAGAGACTCTCATTCATACACATGCCATCCATCCATCTATAAATACTAGTGAGGAAAATCTCACCACTATGAGCGATTGTGTCTCATGGTCGATGGAACCTGGTAGTTTACTAAGTTCTCCTTATGTGTGGAAAATAGGACAACATATTAGAAAGAAGAGAGCAATAGTACATTTGTTGCATATTTTCAGGTCCATGCTAGTGGTGGACTGCACTCTCTAATCAAAAATGTTTTGAACCCCAGATCATCGTTCCTTTGAAATGAGATTGATAGTGTCCATTAGGAGGGGAGTTCCCTGTTCTGTCTTTATCCATAAAATTAATGCTGTGTACACATTGTCGTGCTGGTGTACACGCACATCATCCTGTGAATCGATCACACAATCCACATACATTCTACGTGACTTCTCAGACACCCAAAATAAGTGTATTAGAGTTGGGCAGACGTACATCCCCACATGCATACACTGAGACTCTCCAGTCACTCAGAATAATTGTTTAAGGTCGGACAAAGCCTACAACACTGATGAACTGGCACTTACTTGTGTACAGGGGTATATGTGCCACATAGGTAGTTACAGGCGGGATCACCTCTTGTGTCATATATTCTGAAAAGGGCATTATCGTTAATGTATCGAGAAAAACAAGGTATAGACCAGAACAAAAGGATTTAATTTGCAACTATTTTATTGTCTTTAGTACTTAGAACTCCAAAGGAATTGCCCGGCTGTCCTACTAAGTTAGCTCCTGTAACACATGAATATTGGACTACGGAGATGACCGTTCCCCTATTTGAGAGCCCCTTTGGACTTGGGCATCTGATGCCATATTGTCAATGTGGGAGTACATGATGTAGTTTGTCATGTGCAAGCTATTATTTTTTTATGCCCCATCTTCATTGTGTTACATAAAAGGGGCGTGGTATAGAACAAAAAGGTACTAACGTCCACCATATTTTGGGAGGTGTATTTAAACTGGACCTAGATTTATAAACTTTTCAAATGCCTTGACTGTTTTGGAAGTCTGAATGCACCCAGTATCCCTAACACAGGTTATACTGTCCAACCCACGTATTCTTTGAGTTAAAGTGAGACCTGCATTTGATATGGAAACCCTATTATGAGCAGAGGTGTTACCCATGTATGTTGTATACTTCTGAAATATGGATGTTGTGAGAAGAAAGCCCATTAAGCCTTCTAGTTTGAATAGAAACCTAGTGATGGGACACTCATTAGCAGAGGCTTAAACAGTGAATGTCCTCATTTAAACCTGTAATAGGAGTGTGAAGCCTATACACCCATCTTTATTCCTTCTCCAGCGGAATCTTTGACACATCTCTACTCGTGGACTGTTCTTTGGCTAGTTCCAGGATTGTCCAGTAGAGATCAGTCTCCGAATGGCCAGCGTCAATGTAATGGCTGGCCATTTTTGTCGTGGTACGTTTACATCTGAAATTACTTTGGTGTTCACCAATTCTGAGTTTTACTTTTCTGCTGGCCATTCCCACATACTGCATACCACAAGGACAGGTTAGAAGTTACACCACATTTGTAGAGTTACAATTAATATGTTTGTACTGTATCCATTCTCTTTCCTAACCAAAAATCCAATGTCTCAGTGGGTTTTGTAATGTGCAATATACTGCAACCACCACCAAGAGTAATGCCCCGTCACCGGAGGTAACCCCCAAAGTGTTGTCTGGTTGCTGTTTACAGTTCTCTTCCAGGTTCTGGAAAGAACCAGTGCATCCTTAAGATTTCTGTCCTTCCTTTGTGCAAACAGCGTTTTTTCTATTCTCAAATCACCTGTTCTTAATATCTAATTCAGGTTGATGACCTTCTTTACCTCATTGGAGATACATAAACATGTGGTTACGCACCCCAGCTGTTGACTCTTCTCTTTATTGCCATCATGATCAATAAAAGCTCCTCTATTGTTGTTCCTGATGCTTTTTCCCTTGTTATATATCACTACATCCATCAGACTCTTCCGGTTACAGGGGTTTCGAATGTTAGTTGTCTGTTCAAACATATGTGCCATACCCAGAGCCATATACCTACCTGCAGCTTATACTGATAATTCATTGTGTATTGATCCTTTATCAATTCATAATCTAAAAACTAGTGATTGAAAAAGGTGTATGAAGGAAAGCTATCCAGTATTAAATGTGCCTAAGAATGTGCGTTAGGAAGAGAGATTATTTGCAGGACTCTGAATTTGGGCTTACTCACAATATCATATGCTTCAGAGAGTGCTTTTTGAAATGTGTTCCTTTCTGGACACTGACTTACATTTGAAAGCCTAAAACAGAGTAATCTGAAAGCGACACGTTAGTGACAGATTCCTTACCTTAGAATATCCCCAGGCTGGATCCGGAAAGTTTTGCGTAGCAGTACCCCTGCGCGTCGGTAGGCGGCGTCGTGCGGCTCCGCGTCCGTCGTCGGCGTCGTGATCGCCGGGATGACGTCGCGGCCAGTACTTAGACGCCGCCCATGCGCGCTGGCGTCAGTTCTTTATTTTTCCACGCCAGTAAGCGCAGATCCGGATTGAGCAGTGCCCCAGTCATTTTTTGACTGAGTATTTTTGAGACTTTTTTGTCCAAGTTTTCGAGTCGTTTCGACTCCAAGGTGTCAGTAGGGATGCCCGGCTTCAAGCCTTGCGAGGTCTGTAATCGCATGATGTTGATTACGGATCCGCATCAAGAGTGTCTCTTCTGCCTGGGGCGCGGCCGCGACCCCACGTCGTGCCCCGAGTGTTGGTCCCTCGCCCCGAAGGCTTTGCGAGAGCGGTCTCGAAAGCTTCTCGAGGCCCGGCACTCGGCTCCGCGCCGATCGAGGTCCCAATCCCGGGAGAGGTCGAGGGGCCGGTCGCGGAGCCGTCGTCATTCGTCGGGGTCGAAGTCTTCGTCTTCAGGTAAGGCGAAGCACAAGAGGTCTAAGAAGCGTCGCTCTAAGACCTCCCCTCGCCGGTCTCACGACTCGGCTGAGGGTCCTGTTGGTACCGACTCCGGGAGTACCCGATGAGCCGGCGCCGGCCTACCCGCCTGTCCCGGGTGCGACGTCGACTCCGGCCGACATCCAGAACTTCTTGTCGGCCATGGCTCGCATCTTAGGGCCTAAGGGTTACCCCGGTGCGCCTTCGGGCGCCGCGGGCCCCAGTGGGGGTCCTCCTTCGGCACCACCGGCGGCTCCGGCCCCGGTGTCTCCGGTGGTCCGGCCCCGGCGCCGCAGGACCCCCTCGGATCCAGGCCTGGATCCCGGTCGACGCCGGTTGACCTGACACCACCTCCACCGGCGCCGACCTCCCCGGTACCGCTCCCGGCGCCGTCCGAGGTCCCGGACGACGCCATCCCCAGGTTCTCCCCGGCACCGGACACGGAGCCGGATCGACGTCGGCCGATTCCGACGCCGATGGGACTTTTCTTCCCTCATGTCCGCCCTCCTTACTTTTCACCTGTTTTGGAGGACGAGGAGGACTGGGAGGGGTCGGAAGACCCTCTCACAGCCCAATGTGAGCCTTATCAGGACTGGGCAGAGGAACTGGGTGATGCCAGTGGCCTGGACACCTCTCCAGACCTTGGCATGCTGTCTCCTCCTTCCGTGGCTACGGAGGAGGGAGCAAGTTATGCAACGGTGTTGCGTAGGGCGGCCGCGGCCTTGCGCCTCGAGCTCCCTACAGTGGCTGTCAGGACTAACCTCCTGACGGAAGTGCTTCAGCCGCCGGCTACCTCTTCGGAGCCACTGCTGCCGTTCAACGACGCACTTTCTGACGTTCTTTTGGGCACCTGGTCCAGGCCCACCACAGGGGCTCCTGTGGACAGGAACGTAGCCCGACGCCATCCCCCGGCGACCCCTTGTTCCTCTCCCAACATCCCACCCCGAGAGCTTGGTTGTCCAAGCCTCTACCTCTCAGAGCGCCTTCCCTACGGCTCCGCCGGACAGGGAATCCAAAAAGCTGGAACAATTTGGGAAGAAGATTTTTTTTCTTCCTCCAGTGCTGGCTTGCGGTCCGTGAACACCGCTTGCCTTTTGGGCCGTTATTCCCACTCTCTGTGGGATTCGGTGGCGCAAGTGCTGCCTAAGTGTTCTGAGGAGGTCCAGACACTACTCGCCCGTGTTATTGCAGACGGGAGAGACGCGGCGAAGTTCACAATCCGATGTGGCCTAGACACCGCTGACTCGCTGGGCAGATCGCTTGCTACGACAGTGGCGCTGCGCTGTCACGCCTGGCTGAGGACCACTGGTTTCTCGGGCGATGTCCAAAACACCCTTATGGACATGCCCTTCAATGGTATCCGCCTTTTTGGCAATAAGGCAGACAGCGCGCTGGAGCGCTTTAAGGACTCGCGGGCTACGGCCAAGTCCTTGGGCCTCTCCACCTCGCGCCCTCCGCAGCAGTCTGCTTTTCGCCCCTTTCGTGGCCACGGAAGGGGCGCCCAGTCACGTCCATTGCCCAGCCACCGGCCTGCACAGCAAGCGCCTTCGCGTGGCCGAGGACGTGGCTCCCGCCGAGGCGTGTCGGGTAACCAGCGTGCGGGTCAGACCACCACCTCCGCCCCGTCCGCGGCCTCCAAGCCCTCCTAGTCCATCCTTTCAGGCCCACAGCACGCCAGTGGGGGGCAGGGTCCGCCATCACCTTCCCCACTGGCGTACCATCACATCGGACAGGTGGGTCTTGGACATTGTCCGAAGGGGCTACTCCCTCCCCTTCGAGACTACCCCCCCAGCCATGCCACCTCAAGGCCACCGCATGTCGGGGGATCATTTGGTGCTTCTTCAAAAGGGAGTTGCGGCCCTCTTGGCCAAGGGGGCCATCGAGCGCGTTCCGACCCCAGAAGTAGGGCGTGGTTGTTATTCCCACTACTTTCTGGTGCCCAAAAGGACAAGGAGGACATGCGTCCTATCTTGGACCTCCGGAACGTCAATCGCTTCCTCCGGAAGGAGAAGTTCAAGATGCTCACCCTAGCTCAGGTCTTGACTGCCCTCGACCCTGGAGACTGGATGGTAGCGTTGGACTTGCAGGACGCATATTTTCACATCCCCGTCCTGCCGGCCCACCGGCGTTACCTGCGGTTCACGGTAGGCCTCGAGCACTTTCAGTTCTCCGTGCTCCCCTTTGGCCTTACAAGCGCCCCCTCGGGTGTTCACGAAAGTGATGGCGGTGGTCGCAGCTCATCTGCGCCGGGCAGGGGTTCCAGTCTTCCCCTACCTCGACGACTGGTTGTTGAAGGCGGGCTCGTCCCAGGCAGTCGTCTCCCACCTCCAGACTACAGCCGAACTCCTGCACTCGCTAGGGTTCTCCATCAACGTGCCGAAGTCGCACCTGATTCCTTCTCCACAGCTCCTTTTCATCGGAGCAGCAGTTTCGGGCCTATCCTCCCGAACGGCGAGTCCAGGATATTCAGGCTATGATTCCGATCTTTCAGCCTCTATCCTGGGTTTCGGTACGGATGACCCTGAGGCTGCTGGGACTCATGGCCTCCTGCATCCTGCTGGTCGATCATGCCAGATGGCATATGCGGGCTCTGCAGTGGGACCTGAAGTTCCAGTGGGCGCAGCATCATGGGAACCTGTCCGATTACGTCCAGATCTCGGAGGGAACTGCAAGGCAGTTGCAGTGGTGGCTCTCGAACCGGCAATGGGTCATGGGCAGATCCCTCTCCCTTCCCCACCCAGAGCACAGAGTTGTGACGGACGCGTCCCTTCTGGGATGGGGCGGTCACATGGGAGAGGCAGAGATCAGAGGCCTCTGGTCTCCGGCGGAGTCCCGGCTCCATATCAACCTTCTGGAGCTTCGGGCGATCCGACTTGCACTCAAGGCATTCCTTCCCTCTGTCAAGGGGAAGGTAGTGCAGGTGTTCACAGACAACACCACCGCCATGTGGTACTGCAACAAACAAGGCGGGGTGGGGTCGTGGACCCTATGTCAGGAGGCTCTGCGTCTCTGGGACATGGCTGGAACATCAGGGCATGCGCCTGATGGTTCAACACCTAGCAGGTTCCCTGAACGCCAGGTCGGACTAACTCAGCCGCAGGTGCATGATGGATCACGAATGGCGTCTTCACTCGGAGGTGGTGCAAGGACTCTTTCTACAGTGGGGAGAGCCTTGGTTAGATCTATTCGCCACCGAAGAGAACGCGCAATGTCAGCAGTTCTGCGCGTTGGAATTTCCAAGGCGGGACTCGCTCGGCGACGCTTTTCGTCGCGAGTGGAGTTGCGGTCTGTTGTACGCCTTTCCGCCTATACCACTTCTACCCAGAGTGTTGAAGAAGATTCGGCACGACCGGGCCCAAGTCATTCTTGTGGCTCCGGACTGGGCTCGAGGAGTTTGGTATCCCGAGCTACTCAGTATGAGCATCGATCCCCCGATCCGTCTGCCTCTTCGGGAGGTTCTTCTGTCGCAGCAGCAGGGGACGGTCCTCCACCCGAACCTGTCCAGTCTCCACCTCCTTGTGTGGAGATTGAGCGGCGGCAGTTGATTCCTTTCGACTTGCCTCCCGAAGTTTGTGATGTGATTCTGGCAGCCAGGCGTCCCTCCACTAAGGTGGTATACGCCTGCAGGTGGAACAAGTTTGTGGCATGGTGCACAGCAAAGGCTGTGAATCCCCTTTCTGCCCCTCTTTCAGAGGTTCTTCTGTTCCTTCTTTCTCTGGCCCAACAGGGTTCTGCCCTGGGTACCATCAAGGGCTATCTTTGTGCAATCTCGGCCTTCCTCAGGCTTCCTGATCAGCCCTCCCTTTTCAAGTCCCCTGTTGTTAACAGGTTTCTTAAAGGCATTACACACCTCTTCCCTCCTGTTCCGTTTGTAATGCCTCAGTGGGACTTGAACTTGGTTCTTACCTTTTTAATGTGCGCTCCCTTTGAGCCTCTACATAACTGTCCTCTTCGTCTTCTCACTCTGAAGACAGCCTTTCTGGTGGCCCTCACCTCCGCTCGGCGGGTGAGTGAGCTCCAGGCTCTTTCTTGCAAGCCCCCCTTTCTGTCTGTCCATCCAGACAAGGTTGTTCTTAGGACGCGTCCGTCCTTCTTGCCAAAGGTGGTTACTGCCTTCCACATTGGGCAGACCATCACTTTGCCCACCTTCTTTCCGCCTCCGCATCCTTCCAGAGAGGAAGAGAGGCTCCACCGTCTGGACCCAAAACGTGCAATTTCATTTTATCTAAACCGCACACAGCAGTTCCGGGTGGACGACCAGCTCTTTGTTGGCTACTTGGGCGCCAAAAAAGGTCGGGCGGTACACAAGCGGACCATCTCCCGCTGGGTCATCTTGTGTATCAAGGCCTGCTATTCTTTGGCTAAGAAGGAGCCCCTGTTGGGCTACGTGCCCATTCCACCAGGGCGACAGCCGCCACCACGGCTTTGGGACGTGGTGTCCCATTGCAGGACATTTGTCAGGCAGCTACGTGGGCCTCGCTGCACACGTTTACCAAGCATTACTGCCTTGACAGCCAAGTCCGGAGAGACGGCTTCTTTGGCCGTTCTGTTCTCCGAGACTTCCTCATCTGATCTTTGTTCGCAGACCCACCACCGGGGTTGGTATTGCTGGGGTATCTATTCTAAGGTAAGGAATCTGTCACTAACGTGTCTCTTTCAGATGCACAAGTTACTAACTTGTGTAACGATATATCTGTAAGAGACAGTAGTTAGTGACAGATTCCTTACCGCCCCACCCATCCTCCCCGTTCTGCGAACTGATTTCTAGGGTTAAGGACATCCCTTTCAGGGCCCTAGTTTTCAGACACCAGTGTCAGTATCTTGCATGGCTCTGCGTTTCTGGCGCGGAAAGTCGTGTACAGAACTGACGCCAGCGCACATGGGCGGCGTCTAAGTACTGGCCGCGATGTCATCCCGGCGATCACGACGCCGACGACGGACGCGGAGCCGCACGACGCAGCCTACCGACGCGCAGGGGTACTGCTACGCGAAACTTTCCGGATCCAGCCTGACGCCTGGGGATATTCTAAGGTAAGGAATCCGTCACTAACTACTGTCTCTTACAGATATATCGTTACACAAGTTAGTAACTTGTGCATTTAGGGAAAAAAACAGATTTACTATCCTGTGTTCCCACACATCTCTCGTCAGAAAGGATACCCTACTTCTGAGGGTGGGCCTATCACCTCTCACTTGTAAAGCCCCAAAAAGTAACACTTTGAGACACCAACATTTTTCCTAGGAAATTCTGTCTTTCTGGGCGATGTGTGTAGCAGCATTATTAGGGTCCAGGGTTGGACAGAAGCCAGGGAAACGTACCAACCTCAGATATTATTGTAAACTTGGCATCCAAGGAAGTCCAGGGTTTTTGTGACTTATGTGGTTCTTCTGCTTCTGTGAGGGAAAACTCCCCTCTCCCACCAAGCGGTTTCATTCTGATAAAAATGGTAAACCACTTGTGTGCCTATCTCCCATGACAGGAGACTTGGGGCCAGATGTACGACGCGCAAAATAGCGCATCGCAGATTGCAAGGTTTTTGCGACTCGCAATTTGCGAGGTGCTATTTTGGATGTACAACAGTGTGTATCACACTGTTTGCGATTCCCAATGGGGTCGCAAATTGAGAGTCTCATGAATATTGAGCCTCTCGCAATTTGCGACCCCATTGGGAATGGCAGGCCCTCCCAGGAATGGTGGCCTGCCGGGCTCAGCAGACCACCATGTCTGGGACTGCTTTTAAATAAAGCAGTTTAAAAAATAAATAAAAATGCAGCTTGTTTTCCTTAAAGGAAAACGGAATGCATTTAAAAAAGAAAAAAATGAAACGTTTTAGTTTCATTTTTTAAGGGCAGGTAGTGGTCCCTGGGACCACTGCCTGCCCTTAAAAAATATTTTTCCCTGCATTTGCAAAGGGGAAGGGGTCCACTAGGGACCCCTTCCCTTTTGCGAGTGCATTACCACCCTCTTAAAGAGGGTGGTAATTTGTGAATGTTTTGCGACCGCAATTGCGGTCGCAAAACATTCATACATGGGCTTGCGCTCGCTATTAGGAAGGGAACGCCCCTTCCTAATAGCGAGTCGCAAAACCTATTTAGCGAGTCGCAAATGAATTGCGACTCGCTAAATAGGCTTTGTACATGGCACATGCTGTTTTTGCATGCGCAAATGGGTTTGCAAACCCGTTTGCGCATGCAAAAACGGTCGTACATCTGGCCCTTGGAACATTGGAAGTATAGAGTCAATGTGCTTACAGTTTTGGTCTGTTCCTATGATGTGCGTTGGGGCCACCCACATAGTGTAGTGCTTTTATTGGGAGAAGTGTGGAAACAGAGTTTAGGCTTTGGCAGAAAGTATCTCTGATTTCAATCATATTAATATGCACAAAATAGCGTTTTGAACCATCCTTTGATGTTTGCAGTGCAATCTGGTTAAGTAAACGTGCTGGGTTCCACGCAAGCCATAGCACCCTGGATTCCCCTGTGCCAATAGTTTATAGAAATTGGTAGGGTCCCTGCATGCTGCCTGACTCTGGGCCTCATCCGTCCCGTGTCGAAAGAGGGAACGTTAGATGTTTTAGCCTTATTGATGTTTGCAGGACATTCTAGTAGGAAAATATACTGAAATACACCTAAGCAACACCTGCCTGGATTCCACTGGGTCTTTTCAGGAATACCCTGAGTTGTTAGGGTTTACTGCTTGCTGGCTGACCCAGAGCCTGAATATTGCAGCCCGTGCCAAGTGATGGAAGATTAGGATTTCTGTCGCAAAGCTTTGACATTTTAGCTTGCAGAGAATGGATAAAACCACTCATTCGGCCTAACCCTGTGGGCAGAAATACTGTCAGTTGTGGGGTATAATGCCAAGACGGTCCAGCACTCTAAACCATTCCTTTTCTTACTTTGTTCCCCTGGTATTGTAGTGAGCTTTCAGCCTCCCCAATTGATCAGGTTTTGGCTTTTACCCCCCACTTAAATATTTCTGGGATGGTCAGAAAACCCACCGTGCTATCAGGGGAAAACAATTGAGAATTAGAATGAGGTGCAGGGTTTTCCATCCTGTCTCTGGACTGCGGCCCCCACCGTTAGCCACCACAGTCTTTCTGTCCCCTTAGGAGGTAGTTTGGAGGGTTCACCACTGATCTTCCTGCTCCAGGGGCAGAAAGCCCACTAGGCACCAGGATTTGGAGTTTAAGAAAGGAATGGCTCATTAGACCAGCTTTCAATCTGGTCCTGTCCCTGACACCAAATAGTATTTCTGCCCGCCCGGGAAAGGCAGAATGGGGTTGGGGGAGTGGGGGGTTTAATCCTGTATCTGTTGGCCCACATGTCAACACTACACTCTGAGAAATCTACTTTTCCTCTCGCTTACTTGGGGGAAGCATTGCAGTATTAAGCTCTCTGCCTGTTTTGGCTCCAAAGGTGGAGGAAGTGACACGATTTTAGGACAAACTGACCTGCGCTCCATTCTATTTAAAAATAAATAAATAGAAATCCTGGGTTCAAATTACACATGAGATGCAACTCCCTGCTTGCTCTGTGGTGCACCCTTAATTTGAGGCGTCTGTGTAAAGCAGCACAATGCACCTCTGCCCAAATGATGAGTCCTCTGAATATTTAAGGCGATACTGACAGACTAACAATTATAGGAAGATTTTTTGTAAAGCCAACCATGTCTCATGAAAGCCATATAAAAGATTATTCAGTCACTTCTGATTTTCCAAATCTTTGGTTTGCTTTTTAAGGGCCTCAATCTTGTCAAATTGTATTCACCTTATTCAACATATCCTGAGCATCACCAACTTGGTTTTCCACCTCCATAGCTGTTTTTTTCTTCAAGGATAAGACCGTTTTCTATCCATGTCTAATATTGTCTTCTTTATTTCAATTCTAAATGGTTTCACAAAGAGAAACTCCTCCCAATTATAAACTGTTTTCAAAGTGCAAGTCTCCTCCAAAAGATTTTCAGCTTTGGCAATTTACTTGCAGGAGAACAGTCTTTTTAAAGTCTTTTGTTGATACTAACGTGAGTGTCCTTCTGAGGGGTCAAATAGGTTAGTGTTTGGCTTACGAATGCCAGAAACAGACACCACAGCCTTAACTGAAGAGGCGGACGCTTCCATTTTAAATGAGATGACTGACTTCTTCAAATACTTTTTTAGCTTGTCCCATAATTGTGAAACCACTTAATAGCAACAGTTTTATCAACAATATCATGAGGAAGAAATGCTCTCCTATATCATATGGCTCTTAAGACAACAAAGACCTGAATATTAGTAGGACATACTTTAAGGTGAGCACACGGTGTAAGCTAGAATGATCAAAAAGAAATAACAATAAAATGTGAAGAAATGCTGAAGAACACACCAGAGATGAATATAATAAATCTTCAAATGCAAGGGAAAGGCACCCGCCTCATGAAAGCATGCCTCATTAAAATGACTGCTGCCTCTGAAGGCCGAAAAGGCAAAGAAACTCAGTTGAAGTCGTGGCAAAAACCGCCTCTACAAATAGCAGAAAACATGCTCTGCTGGTGGCGCTGTAAAATGCATCCCCAATACACTCTTCCAATCCTCCAGAAGAGCAATTCCAAAGACAAGAAATCTGCAATGCTGCCTCTGAGATAATGGGGCTTGACCTCAGAGCAGCCATCTCCCATGGCTGCCAAGCCACCTTCGCCGTCTAATCTTAATTGTAATTTTGCATCTGTTATTTGCTAATTCTTTATTCAAAAGAACCAAAAGTGTTAAAAAAACAAAAAGTAAATCTCTCAAAAATGTTTTTTTTTAATTTTTTTATATTTTTTTTATATATAGCTTAGTGCCTTAGATTGAGGCCAGGTTCTTCAGTCATTAATAGCAAATGTGCACTAGGGCCCCAGTTCCCTTTCAGTGAGGTAAGACTTGCTCTAGCTTTCAGTGTGTTAGTGGTGACCAGATACTGTCGTTCTTCTGGTGAGAAGAAAGTGCTTCTCACTTCTGCTCTTGATAACCAGTAGATGCTGACACTCCATGTGGATCTATTGGCAGTGAGAAGGCATTGCACAGCTTTTGGTACACCACTGTCTACGTTTTGCAGTAAACCAATGTTGATTTCAGCACTGGATTGGTTGGTTATAGATGTTGGAAGGTGTTTGACTTCTTCCCAGTAACCTGATGGGACATAGAATGAGAATGTGATGTAGTCATGATTTGGTGTAAGTGATACTTTATTTTGTGGGGGTGAAAGGTTCCATTTGGTTTTTGGCTCTACATCTGACCTTTAACAGATGGTAAATATTTGGTGTGTACCAAATGTAGATACCAGGAGATAGTTGGCTGCTGAATCCTGCAAAAGAGGTGGCACATTGTGAATGAGAGTTGTATACCAAGTCATTTAACTTATTAGCTTCTCAGCTTAGAAGACAATGACAGAATGAAGATCTAGCCTGGACTCCTTTCTCATCATTAAGAACAGGATTCATGCTTGTTGGTGGGCATTGTGGGGGATCCAAATGCTCTCTGACAATCTATAGTATAACTAATATGCATTTAGAGCAGACTTTGACATTTTTTGTTAATGCTTGGAGATTGCTGACCCTCCTGCAAATAGGGATAGGGGGCATTTTTTATATGCGGAGGTATTGGTAGGTAGTGAACTCCTGAGGACAGTTTCCTACTCGCGGTTGTGTGGAAATGCTGTAGATTTGCAGTGTGGTGCTTTACAAGGCTACTTTAAGAAGGGTTGTAATTTGCTATTTGTTAAAAGCAAATAGGTTTATCGGCTGATTCTGTTTTGTGGTTATTTTAGAAAGAACTAAAGGGTGATACTGAGCTTGAGAGGCCCAAGATAAGAGGATATAGTAACATTGTGTAAGTCTCGAAAAAAATGCAAATTGTATGTGAAAGAACAGTATGGTGATGCTCACAGGTGTGGAAAAGAACCATGTAGTAATACTGTGCAGACTTGATGGAGCTAGATGGGTAATCCTAGCGAATCTGTTAAAAGAGCAGAAAGTGGCACTCTGCTGTGTAGGCCTGCAAACGAACCAGATAGTAATACTGTTCAGTGGAGGTTTGCAGAGAGCTAGGTGCAGGCCTGAAAAAGACGCAGATTTTGATACTGTCCCATGCGTGCCTGTGAAAGCAGCAGGTAGTGAGTGATATACATACAGACTTGGCAAATATCCGGGAAGTGATACTGTGCAGACTTGAGTGTGTTCCAGAAACTGGAAGGGCAGATGATGACAGGATGCTTTGATATGTGCAGTTCTTTCTTCTGTGTTGTGTTGATCAAGGCAGGATGGATTCTGAAGTACTGGCCAAAAGGCACTCTCTGCCCTATCCAGTGGCAGTTTCAGAAGGGGTATTTGTATGGAGTTTACCAGGGTACTGTTGAGTGGATATGTTGCTGGGAGTTGATGTTGATTCTATGCAGTTGAACCATTGTTGCTGCATCTGGATGCTATGTTGCAAGATTTAACTCTAAACTGTTAGGATATTTGAGCTTTTTTAAAAGTGTTCGGTGCAGAATTGTTTGAAATTAATGTTGTTTCTGTTGTAGGTTATGGTAGTGCGTTGAGGTGTCAGTAGGTGTTCAGTGGGGAGGTGTGAGTAGCTGTTCATTATTTGTATACATGGACAGATAATTTTGGTGCTATGGCAGTGATTCTCCTGTATACTGTTGTGGTATGGAGATAGTGAAAGGGTAGATCTCGGTGCCACAGAGTTTTGTTGGGACCAGACCTTTTCTTATTGTGCTGTGAATGTTTGCATTTTGCTGTCCCCAGGCATGGACCATAAGCAAACAGCTATGCCTATTTTTCAGTCAGACAGTTGTGTTCTTATTCCCTCCTAACCCTCATCTGATCCTCGCTTTCTAGCTGACTGGTTCAAATCTGTGTAAATCACGTAAACCTCATATCCTTCTGAGGTTGCTACAATTGGTGCCATTGAGTTTGACACTATAGACACTTTTTATTGACAGCACTATGAAACTGATAAACTGTGCTGGCTGATTTATATATAATAAAGGCAATTTGAGTAAAGGTTGTATGTTTATATTGAATTGAGATTCTGTGATCTGATTATTTTGTCTCATACTTATTCTCTGAGATTCCGCATCTTCAAGTAACTGTGGAGAAGGCTGGTTACCAAACTATTTTTCAAGCAACTCACACTTATGCTGCTACTACTGTGACAACTGTGCCTCCATTGTGCTTAATCACAGGCAGTGACATTAGTTTTTTTATTTCCATGTGCTGCAGGCTTTTAAATTAAGAACGCTCCGATCCATTGCTCTTACCAGTTTCCACAACGAATGTTCACAAATAGAAAATACTTCTTACTACTTTCCCAGGCTTTAGTGCTTGCCCAGAATGCTAGATGCATATGTTTGTTTTCTGACCCGGATTCCTCGTGTATGGTGTTATTTCTAGTTTTTTGCTTTGAGCGGCATGCTCTGGTCATCAGTTCGCTTTATTCAAAATTACCACTTTTTAACTCTTTCTTAAAATACTTTGGGAATTTGAAACTTTTCTCAGTGATTCTAGGACTGGAGTTCCAGGAGTAAATTTTATCTCTCAGTGTCGGCAGTGCCGACTGCTGCCCTGATCTCGCTACTCAAGGCACAAAGAAAATGCCCACCTTGAGCTATGTCTTGGTCTCCAGGATGCCTACTGATATGAAAGTCCAAGTTTTCTGAAGGTAATGAATCACTGACGGTTCTACTGCCAGTCAGTCTTCGTACCTACAAGTATTGCAATTGTGAGTCGTCCTCCGATCTAATTTTAGAGAGATGAGGTTCTTCTCTGATATTGAGGTTCCTGTGTAAAGGCAGAGCTTTCACCTTCTTTGATGTCCTTTTATTATGTTGCTTCTTATGCACTTCAGTTTTCCAAGCTGTACCCAGAGGTAAGCGAAGATTACTTTTACAAAAGACATTTATTTTGTTTTTAAGATATTTATGGTTCCATCTATCCAACATGATAGCTACAACTAAGCTAGCATTCTGATCCTGATCAATACTTAAACCTTTGAAACTCCTCTGGCGTAGATGCAGCCCCAGAAGGTGGGTTTTGAATCCTCTCTGAACTTCCTTGTGAAGAATATACATCATTGGATAAGACGGCAGTAGCTTTCCACTTGGCTCTACCTACTTTTTAAATACAATTTTATTTATTAGCAGAGAACCTTTTATTTAAGCTTTGATATAGTTTCTCATGGCTTGGGGGAAGTCTTAGCACATCCTCTTACTGAACAGGCACCCATAAAATGGACTGCCGTACACTGATCTAAAATGTTGTATCATTCCGGGGAAAACTGCTGTTGAGGCTTAGTCAAGAAAGCTGAAATAAATAACTTCATCTTGGTTTCCACAAATCGAGAAAAAGAGGCTTTAGGTTTTTGTGAATGGGATCTTGGCCCTTGGAGATTGCGAAGCATTCTCTCACAACACGTTTTAGACCATTTTGGGGAATAGTTTACCTCGAAGCAACTCATTTGCTGGAACCTGAGCAGGAGCACAACTTATGAATGATAGGCTTTATGCTTGCAGATGGGGCTTTCAAGCCAGCCCTAACACTGTGGATGATCTGACTACGTGTTAGGCACTTGTCATGTTGTTCGACCACAAATAGCCAGTTGGTGAAAAAGCAAACAGTTCTCTGGGAAGATTTAAGCAGAACAATTGCACTTTTCCTTGACTTGGCCTCCAGCTTGCCATTTTCACTAGCAATATCGACAATTTTGTGGCTCTAGATGTTCTTCTGACTACACGCATTGATATCTTGAAGGATGTTACTTTAGTCCAATGGCTAGTCACTTACACAAATTAGCTCAAAAGAGCCCCCAGATACAGGTATCGTATAAATATTTTAATTTAAAAAAAAAAAAAACCTTCTGAAGGGATTTTGACTGACTCTACATGAGCTAAGTCAGCCTGCTGAAATTAGTCGGGATGGTTTTAACAGTGATAGGACTGCTACTTCTCACAATATGGTTTTCTGGCTCCTGCTGCTCTGGCTGTACTACAATATGATAAATCTGTGGGATGAAATGTTTATTTAAAGAACAATTTACCCACAGTACTTTTATTTGTACTGGATATTTTATCTTGCTGTAGATTCCTTGCCACCACCCCCTTCCCCTTTTCTGAGTTCATATACATTTTTCTGAAATATTATTTTCTTGATATCTTTTTTTCTTGATTTTTTTATTTTATGATCTTGGATCCATTTTTTGCATCCTAGCATCTTTGTAGCTGGAGACATTGGGTAGAATGTACGTTGCAGGGGTGTGTAACTCCTGTATATATTCACTACATCTCTTCCTGTGATACAGTAGCATCTCCATCACTTAGTGCAGTATGCATGGGTTACTTTCAAACCCTATCTGCTACTTGGTGATAACACATAAAGAGTCAGTGGTATTAGTGAAGGTAAGCAGCTTGATCTTGATACTTTTATGTCAAATTCTAGAGGTCTATAAACTTGAGTCCTGACCTGTGCTCATATTTTGAATGTGTTTTGTGGAGCAGATTTTCTTGCTACAATCATTTTGTGTTGACGGTCAAAATAAATCTGTTATGGGTGATATATAAATCCCTATCCCTTGTTTTCCTTCAAGGACTTAGTTAAGGTTTTCATCCCCAGAAGGGCACTGCTGTCATCAGATATTTGTATTAGTATTCACATATCAAGCTGCATAATGTCTGTTCCTGTGTCTGAAGTGTAGAAATCACCCTATATTTTAATATGTGTTCTTTACTTATCATGGACAGATACTACAGAGGGACCCACGGGGTAATCGTTGTATATGATGTCACCAGTGCTGAATCCTTTGTGAACGTGAAGCGGTGGTTACATGAGATTAACCAGAACTGTGATGATGTTTGCAGGATATTAGGTAAGATTGGTTGTCGTGCATATGCTATTAACTGTACTCTAAGATTTGCCTGCGACAAGAAGTCATTTAGAGCAATAGCACTTACAAAATCTATTCATATGGAACTGACTCAACTCACTTCTATTTTCCTTCCAGTTGGCAATAAAAACGATGACCCAGAACGAAAGGTAGTGGAGACAGAAGATGCTTATAAGTTTGCTGGCCAGATGGGGATCCAGCTATTTGAAACTAGTGCTAAAGAAAATATAAATGTTGAAGAGGTATGTGCTGGTGAAAAACTGTGATTGGCCTGTGACAAAATTACTGTTTGTTACGCGAGGGGTTGTCTTTGTGTAAATGAAGTGATGAAGACTATCTAACATACATAGCTGTGGTTCAGTTTTTCAAAATTCTTCTGAAATATCACTTGCTTAGAGTATTAACTTTAAAACTATTGTTTACACTAAGTAAATTGCCCCTTTGCCCCTCTTCTCTGTTTCAGTACCAAGAGAGCTGTTCGCGATCTATAAATTACATTTAACATAACATAAAACCTAGTTGTCTGTCTACAGGACTATGGTACTTTTTTTTGTTTGGTCACTAATGTAATGGAAAATATTTCCTCCTTTTGCCTGTTAATTCTGACCCAATCTCTTCCTTTTCCTCCTTCTGTTATTGCATCTGTATTACTCATCCTTAAACCTTCCTTTTCCCCATCAAATGCTCGCCTGTCAAAGTCTCCCCTCTCCCCCTTTATTTCTTTGCGATGTATCTCTTTTTGTTGTGACGGGCAACTTTATGCCTTGCCTGTTTCAGTTGAGCTTCGCTTTAAGAATCTTTACTTAACCTGTTGATTACCTCTAGTACCATTTTTTTTTTTTTTTTTTTAACGAAAGCTTGAAAAACGTGCTCCATTTGCAACTTGCTCTCTTGCAACTCTTCTCTTGCTACTCTTCTCTTCATTATAGGTCCCTTTAGTGCTATTCTCAATTTATGCATTGCTAAAGCCCATATCTGAACATATGCTAAACATTATTCTGTTCTTATTCTTTTAGATGTTTTGGCTCCTTTCAACTTGGTTTGTTGATGTATTGTTTTCAACTCTAACCTACTCTGTCATCTTGCTCTCCCTCCTTCCCTACTGTTTGCAAATTGCATTCAGAACTGACAGACTTGCCTTTAAGAACATTGTCAGTTTGTTTGTTAAGCTCCTCCTGTGGCAGTGCCCCTCCGTGCTTGAGCCCATAGAGAGTTCTCAGCTTCTACATTGAGCGTATAAGGGAGTGCCAAATTGACCAGCTTCTTGTGATATTCACTGATAGTAAAATGTATGGCAGTACACAAAAGAATACTATACAGGTGGATCAGCCTGTGCATAAAGACTTTCTATGCCCAGGCCATGAAGGAGTCGCTTTACATCGAAGTCAAAACTGCTTTGACGATGTTGCTGAGGAGTGTTCCTTTCTTAGACGCTTGCCAGGCTGCAACATGAAAGGCTGTATATGTATTCAGCAGGCACTACTGCCTCGAGAGTCGGGCCCACAGAAAGACCATTTTGCTTCCTTGGTCCTCATGGGACTTCGCAGACACCAAGCCTGAGTCTTGTTCAGCAGGAGGTTTTCTTTCTGGAGCTGTGTGGATTTGCAACATGGACTGTTAATCGTAGTAGGCTAACCTTTATAAGCTCATTGGAGGCAAAATGGGATTGAACTAGGAATGGTAGTGCATGTTTGTTAAGGTTCTCATTAAGGCTGCATGACTCATTTTATCAGAGGGTAGCAAGCCCTGATTCAGCTGCCTAAGAAAAACTGGTGTGGGAAATATTTGTTTTTGTAATGACATGAAACCAAATAAATACATTTGTATATTTTAGTTCAAAGGACTGTTTTAATTCCTGTCTGGTCTGTTTTCAATATCAAAAATATACTGAACAATTTAATAGATTGCTTGGAAAAGACATTAAAGATGAATCTTTGTCAGTTTTATTAGCTCGGGTGAAATGTTGTTGCAAATATTTGGACAGGGCTTCTGGCTCCATTATATGCAGGGAACCATTTGGGATTGAGCCAAACAGTTAACCAAGAGTGCCAAAGGTTTAGGTAAATGCAGTGAATGGAGTAAACCACCGTTTACACCATCCTCTGTTTTTAATGTACAAATGAAATGGTAATTATGACCATTCTTTTTAAAGTAACGGAACGGTAAACTATATGCCATTCATTACGTGTTACATGGAATGCAGTGTCCAGACACGTGTGTGTGTGTGTAACTGGCACAATTCTGTATGAAAACAATGATCCTTAAACTGTATGAGGAGCTACAATATTGAAGCAGTATTGGAACAGGTTCACGTTCATATTTGTAAATTGTATTTATTGAATCTGTGCGCACGTTTAGATTGGAAGTTTTTTACGGTCAGTATACGTTTGTTGTGGATACTTTTGAAATATTTTACTTGATTGTGTATTGAGAAGACCAACTTGTCACACAATAAAGGAAGTATTAGTAAACTAATGAAGATCTGGCTGTTCACCTTAACAACTCTTAAAATTTAGACTGTTACCTCTTAGGGTTCGTTAGTCCTTTTGATAATCATTCTTTTCTGCAAGAGTTTGCTTTGTTTTTCACTGCTGCTCACTCCAAGCGTCTGACGCTGGATTTGGCCACCTTTTTGTTATTCTCCAACCAAGTCAGTATTCTGAAATTGTCTTTCATTGTCACTTGACAAAAGTAGTACCCCTCCCTGATCTTCTCGTCAGTGCTGAGATACTACATGTTCTGGCAGTGTTATGACTATTACTTAAATACTGCATTGATGCACTCCAGCAATACCTTTCAAACTCTCCTGGGTCCTACATAATTCTGCTGTGCATTTTATTCTCAGTCTTGCACCTTTGTAACGCCTCCTCTTTGATCTCTCCACTTTATTTCTATTATGTTTCCTGTCTATTTAAAATGTATCTGTTTTATCTTAAAACTGGTCCTAGTTTTTCCACTGTATCCATCCCTTGCGCTCTACTGGCTTTGTCACTTGTTCTGCTTTCAACTCTTTCTTCTTCCTATCTTTTGCTTCTTCACATTTGTTTTACTTGCTCCCATCACTGCAGCCCTGTAGATAGCCGTCTAACACTCAAGCTTTTGTATTGCTCTAGATGTTTCACTTGCCACCTCCTTTTTAATCTGATATATTAGTCCTTTATTTCATGTTTCCATTTAATAACACTACTATTTACATTTGTGCATCATTATCTGTGTTTATGCAGTTCCTTGAATGTGCCGCGGACGGTACTGTATTAAAACTGAATAAATGTATTTCCAAACAGCTCGCTTACTGAAAATTATCCTGCGCTACCTTATTACAGTGATAACTAAAGTTCTCCAGTATTGGGGTATCTTTCATAGATTCACATGCTCGAATCATTCCCCGTCGTCGGAGTGGGAGTCCCACGGTACATAAAAATAGCAATAAATATGCATGAAATAGCCATAACATAGGTATATTAGAACCAGGCAGTAAAATAGCTAGAAGTTAATAGGAAAAAATCTTCCACTTTCATGACTCGTCCAAGTCATTATATATAGTCCAAACTACAGCCAATCGGGCGACAGCACCCTCCAGAATGTTCTCCCCAGAGGCTCAGGCTCTCAGATTTTCTACCGCACGTCGTGTGAAGGGAGTCTCCCTGAGCTCTGCTCAGTACTTCTCAGGTTTCTTCAGAATTTCTTCATTTCATGATGTCTTCTAAGAAATCTCTCTTTCGACCTTGTGAGTCTTGTGGGAAGCTCCGGCTGTTTTCTGAAGACCCCCACAAGAAGTGCATTTATTGCTTGTACCCGGACAACCAGGTGAGAGACTGCAAAATCTGCAGAACTTTCCCTCAAAAGACTGAGGGACAGAGGGGGACGTCTACTTCTGTGGCTACAGAAGATTAAGGATCAAGACAACCCTTTATCTGATGTTGGAAGTGTTTCCTCTGTCAGGACTGCTGCCTCTAGGAAGAGGACTAGCGACATGGATTTGACTTCTCCTGGGGCTAAGGTGTTGAAAAAACAGCACACCTCTAAGAGTGCTGAGTTGCCTTCCACTTCCAAAAAGGCTCCTCCACCTAGTAAGGGTAAAACTCTACCCTCTACACCCCCGAGAAAGTCTGTGAAATCTCAGGCGTCTAAACCTTCTTCTGACAGAGATTTACCTCAAAAACGGGGTCCATCGTCGACGAGCTCGACGACAACGTCTTCGTCGACGAAGCCTGCCGTCGCCGCGACGACGTCTACTGCAACCTTCTCGTCTCCAAAGCCTCAGATGATACTGTCGTCGGCTTCTTCGCCGTCGACGCTGGTGTCCGTCTCAGTGAGACCAACCACGTCAGTCACTGCCTTCTCGTCGACGAAGATATTGAAGTCTACCGTCGACGTCCCTCCGTCGACTAAGAGTAAGAAGACCTCGTCGACAATTGTCTCGACGACGGCGATTGTCTCGACGACGGCGATTGCCTCGTCGACGGTTCCCTCGTCGACGGTTCCCTCGTCGACGGTTCCCTCGTCGACGGTTCCCTCGTCGACGGTTGCCTCGTCGACGGTTGCCTCGTCGGCGGCTGCTTCGTCGACGTTGCTATCTTCCTGCACTGATCTTCAAGTTTGGTCGTCATCTACAGCCACAGCATCCTCGAAGACATCTGCAGTGCTGTCTACACCATTGCCACCGTCGACAACAGCGCCTTCCTTGCTTCAAAGGCGTGGATCTTCCTTGGAGGTTCTCTCTCCAGTTCACACATCACCCAGCAGAGTTCCTCTTGCGTTGCCCGAGCAGTTACTGGATTATGGGGCAGATGAGGATGAATCTGAGGAGGATGACAGATTCCGTACTGCCAGGAGCCCTTCAGAGCTCTTCATTAAATATCAAGACGTAGATCAAGAAGAAGACTACTACCCTGATACTGCTCCAGAGCCAAACCCTACGGCACAATTGCCTCTATCACTTCTCAACAATCTGCAGTACATGTTAGATGATTATTACCGCTGATTTCCACCATCTGAATCGGCTTCTTCTGTCCCACCAACACCCGTTCCTCAATCTTCAACAGTGTTGAGGTCGCCCAGACCAGTTTCTCCGGTACCTTCAATGTCGCATCATCAGGAAGCTCACACCACGGATGATGACAGGGAAGAAGGAGAATTGGATGACGGGTCACTCCTTACTGAATGGGATGACTATCAAATACAAACGCCGTCTCCTCCGACTCAGGCTCCTGTTGACTCACCTCCAGTTGACATCGGAGGTTTTCATGTTCTGATGGAAAGAGCAGCACAATGGTTCCTTCTTCCCATGGAAACAAGGAAGGATGATTGTTTCCTTTCCGATTTTAAAGACCAGCCAAGGAAGCAAGTGCGTACTATCCCTATTATTGACTTTATTTGGCAGGAAGGACTGAAAGTCATGCGGACCCCTGCCTCCATTCCGGCGGTCCTGCCTCGCCTTGAAAAGAAATACAAGGCACCGGATAATTCACCAGCTTGTCTGATAGGTCAGCCTAAGCCAGATTCAGTTATCGCCCAAGCAGCGCAGCGCCGAGCACGGAATCCCTCCTCTCCATTGTCAGCTCCCCCGGATCGGGATGGGAGACGTCTAGACGCAATTGGAAAAAAGGTTTCGACCATGGCGGCCACTACTGTCCGTGCAGCTAACTCACTGGCCATCTTAGGCCGCTATGATAGGCAGATGTGGTCGGACATCTCCCCCTACATCGACATGTTACCTGAGCCCTCAAAGGCAGAAGCGCTCAAGATCCTCCAGGAGGGAGAACGAATCTCGGCTGAGATTATTGATTCTGCTGTGGATGTTGCGTCCACGGGTTTTCGGCAACTGGCAGGGGCTGCTGTCCTGCGGCGACAGGGCTGGTTGAAGTCCACATCTTTTCGTCAGGAAGTTCAGACGAAGATAATCGATATGCCTTTTGACGGCGAGTCTCTTTTTGGCCAGCATATTGACGATGCCCTACAAGCCATTAAAAAGGATACCGAGACAGCAAGATCTCTCGGTACTCTTCAGTTTCGAAAACCGACTTTTCGTGGCGCTAGAGGCCGTGGATCCTTCTCCACCCGAGGAGGCTATAATCAGTCGAGGCAATACCAGTCCTATCAGGGTAATCAACGCTACTCTTCGCAACGACAACAATACTTCAGGCAGGAACCAACTACGTCTTATGGGCAAAACTGAAATAAGTCATCCTATCGGGGAAGGAACACGTCTAAAAAAAAAAAAAAAAAAGTGACACCTGCCACCTGCTCTACCGCTCACTCTTACAAAAGTTGGAGGAAGGATCTCCCGTTTTTACTCAACCTGGTCTGCTATAACTACAGAGACAGACAAATGGGTCTTGGACATTGTGGCCAGAGGCCACGTTCTAGAGTTTACCAAGCTTCCTCCGAATTCTCCTCCCAAAGGCCCGCCTCCAGCTCATCTCACAGAGCTTTTCTCACAGATAAATTTGATGTTAAAAAAGGGAGCGATCGAAATGGTTCCAAAGTTGCAAAGAGGCACCGGTTTCTACTCCAGATTTTTTCTAATAAAAAAGAAATCGGGAGAATGGCGCCCCATCTTGGATCTTCGTTCCCTAAACAAATATCTCAAAAAACAGTCCTTTCGGATGTTGACTCTACAAGAAGTCTCTGCGGGGATCACATGACCACCCTCTACCTCCAAGATGCTTACTTTCATGTCCCGATTTTACACAGACACAGAAAGTTCTTGAGGTTCAGAGTAGCTGGCAGGGACTTCCAGTTCAAAGTCCTTCCCTTCAGACTACGTTCCGCGCCCCGTGTCTTCACCAAAGTTTTGGCACCGGTGGCGGCACACCTTCGACTAGAAGGAATTCAAATTTTTCCTTATTTAGACGACTGCTTTATCAAGGCGAATTCTTACGCAGTCGCAAACATCCATACTCAGAAATGCCTGTCACTTTTCCAGTCTCTGGGTCTCTCCATCAATCTGGACAAGTCTCAACTCATCCCATCACAAACAAGAACGCTCTTAGGAGCCACCATAGACACTCTACAGACACAAGCCTTTGTCTCAAACGAAAGACAACAAAAGCTGTGCAAGCTTGCCCAACTAATACGATCAAAAAGGTGCGTTTCTGTCCGACAGTTCAAGTCACTTCTAGGGATGCTCTCATCCTGCATTCCTTTGGTCCCCCAACTGTCGCCTCAAGATGAGACCCCTGCAAGAGGAGCTCAACAAGCAATGGCTACAGGTCTCCGGGTCCTTCGAAGATCTCATCCACATCACTCCTCAGATGCGGAAGGCATTACTCTGGTGGACTTGCAAAAGGAACGTGGCAGCAGGCCTCTCATTCCTAGTGGAAGCTCCAAGTTTCGTCATCACCACGGACGCCTCCCTCGAAGGGTGGGGAGCACACCTTCAAGGACTAACAGTCAACGGCAAATGGGATACTCATCAAAGGACTTGGCATATCAATCTCTTAGAGTTGCTAGCGATCTTCCTAGCCCTAAAATCTTTTCGCACCATCATTCTAGGAGCATCAGTGTTGATCCGGACGGACAACACAACAAGTATGCACTACCTAAACAAACAAGGAGGGACAAGATCCACTCTGCTGTCCCAGCAAGCCCAGCAAATTTGGGATTGGGCGATCCGACATCAAATAACTCTGGCAGCAGTCCATGTTCCGGGAGTATCCAACATCCTAGCGGACTCCCTCAGCAGGTCGACAGTGTCCAATCACGAGTGGGAGCTCCATCAACCAACCTTGGATCGTATATTTCAGAAGTGGGGTCGACCCGATCTGGACTTGTTCGCGACCAGTCTGAACCGAAAATGCCCATTCTACGCAAGTTGGCTGCCCCAACAAGACTCGTGCGGGAATGCGTTTTTGATGAATTGGTCACAGATCTATGCCTACGCTTTTCCGTCGATACCGCTGGTTCCCAGGGTTCTCCGGAAAATGAAGAAGCCTTGTCGTCTTCTCCTCATAGCTCCCAGGTGGCCTCGCCAGTTTTGGTTTACCGAACTCCTCCTTCTATCCGAATGCGATCCCATTCAGTTGCAACCAATACCGAATCTCCTGTCCATCCACAACGGGCAGATCTGCCATCCGGATCCTGCATCTCTGCGTTTAGCAGCCTGGCGCCTGAGCACCTTGAATTTGCTCACTTAGACATTCCTTCGGACTGTAGGGAGGTCTTAGCTAATGCTAGAGCGCCCTCCACAATAAAAACCTACATGCTCAAATGGAAGCGCTTTTGCCTCTGGTGTCAAGCCGCCAACATTCATCCAATCCGTGCAACACCGGAACAATTATTGCCTTTCTTTCTACATTTGGCAAAGTCAGGACTTTCCCATTCTACTCTTAAAGTATTCTTAGCGGCTATCTCACGATTCCGACAAGATGGTTCACATTCTCTTTATTCCTCTCAGATCATTCAACAATTCTTCAAAGGATTGTTTCGTATGTTTCCTCCCATCCGCCGTCCACCTCCACCCTGGCATCTTAACATTGTTCTGTCACAACTAATGCGACACCCCTTTGAACCTATTCATAGAGCTGACTTAAAGTTTGTATCGTGGAAGATGTCTATGCTGTTGGCTCTCACATCAGCCAGGCGAGTCAGTGACATTCAAGCCTTCACTATTAAACCGCCTTTCCTCCAATTCACTAAGGACTCGGTAGTGCTCCGCACTAACCCCATTTTTATGCCTAAAGTGCCTTCTGATTTCCATCTCAATGAACCAGTGATTTTAAAGACTTTCTTTCCTGATCCTCAATCACCTGCGGAAAGGGCTTTACATACCCTTGATGTCAAACGATGTCTAAAATTTTATTTGCAAAGGACATCCTCAATACGAAAATCTGATCAGCTTTTCATTGCATACGGAAAGATGCGCAAAGGGCACCCAATAACCAAACAGACCATAGCTCGTTGGATTTCTGCTGCAATCTTTCTGTCATCAGCAAGTGGGTAGACCGCTACAAGCCACTCAGAGCTCCTTCAACTAGAGCAATCTCTTCTTCTACTGCTCTTTGCTGGTGTGCCTCTTCATCAAATCTGCAGAGCTGCAACATGGTCCAGCAGGCACACTTTTACCAAGCACTACTGTCTGGAAGCTGCCAGCAATGCAGACACGTCTGTGGGACAAGCGGTTCTCCGTAATCTTTTTAAATAAGGTGAGCCTCTGTTTGTCCCTCCGCCTCTATGATGCATTCTTATATACATATCTTTTATAATTATATATATATTTATATGTTGATACAGATATACATATGTGTATTTTATCTGGTCTTGGTTTATGTTTCTATGTGTATATGTATGTGTATATATATATATGTATATGTATGTATGTATATATATATATATATATATATATATATATATATACATATATATATATGACAAATAGATCCTCCGCTGGCAAGTAGTACAATCGGCACTCGCCCTTGCTGCCAAAGAATCACGAACCACTGGAATGAGGCAAAAATCTTCAATTTATTGTTTTCCCCAAGTGACGCGTTTTGGGCAACACTTGCCCTTGATCACACAAACATGGAGATACAAATGCCTTGAAATGTATTTCTTTGATGATCTCACAAGCATCATTACAGAATTACTGCTTTCTACTCTGATTCGAGCATGTGAATCTATGAAAGATACCCCAATACTGGAGAAAAACAAAAGTTACTTACCTGTAAACTGTGGTTCTCCAGTATTGGTATCTTTCATAGATTCAGATGCGACCCACCCACCTCGCCTCAGAGGCTCTTCTATGCTCTTTTACTCTTTTATCACACTTGTGCTGGAAAATCTGAGAGCCTGAGCCTCTGGGGAGAACATTCTGGAGGGTGCTGTCGCCTGATTGGCTGTAGTTTGGACTATATATAATGACTTGGAGGAGTCATGAAAGTGGAAGATTTTTTCCTATTAACTTCTAGCTATTTTACTTCCTGGTTCTAATTTACCTATGTTATGGCTATTTCATGCATATTTATTGCTATTTTTATGTACCGTGGGACTCCCACTCCGACGACGGGGAATGATTCGAGCATGTGAATCTATGAAAGATACCAATACTGGAGAACCACAGTTTACAGGTAAGTAACGTTTGTTCGTACTTGATTGTAAGACCAAAAACTATCCACAAATTCAAGCAGGAAAGTAAGCATGCCTCCACTAGTTCATCCTACCCCTTTAACTGTGCACTTAAGACGGCTTCTTCTTAGAATAGCCTTCAGGGGTTTCTTGTTTTGACACCACCAGCCAGGACTAGAAAATAAAAAAAAGTTTCTTAACTGCACAGTACCAATTAGAAACCTGTAATATTCTTATCTGAAAGAGACAGTTATAGATTCCTTACCTTAGAATTACCCCCAGGTGTCAGACTGGATCCGGAGAATTTTTCGTCAGCAGTACCCCTACGCGTCGAAAGGTGGCGTCGGTCGGCTCCGCGTTCGTCGTTGGCGTTGTGGTCGCCGGGATGACGTCGCGGTAGCTACTTAGACGCCGCCCTCGCGTGCTGACATCAGTTCTTTCTTTTTCCACGCCAACCAGCGCAGATCCAGAGAGAGCGGTACCTCCAGTCACTTTTTGACTGACTTTTTGCCGACTTTTGTCAGCGTCGTTTTTGAGTCTTTAACTCCTGGTGCACGTCAGGGATGCCCGGTTTCAAGGCTTGCGGTTCCTGCCAACGGTTGATGTCGGTGACGGATCCGCACCGCGTGGGCCTGTTCTGTCTGGAACCTGACCAGGACTCCAAGTCGTGTTCCGACTGCCGGACCATGAACCCGAAGTCTTTGCGGGAGCGGTCCCGAAAGCTTCTCGAGGCCCGGCAGTCCGCTCCGCGCCGTTCGAGGTCCCGGTCGCGTGGGAGGTCGAGGGACCGGTCGCGGAGCCACCACCACCAATCTTCTTCGCACAAGAAGAAGTCAAAGAAGCATCGTCGCTCTTCGACTTCTCCCAGTCTGTCGGCCGATGTGACGAGGGATGCGGGTGGTGCGGCTCCGCGTGCGGAGCCTGCTTGGTCGGCTCCGGGTTTCCCTCCCTTCCCGGGACCCGGTGCGACGAAGCAATGCATGCCATCTTTGGGCAGCCCGACTCCGCCGGCACGCCTTCGGGCCCCGCGGACTCAGCTGGGGGCCCTGGGCCTTCGACGCCGGCGACTTCGGCTCTGGCACCGCATGGTCCCCTTGGATCCAGGCCTGGAAGCCAGTGGTCTGGATACCTCACCAGACCTTGGCATGTTGTCTCCTCCTACCGTGGCTACGGAGGAGGGAGCGTCTTATGCAGTGGTATTGCGAAGGGCGGCCGAGGCTCTCAACCTCGAGCTCCCTACGGTGGTGGTCATGACTAACCTCCTAACAGAGGTGCTTCAACCGGCGGCGAGCTCTTCGGGGCCCCTGCTGCCATTTAATGAAGCCCTAACCGACATCCTTTTGGGCACCTGGTCTTGGCACAACACAGGGGCTCCTGTGGATAGGATGATTGCCCGACGCCACCGCCCGGCCCCACTTAACTCTCCCAACATCCCACCCCTGAGAGCTTGGCGGTCCAAGCCTCCACGTCCAAAGGCGCATTCCCTAACGCACCACCCGATAGGCAATCCAAAAAGCTGGGCCACCTTGGGAAGATGATGTTTTCTTCCTCCAGCTTGGGACTGCGGTCGGTAAACATCACATGTCTGTTGGGCCGTTACACCCACTCCGTGTGGGATACGGTGGCGCAGGTGCTGCCCCAGTGCCCGGAGGAGGCCCGGGCCGTACGTTCCCGTGCAGTTGCTGAGGGGAGAGACGCAGTCAAGTTTACCATTTTGCTGTGGACTGGACACCGCCGACTCGCTAGGTAGGACAATTTCCACGTCGGTAGCCCTTCGACGCTACGCCTGGCTGAGGTCGACTGGTTTTTCAGGGGATGTCCAAGCTACCCTTATGGACATGCCTTTTGATGGCCGTCGCCTGTTCGGCGACAAGGCAGACAACGCGCTAGAGCGCTTTAAGTACTCTCGGGCTACGTCCAAGTCCTTGGGCCTCTCCACCACCCACCCTGTGCAGTCTGCTTTTCGCCCCTTTCGTGGATACGGAAGGGGTACCCCGCCACGTTCCGCCTAGAGCCACAGGCCGGCGGAAGCTGTTCAGCCCCTGCGCGGCCGGGGATGTGGCAACCACCGCCGTGGGTCTGGGGGCCAGTCCACCACAGCCCCCTCTGCAGCAGCCTCCAAACCCTCCTAGTCCGACCTTTCAGGGCCACCGATCGCCAGTGGGCGGCAGGATTCGCTACCACCTCCCCCACTGGCGCACCATCATGTCGGACAGGTGGGTTTTACAGATAGTCCTAAGTTATCTTGGCAGCCAGGCGTCCCTCCACCAAGACGGTATACGCCTGCAGATGGAACAACATGGTGCAAAGCAAAGGCTGTGGATCCCCTTTCTGCCCCTCTTTCTGAGGTTCTCTTGTTCCTCCTTTCTTTGGCCCAGCAGGGCTCTGCTCTGGGCACTCTTAAGGGCTACTCTCAGCCATTTCAGCCTTTCTTAGGCTTCCTGATCAGCCTTCTCTTTTCAAGTCCCCTGTTGTAAATCGCTTCCTTAAGTGCATTACTCATCTTTTTCCTCCTCTTGCCTTCGTAATATCTCAGTGGGACTTGAACTTGGTTCTTACTTACCTTATGTACGCTCCCTTTGAGCCGGTTCATAACTGTCCTCTCAGACTTCTTACACTAAAGACTGCTTTTCTGGTTGCCATCACCTCTGCTCGCAGGGTGAGTGAGCTCCAAGCTCTTTCTTCAAAACCTCCTTTTCTGGCTGTTCATCCGGACAAGGTTGTCCTCAGAACCAGACCTTCCTTTCTTCCCAAGGTGATTACTTCTTTTCACATTGGTCAAACCATCTCTTTGCCCACCTTCTTTCCGCCTCCGCATTTTTCTAAGGAAGAAGAGGCTCCACAGTCTGGATCCAAAACGTGCGCTTTCCTTTTATTTGGATCGCACCAAGCAATTCCGGGTGGATGACCAGCTCTTTGTTGGCTACGTGGGCGCCAAAAAAGGTCGGGCCGTGCACAAACGGACCATCTCCAGGTGGGTCGTTTTGTGCATCAAAGTTTGCTACTCTTTGGCAAAGAAGGAGCCTCCAGTGTGACTGCGCGCCCATTCCACCAGGGCAACGGCAGCTACCACTGCTTTGGGACGGGGAGTCCCCCTCAATGACATCTGTCAGGCGGCTACGTGGGCATCTCTGCACACGTTCACAAAACACTACTGCCTGGACAGCCAAGTCCGTAGAGACGGCTTCTTTGGCCGTTCTGTTCTCCAGGACTTTCTGGTGTGAACTTAGTTCGCAGACCCACCTCCGGGGTTGGTATTGCTGGGGTATCTATTCTAAGGTAAGGAATCTATAACTAATTGTCTCTTTCAGATGAACAAGTTACTTACTTTCGGTAATGATATATCTGTAAGAGACCTGGATTAGTTATAGATTCCTTACCGCCCCACCCATCATCCCCGTTCTGCGAACTGACTTCTAGGGTCAGGGAATCCCTTTCAGGGCCCTAGTTTTGTGCACCAGTGGTCAGTGTCTTGCATGGCTCTGTGCTTCTGGCGTGGAATCTCGTGTAAAAGAACTGACGTCAGCGCGCGAGGGCGGCGTCTTAAGTAGCTACTGCGACGTCATCCAGGCGACCACGACGCCAACGACTAACGCGGAGCCGACCGACGCCACCTTTCGACGCGCAGGGGTACTGCTGACGAAAAATTCTCCGGATCCAGTCTGATGCCTGGGGGTAATTCTAAGGTAAGGAATCTATAACTAAACTATGTCTCTTACAGATATATCGTTACCGAAGGTAAGTAACTTGTTCGTTCGGGCTGTCCTTAACCGCCTACAATTTGATTTATTTGGGGGAATGAATAATGTGATTTTCCAGGTTCTCTTTTGCTCAGACTTCACCACCTTCCAGCTGGGCACTGATGAAGATGCTACAGTGAATATGATAAATTGCATTTAAAAAAAAACTTGAAAAGTTGGATAAATTGAACTAAGAAATGCATAAGATGGGAGTCCAGGGTGAACATTGTGGAGCGCTTTCTGATCCTTCCAATAAATAAAAAACTATATTAATCCAGACTATTTGTAAGTAATAGTTAATATTGTGCAAGCTCAGTGGTATTCATTTTATCACCCTCGGAAAGATGGCTGGCCATGGTGGGATTTGAACCTCTTACCAGCAGCTCTAGACATGTCTGTCTAACGGACTGAGCTATTTCATAAGCTTTGTTTTAGAGCAAATGGGGTAGATCAAGGAAAGCAGCTGTGTCATTAAGACAGTTCAAACTCAATATGGTGTTGGCTAGCCAAGCTAAGAAAACTCAGACTAGGTCAGGGTTTCCTGACTTTGAGTTTTTGGGGGTTTCCAACTGGAGTCAAAAGGATTTTCTCCCTTATTAAGGCCAGGCTTGCAAACTAGGTAGAGGTGAAAATTATTAAATAAGGGGTCAAATCCACAATAGACAGTCCAAATTCTGTTGATGCTGCTCCTAACATTATTTGCAAAAAGGGATATGATTTCTACCATATTACACACATTTTGCTATTACAAGTGTTAGCCTTTCTGGATTACCAGCGAAAGGGGAGGGTGGGCTCCCTGTACATGTTAGTTTGTCATTGTCTGGAAAGAGATTGTGGGCTTGGCCAAGACCCCACTGAAAGGGTTCAAAAATGCAAATTTGTAGGATATGGAAGATAATGCTTGTGAATTGGTGAGAGGTATTAAGCAATTGGAGGTGGAATAACTAATGGCAGCTTAGAATGTGGATCTTCCAGTAAATGTTGGGGTGGTGGGGATATTTTGTATTTTTTGGATACATTTTATAAATGTGGGGGATTTACTTATTCTCCAATATTGGGGTATCTTTCATAGATTCACATGCTTGAATCATTCCCAGTCGTTGAAGTGGGAGTCCCACACTACCATAGTAAAGCAGTATTTATCAGTATAATAGGCTGTAAAGAGAATGCAAGGCTTAGCTTAATAGCCTATCCATGTCCTTTTTAAAAAAGAACTAAAGTTGAACAATAACCAATCGGGCGACAGCACCCTTAGAACACTCCCAGTAGAAGCATCTTCCTTCAGATTTTCACTGCATGTTGTGTGTGTGAGGGAGTCTCCCTGAGATATGCTCAGTTCTTCAGCTTTGGTGATTTCCAAATTGATTCTTTTCTCTGTTCCAGTATGTCAGAACTTGTCAAGAAAGGACTCTTTAGACCTTGTGCCACCAGTGGTAAGAAAAGGCTTCCTTCCGAAGATCCTCATAAAGAATGTATTTGCCTTCCTCTATCCCACAAGATGAGACTGCAAAATATGCAGAACGTTTTCTACCAAAACCCTCAGACAGTGAGTGAAGACTTTTATTATGGTTGCAGAAACTGAAGTCTAAAACTGCAGTCGTTTCTGAGGAGGAAAGGAGTGAGTGTTTTTTTTCATCACAGAATTCCAAGAAAATGGAAATGTCTCACTATGTGTCCCCTCGTAGAAGCAAGAAAGCCTCAAAAAAGTCCTACCATGGATTTGCACTAGGCTCCTCTCACGAGGAAAAAAGAAAAAGGGCTTCTTCAGACTCTAAATCTGAGCCTTCAACTCCATCTACAGCCCTGCTTTTGAAACCTAGAGCCTCCTCTGAACCGGTTTAAAAAAAGACCAAACTAATTGGAAAAATGTCGTCGACTGCATCAAAGCCTTCGAAACCTTCGTCGACGGCATCTAAGATCAAAATACCGATGATGACTGGCATTCCGTCAATACTTTCACAATCGGCAACTATCTCTCCTCGACGGCATCTACTTTGACGACGACCACTCCAACAACAACAACAGTGATGTTGACTAAGACTGTACTTACACTGGCGTCAGTACCACCATCGACAACGGCACCGTTGATGAGACAATCCTAGTCGTCGTCGAAATTCAGACAGAAGAAGCCACCTGTGTTACTTTTAACCACACCTTCAGCGCTACCGTCTACTACCTCGTCGACAAGACTTTTGCATGTCTCCACTACCACTAAGCCACTTGTTGGATCTCCAAGAATCAGAGGATGAGTATCAAGGGATCTTCGGTGCAGCTCACAGCCCTTCTGAGTTACATGTGAAATATCAAGATGAAGAGGAAGAACATGATTATTATGAGCCAGTTTATCAAGGCCATCACTACATGGAGAAATACCATCATTATGCTCCTCTTCCACCTCTACCAGGCATGGTCCAGGTTACGACTGCTTTAGTGCAAGACCTGCAAAGCATACTTTAAAATTACTACAAGCGCTTTCCAACACCAGCTGAAGAGCAACAACGATCTGCAGCGGTATCTACGCCTGCACCTAAGTCACCATACTATATGCCTCCTCCACTTACTCTAAGAATGACGCCTCTATCTCGCATTGCCATGCCTCCTTGAGAGGATCCATCTACTACAGATAATGATGATGACGATAATGGAGATAGAGAAGAAGGCGAAATAAGGCAAAAGAACCATCACCAACGAATGGGACGGTTTCCTTATCCCTACACCTTCACCACTAGCACCATAACCTGTGGAATCTCCACCGGGAGATATTGGTGGTTTTCACACGCTAATGGAGAGAGCCGCCAAATGTTTCCAGCTCCCAGTTTTTGTCAAGCAATCATACTGTTTACTGTAGGATTTCAAACAGCATTCCAGAAAAAGTCAGAGCAATACCAATTGTAGATTATGTCTGGGAAGAAGGAGTCAAAGTAACTAAGACACGAGCTACTGCCACTACTGTTCTTCTTAGAATTGACAAAACATATAAGGTGCCAGAGGGCTTGCCTGCGTGTTTGATAGGATATCCAAAACCTGATTCGGTTATTACTCAGACTGCGCAGGTCTAAAAATACTTCCACCTCCAATCTCTACTCTGCGTGACCAGGAGGGCAAGCGACTTGATGATATCAGTAAGAGATTCACAAGGATGTCAGATACAACTGTCCATGCAGCAAACTCTGGCTATTCTAGGGCGATATGGTCGCCAGATGAGGTCGGACATCGCCACATACCTAGATTTCTTGCCGGAAGGCAAAAAAGCTGAAGCTGCACGTATCTTGCCGGAAGGCGAAAGATCAGCACCTGAAATTGACTGTACAGTTTATAGTGCATCCATAGGCTTCCAGCAATCAGCAGGATAAGCTGTCCTTCGACACCAGGGTTGGCTCAAGGCCACATTCTTCCGGCCAGAAGTTCAAACTAAAATCCTCAACATGCCCTTTGACAGCGATTCTTTATGCGTCAAGCACTTTGATGTCGCCCTACAGGCTATGAAGTCTGGCACTGATACGGCTAGATCCCTAGGAACTCGCCAGTGTTGTAAGACCCCTTTTTGCAGAGCTCATGGGTGAGGAACATACTCTTATTGTGGAGGATACCAGAAAATAAACCACAGTCCTACCAACCGCCCTTTCGGCCCGCTTATCAGCAGCACCAGCCCTATCGAGCACTGCCGACAGCAGCCTATTCTAAGCTGCAACCTTGATTGAGACAGGCTGCTTCCACCAGAGATACCGGCAGGAAGCAGTGACCAACTCAGTGTGCCGGTTACACCCCCTATACATTCGTCGGGTGTCAGAATTTTCAAATATCTACATCAATGCAGTAAAATCACTACGGACAAGTGGGTCCTAGATCTCATTGCATATACCCTGGAGCTCATTCAGGTTTCACCTCGTACTTCACCAGCAAATTTCTTCCCATCTCACCTTCATCTTCTTCACAAGGAGGTATTAGCCATGTTATTAAAAAGAGGCCATAGAGCATGTTCCACACTCAAAGAGAGGAAAGGGGTTTTACTCCTGTTTTTTCCTAGTGAGGAAGAAATCAGGGGAGTGGCATCCCATTCTATATCTCAGGAAACTCAACAAGTACCTGAAGAAACCATCTTTCTGTATGATTACCCTCCAGGAAGTTCTCCACCTTCTCAACCATGGAGATTTTCTAACCAGCCTCGATTTCCAAGAGCCTATTTCCATGTCCCCATCTACCCTAGGCATCGCAAATTCCACAGATTGGCAGTAGGCGGCACTCATTACCAGTTCAAGGTGCTTCTCTTTGGTCTATGATCTGCTCCCTGGATATTTGCAAAATGTCTTGCCCCAGTGGCGGCTCATCTACGACAAAAACCTTCAAATCTTCCCATATCTCGACGACTGGCTAAGAAAGGCTCCATCCTTCCAACAAGCATTGAAGAATACTTCCACGGGTCTTCACCTCTTTCAAACCCTGGGGCTCACAGTCAACTTCCAGAAGTCTCTTTTCAACTTCAATGAAAATAACCTTTCTGGGAGCAACTCTAGACACATTGCTCGACAAGGCATTCTTGTCCATAAACAGGCAACAGAAACTTTCCTTTCTAGCCTGCTCTCTTTCAGAAAGAAAGTGCACTTCAGTTCACCTGATCAAGTCTCTACTTGGCATGATATCATCAGCCATTCTCCTAGTGCCTCATGCTTGTCTTAAAATGCGACTTTTCCAGAAAGAACTTGGATGCACAGTGACTCCAGATGGAAGGACATTTCGATGACATCATCCAGATCACCCCAGTGATGAAAACAGTCCTTCCTTGGTGGACAACCTCTGGCAATCTCTCTGCAGGATTAACATTCCTTCCTCCCCTTTCGGAGCACGTCATTACAACAGAGACTTCTCTAGAGGGGGTGGGAAGCTCACTTACAAGAAATTCAAATTCAGGGCAAGTGACTCCAGAGCAATCCAGGATGCATATCAACTTCCTCAAACTCATAGCAATCTCTCTGGCTCGCCAAGCCTTCTTGCCGAGGATTCAGGGGGTCATTTGTCTTAATAAGAACAGATAACATGACAAGTAAGCATTACTGTTCTGTCTCAGGAAGCTCAAACCATCTGTCAGTGGGCAATAAGTCATCTGGTGACCATAGGAGCAGAACATCTCCCAGGACTGCACAGCTCCCTTGCAGACACCTTGAACAGAACAATCCAGAGTTGCCACGAATCAAAACTAAACCAGCTCATTCTGGACGCCATATTTCAACAGAAGGGCAAGCCCAAACTGGATCATTTTGCTTCTCAGGAGAACAAGAAATGCCGGTTTTACACCAGCAGATACCCTCTAAAGGGATCCTGGGGGAATGTCCTTTTAATGTCAGGATATATGCTTACGCTTTTCCTCCGATCTCGCTTGTTCCCAGGCTTCTCATGAAAAGGGAACCATGCTGGTTAATACTCATCGCTCCACGATGCCCCAGACAACACTGGTTTACGGAGCTCCTCATGTTGTCGGAGGACAACCACATTCAACTGAAGCCCCGACTGGACTCGTTGTCGATGAGCAACCAGCAGGTCCTTCATCCAGACCTAATTTCTCTGCATTTATCAGCCTGGTTCCTGAGCACCATGAGCTTCAGCACCTAGCTATTCCAGAGGATTGTAGGAGTATCCTTACTAAGGCCAGAGGTGACTCTACTAACAAAACGTATTGCCTCAAATGGAAACAGTTTTGTCTATGGTGCGAGAAATCTAAAGTACATCCTATCACATTGCCAGAACAGGTGTTGCCATGTTTGCGATGTCTAGCCAAATCCAGTCTGGCGCATTCCTCTGTTAAAGTGCATTTAGCTGATATTTCAGGCGCACCTTGGGGTCTCCTTTCTTGTGGTCTCAAAGATTAATCATCCAATTTCTTAAAGGACTATTCAGAGCATATCCTCCAATAAAGTCACCGCATGGCAGCATGTACTAGCACAACTAATCAAAAGTCCTTTTGAGCCTATTCATAGGGCTGAGCTAATGTTCTTTACTTGGAAAGTGGCGTTGCTGCTAGCTCTTGCTTCCGCTAGAAGAGTGAGCGAACTCCAAGCGTTCACTATTAAGGAACCTGTTTTAGAATTCACAGATTGCATGGTAATTCTTCGGAGTAATCCCAAATTCATACCGAAGGCTCCAACCGATTTTCATCTATAATCAACCAGTTATGCTAAAGACTTTCTTTCCCAATTCTCGAACACTAGTGAAAACAACTCTTCATACTCTTGATGTCAAGAGGTGCTTAAAGTTTTGCTTACATCACACAAAGCATATTCGTGCTACAGATCAACTTTTTGTGGCCTGCGGTAACAATAACAAAAGTGGGCCCGTTTCCAAACCTACCATAGCAAGGTGGATTTCGGCAGCCATACAGTTCTGTCATTCTAAGGCAGGCAGACTTTTAAGACAAAACACTAAAGCTAACTCTACGAGAGCAGTTTCTGCAACTGCAGTTTTATTTGCTGGGGTGCCCATTGTAAGTGTATGCCGTGTTGCAACCTGGAAGATCAGGCACACTTTCACCCAGCACCCACGTAAGATCTCTACTAATGCAGGTACTGATGGGGCCAATTGAATCTGTAGAGACTACTAAGCAGTTTACCCTGTCCTCTAGAATCCTCAAGATGCAGCGGTCGAGGGATCTCAAAATTCCGGGGTGCCTGACCTCGACATGGCCTCCACACAAACTGACTAAACAACTAGGCTCCTACCTTTTATTCCTCATTCTCGAAGCCCTTCCTCCACCCACCCCCTTCTCTTTCCACCGGACTGCAGCAAATAAAGAAGCCCCTCCACCCACACCGGACTCCATGGACTGGCTCTTCGAGCTTACACCAGTGAGGCTAGGGGTGCTCCCCCACCATCCTCCCCCACCTGGCTCACCCATCATGACATACATTTTGGGATCTTCCTCCGACCGTTGAGACCCAGCTAGCTGACCGATGCCCGGTGGAGCTACCTGTTAGCTAAAGAGGAGATGGGTTGTGGACTTCCCCCTCGGCCGTCACCTACCCAGCCGGACTTTGGGCAGACTTTTTTTTGTGTCTCCGTCGTATTCTCCCCCTACCCTTTTACCCTTCCCCCTACCCTTTTACCCTTCCCCCTACCCTTTTACCCTTTTACCCTTCCCCCTACCCTTTTACCCTTCCCCCTACCCTTTTACCCTTCCCCCTACCCTTTTACCCTTCCTCCTACCCTTCTCCGCTCCATTTATCTCGTCTTCCTATGCTCTTAAAAATGTTTTTTTAGTTTTTTTAACCGAGACCTTGCTATTTGGCCGATGCCCGGTGGAGCTACCTGATAGCTAAAGAGGAGATGGGCCGTGGACTTCCCCTCGGCCGTCACCTACCCAGCCGGACTTGGGGCAGACTTTCCTTCGTCTCGCCGTCGTATCTCCCTCCTACCCCTTCACCCTACCCCCCTACCCTTCTACGCTCCATTTATCTCATCTTCTATGCTCTTTAAATGTTTTACTAGTAACTTATGTAACCTGTTAACTGATGTAATTTTGTAACTTTGTGGTACCTCATGTAAAGCGCTCTGATACCTTCGGGTCTAGCCAGCGCTATATAAAACTCAAATAAAATTCTCTGGATTCGGCGCAGAGCACTGATACAGCCGTGGGTCAAGCGATACTTGGGCATCTTTTCCAATAAGGTCAGCCTGTTACCATACAATGTATAATGTTGTACCCACCATCCACTGCCATATTTATGTATTATTTTATTGCTTATGTATTGTACTGCCAACTATTCTGATTCAAGCATGTGCATCTATGAAAGATACCCCAATAATGGAGAAAGAATTTGTTACTTACCTGTAACTCCCGTTCTCCAGTATTGGTATCTTTAATGGATACACATGCGACCCACCCTCCTCCCCTTAGAGGCTCTCCTTCTTGGCAAGTGAGGACTATCCCACTAGTCCTTGGAAAACTAAGGGAAGATGCCTCTGTTGGGAGTGTTCTAAAGGTGAAATCGCCTGATTGGTCCTTGTTCAACTTTGGGCCTTTTTTAAAAAGGACATAGATAGGCTATTAAGCTAAGCCTTGCGTTCCCTTTACAGCCTATTATACTGATACATACTGCATTACTATGGAACCGTGAGACTCCTACTTCGGGGAATGATTCAAGCATGTGACTGTGAAAGATACTATACTGGAAAACAGGAGTAACAGGTATGTAACAAGTTCTTTTTCCTTAAATCGGGACAGATTGCAAGGTTATTTAAAAGAGCATCAAACACTATGAACTGAGGATGTGAATGTGGAATTTTGTCCATGAGGAATTTGTCCAGTTTCATTATTTATTTTTATACAGGTTTTGATTAAAAAAAAATAGTCAAATGTATTTCCTTTTGATGATGAGCAAAGCAGTTCTTCCCATATCCCCAGATCATCATTGTTTTTAAAATGTCTCTTCCATCCCCAATTTAAAAGGACTCGGTGGGGAGTAGTAGGCCCTTGCATCCTCCATACTATTGGCTGGATTTCATCTGCCGACTGAATCTTATCTGGTTGCTCTTTTGCAGATGTTCAACTGTATCACAGAGCTCGTTTTGCGAGCGAAAAAAGAGAACTTGGCAAAGCAGCAGCAGCAACAGAATGATGTGGTGAAACTCAACAAGAACAGCAAACGGAAGAAGCGGTGCTGCTAACGTGCTGGGCGGCCTCGGAGAGCATGCTCTCAGACCGAACAATCCCTCCAGCGAGACTCGGACTCCCGGCAGGAGGAGAAGAAGCAGACACTGGCTCAGGGCCCTGCTGTCAGGGGCCTCAGGGGGCGTTTTCTCAGTCTTGTGCCGTTATTTAAAAAAGAGTCTCCACGTTTTCTTTCAAGAGGCATTGGCATCTCTTCACTGTTGTGCCAAGAAAGCGCTGTTGGATTCTTCTGGTCCCCCCTTTTCCTCCATGCTTCTTCCGGAGCGCTCGATCACAAAAGGACTGTCCGTTGTCTGCTCTGTGGACTAATTAACCCAAGGGTCTGTACATAATGTATATTGCTTTAACCAGCCGCGCCTCCCTTGTATCGCTTCGACTTCGGTCTTCTTAATGCCAACCAATCAGGAACCTTAGAGTTCGTCTTTTTAAAGATCTAGTGCAGACCAAGTTCTTAATCTCAACTTGCATCAATCAGGCTGCTCACAGTGGTGCCCAGCTCTAACCACTTAGTCTGTGCTCTTTAATTTGTGTCAAAATATTCAAAACTATACAAAAGAAGAAACGCACTCCTGTGTTTAAGGCCGAAAAGGAGCAGATTTGGATTATATTTGTTTTTTAATCAAGTGATAATTGGATGAGGATTACTGACAGTCTGTTTCCATTCAGATTCCATTCTCCTTCTCCCAAAACTAGAGAGGGAGGAAAACTACAAACAAATCTGCCAAAAATGTTTTCTACCTGCCTGTCTATAAAAAAAAAAAAAAAGAGAAACTAAATAAAATGTGAAGTCTAGTACTGGTCTGTGATTGCGGGTGGGAGGGTACACACAAGGGAATTCCAGATAGCTGCTTGAAGGGTTTCTGAAGCTCTCATACCGGGTCATTGATTGAAGTCCTGTTTATCTATGTGCCTTTTAGTTGTTCAGAAAATCTCAGCTATGTAGTGAGGGTGCCAAATCATATCCCCTTTATTAAACCCTCAACTCCAATAAAACTTTTTAGGGGGAAAACTATCCCTAAACTATGGATATAAAGAAGCTTCTGATAAGAGTGAGTGTATCGCAGGAGCTCTTCTTGTTCTTCCATTGTAATGCAGTCTTCTCAAAAGTGTTTTGTGTACTAAAAAAGAATCACTATGACCTTCCTTAGACTTGGGTGGACGGTGTACTCTGTCACAAAGACAGCGAATGTTCCATCCGCTGCCTTGCAAGTGCACTGTAACCTATAGTACTTGTAGTACGGCAGACCAGATATCCGCCACATTTTGCCAGAATATCCCATCCGTCGAACTCTAAATAAGGCCCTTAATCTTTGAAGAAACCCCTGGTTCACTTCAAGGCATGCAACTAACAATTTTTTTTTTTTTGGTTTATTAAAATGGGATCATTGTATTGGGAGTTTGAATTTCCTTTCTGATATTTTAATAGGTCATTCTTCATGTGTTCTGTTGATTTAATGTTTTGGTATTTTAGTGTGATACAGATCATTTTTCTTAGAGGAATAGGGCAATAACATTGTGCAGTATTTTGCATGAATCTGTCATTATTTGCAAATGTATGCTTAATTCTCCATATCCTGAGGAACTTCATTTATTGTCCTGCTAAGAGGCAGGATCCTGGTGTACTTTTTCTAATATATGCTTTTTAGTTTTGACACTTTTGGCGGCCTAACTCAGGCTATATTAGTCAATTTCCATTAATTTTATTTAATTAGAATAGCCAGTTTCAAAACCAGAAAGAGTCCCTATTTAAATGAGACCAGAATTTTGTTTTCACATTTTTTAAACGAAATGTATGAGAAAAGAAAGGTGATGTAGCCAAAGTTGATGGTGCTTTCGGCATCGACCTTCCTGTTGACAGCGTGCATGTGGCAGCCCTACCAGCCCACACCATACGAGAACTTAACGTAGACCGGGAGCATTGGTGCTTTGATCAACAAGCCCTCTCCCTCGCAGGGACTTTCTTGAGGTTGTGAAGCAACCAAAGAAACGAAACCCCCTTTTTCAATGCCCCTCAGAACTTCTGAAGCCTTCACTGGTTTCTGTGAAGGTTATGGTACCTGATCTGTCCGTAGAGTCCACCTGTATATTCCTATTACAGAAAGGACGCTGTTTGGGCTGATGAGAATCCAGAAGGCAAATGATGCAGACACTGTAAGCCTTTTTCCTGCCACATGAGAGGCACTTTACAAAAATATATTGTTATTTACAAAAAGATGTTATTGTTTAAAAAAAAATATATATATAATAATTGCATTGGGAAACAGAAACAAAAATTACTCACAGGCCTAAAAGACATTGAGCGTTGTATTTGGGAAGGTTTTCCAAGAAAAAAGACCAGGAAAGTGACTAAGCGCCAAGCTCTGGGATCCTGTAACCAGGAGTCAGAAAAATAGAATTGGCTTACCTTTTATTGTCGGGGCGTGATGACATACTAGTGGAATGGTCTTGCTGTCTTAAAGGAGCTGTACCATTTTTCCAGCCTTCAGTCTATTTGGCTACATGGCCCTTCTTTTCTCACATCTTGCCTTTCATAAGGTTTGTGAAAGAGTTTTCTTGTCTCTTTTATGAAAATGGTGACTTCTCTGTTTTTAAAATTGGCTTCTTTCTTAAATAAAAGTATTGGAAATTGGCCATTACAGCCTATGTTAGGTTTTCAAAAGTGTGTAGCCTTTTATTTCCATTTAAAAATTGGCTTTTGAGAATTGAAGAGTGTTTTATATATTTTTACTAAAAAGCGCTAACTGATGGCTGTGGGGGGGAGGGAGGGGGGCAGGGAGGTGGATTGCATTTAAGTGACTCTACTGAAGATTCCCTTAAAGATGAGTTACAGATACAGGTAAGTAACGTCCTTCCCTACCATCTGGCAACCATATAGTGGTCTGGCCCCATGTGTACAGCATACAAAGTAGACGTAGCCGAGTTGTAGTTGATGTAGTTTATTCAGTAGTAGCTGTAAGCTGGAACAGGCCCCACCAGGAGCAGCCTCCTAGCTGCTCAGCCCATCTTCCCAACTGTCTCACACACACACAGGCACCCAAGCATTCCACTCACACTAACATTCTACGCGGAACACTCACACTGGCTGAGCAGCTAGGTACAGGGAACAGAATGACATGACCTGAGGATACTACATATCCTATCCCTTTTATACTGAACAATAAAAAGATCCAAACAAAAATGAAAACAACTATACAATGAAAACAACTATACACAATAATGTACACATGAAGTAAACCATCCATTAACCCAGGGATGCAAAGAATGACATCACGAGAGGGAAAACGGAAGCACGAAGAAAGAAGAATGGAGAAATAGAAATGCACATGCACTATACCCATCCTCTTCCTTTCATAGTAATTGAAAAACAATAAGTAGCGTAATAAGAGCTCACATACACAAGTGAGCAAAACACACAAGACCGAAGAAAAGGGTAAACTTAACCCAGACTAGAATACAATGGGTGGAACAACACCCAAGGAAGTACACCTCACGTGAGGAGACTGTGGCGAAAACACCATACGCCACCCCTCATGTGAGGGACACTGTGGGACTAAGATCCCCAGTGAAAAAAAACGATGATTGGGACTGACACCCAAATGTACAGATTACATCACATGGGACTGACACCCAAGGACATGTGCAGCATGGGAATACAGATGCAGCACAGTGTGGCATCACAAGAGGACTTACCCACACACATGACAACGTACAAGGAAGTGAAGGGACTGACACCCAACACCAAAATAACAAAGGTGGGACTAACACCCCCTTTAAATTAAGTAAATAGGACTAATACCCATTACTACTGACATAGGTGGGACAATAACCCCCTATAAACTGCGTAAATAAAACACCCTATAACCCACAACATGCGGGTTGACCACGAAGGTGTGGAGACTAATAACCAGGAAATGGGGCTGAAACCCATTCCAAATGTAAGTAACTGTGAACGTGGGGTCATGGGACTAAAACCCACTCCCATCCCTAGGCAGGGATAAAATATCTGAAACAAGGGGACATGGGACTAAAACCCACTCCTATCCCCTTGGTCGGGATTCTACCTCTATAAACAACAGAAACAACATCACGAGAGGGGTAGAGACTAAGCAAGATCAAAGGAGGAGAGAAAAAGGTACATTACAAATGAAATACGAAATACCCATCTCCCCCTCTTAATAAAGGCAATAAATTGATAACAAAAACGTGTACAATCCCATGTAGGGAACACTCCATGTAAAGGTGTGGAAAGAGGGACTGGGACCCAAATTCCTGCCCCCACCCTGAACAGGGGACAACGTGAATGTGACTGTGGACAAGAGGGACTAATACCCAATGTCCTGCCCCCCATAAACCAAAAAGGGACAACCTGAAATAAAATGTGAAACCTCTCCAATGTGAGGAGGCAAGCAATGTGAAGAGACAGCAACAAAGCTTGTGCGGCGCAATGCGTCTTAAGCACGCAGGGACTAACCCCTGCAACAAATCAAAGAGACCACCCTCACGTAAGGGTATAATGAAAATATAGCGTTTCAATTGGACATAAAAATCCCAAAACTTACCCCGACCTATGGCCAACCCTCATGTTAGGGAACACTCACCCAGTGTAAGGGTTCACCCCTGTGTAGGGGCACGTGTAACGTATTTTAAATGGCCATCCCTCATGTAAGGGAAAACTTAATAGTTGAAATGTGCAAGCTGAAATCCTGTAAAACTGTAATTGAAATAAGACAATCCAGATCTCCACATACATACTGAACAGTGAAGCATTGACTGAAATACCGTAAACTTTAAACTGCCATATAAATAAGACATCCCTAATGTGGGAAATAATCACTAGATGGCAGCACTGTACAGAACAGTGAAGACTGAAATTGTTTAAAATTTTGTACGAGTATTTGTACTGGAGAGCGTAGCTTGTAAAGCTGCAGAGCGTCTAGATTGTGAAGAAGGAAAAGTACCTTTTGAAACAACCGGTGACATGCTCCAGGCAAACAGACAAAAACGTGTAAATCTTGCTCCCACGACGGCGTTCATATAGGCTAAAGCTTCAATTAACCTAATTGAAAACGTTTCAAGTGACAAAAACGTGGTTGGCATGGTTGGCATAAGGATGCTGAAAGATGAAAAGCCGGAGACAGAGTTGAAGCAGTGCAGAGTTCCGGTGGAAGCACAAAATGGCAGCACGTTTTTTTACGCTAACGCCGGATGGCTCAAGGCGCATTGAAAGTGAGGAACATCCTGTGGCAATTCCGTGAGCAGAGTAGAGAATGCAGTCCTCGTGAAGGTAAGGGCGCGAGCAGAGCAAGGCACGCGCTTCATTTTTTTCAAACCGCTATCCTGCGGTTAAACTGGCAATATTCCTTCACAAAACAAGTCACCGTAATCATTCAAAAACTAGGAAAAGTGTCTGCTGGGCCAAGGCAACACTTTAATTCTGCACTAATCCAACAAGCAGGCAATACGCAGACAACAGGTCTCTAAGAAATGAGCCCAACACGAAAATAGACTTGAGCAAAACAGTCTCACCTGTGTTCACGCAAAGGAGACAAATGGGCAGACGGCCTCACCAAACAAACCCACTGTGTAGTAATCTGCGCTCCAGCGCAGACAATAAATAAACCAGTAGACATCGATCCTGTAAAATACTGGCAACTCCTTCTTGCGCACACAGTGAGATGACAATGGTGAATGACAGGCTTGCAGAGCTGTTGACAATCTTGCTAAGTTTGTACAACAAATTGGTGCAAACAATCCTTGCAGACAGAATACTCTGTTTATCTTGAATTAAATCTTCCCTTGAATGCACACTTCTTGTTAATATCAGCGAGTTGAACAGAGTGCAGCATGCTTGAGCTGGAGTCAAAATGTTAATGGTAAACACACAATGGGCAGCGTCCTTGAAATGACAAAAACAGCTTACTGTACTTTCAAGGTCACTCTGCGCAGCATCCACTCTGTGACTTGTAGTAGTAGCTTGTTTAGACGGTGAACAGCACGCTTTCTGCCCTGTTGATGCCTGTAGTAGCGTAGGTTCTCCAGCATGATGTAGGCTGCCTTGATCAAGCCTTTCCAGGTGATGAAATAACGTACATTAGAGCACAGCACGCCTGGGCTGGGCTGTCCGGTGTAGTGGACACTGGTGGGGCTGCGAGGCGTGCTTGACATGTTTCTTGCTTTACTGGTTTCTTTACCTTGAGTTTCTTTAAACTTGTTGCTCATCCTCTGTGAATGCGATAGGTTCTTAGCTCCAGATCGTCGCCATAAATATGTAGTGGTCTGGCTCACGTGTACAGTAGACAAAGTAGACGTAGCCGAGTTGTAGTAGATGTAGTTTATTCAGTAGTAGCTGTAAGCTGGAACAGGCCCCACCAGGAGCAGCCTCCTAGCTGCTCAGCCCATCTTCCCAACTGTCTCACACACACAGGCACCCAAGCATTCCACTCACACTAACATTCTACGCGGAACACTCACACTGGCTGAGCAGCTAGGTACAGGGAACAGAATGACATGACCTGAGGATACTACAAACCACTTCTAGAATTTCGAGAAAACTCCCTATGAGCATTAAGAGCTTTCTGTTGTCCAGCCATTTAGGCTAGTTACCAAGCTGTGGTTGGCGTCTTCCACCAAGACATAGCCAATGCAATTATTTTTAATTGGGAATGGCCTGCAGTAACCACCCTCCTTTGAAGTTGCACACGTTTTACCTTCAATGAAGGTAATCAGCCCCGAAAGGCAGCTCTCCTGGAGCAAAAGGCCACTGCTGGCGCAGTCATCCTTTATTGAAACGGCTATGTCTACATATTTTGCCCTGACATCCTCCAAATATTTTACATCCATGTCAAGTTTAAAGCATAGAACTCAAACTTGCCACTAGTAAAAGTCCGCACAACCCGCTTTCAGCAGATCATTTCAACTACAACAGACACACCGATGTTGACATCCAAAAAGCCTCAAACATACCAACAATCCAAATACTCTAATTCCCAATTTGCGCATGTAATACAGATCTCCCCTATTTATGAATAGTTTTAAAACACTCTTGCTCATCACCTCCCCTGGAAACAATACCAGTATGTACGCTAAAAGATGTAGTGTGATACCTGCATGACGCGGATGCAGGTTATAATGGAGAAGGCATTAGATTTCAGAAAGACACGGCGCAGGACATGTCAGCCCAAATAACGAGTCATACCAGAATAAAACTAGTTTATAATGGACAAGGTTCTGCAGAATGATCGTGTAATAAATTTAGCTCTAGGTGTGGACTGTTTGAGTAGTTAGTTTTTACCATGTCAGCTATGTTGGCTGTGGAAGTGATGTCTTTAAAGGTAGCCATCAGAGCTTCCCAACCTAGGGCATTTTTTTCCCCATATTTCACAGACACGTCTTACATTATAACCTTTTTTCTTTGTAAGTTTTTTTTTTTTTTAGGTGCGTGTATGCTTCCCTAAAAGACATGCATGTCATGGAGTATTACTTCACACAACATGGAAGCCTGCAGCACATTGCAGTATTTGCATAGTTCATGCTCTTCACTGCCCTGGGTTTGAGGGCAATCCATGGGCAACTTTCCGAGACTCCCTTATGCTTTTTCATCATGGAGAGTTCCAGCAATGAAAAGATCATCTTAAATCTCAAGATCTTCAAGTGCCACAGTAGTTCTTTCTCCTAGACTCAGTGGACTTTAATAGCTATGTAGGTCTGTGGGCCCTGAACTGGCTGTTTCCTTCAAGCAACTTTTACCCATCTATGTTCCAGCACATTTGGAGGGCTTTCAGTGGCCAGCGTTGCCATTTTTGCAAAAAAAATACTTCGACTTTGACTCAAGACCCTCTGATTGTTCAGCATTGCTCTTTTTGTGTGTTTGAATGCCACTACCTCTGTCTAGGATTAGATCCTTCTTCTTTGCTGGGTGCTCTGTTGGACTACAAGCCTGTTCTGACAACTTTGGCCCAGTCCGACCCTTGCTAGGCTTGACTGCGCAAGAGCAGGAGTAGCCACTGGAACCCCGCTATGTGCCGAAAGTAATTGCATTGTCCTTCTGGGAAGTGTTCTTTTTTGCTTAGTGTTTGTCCATTTAGTTCTTCAGTGGCAGCGTTCAGGTGGCCCTTGAGGGACTCCACAGTGCATTGGATACTGGTTTGGGGACTTTCCCCAAATTCCATGCGCCTTTGGAGATGCTGAAAATTAAACATCTGGCCGTCTACCATTTCAACCTCGACTTTAAAATGGATTTGGAACCTCACTGAATTTGACTATCCGAGTTCTTGAGCCACTCTATCACATGTTTGAATTTTTTCAGCTGCAGTTGCCAAGGCACATGATCCCAGCACCATCTGTAATCATTGATTGCTAATAAAATGCATAACATTATACATTCAGACACTTTGAACTAAATATCTTTTCTGTACCAGTGGCAATATAGGGCGTGGGTGTGTAGACCTCTCACCAATATTACCCAAATATATCTATCATATAAAATAGATTATGCCAGGCATCTAACATTTGCATGCCCCAAGTCCAGTTAGTGAAGTATGTTAAGCTAATCTGGAGAACATAGCGTGAGGTTATGTCTTTAATAGTGAGCATGCTCATATATTTCTTTCATCCAGAATACAGAACTGTTGCAAAACACATTTAGGGCTTTGTTGAAAATTAGTTTCTTAAACAAGTCTCATTGCTGTGCTACTAGTATTCTTTTTTTATTATTATTCACATTTATATTCTTTAATGCTGAAAACAGCCAATACATGATTTGCTTCCTTAAGGCACAGTTCTCCTGGGATTTTCTCGAGGCTGTAAAGTCATATAAGTATTGAGTGGTCACAGAAAGCATTGTTTATAAAATCAATTTTGCATTTTTGAGTATTTACTTACATGCTCATGTGGCACAACAGCTTGGTGGCACAGCATACAGAACTATTATTTTTAAATAGCAAACTGGTGTGGGATCAGGTGAAGGGAACAATGTTATCATTAGATGAAAATGTAAAAAGTGTTATAAATAGTTTTTTTTAATAGCACATCTTATTGAGTTTCAATACGTAGCTGCAAAAAAAGACCAATCTTTCCAACAGGCCCCGTCTCCTCCCACCCTCTTTCTGTATCCTTCAGCAGCTTCATAATCGAGAGTAACAGCGTTTCTGGATTTTAGCAAATCATTAGGCCAGTGCCCCCCATCTCTCATAAACTATGTCTTGTGAAATAAATTCTGTGTAGATATTTCAATTAAATAAGACCTAACCCGGAAGCAGTGGCCACATCCCTCGGGCCACTTTGGCCTCCCTCCATTCGCTTTCTTAAATGGGGCCCAAGTCCCGTTCCCAGGCTAATTGCAGCCTATCAAAAGAATCTGTGGTATGATATGTCGAAGTACCTTGGTTATTTTGTGGTCACCCAGTTCCCCCTACTAGAAGTTTAGCCTCTAGTGGAATGAAGTTAGGGAGGACCACCAGTTCAGCTGTGTAAGAGCATGTCTTAGCTGAAGGTAGCGAAAAAATTGACTGATGCAAATTATTTCTCCAAGAAGCCCTGTTAGGATTTCAGTATTGTCCCCTTCATCTCGTCGCCATTGATCAATGTATACCAATAAGATCCCATTTGTGGAACCCCTCCAGCGCTGCTACCAGTGTTGTCCCTCCAAAAGAGGCGTTTCCTCATTTAAGTATCCCTCCCATCCTAGCATCCTTATTGCATCTCTCCAAATTTTCAGCATTATTCTGGGCCCTGGGTGAAGCGAGGATTTTACTTGGTTCCCATACAATAAATGTGTTACTGTGTACATTCAGGTCCCACTTTTCGGAGGTGAGGTCTTGATCACCATGTGTGTCTTATCGTCATTCATTTCTAATGATTCATTGGGAGGCTCTATAATATGACTCGGTGTGCGCAGCAGCTGTACCACTGTCATGGGTAGACTGAAAGCATTTGGAGTGAGCTATCCGTCGGCACCACTGACTCCAGAGAAAACCCAGGAGGGTGGAGTGGACCTTCTCAAAAAAGGAGCATGGCATGTCAAAGTTGATTATAAAAAGCGTGGCAAAGATACCATCTTAAATATTGCAGATCTGCCTGGTATTGACAGGGGCAGTAGTGCCCAGACTTTAATGTCTGCTGCCAGTTTGCCCATTAAGGCTCCTATGTCCTGGTCGCCGGCCATAGTGGCATTTGGGGTGAAATAGACCCCAGATATCAGAAGCCATCCTGAACCATGTAGAGGTCGCTGGCCCAAGCCAGATCGTGGGGCATTGCGTTAATTGGGGATAAAGATGACTTGGATATAATAATTTGCGGGCCAGACATAGCTCCGAAGAGTCGGAGGATCCGAGACATGCGTGAGCCCGAAAATAGAAGGTCCATTATAAAGTTGATGTTGTCTACATATAGGGCCGCTCTGTCCGAAATTCCAGAGTCCCCTCATCTGGGCATCTATCAGGAGCCACTCTGCCAGTGGCTGTATGGCATGGCAGTAGCAAACAGTAGGGGCGATGGGGCATCCTTGCCGGGTGCCCCTTCAAATTGGGAACTAGTTGGCTTCTGCATCCCCAATTCAAATCCTAGTCGAAATGTCTGTGTATAGTAGTCTCTTATGTCTAATAGACTTCGTGCCAAAATTGAGCCTCTGAAGAAGGGTGTGCAGGTAAGCCCATGACAGAGTCAGAGGCCTTTTCACAGTCGGCCAAAAGCACTGCTGTTGGTCCTCCCAATGTGTCTGCCATGGCCAAAGCATTGTGCCACCATCTTATATTATGCAAAAGAAACAATTGATGGACGGAATGCTGGACAATGCAAACATTCACCCCCAGTCACAAGGATCTGGGTTGAATCCATCATTCTTTTGCTCACCACACCACCCCAGCTTGGACCCAGCCATATGCAAATCAGTCTTGACCCAGTTCCTTGTGGGAACAGTCCAGCCCGAACTGCCAAGCCAGGTCCTCCCTGGATCGGAAACAAGCATCCCGGGACTGGTTTCAGGGCATCACCCTTCATCAGCCAGGCTAGCTTGAATCCAGTGGTGTAGTGAGCACGGGACCCGCGTCTGGGCATACCCTTCCCACTTAGGGCGACATATGCAAAAGAAACAATTGATGGACGGAATGCTGGACAATGCAAACATTCACCCCCAGTCACAAGGATCTGGGTTGAATCCATCATTCTTTTGCTCACCACACCATCCCAGTTTGGACCCAGCCATATGCAAATCAGTCTTGACCCTGTTCCTTGTGGGAACAGTCCAGCCCGAACTGCCAAGCCAGGCATGGCGGGTGGCAGGGCCCAGCATAAAGCCTGATTGAACACAACAGACCTGGGAGAGAATCATTTTGATCAGCCTATTCGCCAGGGCCTTGGCCACAATTTTGATTTCTGTATTAATAAGAGAAATGGATTGGTAAGCTCAACATCCGTCTAGTGGCCGTCCCTTTATTACCACAATTTTGGCCCTCCCCAGATGCAGGGGGAGTGACCCACACTTTTGCCTCTGTAATTACCTCTTCTAATGACTCTATAGGCTTACCCGAGTAAAGTTTATAAAATTCCATCTGAAACCCATTAGGGCCTGTCACTTTCTCTGATTTTAGGTGACCCAGTGCCCCCTGAGTGCTCGGCCATTTCGGTGTTCCATTTCGTTGTTCCTCCAAAGATGCTTTCTCGCCTTCCGCAGGGGTTCTCAGCGGCAGGTCCATCAGGAACCTTGCTATTTCCATCGGAGACTCCATCTGCGTGTGAATATAAGGTAACATAGGAACTCGTGAAATAGTTGGCGATGTCTTTGCAGCCTGTAATGTGTGCCACCCGAACCGGAGAGGACAATAATTGTGGTGTATCGGCTAGTGAAATGATTGGGTCGGTGAAACATCACACTTTGTCTCCCTATTGATAGATGCGGCTTTGCGAAGCCAGCCAGGCCCCTCTCACCTCCTTGATGATCGGGTGCAATAAAGACAGTGTATGATATTTCTCAGTACCCACGGAGTGCGGGTTTCAAGGTATTTCACTTCTAACGCCACCATTGTGTGTCATTTGCAGCCCAATTGTAAGCTGATAATGCTACCCCGTAAGGTGACTTTCATGGACTCCCAAAGTATCCCTGGGTATTGCACTGTTTGTTGCAGGTAAAGAATGAGTATATTGTCTCACCCATGTGGGTCCTACATCCCTCCTCCCTGAGTGGCCAGATGCTCAAATCTCCATCTCAGCTGTGGGTAGTCATGCCCCACTCTAAGGTGCAGCTCCACTGAGGATAGGTTGGAGATGCTCCGGGCCAAAATATGTGCTCTGATCACCCCTCGTATCTCTGCTGCGGGCATCAAGAAGTAGCTGAGGTGTGAGAATGATCTGTGGGCACTTGAGTAAACAGCAAAGACATGCTCTCTCGGGTAGAGCGGTCTCCAAATATCAGAGAGGTCCAATGCCCCCAAGAAGCATGCCATCAGCGAAGGACAATTAGGGTGTACACCTGACCCTCCATCTCGGTCTCTGGATTAATTGATAACCCCATTCCAGTTACCTCCCAGAATTAGTGAACCCCTGGGTAGTGTTCCTATGAGTTGCGTATGGGTCTCCAGAAAGACTTTTGTCATAGGTGATGGGGCATCACCATTGACTAATGTCAGTGGGTTATCGTCCAGAAGACCTGTGATGGCCATATATCTCCCAAATTTGTCCACCCATTCTCATGACTTTAAAGGGTATATGGTGTTGAATAAGGAATGCAACACCTTTAGTGCCCCTTATAAAACCGGAATGGTAAAATCCATGTATAGCCAATGCTAGCCAAGAAAGGGACAAGATGAGTTTCCTGCAGGAGCAGTACATGCTCCAGAAGCCTCTTTGCAGACTTCAGCACCGCCCCTCTCTTTACTTTATCTAAGAGGCCATTAACATTCCATGTAATGATTCATAACTAGTAGAATAGGAACAAAGGTACAGATTTCACCCCCAGTCCCCTCTGGATGGAAGAGAACTAAAAGGGTGGGTTGTTTCTCAATTCAGGTTCGCATCCATGCAACCCCACCAAAGAGCCTATGCTGTTCGTCGCACACACTGAAGAGGTTATGGGGGACAACCTCAATTTCCCCCATGCTGCAAAGTATGTGCAAAGCTTGTGTGACGTGATGAGTACCATTGAGTTGGGTAACAAATATCTGTTCAGCGCCAAGATACGCTTCTGGGTGAACGTGTGCTTTACAAATACACAATTTTATGTCTAGGGCATCGTCATCATTCCAGTGTCACTTCTCTCTTCTGCAGCTCAGGCTGCATCGTCCTCGGTGTCATGGCTGGGTTAAGCAGCTGGTTCCTAGTATTCTCAGAGCGGGAGCAATTTCTGTTACGAGAGCGAGTTTGAGGCTCCCTGGGCGGCAGACGAGGACTTGATGGTGAAGAGGGACTGTCTCCAAATGGTTGCAGTTGTCACAGCAAACAGTTTGTTTATTTTTTTACACAATGCTGTAATTTGCATTTTTAACTTTATAACCAAGCACTAATTCACCGTTTCCCAGACTGGCCAGCTCCACATGAATATTATCAGTTCAGTCCATTTATCCCCCACACCAGGCCCAAATTATTCAGCACTACGCCTGAAGTCCAAACTCCAGTAGCCTCAGACACTCCTTGAAGAGTGCTACCGCATCATAACTCCATGCCCCAGCGCCATGCGCATGGCGTCATTCTTAACACCCCTCCTCCCCACCCACTCACTCGGAACCGCACTTTAACCTTAGGCTGCGGGGGCAGTGTCAAGCCTGTTTTTAGTATTCTCGCACTTTATTCGTTCTGGCACGGTGCCATTTAGTTCAACACCCTGGCGTAGGGCAGCGCCACGCCCCCTTCTCCAGGTTCGGGTCTGTCCCCTACACATAACGGCAGAGTACTGAGTATATCCCTTGCACCCAGCGTGTTTCTCAAAGAACCGTCCCTTGCTCCCAGTGTGATCTCATCCCTGTCTCCCGTGACGCCCCATCATACACACATAATGCTGTTATTGCACTTATAAACACAAACGCATTTTAAAATAGCCTGTAAAATATTAGATACATACTGTTTCATTATGACCCAACTACATTTTTATAATGACCAGCCAAAGGCGCCTGTATCACAAGTTTTAGTCATTTTATGTTTCGTGACTAATTTAAGTAATCATGGTAGGAAGCGGTATAGTGTGCACAGATTCCAGGGAGTCCCTAAAGGTATGGCAGAGGTTAAAGTAGATAGTACCTTACTCTCAATTTAGTGGTAGCTGGGCTGAGCAGTTAACCTTATCAGAGGGTAGTGTGAATGCATTTAGTGTACATACTCATACAAGGCAGGAACACACACTCAATGACTGACTACAGGCCAATGGTTGTAGAAAAATATTACTTTAGTTACTTTTATTTCTAGGAACCAAGTTGGACTCAGTTATAGGTAAGTAATTTTTATGCAGTACTTTCAGATTACTGGCAAGGGATTTGTAAAGCATGAACAATACATGTATATGAAATGCTTTTCAGTACAGAAAAAGATATTTTGTATTCAGGATCACACTTAGTACAATACAGTGGGAGACAAATGCAATCCTATGGGAAAAAGACAGGTGAGTAACTTATAGGTAAGTAAACGGTTTTGAGATTGTCTCCAGGGGTTTTGGTCAACACTAGGCCAGGGTTGGACCAAGGTAGGCACTGCATCACCAGCAGCATTGGGGTGGCCGGGTGCACAGGTCACTGGGCCCAATGTTATCCTATGGAGGCTGGGGGCATCTCGAAGAGGCACAGGTTACAGGTAAGCACCTGTGGTTCAGGGACACAGGCCCTGGGGGTTAAGGTTAGCACAGGAGGTGCCACCAAGTAGCACTGAGACTGCACCACCAGTGGCACAGGGGCGGCCAGGTGCAGAGTAGGGCCGAGTTGAAATCCGTGGAGATCCTCGGTTGGGCAAAATGACTGCAGACTCAGTTCTGGAGGCTGGTCGAAGGAATCCCACGTCTGGTGAGGTAAGTTGGATGGGGGGATGCAGTGATACCATCAGTTGGGCACTCCTAAGCCTGGGGGCTACGGGTGCAGGCGTGTCTTTAGGCGTCGGGTTTTCTCACCAGATAAGGTTGCAGGGACCTTTCAGGTTGAGGCTGCAGGTGTTGAGGGTCAGTAGAGGTCATTCAAAGCTGGATCCCAGGTCAGGATAGCTGGGGAGACATCACTCGATCAGTGGGCCACCTGGACTCGGGCCGTGGGCATCGGGTGCAGAGTGGTGCAAGTGTCGCAGATCCGCCTGGATCTGTAGTCCCTGAGTTGGTTCCTTGCTGGACCAATCTGGTGCCCACAGGAGACAAGAGTCTTTGTTGAAGACAGCACAGGTCCCCGGGGTTCTGGGAGGTTGCTGGCTGCAGGCCATGCCGGTTTCTTGGAGCAGGGTCGCTGGAGGAGGAGATAGACCAGTAGGGCTGGGTCCAAGTCAGTCGTCTTCTCCACTGCTGCACGGCTCTTCAGTCCTCCTGCTTCGTAGGTTGTCGAATCTGAGGAACAAGGTTCAGGGGAGCCCTTAAATACTAAAGTTCGAGGCATGTGAGCTGTAGATCACATGCTATGCATAGATCGCCATCTGGTGTTGGGCCCGGACGTTTGCACTTTGTTTTTGTTCGAAGAAGTCTTTCCAGTCACGAGGTAGGTGACTCCTCCTTTCGGTGATAGTGCGCATGGGCATCGACTCCATTGTTAGATTGTTTTTTTCCGTCATCGGGTTCGGACGTGAATTGCTGCGCTCCGGTTCGACACTGTTCTCTGGTTCCCCTCTGTGCGCAATCCACTACCCTCGACGGTATTGTTTCTCGATCGCGTATTCCTGCCTTCGCGTATCGTATCTATTTCACAACTTCGATCGGAAAACCTCGTGCGAGGCCCTTGGGCCTAGCCGCGTCGATCAAATTCGCAGTAGATGGAACGGACTCCATTCCAATTCTGCCCCGGGTGCCGCTCCAAGTACCCCCGCACCGATCTTCACGACGCGTGCAATTTGTGTTTATCGCCTGAACACAACGAAGACCGCTGCGAAGCCTGCCGATCCTTCCGATCGAAAAAGACACTCCGTGACTGTCGGGCTCGACGTCACAAAATGTATCAACATAAAGACTACAAGGACTCCGCTCCAGACCTGTATGGAGAAGATGTCGACCAAGAGATCGTCAAAGCACATGGAGCAGAGGAGGACCAACAAATTTACGTGTCAGAGGAAGACTCCGACATTGAGGAAGACATCAAACCCGGTCAGCGTACCGTGAGTAAAGATACTCCTCTGCCCCAAAAAGTACCCTTTAAAAAGGCTCCGGTCCCTCCTCCGTCTTCGGGCCAAGGTCGGCACCGAGATAAAGTTTCCAACGCCCCGCCTTCGGGCTCGGCATCGAAACAACTAGTTAAGCCTTCCGGCTCGGGACCCAGTCGACCTTCTTCGGAGCCCGAACCCATTACTTCAGCACTGAAAGATAGGACAACTGATCCCTCCAAAACTTCGGCACGAAACACACTTCGGATCTGAAATCATCGGAGCCGAAATCCTCAGCACCAAAATCCTCGGCCCCGAAAATGTTGGCACCAAAATCTTCGACGCCGAAAATTATGGCCCCAAAGGAAAAGACTGTTCCTCCTCCACACAAGGAGTATAGTTTGGACGTTCCGCCTGCTAACACGGACCCCAAACGAAAGGATTTTTTTTTTTTATAACAGTTTTATATAGCGCCAACTTGACCTGAAGGTATCGGGTATCAGAGCGCTTTACATAGCACCAGTTGCGTTACATGAGGACACATTCATTTTTGTTAGGCACGGGGATATTAAGTGATTTGCCCAGAATCGCAGGATGTTTAGTGTCATTGCCGAGACTCAAACCCAGTTCCCCAGATTCGAGGTCGACCGCCCTAGCCATTAGGCCAACTCCTCTCCCCAATTGGTTATAAACCCAAAAGCAGGACACCTTTATGCAAAGCTGCCTGGGAAACAAAGACCAAATTTTGAGGAATCTTACCATATCCCTCTAAAGAGAAAGAATATGGGGACTAATACTTCTCCTCCACCTCTTTCACCTTCCTCACCTCCTCCACCTATTGACCCTAACCTCCTTATAACACCCACAAATTCCCCTCAGCCACAATCACTAGTTCAGCAGGATGATGGGGATCTAGATGTTGACGTACACGAGGATGTACCACAAGATTATGCTCCAGACCCCTGGGTAGATTATAACACGGATCCAAATAACGACAACGATGCAGATCTATACCCATCTAAACCTTCTCCTCCAGATGATAATGTGGGGTTTACAGAATTGCTTAATAGAGCTGCACAGTATCATGGGGGTGCAACTCCATAAGGAGCCTCTTGAGGAAGATTTCCTATTTGAGACACTAAGTGCATCACAAAAAACTACACATACACTACCTATGCTCAAGGGTATGTTAAAGCATGCAGATCAGGTGTTCAAAGATCCAGTGCGAGCTAGGATACTCGCACCTAGAGTGGACAAAAAATACAAGGCGGCTCCTACAGACCCAATTTTTATTAGAGGTCAGGTTCCACTAGATTCTTTGGTAGTTTCAAATGCTTGGAAACTAGCAAATTCTCAGTCAACGGGAGAAGCTCCACCTCCCTATAAGGAATCTAAATTAATAGATGCCTCAGGCAAGAGAGTAGCAGCACAAGCAGCTAATCATTGGCTCATAGCTAACACATAAGCACTCTTGGCAAGATATGACAGAGCCCATTATGATTAGTTAGAACAACTGATGCAATATCTGCCTGATGAACATAAATCCTAGTCTCATGAACACATTCAGGAAGTGAAACTTATTTCTAATACATCAATCATGTGTGCTCTAGCTGCAGCAGACACGGCTTCACGTGCTATTAACACCAGCATTCTTCTCAGACGCCACACATGGCTTAGGGTATCAGGTTTTAAACCAGAGGTTCAAACATTCATTTTAAATTCACCTTTTGATAAGGAGCATTTATTTGGTCCTACAGTGGACACTTCATTAGAATAAATGAAGGACACTGAAGTAACCAAATCTATGGGAGCGCTACAAACACCATCCAACCGTGGCTCATTTTGACGATCCTTTTACAGGGGAGGCTCAAAGTCTATCACTACTGCCGGGTCCTCTACCTCATATAGAGGCAATAGTCAATTACCCTCTACCAGAGGTTATTTTCGAGGTGGATTTTGTGGAAACAATGGCAAAGGAAGAGGGAAAGGTAATACACCCCGTACTGCCCCAGCCACAAATAAGCAGTGACTTGTTTCCCCTTTCCCCCGATCATCCCACACCTGTCGGACGTTTTTCTCATTTTCTCCCAGTCTGGAATTCACTCACATCAGACAAATGGGTCTTACACATTATCCAATCTGGTTACTGCCTGGAGCTTACAAGCAACCCTCCAAACATTCCACCACGAACACACAAACTATCTCCAGAACATTTTCACCTACTCAAACAAGAGGTACAATCTCTTCTGGAAAAAGGAGCTTTAGAACCCGTCCCACTACAATATCAAGGGACAGGGGTGTACTCTCTTTATTTTCTAATTCCCAAAAGGACGGTTCTCTGAGGCCTATATTCGACCTCAGAGAATTAAACCTTTACATTCAATCAGATCACTTCCATATGGTCACTCTCCAACAGGTGCTTCCTCTGTTACAACAAGGCGACTTTATGTCCACCCTAGACATAAAGGACGCGTACTTCCATATTCCAATACATCCCACTCATCGCAAATACCTCAGGTTTGTAATAGCGGGGCAACATTATCAATTCAAAGTACTCCCATTCGGAGTAACTACTGCTCCCAGAGTATTTACCAAATGCCTGGCAGTAGTCGCTGCGCATCTGAGAAGACAACATGCATACGTCTTCCCATATTTAGACTGGCTCATCAAAGCCAGCACTCTCTCAAAGTGCCTACAGCACACTCAAACCACAGTACGCTTACTGCACAACCTCGGATTTACAGTCAATCTGTCAAAATCCCATCTTCAGCACTCCATTACACAAGCATATCTAGGGACCACTGTAGATGCAGAAAAAGCTCTAGCCTATCCCAATCCAACCAGATTTCACAATATTCAGGCTCTCATTTCCAAATTTCAACCCAATCACTCATTACCAGCTCGGGTATTCATGCAACTACTAGGAATGATGGCATCTTGCATCATGATAGTTTTATGCAAGACTTCAAATGCGCCCCCTTCAAGAATGTTTAGCACGTCAGTGGAATCAGTCTCATGGTCTATTGACAGATCTGGTGTTGAGGACGGCCGCACTCATCGCTCTCTGCAGTGGTGGAATCCACCCAACCTTACAAAAGGGCAGCCGTTCATCGATCTGATTCCACAGACAGCAGACGCATTGCTCACTGGTTGGGGAGCTCATCTCCAAACTCGCACAATTCAAGGATTGTGGAGTCAAAAGGAAAAGCTTCTCCACATAAATCATCTGGAGCTGTTAGCAGTCTTCTTAGCGTTAAAAGCCTTCCAAACTCACCTTGTTGGCAAAGCTGTCCTGATACGCACAGACAACATGACAGCAATGTATTACATACAGAAACAGGGAGGAACACACACACTCCAACTGTCACACCTTGCACAAGACATTTGGAGATGGGCCATTCATCACAAGATTTATCTCCTAGCAGAACACCTCCCAGGAGTGAACAATCAGCTCGCGGATCTCAGCAGACAGCCACAACAAATTCACGAATGGGAACTTCACCCTCAAGTTCTCCTCCCTTCTTTCAGATGTGGGGCTTTCCAAACATAGATCTGTTCGCCACACACCAAAACGCGAAATGCCCAAACTTCGCCTCCAGGTATCCACACCTGTTATCCAAAGGTAATGCTCTTTGGATGAACTGGTCAGGGATATTTGTTTACGCTTTTCCGCCTCTCCCACTCATTCCACTAGTGGTTCGGAAGCTCACGCAAACATCCCTCACACTAATCCTAGTAGCTCCCACTTGGGCTTGCCAACCTTGGTTCACTACCCTCTTAGAACTATCAGTAGTTCCTCATCAAAAGCTACATCTCACATCCAGTCTCCTCACGCAGAGCCATGGAGAGATAAGACATCCAGATCCTAAACCTCTCAATCTTGCGATTTGGCACCTGAAGTCCTAAAGTTTGGTTATCTAAATCTTCCTCCAGACTGTATGAATATTATTAAAGAGGTTAGAAGACCTACTACAAGAGCTTGTTATGCAGCAAAATGGAAGCGATTTGTTATTTATTGTAATAACCATGTCAATCCACTTGATGCTTCTATTCAAAATATTATTTATCTGCTACATTTACAACGTTCAAATTTAGCGTACACATCTATACTGTTACATCTCGCTGCAATAGCTGCTTATCTTCAAAATAGACAACACCTGTCCCTTTTCAGAGTGCCTGCTATTAAAGCTTTCATGGAAGGACTCAAAAGAGTTATTCCTCCAAGACTTCCACCTGCCCCGGTGTGGAATCTTAATATTGTCCTTACCAGGCTAATGGGTCCACCCTTCGAGCCTTTACATAGATGTGAAATACAGTTTCTCACTTGGAAAGTAGCTTACCTCGTTGCTATCACATCACTCAGGAGAGTGAGTGAGCTTCTGGCACTAACCATAGAAGAACCATTTTTAAAAGTACACCAAAACAAAGTGGTTCTTCGTACTAATCCTAAATTCCTACCTAAAGTAGTTTCTGCCTTCCACATCAACCAATCTGTTGAGTTGCCTGTGTTCTTTTCTCAACCAGATTCTGTGGCAGAACGTGCTCTACACACTTTAGATGTTAAAAGAGCATTGATGTATTACATAGAAAGAACAAAATCTTTTCGTAAGACTAAACAACTTTTTTTTATTTTTAAACATTTTTATTTGCATTTTTCATTAGATGGTACATACTATTACATATTAGCAGATATAGATACATGATGATACATTGATTAGACATGTAGCGATTGATCACATTTATATGCTCTGGTTCGTAATTCTCCCTCCAAGTCAATTCAGTGCACCGACATAGAAGTTGAGTGTAACAGTGTCCCCGATCTGCACAGTTAGTCACTAATATCTGACAGCGACTCATCTGGTGGCGGATCGCAAATGTTACCCCTGAATGTATGCCATTTTCCCCAAACCCGCGTCCACTTCTTGGGGCACCCCCTGTGTATATATACCGTTTTCTCCGCTATCATTGTGCCATCCATGTCACAGCACCACTGACGGTAGGAGGGAAGAAGTCTTGCTCCCCAATATTGAGCTATATTCCGCTTCGCTATTGTTGCACCCAATGTCGGCCAGCTCTGAGCCATTTGATGTAGGTCTGTTGGCTCCCAGATATTTAAAAGACACCTCTTGGGCTCCGGTGCAACAGGAGCTCCGGTCACCCTCGAGATGGTATGCATGACAGCCTCCCAGTACCGTTTGATCTCCGGGCATTCCCAGAGTATATGATAAAAGGTACCTAGCCCCCCTCACTGCCTCAAACAGAGTGGTGTGTCAGTGCGACCTATCCGGTGCAGAGTTGTGCGTGTATAGTAGATGCGATGGAGGATTTTCAGTTGCACTAACTTTAGTTTAGAGGGTATTGCCACTTCTCTCGGGGAAGCAAGCGCTTCTTGCCAATCTGTCTCGTCCAACTCCCCAATGTCGGTCTGCCACCTTTCCCTAAGGGTTGTTGTGGGGTCCGGTTGGTTATTTATAATCTTGCGGTAGGTTTGGGAGATCGCCTTTTTAACCATATGGTCCGTTAATAGTCTGTCCTCTAATGGTGATACCTCTGAGAGCTCAATACCTGGAGGAATAGTTTTCAGGAGTGCATGTCTAATCTGCATGTAACTAAAGGTTTCCGTCAATGCCATCCCGTATGTTTCTTGGAGCTGAGCGAATGTAATGATCTTGCCCTTTTTCCACAGATCCCCTACCTGGGAAATTCCTATGAGGTCCCACTGTTTGAAGCCCTTGCTATTGCATAGTTTACCTAAGCGTCGGGTTTCCCAGAGCGGTGTGGCCTGCGTTATAACCCCTTCCCAGCCAAGGGCGCGCAGTGACGTGAGCCATATACGTACTGTGTGTGCTGTTGGTCCTATAAGGGTAGTCCCCCGATGCTTGTTATAGAGTGCTCCCATGACGCCCACTGTACCGAGGACATATCTGTCAATGCGGCACGCCGGTTCCTCCTGCGGAGCGTGTATTTATAGGTTTATTACGGTGAGCTGCGAGGCCCAGTAGTATACCTTTATATTTGGAAGGGCGATTCTGCCATCATACCAGCTTTTTACTAATTTATGCATGGCTATGCGGGCGGGTTTTCCGTCCCAAAGTAGATTGCTTACCTCAGTGTCAATTGCTTTAAAATAGGTGGGGGGAACCGGAAACAGGGTATTTTGTAGGGCATAAAGAAATCTAGGGAGTGCCATCATTTTAAAAAGGGCGGCTCTTCCCAACAGTGTCAGCGGTAGGGAGCGCCAATGCTTCACATCACGGCAGAACCGTCCGAGCGGTTCAATGAGGTTTTTTTTTTTCCATTAATTGTTCGGGCTGTGGCGTAATATGGAGTCCCAGATACCTAAACCCCCCCATCCGCATCTCACAATGCCTTGGTAGTCTCGGTGGAGGGCCCCTGAGCACATAAAGAAGTGACTTCGCCCTATTAATGGTGTAGCCCGAGACCTTGCCATAAGCAGCGCAAATATCCAGGAGGCGATTAATGGAACGTGTGGGAGATACCATATATAGCAGCACATCATCCGCATATAGGGAGATGCGGTCTTCCCAGCCCTCCGCCCCCTTTAGCCCCCGAATGACCGGATCCCGTCTTATCCAAACCGCCAATGGTTCGAGCACCAGTGCGAACAGAAGCGGGGACAATGGGCAACCCTGTCTTGTCCCTCTTCCCAAGGGGAAGTCGGCTGAGATATGTCCGTTCGCCACCACGTGTGCCAGGGGTTTTGCATAGAGCAATTGGATCCATGCACAGAATTTGGGACCGAAGCCCAAATGTTGGAGGACAGCAAAAAGGAAAGGCCATTCGACTAAATCAAATGCCATGCGTGCGTCGAGGGAGAGAATGACGGCGTCTTCCTCAATGAATGGTATACGTGCTATGACTCCGTGGAGTCGTCGCAAGTTAAGGGCCGTGTTGCGGCCTGGCATGAAACCCGACTGATCCGGGTGCACCAACTTTGTGAGATAGGGTAGCAGTCTGGTGGCCAGCGTTTTAGCCAGTATCTTAGCTTCCGCATTTAGCAAGGAAATAGGCCGATAAGATGTGCATTCCTGTGGCGGTTTTCCAGGTTTGTGTATTGCCACTATCGTTGCTAGACGTTGATCCCGTGGAAGCTCCCCCTTACCCAGGCTGTCTACATACATCTCCAGCAGACGCGGGGCCACGGGCTCGCTGCTTTTTTATACAGTTCGATAGGTATGCCATTGGGGCCTAGGGCCTTCCCAGTGTGTAATGCGCCTATAGCTAGTGTTAGTTCCTCTGACGGCAGATCTGCTTCTAGCTTTTGCATCTCTCTAGGGGCGAGAGTAGGCATATGGATATCCTTGAGAAATGCAAGATTGTCTTCTATCGTGGCCGTGGCGGCAGGTGTATATATTGTCTCGTAATGGAGCGCTAGCGCGTCAACTATCTGTTGCGGGTTAGTAGTTGTTTCTCTATTATTCAGTCTCAGCTGTGCCACCCAGCGACTAGCTTTCTCGCGTTTATCCAGCCATGATAAGAGCTTTCCTGCCTTATCTCCCACCTCGTAAATAGTGTGCTGGGTCTTGGTGAGCCTGCTCTTCTCCTTCTCCCACATATAGTCCCTGTATTCCTGTTTCGCCAAATTCAGTTTGTGTGTCGTGGTGTCGTTGGTGTCTGAGGCATGATTTTCTTCAGCCTGACCCACCTCCCTCTCTAGAGCCTCTAAGTGGCTCAGCCGATCATTTTTATGGCATGTGATTAATGAGATTGCTTGGCCACGCAACACTGATTTGTATGCCTCCCATAGAGTCGTCGGGGACGTGACCGAGTGGTCGTTTTCTGTAAAATACTTTTTCGTGGTTAAGAGACCCTTCCATATCTTAGGGTTTTTGAGGAACCCTGGGTAGATAGGAAATATGCGCCGTCGTCCCAGAGTGTGAGACATGTATTGAATTAAAACTGGGGAGTGGTCGGAAATACCCCAAGGCAGGTGCGACACCGCCAGTATTCTCTCTAGACCCGTCGCCAGTGTGAAAATGTAGTCTATTCTCGAAAGACTGTCATGGACACCTGAGGGGAAGGTGGATTGGCGCTCTTGTGGGAAACGCGACCGCCAGGCTTCCACCAGACCAAAGGCGTCTAGGAATTCAGTTAGTCGGAGATTTGTGCCACTCTGATCTCTATAGGGCTGTCGGTCTATGGTTGCGTCTACCGTGGCATTAAAGTCATCCCCAAGTATCAACTCGCCTTGTGGGAGTGAAAGTAGGAATTTGCCCAAAGCAGTGAAGGCCACCTGATGCAGGGCCGGTGGGATATATACTGACACTGTTATATGGTCATCCCTCCCATAGACATGCTACAGCTGCAAAGTGCCCCTGATCATCTGTCCATGACCCAGTGATTATGAGCGGGAAGCGTTTGTTAATCAGGATGCCTACACCGCGTGAGCCAGAAGTGAACGCAGAGTGTACCACCATTTTAAAACCCCACCTATCTAGGGCCTTGCAGGCTGAGCCCATCAGGTGCGATTCTTGGATCAGTGCCACTGCCGGTGCCTCGCGTTTTAGATATTGTAGGACCAGCCCTCTCTTTATCCTATTCCCCAAGGCCGTTTACATTCCATGAGATAACAGAGAGGGGGCTCTGCGTATTAGGGGTCAGTGATTGTGCAGCCCGTGAGTCAGCCAGGGTAGTCATGTACGCCATCTATTACATCATAAATGGGAGAATTTACAGAGCTTTGCAATAGTAAGATCATGTATACATTGTGCATATACCTCGCACTCTGGTCATGTACCTGCAACATTGAAAAAGTCATAACATTAAACTGGTCCCATTCCCCCTCCCTGCTCGGCGGACCTAAAACTACCCGCCACCCAAACATCGCAGAGTGCTTTTTCACCATAACTTGTACTTGCGTGAGGGGGGAGAATAGTCCCACGATCATCTCGCATCATCCCCATGGTCAAGGCATAGTATAGTGGCTAATTGTTCAAACAAAAAGTCTTTGTCCCACCCCAGTGGGGGCGCCGGATAGTGTTAAGTTCACAACATTCCGAACATGAGCGTTGGTCCATTGCAGTCAAGTCGGCCCGCTTCTGGGCCCCGCCGGCAATCTCGCAGAGTCCCTCCACCTGATAGTTATAGAATAGCAGGGTCAGACCTTATCCTCAGCGTCTGCCTTTCGCCTCCGCTGTATCCTCTGTTGAGCTTGAGTCCCTGGAGCCCGGAGACGCGTCCTCCTGCAGCCGCTGGTGTTGCTTCTGGCCTAGTCGCTTAGGCCCGGATGCCGGGCGCCATCCCTCAAGCCAGTCATGGGCTTCTTCTGGTGTCTCGAAGAACCAAAGTTTTCCCTCGGCTTCTACCCGCAACTTTGCCGGGAATAGCATGGAGTACTTTAGCTCTCTGGCTCTCATTTCTTTCTTGACCTCCAGAAAGCTGCGTCGTTGCTTAGTCACTGTCGCCATGTAATCGGGAAAGAATGTAACAGTGTAGTTCTCTAGACGAATCGGAGGGGCAATCCGTGCCGTCTGGAGGATCGCATCTCGGTCACGGAAGTTGAAGATGCGGGTGGGTATAGGCCGGGGGGGGCCCCGGGTCGTGGCCTGCCACCTGGTACTCGGTGAGCCCTTTCAACTGAAAAGAAGTTGGACAAACCGCGTGGTTGTAGCTGATTCTTTATGAGGTCTTCTACAAAAAGGTCCAGTGCAGGGCCCCCCGCCTTTTCCGGTACGCCTATAATGCGGATGTTGTTGCGTCTCGAGCGGCCTTCCTGGTCGCAAAGCTTGGCCGCCATTAGTTTATCCGCTTCCAGTTGCTTGACCTGGCGTTGTAGTACGGTGGTATCTGTCGAGAGAGTCGCCGTCGTAGTCTCAACGTCTGTCATTCTCGTGGCCATTTTCTGGAAGTCAGCACGGATCAATGAAATGTCCGAAGAGATCGATCCCACAGTAGTTTGGAGCTTAGTCAAAGTAGTCATGATGTCCAGCAAAGTGACTTCTGCAGGTTTCTCGTTTGTAAGGCTTTCCCTCGGTCTGTTTGCGACCCTGCGTGGTCCGGCGTGTCTTTGTTGTATGCATATTTGTCCAGCTTGAGTTGCTGTGCAGTTCTTTGTCCCCGGCCCCCCATTGTAGCTGGTCCTCCGTAGAGCACTCTACGCCGCACGGGCGAGCGTCAGTATTCGCCGCTGCCTGCCGCAGAACTAACCGTCACGCGCGGCCTTTCGGTTTTCCTGCGCCCGCACCCTGCGGCGAGTGCCTGGGGGGCTGAGGGGGTGTTGTACCAGGAATGCTGGCGTATCTGCGCGCCAAAGTCCTCAGGTTATATTTCAATGCTCCACAATTGCAAAAGTTCTGGGCGCTTCAGTGCTGGCTTCTTGTATTTACCTATGGAGGTTTACTCACTGCGGTCTCCCAGTCACCGCGGGCTCATGCTTCATCAGTTGCAGTCGGCAGCCCTCAAAACGTGCAAGGCTCACCCGCAGAATTGCAGCTGGCCCTTACTGTATGCTAGGCTGGCTGTGCATTATTGGCAGTGCGGTGTTAGCAATAGGTAGGTATTTGGTGTGGTGCTGGAGGCATATGCAGGGATTATCTTCGGCTCCTCCACAGGGAGCACTACAGCTCCAGGCGCAAGTCCCATCGCGTGCGCGCTCCGCTCGTCTGACATTCACTGGGCGATGCGTGTGTGTGTGCCCAAAGTCCACAGTGCAAAAACGGAGGCGGCAGGTCTCAAGCACGCCTCCGTGACCGGCACTGGCGTCCGCAGCTGCCATCAATGCGCCTCTTTCCCCGGAGCAGGCATATAACACGGAGCGCCGCTCCCCGCCGTCCTGGCAGAATCCGACACCGCCGTGGGGACGCCCCTTGCTCACTCGCAGCTCCCGCGGCGCGTTGATCGCATAAATCTCCACTCTGCTTGTCCACGCACTCGTTGCTCAGATCTCGAGCAGAATGGCTGCCTCCGAGTCCCTGGAGTGTCGCCTGTCCTTCCTTTCGAGCCAGTCAGTGCCACCCTCCGTGCTCTGCGGCTCCCGGGCCACGCAAAGCCCCGGCTTCACTGCACCTCGTAGGCCGCGTCTCTTGCTCACGACGCAGGCTGCTTATCACAGTACGCTCGGGGCTCGGGAACCACTCATGCGTTTCCGCTAGGCTTCCGACGTCTCCCCCGCTATTCGTGGGGCGACCTGTGCCACCGGAACAATGGACGGATCGATTGGGGAGTTGCTTCGGTCGTGGAGCCTCCCTAGGCAGCGGCCATTTGCTTTGGCTGCTAGCCACGCCCCCTACTAACCAATTTTTTGTTGCTTTTGCTTCACCACACAAAGGCAATCCCGTTTCTAAATCAGGTATTGCACGATGGATGGTTGAATCTATTCAGATATGTTGTGCAAAAGCAAAGAGAACTTTGCCAATTCCCCCTAGAGCGCATTCCACTCACAAACTGGGGGAGCTGCAACATGGTCTACACCACACACATTCACAAAACACTTGTGTAGATGTGTTAGCCAGACAACAAGCTAATGTAGGCAAGGCAGTTTTACGTACACTATTTCAAACCACTGCAACAGCTTAGCCACCGCTTTGGGAGATTACTGCTGTATAGTCTATGCATAGCATGTGATCTACAGCTCACATGTCTCGAACGGAAAATGCTACTTACCCATTATGCATCTGTTCTTGGCATGTAGAGCTGTAGAATCACATGCGCCCCACCCCCCTCCCCGGTTACCTGTATCTGTTCCAGTACTATCTTACTTCGATATTTACACATGGACATCTCTATTCTACCCTTACTTACTCCATTCTCACCCTCTGCGGGAAAACAATCTAACAATGGAGTCGATGCCCATGCGCACTATCACCGAAAGGAGTAGTCACCTACCTCGTGACTGGAAAGACTTCTTCGAACAAAAACAAAGTGCAAACGTCCGGGCTCAACACCAGATGGCGATCTATGCATACCATGTGATTCTACAGCTCTACATGCCAAGAACAGATGCATACTGGTTAAGTAGTATTTTCCTTTAACCGCTTCGCCGCGATCGGAATTCCGCCCAGGTGCTGGACATTCCGGGCGTGGTCGTGACGAGCTCAGCTCGTCATGCGCACAGCCCGACTGCGCAGCATGACGAGCTGAGCTCGTCATGAGCATCGAAGGGGTTAAGGACTACACACCTTTGGTGCCCCCTCCCTTTGGGTAGAGTGGCACTTCCTTATTCATATTGGGCCTAATTCTCCAAATCGAGATGGAGAATTCCCAAGAGAGGGGTTCACCTCAGCTCCTGGAGCCCTAGGGGTGTGCCAATTTAAGGTGGGCACTCCTACTCTTCTTACTAATTTTCCCTCCTGTCCTGCCATCCAAAAATGGGCTGGGCGGGCATCTCCACTAGTTGGAGCTGCTCAAATCAGCATAACACAAGGTGAAAGCCTTTAAAGGCTCACCTCCGAGTGTTGCTGTTCCTGCAAGGGGGAGGTGAGGATCACCTCCACCCCGATCATGCTTTGTTTCTCACCTCATGAGGTCATAAACCTGTCTGGTGGTGTCTGGCTGGCAGGGACCGGTCAGCGAATACACTAGAGGTTGGTTGTTTTTCAGAGGGCAACTTTAAGATGCCCTCTGAGTGCATTTTATAATCTATCACTGGCATCAGTGTAGGTTTATTATGCTGAGAAGTTTGATATCAAACTTCTCAGTCTCCAGTAAAGCCATCATGGAGCTGTGGAGTTTGTGTTGACAAACTCCCAGCCCATGTACTCAAAATTGCTTCACTGCACTTAGTGTCCCAGAATGGACTAAGACACTGTAGGGACATATTACTCATGCAGTTATGCCTTCACCTGTGGTATAGTGCACCCTGCCTTAAGGCTGTAAGGCCTGCCAGAGAGGTGACTTACCCATGCCACAGGCAGTGGTGTGTAGGCATGGCATCCAGAAAAGTGTGCCATGTCGACTCTTTTAGTTTAGCCACAACACCACACACAGCCTGCAATCGCAGTGTGTATATGTTAGGTGTGGCGTCCTTTAGGGTGGCACAACACATGCTGCAGCCCTAAGGGACCCTCTCTGGTCACAAAGCCCTTGGTACCACTGGTACCTTTTACAAGGAACTTATATGTGGGCCAGAGATGTGCCAATTGTGGAAACAATGGTACAGTTTAGGGAAAGAACACAGGCACTGGGAACCTGATTGGCAGAGACCCAGTGCGCACTCAAAGTGCATCAGAAATTTGGCAAAAAGTGTGGGGGGGGATTACTGCAACAAAAACCCATTTTCCTACAGTCATACAATAAACTTATTGTCAATGATGGCAGGGTGTGTGGTGGGATCACTGTCCTTTCCTCCATCCACTCCCACACCACCTCAAGGGTTTAAAAAAACGGAGCTGGATTGGTGGATGACCGGGAAGAGGAGCAGGCAACATATATTGAGGCTGCACAGCTTCCTTTTTGCTTCCAGGAATGATTGTCATCGTTGCTGTGACAGCCATGTATAATCCAGGAATATCAAGATTCTGTGGGAGTTGTATATTAGGGAGTCCTGGGTGGAAGCAAAGCAGATAATAAAGTCCCTGTTGTGGTAATTAAGAAGTCTGGCAATGATTGGGTGGGCTGTGGTGCCAGGTGGCTGCTTTTTCATCCGTGCCCTATGTGCCCCTGTTCCAAATGAAGCAGGGTGATAGTGTCTCCGATAGGAATATAGGCCGCAACCACTTTTCCAGGAACTGTTCTGGGGAGGAGTTTTAACAGTCCTCAGAGAAACCTACAAATCGAAGGCTATTTTTGCTTGCTCTGCCTTCAGCGTCTTCCACCCTTACTTCCATTTCTCTACTGGTCCACTCTAGTTTGGACAGTTTGTTGCAGTGTCTTTATACAGTCTTCAAGCCCAGATATGTGATTTTCAGCCTCCCTGATTTTATCCACCTGTGCCCCTCAGGTTCTGTTGCAACAGCATTACGTTTGGTCCTACTGCTCTGATTTTGGCCTCCAGTGCCTTTCTGGAGTGATTTATCGATGTAAGTATCCTGGAGGATCTGGGTTCATCTCTTACCTTGATCCTTGGCCTCTCACGTTAACATGAGGGAATGTGGGATTTTGTTTCCAGTCCCACTTTGTGCACATTTGTCTAGGGTGCCCTATTGAGGAAGAGCGGTAGCAGTACTGACCACGAGCACGAAGCTTGTGTGAAAAAGGCCGCTTTATTCAAACCGGTGTACATCACAAAATTAACCTCGGCCATTGCCTTACAAAACTATAACCTCACTATACAAAGTTGTTCACCTATGCTAAGCCAGCCCCACCCGTACATAACCTCCCCCACAACAACTTCGTTCTGTAACTGTGTACTTGCTCCCATGCTGATCAACTGCAACTGTGACCTTAACCCTTTCCATGCGTCAGACGGCCCCCCGCCGTCCGTCACGGTGGGCGTGTGCGGAGGACGGCCGGGGGCCGTCCCAGACACGCCCACTCAAGGGAAAGCCCAGCACTGCGGCGGAATCCGCGGTCAAGCGGTTAAAGCTCCCTTCTGTTTTTAGTACAAATATTACCTCTAACTAACTAAACTTGCTACATAACATAACCTCCTGGCTCCTCCAGGCATGAATTTGTATACCCGTTCAGCCTGAATTGCCGCTATCAGCAACCATAAACTTCTGTAAACCCTGGCAGCTTCTTGCCAGCCGCCACCCATAAAAAGGAGGGGCATTACAACACTACTTTTTCTGCCCCCAGGATCTTGCTATTAACTCTCTTAGGCACAAACTCCATCCATAACACATGGCATCCGGCACACTGACTACGAATCTCCAAGTCATCCTTCATGGATTTTTATTAGTGCTAAACCTTTCTCCACTACTAAATCGTTCTCGCCTAAGAATAATAACAAAATATCAGGCCACCTGCCCCCAACCATAAACCTGTTTTAGCAAGGCAGGAGCTCCCTCCAACGCATGCCCCCTTTCCCATGCCCACTAATGGCATACATTGCAGGGTTGAAACCCAAATTGACCCTGGGACCACTGTTTTTTGCAATGCAACTGGCCCACTCCACGAAAGAATGGCCCACAATCCAGATATTCAAACAGGCCACCTCCGGGCCAGGAACCGAACCTGAAAACCAGAAACCAAGTTGACAACCCGCACAATTTATTCAGCATACCCTTGTCCCCTTTTAACATGTTAAAAACATTCAGAAGACCATCGACCTACCCATAACCCTTTCCCCACACCAACCCTGTATACCCGTTTCTGTGGCCATGCCTGTGCCAAAATAATATGTACCAAAACCCCAGGCATCCAAGCCCAGGAGCCCCACTGCCTTGTGCAGTATAGCTAACAGCTGATAATCTGAAACTTTATTTATTTTGAAAGTTTTATATAGCGCGAACATGACCACCGAGGGTAACGGAGCGCTTTACAGATTATGCATCACTAAGGGTATAAGCAAACAAAACAGAATAAACAAAGTGACAAGGTCAACGTCTAAGATTGACCAATATTCTCGTGAGGGAAAAGCAAACACAACAGAATCAACACAGCGACAAAATCACATTCTAGAATTGTCCGACAAACTCGAGAGCCAGGTGGCTGGGTCAAAGTCAAGGCTATGGACCCAGAATCAGATGAAGGGGCCAGGCTAAGGCAGAAATTTCTTCATCAAGAGCCCTTTGACTTCTTTTTTGAAGAAGACGGTGGAAGGGTTCACCCTGACTTCGGGGGGGAAGGGCGTTCCAGAAGGCTCGATTGTCTTTTTTTTTCTTGAATTTTTGTGGTTTTAGCAAAAGGGTACTGGCGCTTCTGGAGGCTCTAGAACCACAGGAGAGCTCCAGTTTCTGCGCAAAGTACAGCGGGGTCTTGAAGTGAATGGCTTTGTGAGCCATGCATGCAATTTTTAACTGTATCCGAGCTTCATATGGAAGCCAATTCAGGTCCCGCAAGTCTGGAGAGATGTGGTGGTATTTTTTTGTGCCAGTTAAGAGCCTAGCAGCGGAATTGAGGGTAGCCCTGAGAGGAGCCATCCTCACTCTAGGCAGGGCGCAAAGTGTTGCGCTACCATAGTCCAGCTTTGAGATCACTAATGCTTGTACTGCCACCTTTAGGTCATGAGCAGGGAGAAAGGGTTTGAGTTTCCTAGGTAAGCTGAGTTGGAAGTTCGCACCTTTGGGGAGGGAACTGATGTGCTTCTGCATGTTCAGGCTTTTGTCTAGAATGACGCCCAGGGAGGATGCTGAGTCCACGAGGTGCGGTCTACAGTTAAGAGCAGTCAGCTGATTCAACCATTGTTCCATGACGAGGGATTGGTTGTGGGGTGAGATCAGTAAGAATTCGGTTTTAAGAGCATTTAGCTTCAGGTGATTACGTGTCAACCAGCTTTGAGTTTCCATCAGGACTGAGTTGAGGGACTGAATGTCTTCGGGGGAAGCTATCTTCAAGTATAGTTGGGTATCATCCGCATATATATGATAATGAATGCTGGATGATTTTAGAATTTCTGTCAGAGGCTCCATGAACAGGTTAAAGAACGTGGGGGACAGTGCTGAACCGTGGGGGACCCCCAAGGTGACCGGTTCAGGATGGGACACGGATTGGTTCACCTTGAAGCTTTGGGATCTGTTCTGAAGGAACGCAGAGAACCAGTTTAATACAGGCCCGGACTGCCCCATCCTGTGTTCCAGGAGGTCAATTAGGTGATCATGTTTGACAGTATCAAATGCTGACGAAAGGTCCAGGAGGATCAATCGGCACGACTCATTGTGATCCAATATTGTCAGCGCATCATCCATGATGTGCGTTAGCGCCGACTCTGTACTATGGCCTGGGCGGAAACCAGATTGTCAGTGGTCCAGGAGTTGGAAATGGTCGAAGTGATGACACAGTTGGGCGAGCACACATTTCTCCAGGAGTTTTGCCAAGGTGGGGATGTTAGTGATTGGGCGAAAGTTAAGAAGGTCCGTGGGATCAGCATTCGGTTTCTTTAGGATCGGGGTAACTTTACCTTCTTTAAGGCAATCCGGGATAGCACCTTGCGTAAGTGAAGCATTGACAATCATCGTCCAGAGTGTTAGTAAGGAGGATCTTACTTCCGGGAAAAGGTTCGATGGCAGAGGGTCATTGTAGTGATTGGAAGGTTTCAAAGTCAACAGCATTTTGCGAATAGTGGATTCATCCAAGGTTTGGAACAGACTCCAGGATGCATTGTTTTTGGGGAGGAAGGGCTGTATAGGGTCAGTGATATCCGACTCTGAGGGGCGAAGGGTGTTCAGCGGACCGTTCGAGAGGTGATCTCGGGCCGAGCGTAATTCAGTCTCGATCTTAGTAGACTTCTCAGTGAAGAAAACAGCAAATTCTTCACAGTTCGGCAGTGTCCTTTGACACGGAGCTGAGAGGTTAGGATGATTGTTAGCTTGGGACTTGATGAGTTCGAACAGTTTTTTAGGATGGTTTTTTGCTTGATCAAGTTGAGTTCTGAAGAAGGTGGCCTTCGAGCCTCTGATGCGTTTATTGTATATGCTTCGCAAGGATCTCAAGTGGCAAAGATGTTCAAGAGAGGGATACGATCGCCACTTCCTTTCTGCAAGTCTTAAATTTCTTTTTTCGGCATTAAGACTATCATTGAACCACGGTTTGGAGAGTTTAGAGGACACTCTTTTAAGCTGAAGTGGTGCCACCGAGTCAAGTACATTAAGCATTGCGTGGTTATAGAGGGCCATAAGGTCATGGACATCCGACATGTTTACAGGGGGGGGGGGGGTAATATGTTATCACAAAGCGCTGACAGGTCTTGCGAGTTGATGTTCCGGAAACATCTTTTCAACAGTTTTGGGTTCTTGGGTTGGGATCTGCTAGCTCTGACCCATTCAAGGACGAGGAAGGTGATGCAATAGTGGTCTGTCCACCAGTCACATGGGAGGATCGACTTCCCTCCCCCCCCCCCCCCTGCCCCCCGCCCCCATGTTCACCGGGCAAACTGCTGACCGGATAAGCCCGCAGCACTATAAGCCTGCCCTGACTTGGACCTGTAAAGCCATACCTGCAGACCTTCATCCATCCTATGAACCTCATCCCAAAGTACACCCCAGGCCCCCCCTACAGCCTAATAGCTCAGACACCTGAAAAGCACCAAAGAACGTCCCAGACCTCAACTTAGACAATAATACAGACTCCCTCTCACCCAGACAAACTCTGTGCAAAACCTTGAGCACTTCACAAAATGTCTCCCAATTCAATGGCTCTCTCTTCGGACCAACCCGTCTTGCTTCTCTGGTCCAACCTTCCAAAAGGCAGCTGCCGCGCTCAACCGCTAAAGGAGCATGACCCCACGACCCCACAACAGCTTCCCCACAATCCTGTGCCTGCTAACTTCCCTGCTATAGTCACTCTAGACTGACCTTTCTATCAGTGACATGATAAAGTGCACCACGTCCTCTGCCCTACCCCAAACCTCCTACCTCTTCCTAGCCCCACCCGCAATGAATTCTGACCATGCCTGTGAGTAAGCTGCCTTGTAGAAACCACTAGAGACTCCTTACCAATTGAAACATCCTCTGTCTCCTAATGTCCATAAGTCCTGAGGAGCTCCTAAAATTGACGACCTGCTGTAAGCACCCTGCAAGCAAGATTCAAGTGCCCAAGAAGAACCTGTACTTCTTTCACTCTGACTTTGGGTTTTGCCACATCTCCTCCAACCGCCGTAACATATTTGTTTGTTTGTCCTGTGGTACTCTAGCCTCTATGGCCCTTGAATCAATCTCAGTACCAGGAAAAGACACAGTACTATGTCCCACTGTCTTTTCCGGTGCCAGAGGCACCCCAAGGTCCCTCATGGGCTCCTTGAAGCTTACCAGCAGCTATCCATTGTAGAAACATGCTGAAGCACTCAATAAAAGCGCAGGAAATGGAACACCCCATTGGAAGTGCCTTACCTATGTACCATTTATCCTCAAACTGTATCCCTAGCAGCTGGGAGTCGGCAGGGTGTACCAGCAGCAAATGGAAAGCAGACTATATGTCGCTCCTTGCCATTAGCGCCCCCTGTCCAACTTTTTCTACAAATGAAAGGGCTACCTCAGCTGATTAATAAGATCCTGAAACAAGTTTGTCTGGGGTGAAGTTATTCATCGATTGTCCCTCCGGCCATGAAGGATGTTGTATTAATCTGAATTAACCTGGCTCCTTTACAGGTACAACTCCACCCCCCTCACCCCACCCCCACTGTGCTTCCGCATCTACTACCATGTGGACCCTAAATTCCTCATATTGTACCCACGCATAGCCTCCATAGTTAATTTGTGCCTTCCTAATAACATCCATATATTTAAATAATGCGACTGACCTCTCTGGGTACTTCTCGCAGTGCACACTAGTATTGATCAGGAACACTGCCGTCCAATTCTCAATAGTTAGTGGCAACTTCGGCCGCTTGCACAGCTCAAATTCTACCTCCCTTGACCCTTCTTTTGCTCTTAGTTCCCTATGTAAAAGTTTCAACATCTCGATGGACTCCCCTTTCCAAATTTTTCCTTTTGTTGCCAACGTACGGTGAGCCCCTAATGGCTTAGTGAGACCCATCGAAGGCAGCTTCTTGACCTTTAATTCTTTGCTCTCCAATTTTTCTGTCTTACCTGTTTCCCCCACTTTATCATCCCCTTTCCCCTCTGAAACGAAGGTTGAAGGTCCAGACTGCACTTTACCCGCTTCAGTGTCCCCTACTGTCCCAGAGGTCTCCTTTTTGTGTGCACCTGCATCCCCAAAACTGTGTTCTTCCATGCCTACTCCAGTATCTTTCACATAAAGGCCTTTCATTAGGTGGGCCTCCACACCAACAGAAGCCATCTTGTCAGTGTATGTCCCGCAGAACCTTACCTGGTGCCAAGGTCGGTACCCGCACAGGGACCCGCTGCTTCGCCATCTTGTCTTGCCGACATGTTCCACCTCGACTGCTGTGAGGTTGCCAAACCCTTGTTTCCTTTGAAAAACTCATAGCAGATTGATTAGTAGCACCCCCTCCCTCACCGTCTTGCCCCAGACTCTTTTCCTCATTGTTAACTCTAGTTGCATCCCCGAATTCCGTTTCGACCAACCTCTGGTCATCCTCAACCGCCCAAACCTGGGCCCTCTTATCATACTGTTCAACTGTTGAATAAGCCAACTTACGTTGGGGAATGTGGGGGGGCGTACCTTGCCCTCCCAACACCAGTGAAGATGAGGGACAAAATATCCTGTGTATTGTACCACTGGAAGATGCATTTAACCCTCCAGCCTGTTGCATTGACTAGGCCACACTAAACCTTCGTGAGGCTGTGATCTTGCCATCCACAGTGTGTCCAGCTGGCTGCACGGGCCTCGCCTTCTCTTCTCGGGGCGAATGAGCCGCACTAGGCTCTCCTGAGTCCGCTAAACCAGTGTCTGCCGTTCTGTGGAAAAAGAGGAGAGGCCTGATTTACTGGTAAAACCCCTAGCTGGTAAGAGGCTAGTCCTGGCCCGCTAACTAAACCACTTAAATCTAGCCTCTGCTTAGCGTGGGATCCAACCCCATTGACGGACAAACATTTATGAGGGGAATCCCCTACTGCCGCTCTTGACCCTGACCCCTTCCCTTTCCCTGTCTGGGTATACTTCCTGTCTGCTCTTAAAGGAGGCATCCCGGTCCTACTTGGAGTATACCCTCTCCTGACCAAAAATATCCACCCTTCTGACGTCCTGCCCCTCATCCTTGAGACCCTCACGGGTGAGTAGTGCACTTTATAAACCCCTGATTGATTGAAACCCCTGATTGATCCACCTGATCGCTCCACACTAGGCTGGCCAAAGACTCTGCCTGACATGGCCTCTCCACACTGCGCCCGCCCCACCTACTCCCGAAAATCCTCAGCGGGCTGGGACCCCTCACAGCCAGCCCCAATGTCTATGCTACCATGCTTGTTATAAGCTCACTGTGCCTGTTCCCCAGCTAGCCCCTTATGGAGCCAGCTGTCACTGTTCCAATCAGTGGGGCTCAAACTCCTTGCTGTCACACTGCTGGAACCCCACTCCTGCTCCATTGTCCCTTGTAGGACAGAGGTTCCGGCCTCCTACCCCACCAAATCTTTATACACCGCTTGAAAAATTGACCCCTCCCGTTACCTCCCTGCATGTATCACCAGCCTGTAAAGACGGCAAGGATGCCTTCTGAAACCACCCCTCCCACCACATCGCTTCGCACCAATAATAGCCTCCGGTCTTCCCGTGCACCTTGTCTAGCTTTAATCACTTTAGCAGAGGCTGTGCGTGTCGGCCCTGCCCCTTTTCTGAGATAGCTTGGCCTCCCCAGACACATGCAGATACTGGCACTCGCTTCATGTTGTGGGCCTACAGGCTAAACGCCTCGGGCCCGCCCACACCAGGAACACGCCTGGGCCTATTATAGCTCTGCAGCCCTCTGCCTCTCACGGGAGCAAATCTAATTGTGCGGGAGCAGCCCCGTTCACTCACCTGCTGACCTGTGGTGGCGGGGCGGCGAGCAGTCCCACACCGCAGCCTCGACCTCCCACCCCCCACCCCTGCCACTGCTGCTTTAGGTACTGAGAACAAAAAACAAGGGAACCCTACTCACGGGGAGCCTGGGTAAGTAAGTTAATGGGGAAACATTGGCTCCTGTGGAATAATAATACAGTATTTCTAATGCAATTCTGCACAATGGCAATATACAGGGTTAGTAGGATGTCAAAAAGAAAGCTGGCCACTGACACTGAGGGTATAGTCAATGTGAAAATTTCTTTTCGTTTATATAATAAATAAATGAAATAAACAATATATACATAGGGCTTGAGAATCACAATATGATTATACAACAAACAATGATTACAAATAGTGAACGGTGTCCCAGTGAAAAAAACATTGGAACCTAAACTAATAGTGACATAATACGTGACATATGTACAAGGTTTCACTTGAAAACATTTTGGCGACCATTAAATAAATCAAAATCAGTTGGAAAACACTTTATACAATCATAAGTGTTTGATAATAGTTCGCCTTTGTTAATTGTGCGATAACAAACAGGGAGACTGACGCTCCACTGTTCCAGCAGCACTCGGGGGGGAAATACACCGGCTAATTCAGCTTATCCAAGAGCTCCACCTGTTATTTCCTTGGCGTTCATTGCCCATATACGAAGCAATCGCCTGCAGCTTAGATCGGCTATTCTGCTGATCAGCCAGAGAAACCCACATGGTTCTTGTACCTTGAGAATATCAAGTGCCCCGAGTAACGCTGAGATATCCAGGCCCTGCCATCCCTTCTGCCTAACACTACCCTCACAAGGGTGCCCGGCCGGGTCCCTGTGAGTTTTTTCTTCACTTATTTCACGGTGACACTGCTTTTCACATTAGGCAGTGCAGGCCTCCCCTCAGGTGTCCCTACATCCTTTAGGTCCTGAAGAGACCCTGTACCTCAGATAGGGTCGAAACGTCGTCGACAATTAACAAAGGCGAACTATTATCAAACACTTATGATTGTATAAAGTGTTTTCCAACTGATTTTGATTTATTTAATGGTCGCCAAAATGTTTTCAAGTGAAACCTTGTACATATGTCACGTATTATGTCACTATTAGTTTAGGTTCCAATGTTTTTTTCACTGGGACACCGTTCACTATTTGTAATCATTGTTTGTTGTATAATCATATTGTGATTCTCAAGCCCTATGTATATATTGTTTATATCATTTATTTATTATATAAACGAAAAGAAATTTTCACATTGACTATACCCTCAGTGTCAGTGGCCAGCTTTCTTTTTGACATCCTACTAACCCTGTATATTGCCATTGTGCAGAATTGCATTAGAAATACTGTATTATTATTCCACAGGAGCCAATGTTTCCCCATTAACTGCTGCTTTAGGAGCGAGCTGACCGCCTGACATGGGTTCCTCCTCACACACCAAATCCAACCGCCCAGCTTCAGCTAGGAGCGGAATAGCCTGGACCACTTTATCAGAGTTGGACACCATGCTCGTGAGTAAGAAGACCTACACTTTGCTTACAATAACAATTATATAATGTCAAATGCTAACTACCTTTGCAAAAACCGCTTGCTAACTGTCTCACTGGAGACACTATCTTACCACAGGTTCAGAGCTTACAGATAGAGGATGGGACGAAGGCCTCCATCCTTTTTCAGCACCAGTAAATAACCGGAATAGCAACCAGTCGCGAACTGATGCCAGCACCCTGTCAATGGCACCCTTGGCCAAGGGGGCCCTCAGCTTCTATGTTGGCCAAGAGAGCTTGACCTTTTCAACGAAGTATGGACAAGTGATCCTACAGGAGGTATTGAGATATGGGTGGGATACGTGGCTTGCACTGGGGGTCAGAAGGAGTCCAGGCCGCAGAAGGTCTGTTTCTGGGTGAATTCACGGAGTCAGTAATTTGAGGGGCGGGGGGGCAGCAGACCGCAGGGAGGTCTGCCCCCACGTATTTTGGGGAAGATGGTGCAGCCTAATGACTGCTCTGGGTTTTTGGGCTGTGGGTATAGCCCAACCTATAAAATCTGGGCATTTTGGTTAACCAGCCTCCATTTTGTCGTGGTAACACAGTGGCTGGTATCACACCAACGAGGGCACAGTGCAACTTCAAGGTATTCTGTGGGAGGCGGGTGAAGCCACAATCCGTGGGTACGCTAAAGGGTTCCTTAAACACAAACGGCAAGTGCAAGATCTCCATCTCTCCCAGCTTGAGGCCCGGGCCCTCCACCTGGAACAGGCTGCGGCTACAGCAGACTGTGAGGCGGAACACCGTCAGCTCCAGCTAATACGAGAAGAGATTAAGTGCATATCTCTCAAATCTGCTAAACTGGTACGGAGGTCCTCAGTGCCCCGGGTTTACGGCTGGGGAGACAAGAATGGCAAATTGCTTCACTGGCTTGCTTCCCATCGTCTGTCCAACCAGATAGTTCTGGAAATTCGAGATACGCATGGAAACGTCTTTCGCACCCCTGCTGTAATTGCACAAACCTTTGCGAAATACTACGCGGAGCTTTATTCAGCAGATCACTCTCATACGCCAGTCTCCAGCTCTCACTTTCTGCAGGGTATCCACCTTCCGCAGCTCCCGGAGAGGGAAGTCAAGGCCATGGACGAACCCATCATGACCGAGGAAATTGGGGAAGCGATTTCATCACTTGCTACCCGCAAGAGTCCTGGTCCGGATGGTTTCCCTGCGGAATACTATGTAGCATTTCGGGAAACCTTCATCCCACAACTCCACGCCTTATTTGAGGAGGTTCTGGAGAGAGGCGCCTTTCCCCCGGACACCGACACAGCCACTGTTGTGGTCATACCTAAGGCAGACCCTCCCTCTGCCTTATGTCCTAACTACCGCCCGATCTCGCTGATTAACACTGAGATTAAAATGTATGCAATTATTCTTGCCACCCATCTGAAGCGGGTACTCCATACTGTCATACACCCTGATCAATGTGGCTTCATGCCGCACTGCAGCACAAGGCACTGTCTGAGACGCCTCCATGTGGCCCTTGCTCCCCGCCACCTCCTCTCCAAATACCTAGCCCTAGTACTACTCGACTTTGAAAAGACCTTCGACATGGTCGACTGGCTATACTTAGGAACTGTGCTAGGGAGAGTGGGCTTCGGCCCCCATTATCGGAAACTGGTAGGGGTCCTTTACTCCAACCCGTCGGCCAGGGTCCTCATAAACGGGGCACTCTCAGAAACCTTCCCTATCAGGCGAGGAACCCGACAGGGGTGCCCTCTCTCCCTCCTCCTCTCTGCTCTAGCAATAGAGCCTTTGACTTGTCTCATTCGGGCCGAGGAGCAGATACAGGGGTGGCGCTGGCAGGGCTCGCATGAAGACCGTATCGCCTTGTATGCGGACGATGTCCTGCTCTTTCTGGCTGACTCGGCCCAATCCGGTCCTAGATGCCTCTAGATCCTCCAATCCTTTGAGAGCGCGTCAGGCTTAAGCCTTAACCCGACTAAATCCACTTTGATGCCCCTTCACACCTCACGAGAATGTGTGGATTGGCAAACAACTATTCCCCTGCGGAGACTTTCAAATATCTTGGTAGCTGGGTGGCGTTTCCCGGAGCTGACCTGGTCCCTCAATGTCAACCCATTGCTCAAGTGCACGAAAGACTACCTCTGTCGTTGGCAATCTCTTCCCCTCAACCCCCTCAGTAGGATCGCCCTCTTCAGAATGATGGTTCTCCTACGCCTCTTATATGTGCTCCAGAACCTCCCACTCCACCTTCCTCGTAGTTGGTTCCGAGGGCTAGATGGGGTGATCACAACCTTCCTCTGGGTTGGTTCAAGGCCTCTGCTGGCCCTTACGCACTGCCAGAGGGCCCCATACGATGGAGGGATGGGGATGACGAACCCTTTCCTTTACTACCTAGCCACCCGGCTTCTGGTGATCCATGACTGGTTCAACGGCGGATGGTCTGATCCGGCTTACTGGCTGGAGTTGGAGGGCCTTGGGGTTCCCCCGGATTCAAGCCATGCTTTCTGGGGCTCTGGTTCCTCATACATTACTGGCAGTCACTCTAACGGCCCTTCTGTCGTGGTGCTCAGCACTGCGACACACTCACTGGGATGCCAAAATCGCGCTACAGACGCCCCTCTGGCATGGTACTTGGCTGCAAGAGGTTGGGACCTTAGCGGGATTCCAGAAGTGGGACCTGATAGGTATCACCCATTTAGGGGATGTATGGAAGGGAGAGAACATTTGTCCTACTTCCAGGAGTTACAGCAAACATACTCCCTACACTCTACTTAGTTCTACAAATACCTCCAACTGCGGCATGCCATTGCCCTTTACATTCCTGACCACACTGCAACCCCAGAGTTCAGTCCGTTGGAAGCTAAACTCCTCATGGGTTGTCTTGGGTAAGGGGGAGTATCCCAAAGCTACCGATATCTGATAAACAATTCCCCGTCCACAATAGACTCCCTCAGGACCTGTTGGGAGCACGGCCTTTGCCCTCTGGAGGAGGAGGACTGGAGGGATGCATTGATGGCCCCCAAGGTACTAACCATGTCGGCCAGGCTCCGTCTAATTCAAATCTACTATCTCCATTGCGCATACCTCACCCCTATTCGATTGCACAAAGTGGGCTTCCTCCCGGCCCCAAAATGCCTGCGCTGTGAGGCGGTACCAGCGGTCTGGTCCTGTGCCCTGCTTTCCAAATACTGGGCTTCGATTGTAGCTGAGTTGAGCGACACAGTGGGCGACCGTTTCATTCACGCTCTGTTGCCTATCCTGCTCACTCGTCCAACGGGACGCCAACGAAAGCTCGGGAGGAACCCCTGGAGGGGCAAGGGTCTTGCATACCCCACATTACCAGCTGCACTCTGGGAGGACTGCAAACCCCAGAGTGCATCACCCGCCACACAGCTGCTGTGAGTGCCACGAGCGAGGGGGAGGCGGGGTCATCGCGCTTATAGCGCAGCCTCTCCCACCGCGGCGCGGGACGACGCCCGGACCAAGGGCGGGCCCGTCTGAGCCCGTCAGAGACTGGAGGATACTGGGCTGGGCTATGGTATTGACATTTCATTGTGACTTTCGGCAGTCTCATTGACTTTATTGCTTACATTGTGATTCTCTATTTAGTTTTATTCTTATATTGTACATCTATAAGTAGTTTTCCCCATAGGAATCTGGTTAAGTAAATAATTTTGATAACATAGTGATCTGTTACAGGGATATAATTCAGTAGGAGGAGAGGATGAGTAAGCTAAAACCTCTTACGGGGCAGGGGATGGTTGGGACCCTTGATGCCTTTCTGCAGAGGGCCGAATCGGTCCTTAGGCATGAAATCACACTAACGGAACGTAGGTTATCATTTGAGACGCAAGATGGTCCCCTGCACCCACCAACTCACCACCCTGAAGTATTAATTACTACTGTAATGGGATCCCCAAAATCTGACCAACTCAAAGAGGCTCCATTGCCCATATCATCCTTGGTGGAGTCCACATCGCTGATGCAATTAGCTCCACCTTCAACTGCATGGAAAGTACCCAATCAGGTTATAATAACAAAACCCAATGTTCAAACGAGAGGTCAAAAAATGAAGATCAGTCAGGGCAAAGGTTTAGTGCCACCATCAAAAAAAAGGCGAGGGCAGGGATCTAATACGCTTAAGACATTGTGCCATAGGCAAAATAATTCAGGGATAGAGCCAGAAAATATAAGTTCAGCCACTTCAGCAGCGAACCATGAGAGTATAGGTGCCACATTTGCAATGGGGGGGGAGGACACCAGACACGACCCTGCGGGCTTCTTAGATAAATTAGAGGGCATCTTTTCAACCCTAATTAGACCTGTCTTAACTAAGCTATCGGTTATAGAAGAAAGACTTCAGGGTCTGGAAGGGGCCGTTAAACGTTCATTAGAATTTATACATCCATCTGTACAGTCATCCCGTGAGATAGAGCTCACTGCCAATAATTCTTCGGGTCTCTCTGGCCCGAGTATCCGACACGATACACATGTAGTCAGTACTGTGCCTGCAGCTAGGTCTACTGTTAATTTTGAACGTGAAGTAGCTCCAACGGTGCCCTGTATGCGGTCCTCCCAACAGTCCCTTCAAACCCTTCGTGAGATTGAGAGTGTGTGCTGTAGTGAAGTGACACGTCCTGTGTGCATTACAACCCAGGCAACTTCTATTAGGCCACAGACTATGGAGCAAATAAGGGAGTTTAATGGGAGCCAGAAAGATAGCTACTTAATAGAGCCGACATTTTCACATCTTCCACCAGAGGCCACACCCTAAATTGTTGTTCTAACTAATGTACCCCCTTTACAACAGGGAGTTTTTGAGCATTGGTCGTCCCTGAAAAATAAGGTACTATATGCAATTTCCATTAAGACGGGCCACACTAATGTTTTATTTTCAGAGTTTAAGATGGCCAGTCGAATCCCTTGGGTAGGCTGCGCACCTAAAATGTTGGCAGGGGATTGTGTAGTAATCACATTTAGATCTCTGGAATTGGTTAGTAGTATCCTTGAACTGTCCAGGCACCATATGGTCAGAAAAGGGGGGATGGGTGTGGTTCCTCTAGGTTTTTTCTACCAACCTTCCCTGCTGTCAAAGCAGGCCCCTGTATTTGTTAACAATAGCGACACTCCACATTATAGATATGGCATTCCAACATTTAATTCCTTTGACCCCCTCTATAGTTTGGACGGGGTAGATTGACTGGTGCCATCTTCAGGCAACCCCGAAGATAAGTGGGAGTTACAAGATATTATTACCTTGGATACCTCTGAGTTAATGGGCCCTCCACGAAACGAGGAACTAATTAGGGCCCTAACTTCCAAGTATCTAGAGGGAACCACAAGTGGGAAGGGAATTGCCGGGGGTTCAGTGTATTTTTTGGAGCAGCATGAGGATACCTCGGGGATACTAACTACACCTAATCTGGACCTCCCTAATGTAGCAGGGTCGCTTGGTAATATATTGTCGCCAATACCAGACCCTATAACTCGTACTGTGGCGTCTTGGAATGTTTCTGGGCTACGCGCAAAGGTTCAGAACCCAGTTTGGGAAGCTTTTGTGGGGAACATAGACATTTTATGCCTACAGGAGACATGGGTAATTGATCCTATACATATATAAACGGATATAAGACTTTTAATACCCCGGCAGTGAAAGGCTTGGGAGGGAGGCCAAAAGGTGGGATCTCGACATATATCTCAAATAGGTTGCCCTCAAGCAAGATCACATTTTACCCGGGGGGAACTTACTTTCATGTGGTGGAGATAGTCTCCACCGCAATGCATCGTATACTCTTGATCAATTTGTATAATAACACCATACAAAATGAACTCGAATCGGTAGTAAAAGACATTATGGCTTTAGTTACAAGAATTTCTAACAAGGAAAGCAAAGACACTATGACCCTGCTGATGGGTGATTTTAATTGTGGGCTATGTAATCATTCCGATAACAGATTATGTGGCACCTTTATTGATGCAGATAATTGTACACATTTTAATCATTCTAAGACCGGGGATATTTTCAACGACCTCATCTCGAAATTAGATCTTGAGTTTGCAAATGAGATTTCAACTACCCCAGTTGGTTTTCTGCCTACCTTTAATGGGAGAGGCTATGCCACTACTATTGATTTTATATTGATCTCACCTTTACACGCGCACCTGGTCCCCTCTTTTGAGGTTGGAGATATTGCATTAAGCGACCACTTCCCCCTTCTTTTAAAACTCAAGACACATACCCCTGGAATAACGTGGAATTACATACTCGTATGCAGGGAACTGTAGAATTGAATAAAGTAAATGGATTTTCATTAAAGTGGACCAAGGTTGATGCAGATCTGCTAACTAAAAATGTTTTACTGAAATGTAGGACTGAGATAGATACCTGTTTAAGCGAGGATGCTTTGGATGCTACGATAGTGAACTGCTCCGTAGATATTACCAGGGCGGCCAGAAGTTTGCTAACTGTGCAATTTAGTAATAACCCGAAACCTTATGGCTGGTTCAATAAAAAATGCTCTAGGGCTTATTCCAATTTGAAAAAGGTATTGCACATTAAGCCAAGAATACTGTCCAACGTCCGCCTAGCTAGACTAGACTACAGAAGGGCATTAAAAGAAAGAAAACAAACCCTTCATAATGATGCCTGGGACTCCTTACATAATGCTGCCGAGCAGAAAGATAGTACTGCTTTTTGGAAGGTTATGAGAACCCCCTTTCTAGCCCCAAGCAAAGGTCCCTCAGTGGAGATAGCTATTACAGAAGAAGCTTGGATTACTCACTTCTCCAAATTATATAATGAAAGAGGGAACCCAGGCAGTTATTCGGAGGATTGTAATATAAATACCTGCGAATATATTGATCTAGAAATCACCCTGGAGGAGGTTACTAGGGCCATGGCACAAAGTGCGGGCGGTAAAGCACCTGGGCCCGACGGGGCACCAGTCGACCTTTATAAACACAATGTCCCCTTGTGGGGGCCAATACTGACACAGGTTTTTAATGCTAGTATAAGGTCAACCCTCCCTCCAACATGGGTACGATCAATAATAATCCCAATTTTTAAAAAGGGTAATCGTGAAGACCCAGGATGCTACAGACCAATTTCTCTCCTAGATTCTATGGTTAAGGTACTAGGGAGGGTTATACTGGAACGTTTAGCAGACTGGGCCGAGGAAAATAAGATTTTATCCGACCTGCAGTATGGGTTCCGAGACGGGCTTGGCACCATTGAACAGTCCTTAAATCTCACAATATTGATAGGCAAGTATACACGAGCGAAAAAAGGCAGTCTCTACTTGGCCTTCGTTGACCTCACTGCGGCCTTTGATTCAGTTAAGCACAACAGGCTGTGGGAGGTCCTTGAAGGGGTAGGGGTTGATTTACAAATTATTACGTTCCTACGCCGATTGTATAGTGACGCGTCAGCAAGTGTTCGTTTTGGTCAGAAGGGAGAATGCACTGAAGCTTTCCAGATCAGGAGAGGGGTCAGACAAGGTTGTGTGCTGGCCCCCTTCCTTTTAACCTCTATATAAACGGACTTGAAGATGCATTGCTTCTTCAGGACAAAGATTTTCCCCAAGCTGGTGGCCGCTTTATTCCCACACTTCTTTATGCGGACGATGCCGTATTGATGGCCCGCACCCAAAACGGCCTCCAGAGAGCCCTGGAAATTTTTAGTACATTTATGTGTGATCTCGGTCTTGAAACTAATATATCCAAGACGTATGTTATGAGGTGCAAGCAAGGGATGCAGAAGACCCGTGAAATGTTCATAGACGGGAAAAAGTTAGCATCTACAAAACAAATTTCTTACCTAGGTGTACTTTTTAATCATCATGATTCATGGGCCCCCCGCCATATCTGCTAAAAAAACACCCTTTGCCAGATCTACTGCCGCACTATCAAACTTTGCTAATAAGTTAGGTAGGAAACCGCCTACAGAATTATTGCATATATATATAAAGCAAAGTGCGTTTCTATGGCAATCTATGGAGCCGGGCTGTGGGGCTTTGTGGACATTAATTGTTTAGAAACGATTGAAAATGCGTTTACAAGGTACATTCTCTCTGTTCCTCCTAGCACATCTACCTTTATTTGCCACGAGGAGTTAGCTCTCCATTATTTAGCAGATCTGGTAAAATTAGAGCCTATTCTTCTGTGGCATAGAGTCTGGTGTAAGGACCAGACAGAGTTGAACAGAGAGATTTTAAAAGATACCCTAAGATTAGCAGGGGCCCTTACAATCCCTTGGATCAAATTTGTACGTGACTTTATGATTGAATTGGGGCACCCTGAATATTTTTTAACACCGTCTTCAATGAGGGAGATTTCAAGAAAGTCATTAAAGAACGAGGGCATCCAGTTTTTAGAAGCCAAAAGATTTCACGGAGAATCTGCAGCAAAAATAACCGTGAGATCTCATCAATTGTTACGCACCACCATAGGGATGGAGCCCTATTTATCTTTTGTGCCAGGAACTTTCGACAGATTTCTTCTTACCAGGCTACGATTGGGTAATATTCATAGGTTGATGACATTCCCGAAAATGAATGACTGGTCTCGTACATTAATACTGTGCCCTTGCGACAATATTTCTGTTCAATCTACTATGCACCTAGTCCTGTTTTGCAAATTTTATCAAGAGCAAAGGAAATCTTGGATTATTCCTTTTTTAAGAAAATTTGGGCTCAGGCAGTGTTGTCAAGCAATGCTTTTACTCCAATTACTAGAGAATGAGCATATAACATGGAGGGTAGCTCAGTTTTTAAAAGCTGTATTTTATATAAGGAAAAGTATTTTATCGATATAGTAATGCGTGTATTATGTAAATTCTGTATTATTTAATATATGCAAATAACAGGTTGTGTTTTTAATTTTTGTGCTTTTATGACTGTTTTATATAGCAGCCGAATAAAGCTTTATTTGACTTGACTTTGACACAGTGGGCTGGGCGGTCCCCCTTAGTCCTCCTGCCCTTCTCCTGGGGGTGATGGAGGGGATGGACGGTTCCCACACTGATAATCTGTTCCTAGGGACGGCCATTATGGTGGCCAAAAGAGACAGTGCAGCAGCCTGGAGGGACTCAGCATCTCCATCTATTGCAAAGTGGCATAAAGGAGTTGACTGGTGCGCAATCCAAGAAAAAACTGTATACGAGGCAGGGGGCTGTCCGGCCAAACACGAACGCATATGGGGCAAATGGCTGGGCCTGATAGGCTGATGATACACAGGCGAGGGTTGGAAGTCCTGAAGGGGCAATTGGGGTCTTGTCCGTATGTATGGCCCCCAGGGAAAGAAATCTGATAATGTAATTAACTGTCTCATATGACACAGTGATGCACTGTTCTACTTTGTTGCTCATAAAACTGTTTATAAAAAAAGAATTCACATGTTCTTAGATCAACTGAGTTCTTTGAAGCAGCTGAGAGAATGATTGGGAGGCTGATCTCTTCAGTATTGAATCACTTGACTTCAAAGGTTTTATTTTATGGACTTGGTAGAATCCTGAGGTTTTTTTTATGCTAGGAAGAAGATCAAGATTGTTGAGGTGTAGTATTTTGCAGGTAATGCATGCTAGCTTATATTTTATTCTTGTCTCAAGTGGCAGTCAGTGACTATCTTTGAGGACCAGGGATAGGTCCTGATCTAGAGATCATTTCGGCCACATAGTGAAATACTGCTTTGATGGGGTTTAAAGGGGCAGAAGATTTCTTGTGGACAAATCAGTCTGGACTCAATCTGCTGGTGGATATTTTTTGTGCATTAGATGTTGTAATGAGCTGGCCGGTAAGTCTCGGCGGACGGTTTTGCACTCCCTCATTAGAGCAGGGGACATGTGTGTTGGCTCATGTGAAAGGCATACCAATTCATTCATCTTTCAAGAAGGGACTTATTTCTCACCACTCCTATGAAACACAGCTGTCTGGATGAGCAGGAGAGTGCACTGCTACATTTAAAAGAGCAGTGCTTCTAAACTTTCCAATTTGAATATGGAACGCGAATGTCATCCAATCTGTGTTTATTTTTGTTGGCTGTGCCCTCTGCACACTTGGCACCAGAGGGAGTACAGCCAAAATTGGGGCAGCTGTGACATAACTGACTTCTCTAGTACCTTGCATGCTCCTTCAAGGTCACTTGTGGTGAAGTTGGAGGATGCTGAACAGCACTGCCTGGCATTGGTGACCTGCTATTGCTGGAAAAACAAAATTCTGGATCGAGTCTTGTACCTGCGAGGAAACATCAACACTACATGCCACCAGCACCTTGTCTTCTGACCGCTATATTGTGGTGAATAGATTTCAAGCTACTCCTAATTAAAATACGAGTAGCAAATAAAATGGGTGATCTGGGGGTTGGAGGGTTCCTCCTGTATTTTGTTACTACACCGTGGCAGTTGCCACTGTAGTTAGGATTCGGCTGCAATTGCAACTGAAAAGGATTTGCATATACCTTTTGGCGCAATGGTTGGATCTGCATCAAAATTAGCAGTGGCTTAGCATAGTCAGCCAAGATTTGGCATGCCGATTTTTGTGCATGTCTGTGTAGAAGGGAAATAAGTTAGGGGGGAGGCTCAGATGTTTTCACTTTTTAACTCTTAGTGGAAAGTTTGCAGCCAAAACCGATTACACCAACCTTCCTTGAAGGTAAACTTAACTCATTAAGCATGCTTTAGTTAATGTAAATCCGTTCGGTAGTTAGATATTTAAATATCTAAAAAGAATTTGCTGGGTGAGCTTGAAAAGGATAATACTTCTATATCTCGGTTGTTTAATTTGTGATTAGTTGATTTGTGACGCCTGTCAGTCACATTTGAATGGTTTGGAAAATGGATTGGCTGGAGGGCTCTTTATTCCACAGCAGTGGGTGAGCACCCTGAGAGGTGTCTAACCCCAGGAGAGTACCGTGTGGGACCTAGAGGTGTGGAGAACTAGAGTGCCACACCAGAGAAAAAAATGAGAATATAGTGTGTGATTTTAGTCAATACATGATTATGCAAACCGTCCGTTAAAGCAGTGGATTTGCCCACCATTTTGTGGTTCACAACATTTATACAGGGTTAAAAAAAGTGTGAGAAAGAAAGAGGGAGACGGAAAAAACAGAGGTGGAAGAGATAAAGTCCATGCGCTGGGGGCTATGCTCAGCGTAGGCTGGGTTCCTATGGTGAGTTTGAGGCCGGGCCTTACTGCATGTAGGGCTGTGCAGCCAAAACCAGCATCACACGGCTTTACGGTGCTGGCAATAAAGTGTAATGTTAGGAAAACTAGAAATTCACAGAAAACAGTCAAAACTGAGGTATGGTTTTGGCCCAAGTGCTGTTATGTTGTACAACATGCACAACACAACTGTATCCATGCACAAAACAACCATTTTCAAATGGCATTAAAAAAATAAAATCGGTGAAATGTGAATCCTGGCAGGTGAGTCTAGTTTTGGCATGTGTTGCATACCATAACTAGCAAATATTTGTAGTTTGCACGTGTTAGAAATGTGGTCTCTAGTTGGCAGAGGTATGCACCCTGTCCAAGTAGGGACCACCACTCTAGTCAGGGTAAGCCAGATACACACTAAAAGATAGCCTGTGCTCACCCTCTGGTAATTTGGTACAGAGCAGTCAGGCTTATCTAAAGAGGCAATGTGTAAAGTATTTGTGCAACACACACGCATAGTAACACAATGAAAACACCACAAAAAGACTCCACACTGGCTTAGAAAAAATAACAATTTTACAAGTAAATCGAGACCAAAACAACAAAAATCCAATAAGATGTTGAGCTATGAATTTTTAAAGAAAAAAAGAGTTCTGGTGCTTAGAAGCAATAAGCGCCTATGGGGGTTATCTGGTAGCACTGGACCGGGTCAGAGTCAACAGTTCAAGCAGGCCACGATGGAGCGCAGGCTGCGGACAAGAGCCATGCAGGCCCGGTGAACAGAGTACCTTGATCCTGGTCGCAACAGCGATATGCAGGATGCAGACGAGCGATGCATCGATGTTGAGTACGCAGTCGAGGTGATGCATCGATTTTCTTCACGCAGTGCCGGCGATGCGTTGGTTCCGAAGCGGTGGTTCTGGATGCACTGCAGCGGTTCCGTCTGCGATCCGCCAATTCTACTCCTGCAACGGGGTCGATGCACCGGTTCTGCCACACGCAGACTGGAGATGCGTCTGTTTCTCTGGTGCAAGTAGCTGGGTCCACTTCCAGTGAACCAGGAACAGGGGTGCAAACTTTGATAGCCCTGAGTCTCAAGCAACACGAGGCAAGACCTTGGAGATCACTTTGGTGACAAGGGAGAGTCCAGCTCTCCATGAAAAGGGTCAGAGCAGCAGGTTAGAAAAGCAGGTCTTCCAGATCAGCAGTTGAACAGTGTCAGTCCTTGATGCAGCACAGCAGTTCTTCTGGCAGAGTTCAGTTAAAGGTCCAGAATTGTCTGATTTGGTGGGGTCAGAGCCCCAGTACTTATCCTCAGTTGTGCCTTTGAAGTGGGGGTGACTTCAAAGAAGGGTCTTTCAACTGCACAGAAGCCCTTTTGCCGCAGCCCTGGCTCCAGACTATCAGTAGGAGGTAGTCAGCCCTTTGTGTGGGGGACAGGACACTGCCTGTTCAGAGACAAGTTTCAGCCCCTTCCAGGAAGAACCATCAGAATGCAGATGTGAACTCAGACACACCTAACCTTCCTGTGTTTGTGTCTGTCTAGAGAGAATGCACCAAGTGTCCCCCACCCCAGATGTGTCTTGGAGACAGGCTGCAGGCACACAGGACTGTAAGAGCAGAGAAATGTTCACTTTCTAAAAGTGTCATTTCTGTAATAGTTTTGTTAAATCCAACTTTACCAGTAAAGAGGATTTATCATTACCATTCCAAACATATAAAACATGACAAAGCTACTTCTTTCTAATTGGGGAATTACAACTTAAAAGTGTATTCTGGAATTCCCAATGTTAAACTATGAGAGGAGGTGGCCTCGCAGTTGTGAAGAACGAATCTAGGCGTTTTTCACTACCAGGACATGCAAAACTGGAAAATACATGTCCTACCTTTTATTTACACAGCACTCTTCCCTATGGGATACCTAGGGCCTATCTTAGGGGTGACTTATGTGTAATAAAAGGGAGTTTAAGACTTGGCAAGGGGTTTTAAATGCCAAGTCGACATGGCAGTAAACTGCGCACACAAGCTCTGCAGTGGCAGGCCTAAGACATGTTTAAAGGGCTACTTGTGTGGGTGGCACAATCATTGCTGCAGGCCCACTAGTAGCATTACATTTATTTACACACCCTGGGCATATGGTAAACCACTTTACAAGGGACTTGCAAGTAAATTAAATATGGCAAACAGGTGTAAACCAATTATACCATGTTTAGAGGAGAGAGCACATGCACTTTAGAACTGGTCAGCAGTATCAAAGTGCTCAGAGCCCTAAAGCCAACAAAAGAATTCAGCAGAAAGAGGAGGAGGCAGGCAAAAAGTTTGGGGTGACCCTTAAGAGAGGGCCATTTTCCAACATCACTTTTGAGCCATAGCCTAGTTTTTAACTGTTTTTCCCAGTGGATGTTCTTATAATTAATATTTATAGTTGGCACTACTAAGGATAACTCATTTAAAAGTAACCCAAAAATTGGTGTTTCGTACTTCACTGCAAATAAGTAAATTATCATTTATTTATTTAGTTACCTATTTAATTTTCTAACTAAGATGTAATATTTGAATACAAAAGTCCGAGGATTAAAGATTGATATTAAGATGTCAAAGTTTATTAAGAATCGTGGTTTAGCAAGATACATCAAAATTGATTTCAAATAAAAAATGAAAGATCAGGATTAGAGTTAGTAACATATAGCAAAATGTAAAATAAAATAGGGTTAGAATTAATAATATTTATTAGATGCATTTACAATTATAAGGGTAATTAATATACAAATAATATAATAAAAATATATAATGTATAGGTTCAACCTAGCAATTGAATTACAAACCTGGCATAGATTAAATCATTGACAAATACAGTTATGAAAAAAGCACTAAACCAAATAAAACGTTTCAGTAGGTGTAGGTTCAATGTATTTGCTCAAGATAGTGCTCAAAAGCATTAAAAACGTACCTGGACGATGTATTGGTCCTCAGGGAGAGGAGTTGGCCTAACGGCTAGGGCGGTCGACCTCGGAGCTGGGGAACCAGGTTTGAGTCTCGGCAGGGACGCACAACATCCTGTGATTCTGGGCAAATCACTTAATCTCCCCGTGCCTAACAAAAATGAATGTGTCTTCATGTAACGCAACTGGTGCTCGTGTAAAGCGCTCTGATATCCGAATCAGGTTAAGTTCGCGCTATATAAAAATCCGTAAAAACAATGTAGTGATAGGTCGATTTAGAAACATACAACCACAAGGTAAAAGGGTCATATAAGGAACCAGCAGTAGCTGCCATATCCATCTTGAATAATGTTACTTAAGGTATGTAACTTTTTTATGATGGGATTCTCTTTGTTGTTCATAAACCAGCTTATCTCCCCATGTTTGGATGCTGCAACTATGCCCATAGAAAGAAGATGTTTTCTTTTTATGCAACCCATTAAAATCAAATATATCGTTGCAGTAAAGATTTGACTAAGAACACCACTCTAAATTGCTGATTTTAAAACTGAAAAGTAAAGTAGTATCTAGTTTTCCAAGAGCAACAACTTCCATTGCCACTTTCAACATTACAGAAGCTGCCTTGTCTTGCATAGTCAGGATGGCATAAGTCATAAATCTAATTCTTAGCTTACCCTCCAAAAGTATTATTTCATGTAAGAGGGAGAAGTTTACGCACTTGTAGGATTGTCTCAATGCACAATTATGCATAGTGTCTGGTGCTTATCACATTTGGCACACATTCCTCCATCAAGGTATGCTTACCATTCTAGGCTGCCTACAGAAAGATAGCAGGTTATGCTTTCTTTTTAAACCGAATTTGAGCATTCATTCATAAAGGGACTTAAAATGTCCTCCGACCAGACAGCCCATGATGTGACCTATGTTGCTTGGCATTGTTCTAGATAAAACACAATATACATAGCTTTCCATGTATGTAATCAGAATAAAGAGCATATTTCAACGTAAAGCTTTACTTGAGGTCTGAGAATGTTATTGGTTAACGTACATTATGAGGCTATTCTTGGATGCCAACAAGGTGATTGCTTTTGAGTAGGTTTTTTGTACGTAACAAATTTTGTGAAGAATCCTGTCCCTGGATATTTTATAAAATTCCATATCCCAACTAGATGAGGTATGGGTCAATGTGAATCCATAACAGGCATCAAGCTGTAAAACTTGCTAAATAGTGGTATATTTTTCTGTTGCGAAAGTGATTGGATCTGGTGGGACATTGTGTTAAAAATATGTACTCATTTCCATCCACTCAGATGAGCTAAAACTGTTTGATATTGTTCACCATTAGCTACTGGATGTTGCCATGATTAGTTCCTTATGAACTAGGGGGTGACCAAAGTCACAGAACGAGGCACAGGAACCAAACATGCATGGAAAAGCTGAAGTTTTGGAAGTCAAATACTTGTGCACCATAGGCTTTCACAAGTCGGTGGGTTTCTTCCACTTGAAACATTTGGATGTTTTAGCAGCTTAGTAATTCTATGCTTATTAATTTGTGCCATGTTTGGATAGGTCTCTTGTGCTTCTCCTGCCTTTGTCTTGTGTCAACCCAATTCAAGTAATGGTGTTCCTGTCAAAGCTTTGCATCTGATGCAGAATTGCATGTTTCCAATGGATAATTCTAACCACAGATTTCTTACCTTAGGATACTCCCCAGGTATCAGACAGGATCTGGAAAACTTTCTCCATAGTAGTGCTCCTACACGCAGTTAGGTGGTGCCGAGTGGCTCATATAAACCTAACCCATGTGTGCTGACATCCGTTACCTTTTTTGAGCCTTCCAACACAGATCTGAAGCTCCGTTCCCAACTCATCTTTTCCAACAACTCTTTAAAATTATTTCACCAATGTGTAAGTAAACAATGTTTGCACCTAAACGGACAGGTTTCAAGCTGTGCCATGACTACGAAAAGCAGATGTTGGTCATGGACCCGCCTGCCCTAGCAGTGTCTTTGGTTCCTGGGCTGTGGTCACGTCTCTAAGTCGTGTGATGTGTGCCCCCTCATGACCATGAAGGCGATCTGAAAGTGGGACGCAAAGCTGTATGTTGCTGAACACGATAAGATGTGGATTTTGCACAAGTGCCTCTCCCAATCCAAGTTGTGCTCTCTGTCCCTGTTCCGATGCCATTCTTGTGAACGCTCAACTTCACACATCAAGAAGACCTCCTGTCTCGGTAACATAACACATAACATGTGTATTTGTAAAGCGCACGTTCACCCCAGCAACGGGGCATCTTGGCGCTGAATAACAGATGATTATTGTTACCCAACTCAATGGTACTCATTTTATCGACCTCAAATGGATGAAAGGCTGAGTGGACCCGCCGGGATTTGAACCTGTGACCATGAGGTCGAACACAGGCCCCTGCAGTGGATGCATTAGTCCACTGAGCCACCAGACAGGGCAGGGTTCTTCAGCAGAATCTGTGCAATTTACATCCACGTGCGTGGAGATTAAGCAGCAGCAATTGACTGTGTCTGATATGCTGCCTGAAGTGATGGATTTAATCCTTGCTGCCAGGTGCCCTTCCACGAAATACATTCAAGCTTGGTGCTGGGCCAAATAAGTGCTCTGATGAGACTTTCACAAGACTGACTCCTTGCAGTTAAAGCTGTTGGACGTCCTTTTGTTTATCTTTGGCCCAGCCAGGCCTTGCAGTGGGCACTGTTAGTTATTTGTCCGCCCTTTATGCCTTTCTACATTTTCTGAACCATCTGTCCTTGTTTAAATAGCCTGTTGTGGTGAGATTTATTAAAGGTTTGACAAACATGTTCCCTCCAATCCTATTTGTGATTCCACAGTTGGACCTTAACTTGGTTTTGACGTTTCTCTTATGTACGCCTCTTGAGCCAATGCACAGCTGCTCACAGTATCTCCTGACTTTGAAGACCTTGTTCCTCATTGAGATTACATCAGCTCGGCTTGTGACCGAATTTTAGGCATTTTCAGGACAACTGCTCTGTACCACCTGTTTCTCCAGAAAAGTTGATGCTGAGGACTCTGGCAGCATTCTTGTCAGAAGTAGTGACTGACTTCCATGTTGGGCAATCTTTCATTCTACCAGTGTCTTATTCTCCCCTTCCTCCCTCGAAAGAGGACTCCAGAAGGGCTTCAAGTTTTTACATTGATCATAAGAAGGACCGTCTAGTGGACAGTCAATTTTTATGGGGTTCTCTGGGGAAAAGGAAAAGCTGTGCAGAAGAGGACCCTGTTGAGCTGGCGAATCCTCTGCTTTAATATTTGCTATGCACTGGCCAAGGAGCAGCCTCCGGAGGGTCTGAGAGCCCATTCCACCAGGATTAAGACCGTTACCACTACGCTGGCACATGCTGGTGGTCTAATATTTTGGTTGGACTAACTGAGAGTTAGTCTAGGATTAGTCTCGATCAGGCAGTTTCAGGAGGGTTGCCACAGGTGCAGAGTATCCCTCCTTTGGTTTGTGTAAGTCCTGTTGTCGAAGACATGGGTCTCTTCTTTGTTCTCTTCAATGCATGTTGATTCAGAACTGAGGTTCTGTGTCAGGGGTGACCCTTTAATTCTAGATTTAGGGGTATGGGTGCAAGTGACCAACGGGCTGCTTGCCTCAGCGACTAATCTGCTCTTGAGGTGACCACATCTGGGGTGTAGGTCACCTTTTCTTCCCAGAACCCACTATTTCTACCACTTTTTAAAATGCCCGAAGTATTCCTTAGTTGTTCAGGCCAGGCAGCCCACCCTAAAGGTGTGGATAGCCTGTTGGGTCTGTACACCTCCTGCATACCTACTTTCTCACTTGCCCGGTGCAAAAGTGCCTGGGGCAGGGAAGAGGGCTGTTTCCTCCTTTGGGAGTCAGCCCTGATGCGTATCAGAGGTGGTGTAGCTTTTGAAGCTCACCCTCTTGATGTGCCACTTCACTAGCCTTCCTGGGAGGGAGGAGGTGTGACACCCTTCCTGCCCAGGCCTTTGTTCTTGACTTCTGAGAGTGACCGCACTGCCAGGCAGGAGGTCAGAATCCTGTCTTGGCGACAACAAGCGCAAGCTGCCAGCCAGAGCACAGAGAAGCTGGGACAACCAGGTGGGCAACCTCTAAGGCAGCCACCTGGGTGCATGCCACATCGCCTGCGACACGGGTGAGAAGGTACGTTGTTTGATACCACACATGACATATTTAGGAGGTACCATAATGGAGCTGCCAACCTTTGGTTTGCCCAGATGTCAGTCTATTTTATCCTATGGACCATCTATCACTTATAGTGTCCTTTAATGATGTAGGCCACTAAAGGGACATATAAGCTTACATGCCCGCACCTTTAATATAATGCACCCTGCCTCCTGGGCTTTAGGAGGCATTTGTTAGGGGTGACTGACATATATTAAAAGCAGTGCATTCACTTTGACGCACATGGTGAGGGCAAAGTCAAATTGGAGCAGTTTGCACTGTTCCTGCAGTCTGCAATGGCAGGTCTGCTGTCAGTAGTTTACTTTGGTCACTCAAGATGGCACAAACAGTACTGCAAGCCCTGGGGATCCCCTTATCACCCATGCCCTGGGTACCACTGGTACCATATACTAGGGACTTATAAGGGCAGTGGAGTCCTTGTCAATTGGGGATGCCAATTTACACATAACAGTTTTAGAGAGAGAACACTGGCACTGGGGCCTGGGCAGCTGAGCATGCTCCAGTGCACTTTCAGAGTCATAACCATCAGTATTGGAGCAAAAAGTGGTGTGACCAATGACCATACAAAAAGGACACTTTCCTTTAGCTTGTATGTGCACCGGTGCAGGGAATTGTCAGCAACAGTCCAATCTTAGTAAATATGACTGTGCTGTATTTTCCTCCATACGCAAAGAATCAAAGCAAATGTTGTTGCTGTAATACGTTGCATGTAAAATGAGAAAATCCTGGCCATTCTTCCTCTCCCTGATGTGAGGTGAATTATTGCTTTGATGTCATGGAACATATCTTAAATGGATGCTGCACCTCTGATTTCCACTAGCTAATTGTTGGGTGGAGGGTGGGCGGGTGGGCTGAGAGCTTTATTTTCCTGACCTCTGAGCTCCAACATGGTCTACCTGATTCCTTCTTTCCTCTTCCTCCCTGGTCTTTCTTGTTTTTCTGTTCCTAAATCGTATTCTCAGGTGGAAATGGTGATATAAATATTTGTTAGTGCAATGGAAGCTCCGCTTTGCTCTGGTTTGAGATTGCGAGGAGCTTTTAGCCTTCTCTCACATGGGATGGCAAGTCAGTGACTTTGTGGATGGAGTGTGAAGAGAAATTAAGTTTGGTGCCCCAGGAACATCTCAGGGATGTGTCTTTGTGCATGGATAATTGGGTTTGAGAAGTATTTCTTGGGTCCTGTAATACAGTGGTTGTAAGAATAATGGGTGTAATTAGATTTCTGGTCTTTAATGTCACACTCAGGGTGTCCCGTACTTGATCACTTATAGCTGGCTTTTTAGTAGGGTAATCCTGCTTCCTCAAAAGGAGCCTCCTTATAACTTTTAAAAGTAAATGGTCAGCAAATCTTGATACAATCAAGCGAATGCATTTGTCAATACTTACATATTAGGTGATACAACTGTTTCACAAATATTGGAGGGAGGGAGAGAGAGATACTCTTGCCAATCCCTGCACTCGCTCAAAAGGCTGCTGTGGAACGAGGGTACCTCAGACAAGTATCTTAGTTTCTCAGAAGAAGCAGCCAAGCAAGTTAACTTCATTTCCCATCATCCATCTGCACAGGAAGTGAAATCACTTGTTTCCTGCTGAATCTGTCTTTAAAAGAAGGGAAGCAAGGGGACTTACACCTGCCCCCTGTGCTCCTCTCCCTCCCACCGACTACATAATGGAGCCTGCATCGGATGCAGCAAATGGCGCCAAAAGCATAGCCATCTACACCCTTCAGTGCCTGAGCTGCGTCAAGCCCCAGGAGCCCTGCTCCACCCATAGCTTCTGCTACATTACCACGCTCCTCCTTGCTCTCAACTCCAGCTGCTGCTCGCTGCACTACTGCCACACCACACATCATGGAGTGAGTGTTCACATGTGCCTCTTGCAAGTTCTCTTGCACTCTCCTACTCTCTACACACACCACTCCTGCACCAACAGCACCTCACTCTCTCTCATGCACAAAAATAGGCTACCCGCTTACGCAGACCATCCACTACATACAAAACATGCCTCGCTCGCATTGATGCTCCTCTACACGCGCTTGCTCACCAAATACGCCACAGAGATATGGGACCCACTGCAAAACCACACACTGAACCTGCTCTTCACAGAAACATGGTTAAACTCTAACTCTGCACCCGACATCGCTACATCAATCCCTGCAGGCTACAAGATCACCAGGAAAGACCGCCAGCACAAGCCAGTCACTATCATATTCAAAGACCTTATCAGCTGTATCACCTACACGGACACCCCCACCATCTAAATGGAACACCTCACGTTCAAGATGCACATCACAGTATACAGACCACCAGGGCCCTGTACCAATTTCCCCAGCGACATCACAGACTTCGTCGCACTCCTCATTATTAACGTCTGCACCCACTTGCTCCTTGGAGACCTTAACTTTCACATAGAAGACTGCAATAACCCAAACTCTACCTCACCCAGCACTTTACCAAAGCCACCTGCACTGCCAGACACATATTGGACCCAGTTTTCCCCTCAGTCAGCAACAACACCGTCGACAAGCCAGCAGCCATGACTTGGACAGACCACGCCCTCGTCAGTTTCAGCATAACCCGTCCCGCACCACCACAGACCTACAACCACCGGACCCACCTACTGCAGCTGGAACAGCATTACAAAAAAGGGCTGGGCTTCCTCCTGCTCTGCACACCGGCCTGAGCACACCAGCAACTTGCCAAAAGCCATCAAGACCATCAACTGCTGGATCACTGCATGCGCCGACACCCCGGCTTCTCTAAAGCACAACCCTACAGCAAGAGGCCAACCGGTCCATAGGGGAACTCAGACTGATGTAACACCACTGCATGCAACTGGAACATAAATGGAAAACTAGTCAAGACACCACAAATAAAGACCTCATTAAATCTGCCCTAAGACACTACCACCAGCAGATACGTAACACCAAGTGCACAGCTCTTGCAGACCGCTTCGACGTCAGCACAAACCGCAGCAAGAAAATCTTCGCCATCATCAAAGAGTTCATCGCGCCTACTGCCACCTCCAGCAACATAATCCTCTCACAAGACCTTTGCAACAAGCTCTCAGAGTTCTTCTGCAGCAAAAGCACCTCCATATACGGCAGCTTCAATCCTCAATTGGACCCAGTCACCGCTAGAACTCTGCTTTCTATCACAGCCAAGGAACAAACCATGACCTCATGGACCGCCATCACCACTGTCGAAACAGCTGCTACCATGAAAACATCCACTAGGGGGCCCCATCTGCTCCTTGGTTCCACCAAACCTTTACCAAAGGACTCCTATAGATCCCTCAAGCTAACACCCATGCTCAACACCTCCATTGGCTCTGCTATCGTTCCAGACACCTGAAAACATGCCACTGTCATGCAGCTGCTCAAGAAACCATCCACTGACCTCACAACGCTCTCCAACAACAGGCCTACCTCCAACCTACTATACCGGCCAAGGGCTTAGAGAAACGAATCAACTAATGCCTTTCTGACCCCCTCGGTATCCACCAGTTCCTCAAAGGCACGCTGTTTGGATTCAGGCTCAACCACAGTACAGAAACAGCAGTTATCGTCTCCACATACGACATCTGCATGACACAGGTGACATGTCAGCCCTTATTCTCCTGAACCTCTGCAACACTTTACACAGTCTCACACCCCATCCGGTTCATGCACGAGATTGGCATCCAAGGACCAGTTTTTTGCAGGATCTGCTACTTAACAGACAGAACACAAGTTGTCAGCCTGGCACCTAACTCCTTGGAAGGCCACAAACTTATCTGCGGAGTGCCTCAAGGTTCATCACACAGCCTCGCCCTTTCCAATGAATACATGATCACTCTGGTCAACATCATCCATGCACACATCCCCTTCCTCTCTTATGCCGACAGCATGAATCTCATACTTTCAAGGCCCCAACACTAGAAACCAGTTCACTGCCTGCATTACATGCAGAACTGGATGAAAGCCAATTGTCTCCAGCTCAACACCGACAAGAGAGAAGTGACCTTCGACAGGAACACCTCGCCATGGGACTCCAACTGATGTACCACCAAACTCGAACCAACACTCACCAACCAGGTCAGGAACCTTGGATGCCTCATCAACTGCAAACTAGACATGACTGCCATCACTGCATCCTCACCTTGAGGCTGCTGATGAAGATCTTCAAATGGCTCCTAAGTAACACCAGAAAAATCATCATTCACACCCTAGTAGCCAGCAAATTGGACTACGGGAACACTGTCATTGATGCATCACCAAGTAACTCCCCAGAAGACTACAAACCATCCAGAACTTGGCAGCCAGAATCATTCTCAACCACCCACACAGAATTCTCATCGCACCACACCAAAGGGAGCTCTACTGGCTCCGGATGCACAAACACGCCCATTTCAAACTCCCCACACACACATTCCAGGCACTACATAACTTAGGCCTCACCTACCTGAGCAGTCTCATCCCCTTCCACTAACGCCCGGACACCTCCAATCACACATATCTCACGCATACACATGCTCAGATCAGGAGGACAGACATTCTTTAACATTGCTCCTAAAGTATGGAACGACCTCCCACACCATATCGGAGCCACTTCATCCTCTCTTCTTGAATTCTGAAAGAAGTTTAAGACTTGGCTTCTCAATTAACCAAACTACCATAGGCAGGGCTAGGCACACACACTTGTTCAGCGCCAGGATACTCTAGCGGGCGATAATGCGTTTTACAAATACACATAATATAGCATACCACGAGGACCACCAGGCTTGGAGGAGAAGGCAAGTTTCAGAGCAGAGTGCACATATCATGCAGGCCTCTATATTTTTGGGTTATAGGATTTTGCTGGTCAACATCCCCGTTTGGCTGCCAGAATCCTGTGCTAAAGTACTAGCTAAGCTGCAGCATTAAAGTCTACATCTCAATGCTTACATTCACACCCAAAAAGTGCAAGGACATTAATGCGTGGTCACTTCGAGCACTCACTCTGCTCCGCCTTCTGCATGTGCCACTCGTGAAGACATTCAGAGGGACCAGTGTGATGAACGGTGTTGTGCAGGCTTCCCAAAGCCATTAATATCTCCATCTAAAAGCTCCACATCATAACCTAAACTGTAAAAAATTGCAGCCTGAATCTTATCTTATTTGTAAAAGAAATGTTTAAAACTCCTCTGTCAAGTAAGATACATATGCATGTACTCAACCATTACTTTTTTGGGTTGGGCTCTGGACCAACTCAGATGGGTCTGTGTACAGGATCGTGTTAAGAGATAGAGCAAAATTCTTCCTCTGGCTCAAACATATTAGGAACCTATTCCTTAACCTGGAACTTCCTGATCTATGGTTCTTATTTTGCATAGTTTGCTGACAACTGAGGGGTTTCAACAGCTCAAGGAACGTTATTCAGTGACATTATTACAGAATTATCAAAGCATGTGAGCACCTTCTGTTCTATATAAGATGGTTGAAGAGATATTAAAATGGTGTTTAGTGATAGACTTTTTGCAGGTGCTGAGAGAATAAGTGCTCTGTTCCTTGGCAATGAGAAGGGAATTACCAAGGCACCTTTTCCTCTGGGTTTAGACCCTTTGATAAACTGCAGTATGGTATAGTATAGTATGGTATGGTAACACCCATGGAACGTCCACCCAGGGCAGAGTAACGCAACGCAGTGATTTGCGTTGTGATGCATTACTCCAGATTTTGTAGCCACGCAAAGTGGCTTTGCGTGGTTTAAAAAATATGACTTAAGGTTTGCGTCGCTCTAGCACCACATTGCGTGGTGCAAGAGCGACGCAAACTGGGTCATAAATATGGCCCTACGTTTTTAGGCAGGCTGAGCCAACTATTGAGCCCACTAATCCTTCGCTTGATGGGCTTGACAAACTGGTGCAGCTCGGGTCCAATAGAAGCACATTGTCTAACTATGAAAGGGATCAAAGATGTAGAGGAGGTTTGTGTCTCTATTGTGCAAGCTCAAATCACCTGCTGCAAGACAGTATTGTTGGACCTTCCAGGTCACAGGGAAACACCAGATCCCATCCTTTGTAAGAAAGAAATTGACAGAAGATTAGACTCTCTCTAAAGTTTTCAGAGTTCCTCCCTTCTTTGTCCCAAAGAAGTCCAAGCAGTGAAGACCACACATCGATTATTGTGGATTGAATAAGGTCACCATTGATGACTGTTACCCATTTCCACTTATCAACTAAATATTTGAGTCCCTTAAGAGTGCTAAATATTCCACTAAGTTAGACCTCCGTGGAATTTACATGTGCTCCGGGTAAAGAAGGGCGATGAGTGGAAGACAGCCTTTTAGACACTGTTTTGGCACTATGAATACCAGGTCATGCGCTTTTGCCTTACTAATGCTCAAGCTATTTTCCAGAAATTCATTAATATATTGAATTATAGATGGGTAACAGTGAATTATGGGGATGTTTTTCACAGAGGGGTTCTGAGTGATGTCAAATAGCCAACAAGAGCAAAGCTCGAGTTGTCTATGATGTCACTCAGAGCCCTGAGGTGAAAAACATCCCCGTAATTCACTTTTTACCCATCTATAATTTTATGTCATATATGGCCCCAAAATCATCAACTACTGCGCAAGAGCAGAGGATACTGAGAGAGCTATTCATAACATGCCCTCAGCTCCCTGACACAAATGTGAAAAATAAGGGGTATATTTACCAATATGTCACACTGCACAGCAAGTCACTTTACTGCACTGCGTGACAAGGAAAAGGCAGGAATGCGCCATATTTAACATAATATGGCACATTCCTGCCTTTTGCTAGCGCTGGCGCCAACACAGGCACTCTTGAACATGGTGCAAGGGGGCCTGCGTTGTAAGCAGGATTGTTTTTGTGCAGGATAGGGCAACTTCCTCCACAAAAACAATCCCCTGAGGCATTTTACTCTTTCTATATGTGCTGCAGAATGCAGTACTCGTAGAAAAAGTAAAAACATGGAGAAATAAACATATTTTTCCTCGTTACGCCGCACCTGGGGAGACGTAGCAGTTTTGGCGCATTCCTAGGTCTACCACTTATGGTAAATCTAGGAATGCTTCAAAATCCTAGGTGTTGCTTTGGAACACCCACACATCACCCATGGAATTCCTCCCTGGAACAGAGTAATGCAACGCAGTGATTTAAGCTGCATTGCATTACTCTGGATTTATCAAGCTACTCAGGGCCACGCAAGGTGGTCTTGTGTGGCTTGATAAATCACACTTGTTATGTTAAAAACATTTTTATAGCGCGCAAATGCCACTGGTCTCTTGGCGCTTCTCTGAGGGTTGCAACACAAGTTACTGCCATGCTTGTTTTACATAAGTGAGTTTTCAGGTTTTTTTGAAAGGGTAGAAGCTTGGTTTCTTTCCTAAGACTGTCCAGCAGCCCGTTCCAAATCTGAGGTATTCAAACTGAAAATGCCTGGCTGCCCAAGGTTGCTTTATTAACCAGTGGACAGGTCAGTAAGATCACCTCGGAGGAATGTAAACATCGACTGGGCACATAGTGCCCCAGACGTTCCTTAATGTAAACTAACACAGTACCATACAGTGTCTTGTGTGCAATGCACAGACCTTAAACCTGGCCCCCTGTTTGACTGGCAACCAATGTAGTTGTTGCAGCAGCGTCGTGGCATGCACCCATCTCAGTTGTTTCAGCAGCAGTCTTGCTGCATCATTCATTGTCACCTGGAACTTGACCAGCAGCTTGTCGGGAAGACCAATATAAAGGGCTTTCCCATAATCCAGCCGTAACAAAATCATTGCCGCCACCCGTGTCCGCATAGTTGAAGATTACAGAATTGGAACCAGTTACCGGAGCTGTCTCAGGAGAACTGTACAGCTCCCACACACTGTTACCACTTGCTTGGACATAGATAGACTGCTGTCCAACTTAATGCCCAGACTTTTTACTACTGGAACAGTACTAGGAGATGGGCCTCACTCCAGGGGCCAAAAACTGTTCATCCAAGGATTTTATTTAGTAGCGATTGTCAGCACTTCAGTCTTGTCAGGATTAATCTTCAGTGAGGTAGCTGTCATCCAATTCACCGTGAACCTCAGATTGTTCTGTATGTTCAACTGTGACAGCGAGGAACTCTCAATCCACAAGACCAACTGTGTCATCTGCATAGTTGAACAGTTGACAGTCCAACTATGCTAGTGCTGCCATCAACTGCTGTATATAGATGTTAAAACAGCAATGGGGATAACGTCGATCCCTGGGGGACCCTGCAGGTTAGCGCCCTTGCCCTGGACACATATCAACCCATCTGCACCCTCTGTGACCGGTCATTTAAAAACAACGAAATCCACAAGAGTGCAGACCCTGTGATCCCGCAAGCCATTAGGCGGTGCATGAGAAACTGATGGTCCACCGTATCAAATGCTGCCTTGAGGTGCAGCAAGATCAACACAGAAGATCTGCTGCCAATCGAAGTTTGTCCAGTACAGAGAGCATCACCAACTCAGTACAGTGATGGACCAGAAATCCTGATTGGCGGGAGTGGATCAGTTGCTGCTCCTCCACAAACTTTGTGAGGGTCTTGGTTACATGCTGCTCCAACGTTTTCGGCGAAAATGGCAACAAGGACACTGGCTGGTAGTTCTTTAAGTTTTTAGGGTCTGCCCTGTCTTCTTCAACAGAGGGCTAACCAGTGCCTTCTGGAGCCTTGACGGAACTTTGCCAGATACCAAAGAGGTTTTTAGAAGAGACAGAAGCTCGCCCCCCCCCCCCATAGCAGGGAAGGCTGCTTTAAACACCTTTGGAGGAGAAGGGTACTCCTGGGAATCTAATTTCACAGCCACCAAAAACAAGGTCAGTGTCTCCAAATCCAACAATGGGAATGCAGATAACTGCAGGCCCTGATAAGGGGATATATCCACCGGTACCAGCGCGCAAGGACACAGCAGGGTATTCCTTATTTCATTCTGAATATCCCCGATCTTGTCCATAAAAAAGTCCTGCATCTGATTACAGTCCTCTGGGTCTGCCACTGGGTCCTTATCTTTAGTCTGGCTCAGTTCTTTAAATACCCTAAAGACTTACTTTTGTGGGTTACTAGCTTTGGTGATCCTTGAGTTATAAAAGGCTGCTTTCTCATCCACAATCACTATTCTTATAGGTGCCCAGATCACTTTTATAACTACTCAACGCATCCGGTTCATAGTGTTACGCCATTTCCTTTCACACTGACTAAGCCTCTGCTTCCCCTCTTGAAGTGAGGGTATGCCAGGGGGGAGGCATAGCCCTGTCTCTTACTCCTTACGTTTTCCTACGCGTTGGAGTCACCCAATCCATGGTCTCCTGAATCCAGTTCAGGAATCACACACTTCTTTGCTCCACATCCTCTCCCCTATTTGGAGAGTGATATGAGGCCCTTAAGGCCTCCACTGCATGAGCCTCATCAGTTTGAGACCAGCTGCGTACTGTACGCCAAACTGGCGGACCACGTACGTACTGAGCTGGCAGGGAGATAGCAAACCTAACCTGATAGTGATCTGACCAGCCGCAGGGTTCAATCCCTCCTAGCCTGGCCATTAATTGCGTGGACCATACCAGGTCCATGATAAGGCCCTTGTTGTGTGTCTGTAACTCAACCCATTGCTCTAGGCCCAACATTTCCATCCCTTCGCTAAACCCAGCAGTGGGGGGATCCATTGGAATGATATCCCACCGATAGTTAAAGTCCCCCATCGCTACTACCTGGTTATATCTGGAGCTTACGTCACTCATCAATTCCAGAAATGATTGGTTAAATAAGGGGACCACCCGGGGTGGGTGATAAAACTCCCACCATCACCAAATATCTAGTCTTCAGGTCCACTTTTACCCCCAGGACCTCAGCCCCATCCATGGATTCGGCAGCCACTACTGTAGTGAATTGCCTCCCGGCAATCAATGCCACCCCTCCCCCACTCTTTCCACCCTGCTGATTATGCATACGGAGGTGGTATTCCGGGGCAGAGCCGCTACTATAACAGGCTTCGACCCTTCCTCCAACCATGTCTCAGTCAAATCCAGTACATCCAGCTCCTCTTCCTGCAGTAGAACAAAGATTTCCAGACTGTATTTGTGCAAGTAGCGTGTGTTTAGCAGCATCACCCTTAGCTCCCCACCTGGGCCCAAGTTCTTAGTAACAGGCTCCAGATTCTCCTGCCCCACACCCCCTACCATACTAAGTTCTTGCCGGTCCATTCCACCTCCCTGCCTCTCTTTCCTGGAATAAACTTGGCCTAACTCACCCACTTAAGGGTTGTGTCACACATGCACCCCATTGCGTAGTGCAAAAGCTATGCAACCCGTTCATAAATATGGCCCTAAATATCTTACCTGCTATCCTTAACCAAAACCCACTACCTTCCCTGCCTTCCTTCCCCCCCTCCTACAGCTGTGCTTTCTGCTTTCAGACAGAGAAGAGCTGCGATGAAAGGCTCTCAGAGAGCCCCGTCACCAGTTTTGTTATCAACTGTTGTGATGTCATAGTAAGGAGTTATGATTTTCAGAAACTGAAATAAATGTTAGAGGCTTTCTATGAGAGCCATACATGACAGCATATTTTCTGACAGCCTGAACCAGTTTCTTGAAGTGTACCTGGATAACATCCTGATCTTCTCAGCTTCCCTTCCTGAACAAAGAGTCCATGTTCATTTTGTCCTTCTACCTCTCAGGGAAAGCCATCTATCATTTAAAGTGGAGAAGTGCGAGTTCGAAAAACACACAAGTGGAGTATTTGGGGTATCGCCTTTAAGAGTGGATTATCTATGGACTCTCTTAAAATATCTGCACCATTTTAAACTGGCTGACTTCTAAGTCCATTAAGGAGACCCAGAGTTTCTTATGACTGGCTAACCTTTATTGACAGTTCTTAAAGATCTTTGCTGACATGAGTAACCATATGTTCACCACTTTTAAGAAGAAAAACCTAACTAAAGATTTTTGTTGGACTCTTAAAGTTCAGGCGGCCTTTGTCAATCTCGAGAAGGCTTTCCCCCAAGCAACTATTCTCAAGCACCCAGATCCATCCAGGAAGTTTATTGTGGTTATTGATGCTTCAAATTTTGCTGTTAGAGCAGTGTTGCATCAGCTCCAGGAGAAGGACAACCTGGAGCATCCCATTTTTATCTCTCCCATGTCCTGAATTCATGTTATCAAAGGTATTCAGTTCTGGATCGCAAGCTCTTGGCCATCAAGCATGCATCTATGGATTGACGGCCTCTATTAATGGGAGCAGTCAAACCTCCTGAGGTTCAGATGCACCATTGAAACCTCCAGTTTCTGCAGAGCATGCAATGTAGAAACAGCATACAAGCTATATAGAGGCCTATTTCTTTTCTCAGTATGATTTTTATGTTACATCTCTGGCAAACAGAATGTTCTTGCCAGTGTCTTGTCCTGACAGGACCTTTTGGTTAAGGATTCTGAAACACTTGTCCTTTTGCTTCCTAACAAAGTTGTCTGCCTGCTAAGGTCCTTTTTACAGCATATGAGAGACGTTCGCCCTCAGATCACTCCAGAAGACTTTGATGCTCTGCAGAATTAAGTATCCTTGACCTACCACTAGAATTGATATTTTTTCCAACAGGCTTTGTTGATCCCCACTAATGTTCTTCAAATCGAGGATCTGGTAATGTGTCAGAACACTGCAGTAGCTGATTATTGTGTGGTTAAGTCATATTTAAACCATACATTCCATTTGGTGGCATACTGTTTGCAAGAGTGGAGAGCTTTGTTAAATATTGTCCTGTTTGTGCACAATCCAAGCCTTTTGCTTTTCTCAATCTTTTGCCTGTTCTTCCTTATCCATGGCGCATGATTTCCACAGTCTTTAATGTGGACCTACTCCCTTCAGTAGGAAACTGAGGGCCTTAATTATGACTTTAGTGGTGCAAGGCAGCGCAGCAAGTCACCTTGCTGCCCTGCGTCACAGGGAAAGGGCAGGAATGTGCCATATTTATCCAATACTGCACATTCCTGTCCTTTTTCGTTGCACTGGTGCCGTTTTGGCAGCCCAGTGACAACGCAGGCACCCTTGCACCATGGTGCAAGGGTGCCTGTGTTGTAGGCAGGATTATTTTGGGCAGTAAGGGCACCTTCCTGCACAAAAACAATCCTGGGAGGCTTTTTCCTCTTTCTATGTGTGATGGAGAAAGAGCCCCAATGAGGTGGAGGTCCCCGGGCTCTTGAAAGCCAGCAGAAGGGGGGCCGCGTGCGCCCCATCCCTATTTCTAAGCATGCCTCCAGGACATGGCCCACCCAGGGGCTACAGTGTAAACAAGAGCTGGAGACTGCACTTGGTTTTTTTGTTTCCCATAAATTCTCACGATTTCACGACAATTTTTGTTTACAAAAATGCTTTTTTGCCCTGCCGAGCTCCGTGGAGGGATAGGGGGTCAGGATATTCCTACCCTGCCCCCTTTCCTTTATTTTTCACTTTTTTGGGGACTCAGCTAAGGCTGAGTCCCAAAATGGCTGTCAACGCTTCGTGGTTGAAGTTTTGGCAGCCAATCAGATCTCTCCACGAGATCGGGAGTATTCGTGAAGTCTCCACGACCATAGATATACAAATATGTTTTTCTTTAAATATCTCAAACTACTGAATGGATTTACACCAAATAACAAAAAGGGCTCTTTCTGGACCAAGAGCTACCTTTCAGGCAAAGTTGGTGGAATTCTGTCCAGCAATTCGGGCTGTAGTCGTGTTCAAAATCCCTATGGGAATTAACATGGGAATCGCTGTTTTTTTGTCCAGCTTAACGGATCACCCCGAAACTTTCCATGAACAATAAGACCGAGCAGCACACTTTTTGGGAAAATTTCGTGAAGATTTGTCAACTGGTGGCAGAGATATAGGCAGGTCAAAAACGCTTTTCCTATGGAAACTAGGTCCTAAATATACCTACTGGTGACCGCCAATAGGGCGTGTGTGTGTCTATATAAATATATATATATATAAAATCCCTTCCTGCACAAAAACAGTTCCCCTTGTAATGCAGGCCTCCTTGCACCATGGTGCAAAGGTGCCTGTGTTGGCGCTAGGCTACCTGAAGTGCACCAGCGCTATGAGAAAGCAGAAGTGTGCCATATCTTAGTAGATATGATGCATTTCTCCTCTCCAACGTTCGCACAATACAGTGCAGCAAGTTGCCTTGCTACACTACGTTGCGTTATAGATGATCTAGCCCGGTGGGTGATAGCATGGGAGCACCCAGGTACCACCCATGGGATGCTCCCTTGATGCAAAGTAACACAAAGCAGTGCAAAGCACAGCTTTGCATTTATTTTAGGCAACTTTTCAGCACAAAAAAAGTTTAAGTATGAAAAAAATCAACATTCTGTGCCAGTTTTGTCACTTTTGATGACTTTGCACTGGTGAACAGTGTTAATGAATTTGCCACAAGCGCTGAAGTTTCCCTAGCTTTGAGTATGTGTAGATGTTGAAGGGGTGAGTTGTGATGCTGTAAACTGGTGGGTATGTTCTGTGCGCTCTGGCAGGTGGAAGTAGGTGTGGCGCCTACTTGTGAGGTGTGTTTTTACCTTGTTACATGGGCTACTTAAATAATAATATATATATGCATTTCAGTGTACCTCATGGTCATGTGGTATTTTCCATTCTATTAGCGGTGCTCTCTATTTTAATCCCTTCACAGCGTTACTCCTGCTTGTAAATTCTTTGCAAATTAAGCAAAAATGTGATTTAAGAGGACTGGTTCCAGTCTAGCAACAAAGATGCATATTTACACGCCCCTATCGCCACCATAACATCACTTTTAAAGACGTTGTGATGGCGATACAGGCTTCGCCTTATTTACACTTAACGTGGCTTAACGCTGCCTTGTAAATAAGGCACCCTCTCACGCTGTACTTAGCGTGAAAGGGAGGGCAATGGGTGTTGCTGTGGACGTTCCACCGCATCACCCATTGATTTTGACGCTGCTCCATATTTACAAGGGTGGCGTAAATATGGGGCAGCGTCAAAATTAAGACCAGGGTAAACCTGGTCTTTCCCTGGTGAAATGAGGAGAAATGTTTAATTTCTCCTCGTTTTCGCTGTTTCAATGTGTTCTGCAGCACACATGGAAACAACAAAACGCCTTCGATTGTTTATGTGCAGGAAGGTATTCCTTCCTGCACATAAACAATTATTTAAAAAAAGAAAATGACGTTTTGCAACTTCTAAGTGTGCTGCATTAAGCAGCACACATAGAAGTTTCAAATCGCTATTTCAGATTGTTTATGTGCAGGAAGAGACACCTTCCTGCACATAAACAATCACTCCCCTCAACGCAGGCACCCTTGCACTATGGTGCAAGGGTGCCTGCATTCGTGCTAGAAAGCTAAATTAAGCACCAGCGCAGGGGGAAACGGAGGGCTGCACCATATTCTTGTCAATATGGTGCAGCCGTGCGTTTCTAAAGTGACTGTGTCATTAGCCTTCTTGGCTTCGCCAATTTCCTTGTAGATACGCCCTAAAGTTTCTCTTGCTTGTATAATCTCCTGATTACTACTTCACAAAGAAAGAAATCAGACGGATGCTTTCATAAGTCCTCAAACAAGGTGACTTTAAAATAAATGTTATAGGATTATGGTTTGAGAAAATGAAAGTGGAGCAATCGCCTTTTAGTGTTAACATCTCTTGAGATGAAGAAGAAACTATGGAGGTGGTGCAGCCGATCTTTATAAGCCTGGTGCCCATGGTGAAATAGTGATATTATAAACCAATATATGACACAGCATCAACTGATCCGTCATAGTACAATGGGATGCCTTCAATGTTATCATTGGAGGGATTCAACATTTTCAAGAACATTATTGAACAACTATGTTATTAATGTTAGACATCCCCTTCCTGTGCAAGACCACATGTAGAACTCCCTAGGGCTTATATTTACCGAAGTTTGCAAGGCGCCCTTGCATCACAACAAAATTTAGCACTGCGCAGGTGGGCTTTTGAATGGTGAAGAATTTAGTGCTATTGTTTGTGTCACATTACGCCGCTCGAATGTCCATGGTGAGCTTTAGTAAATGTTGGCAAGTTATTTGTGTAATTACTGCAGTCCTCTTTGCACCTATTTAGACCTTACATTTGTCTGTGTCCTGTGGATGTCTGTATCCTGACTAGCACAGTGCTGTCATTGTCCCAGCATAATTTTCAATAAAAGTGGAACTGCTGTTTGTGGTATGAATGGTTAGTTGATCACTTATGGACAATGAAGAAAGACTTTTTTTAAATATAATTTTCACCAATTACTTTGTTTCCTTTCCTTTATAACATCACAATCTTGAGTCTCCCCATATATTTATAAACTAAATAGAATATGCAATGTATGTTTTTCATTTTTAGATCTCATTGACAGTGATGTTGTCACATTAACTTATATGATTAACAGAATAAGTGGTTTAAAAAGCAGTACTAAGAGAGGGGCTTAGGCTCTGCTCAGATTCTGAGCTTCTCTGCAAGCTTTTTATTGGACATAAAGTGTATGCTTGCACAGAAAAAGAGTGCTTAAATTTCACTTTAAAAAAAGCTTATACTCAATATAGGTGGCCCTAGTTGGTTATGGTGACAGTCCAATGATCATCACGGCCTGATATGTTCATTGGGAAATTTATGTCAGATGCACTAAGTATGATATGCTTATTACAAATAGTTAAGACAAGGGAAGTAGACCACACTTCTTCATTGTGAAAATCTTATGTTAAAGCAATACGCCTTTAAAGATGAATTGTTATTTTACTGTATTAAAGATAGCTATTTCATTACATGGGATCTCACAGATCCCCATATTATGCAAGAATCTTGGTTTTGCTTATTCCCTCGACCAACACCAGGCATAGAATATTTGCATTGTTGTAAAACTAGCTAGGCCCTATTAGGAGGAGTTGCATGTTGTTTTGCTAGCTATATTTGGTATATTGTTTGCTTGTTTTTAATTTTAAGACTGCATTCCTCATCTTTGCCTTGTGGGAAATCTTATGCTCGGTACAGAAGCCCTGAGTTATTTATAGGGACCAGCCAATGGTGAAGACCATAGGCCTAATTATTTCATGGGGAAAGATTATGTCAGATAACCATAGGTCTTATTATATTTTAGTATGAAATATGATGGCAATGGCAGTAGCCCTGAATTAGTTATTGTGAAAAGCATATGTCGAAGCCAACAGGCCTTTCTGAGTAGATTGTTATTACACTGTGTTAAATCCTGGAGACAGGTGTTCTGTTCCATGGAATCTTAATGATTAATGTATTAGGCATGTTTACCCCCTTGCAAACCCCGTGGGTAGAAGATTAGAGGATTGTAATCCTTATTAGTCCCTCTTAGGAGAGGTTGAAAATTGTTTGCCAACTGTAACTTTGTACATATTTGTAATTGTATGCGTCATATATCGCTTAGTATGCATTAAAGTACTTTTTAGGTCTGGCCTGACACATTTGCCTGTCACGACGGAGCCGCGGGATGGCGTTACTTAGAGCGAGGCAGTGTTGACGACTACAATACAGTGGCAACACCCTTCCCACCCGTTTCAGAGGCTCATGGAGTATTGTCTCCTACATATTTTAACTAACATTTGAGGAATACCAATGGGCATTGTATAAAGTGCATGATATTCTGCATTTTTCACTTCTGTATATAGCATATAATGACATTGATAGCAACATAGTGAGTACTGAAGGGATCAGTTTCAGTCCTGATGAAGAAGCCTTGATGCTTCGAAACATGTTGACTTATTAGGAGTATCCACACATTACACGTAGAATAACTCCGAACCACCATTTTTTATCAGGTCCAGCCTCGATGACCTATTAAAGTTTCTTAAGTCCATGAGGCCAGGTCCTTTTTAAATTCACAACTTGCATTCACTCTAGACCCTTCCTCTCACTACCCCCACACAACACATAGTACTGTAAGATCAGTGCTCCCGCGTAGTCGCAGGTCGTAGCACGCCCCGTCCCGCAGCGGGGCGGGAAGACCCCTATGATGAAGCATGACACCAGGGGCCCTTTTGGTGTGTGAGGGGTATTTAAGCAAACACTGTGTGCATCCATCCCAAGATAGGAAACACACTTTCTTGACACAGTAAGACACTCTATCAAGAGAACCCTCCTTAAAGGTGGATCCCTTTGTTCGATTACATTTGCCTGTCTGCCAGGCTCTTGTAATCAAAACAATTCATAAATAAATCGGTCCATTCACAGATGGACTTTGGGTCAGTCCTCTTCAGCCATTCATCTGTTTTAGCCCACTCCGGTTTATGAGTAAATTTAAGCCGTGATTGGTGGAATGCAAGCTGGAGGTTTGGAAGCATCAGCAGCATTAATTCTGGCAGACATAACTGGTGCAATCGGTGGTGTGATCGTGTTTACTTGATGTTGACTGGACCACCAAAATTTGCATGCTTTTTGTAGTGGGTCAACCCAGTCTTTGTGACCAATCCAATGGCGTGTTGTAGGCCCCCCAAAACCTATGCACAGTTGTATTGTGATTGCGAAAGGAAGTTAAGGATGAAAGAACTTATGAGGCATTAAACAAACTGTGTTTCATAGAAATAATTGTTTTATTCCTAAAAGAAAACTATTTACAAAAAATGCCTTGGAACTGTGGTTTTTACGAAAAATATGCTTCTCTCTCTCTCCATATAGAATATGTATATATTATAAAAACATACAGTCATTTACAGTGTAACATCTACATACAAAAGTGTCAGCACGATGGCGATACATGGAGGATCCGTGTAGACATTCTTTATGGTGAGACCATCGCGTACTAGTCCCTGCTGTGTGCTCTTAAAGGAAGACCGGTTCAGGAAGCTCCTCTCTGGGCTTTGGGTGGCACAGAAACCCCAGGTTCTGTGTAGCAGCACTCCGCATAACCCTTACATTGCAAGCGCCGGGCATGGCTTAGCGTTAAGTGTGAACTTTGACCTTTGAGAACAATGAACTGCAAATTCACACAACCTAGTTTGATTCTTCAAGTGTGGATATTGTCTATTCTTGCAATGCAAGCTCTTATCGCTGGTACTCAAGGCTAGATCTGCTGTTGTAGGGGATGTGTGATGCCTCGTATAGAGGGATGTCTGAAACCAAGCATGGTAGAAAGGCAAAACCATACATTCATCTCTGCAGTTACAAGATTGTGTTTCTGTTTTCTTTAATGCTGACCTGCATGTGCTGAGATGGTTGTCATACGTTGTCAAGCCCAAATTCAATTTGATCTGTCTATGCTACAGCTGATCATTTTGCTCTCCAGTGAATCACTTTGGTTATGTCTGGGTCTTTTGTTTCTCTATGGCCCTTGTTACTCTCAGCGGCATCTCTTCTCTATGACATTTCTAATTCCAACAGAACATCTTTCTGCTTCCACATGGGCATTTTGCCTCTCTGTGGCCCTTCTGTTATGTATTTGCTTTCTTTGCCCGAATCTGATTCTGCTCCCCCTCCTCTGTGAGGCTTCTGTTTCTCTATGAGCGGCCTGCTTCACTTTTAGCCGCCTTCTTTTTCATGCCACTTTTAGTTCTCAATGGGGCTTCTGCTTCATCTTATACCCACTGATTGTCTATGGTTCTTCCACCATGATATGGATCTTCTAGTTCTCTAAGTACTTCACTTGGCCCTTCATCTTTGCACCTCATGCTTGTAGAATGACCTTGTAATTCTCTAAAGGCCTTCTTCCTCAACGTGGAGTCCTTGCTTCTCTGTGTACTTTCGTTGGTATTGATTAATTCTGCATTGATCTTGTATGTCTCTATGGCTCTTCTGCTTCTCTGCCTGTTAACTTGCTTCTCCATGTCCCGTCTGGTTCTTTAGGATCTTCTCTGCTCATTTCTCTGTGGGCCTTCATCTTCTCTATGGGCAACCTGTTGTTTTATGGACCTTCTGCTTGAGTCTAGGCATCATTCATGTCCATGGCAATCTTCCTTCTGTATGAGCTTCCTACTTCTCTGTGAGTCATCGGCTTCACTATGGGCTTTCTGCTTCTTTACAGGATTCCTGAATCTCTATGGACCGTCTAACTTCCTATATGTCTTTGGCATCTTTTACCATGGGCTACTTCTCTCCCTGTTGGCTATTGCTCTCTAACTTTTGCCAGCTTTTCCATTGAACTTCTGCCAATCCATGGGCATTTTGCTTCTTCATAGGATGTCTGCTTCCTTATGGACCTCCTGCTGCTATATAGACTTTCTGTTTATCTACTGACCTTATGTTTCTTTATACTTTTTTGCTGACTTTCTGCTTTTCTGTTGACTTTTTGCTTCTCTTTTTGCCCTTTCGTTTCTCTAATAAATTTCTACTTCTCTCTTAGCCTTCCTTTTCTCAAAAGGCCCCCTGCTTCTCCGTGGGCAATCTGCTTCTCTATGGTACTTCTGTTGCACTGTTGACTTTCTGAATCTCTATGGCCTTTCACACTATGGGCTTTCTGTTCATTTGTGGGCCTCCTGCTTATCCACAAGATTTCTGATTTTCTATTGGCTTTCTGTTTAGTCTTTCAACTCTTCAGTGGACTTTCTACTCCTCTGTGGACTTTCTACTCCTCTGTGGACTTTCTACTCCTCTGTGGACTTTGCACTCCTCTGTGGGCTTTCTACTCCTCTGTGGACTTTCTACTTCTTTATGGGTATTTTGAATTTCCACTGCCCTCCTGCAGGCTGTCCTACATCCTTTCTCACTTGTCCCTTCTAGGGACATGCTGCCTCGCTATCAAACACATCTCATTGGAAGCACAGTATTGCTCTCCTGGCTCCTTGGGCTCCTAATATATCTCTTCCTGTGCTCTTTAATATACCCTCTCTGTAGTGTTTACTTTAGAGATGAACTGGGTACTGTTGCTCATGTCTTTCTGCACCTTATATGTGGTTTTATGTTGTATTCATACTATTGCATGTCCCTATACAACCCATTCTCGCAAAGGCTGTCTTTTTAAGACTGTTAGCCAACTGGAGTTGACTGTGCCACCCAATAACTGACCAGGCACCCCTTGAAGCAGTTTAAACTTCAAGGGTAAGGAATAACATTCAGGCACTCCTCAATAACACAGCACAAAGTTGCAAATCTCCAACTTGTGTAAACAGCGCTCTATGCAAAACATTCTGAATTGGCACCTTCGCAGTTGCAGGCGGTCACCTTTTAAGTTGCATTTCTCCTGGAAAAACAGACAAAGTGCAATTTCTTTGGGGTCTTGTCTCTTAAAGAGAAACACAGTCCAACCTAGTGATAAATATTTTCTTGTATAAAAGTCTAATTCTTCTTGAAAAATGTGAAGCGGCGTTTCCCCTCTGCCCCGGTGGGCTCGTCCCCCTGCTGCTCGGGGTGGGTCCTGCAGATGGCTCTGCTGCCTCTGCTCCCATTGGCGCAATGGCTGCTTGAGAAGGAGTAGGCAGTCTGATTCCATTCGTCCTGATGTTTGTCCATCAGCTGCTGGTTGATGACCCTGTGCATATCATCCTATGAACCAAAGGAGAGAATGCCAAAAATGAGAAATCAGGTAAGTAAAACTGAACAGCGCAGCTATATTGACTGTATTACTGCTGAATACATGGATCAGCTCAGATGAGATTTGACATGTAGCTCCAAGCCTCACTTTTGAGAAAGAGGCCCCTTGGTCAGAGGTTGCAAGCCCATAACACAAGATCCTGCTGAGTTATTCTCCTGTTTAGTATTAATGCACTTGTTCGTAAATTGCGACTCATTCTGATTGGAAGCCATCACAGAAATGGTGGCCTGCAAGTGATAACCGACCACCATGTATGTGATCACCTTTCAATAAAGTTAACATTTTCTAATGCTGTCTTTTTTCCTTAAAGGAAACAATGCTACATTTAAAACTAAAAGTTTACTTTCTCTCTTTTATTATTAAAAGTTTGCTTTATAGTTAGCAGTGGTCCAGAACCACTTCCTGCTTTCCAACAAACCTTTGTTTGCATTCACAATGGGCAATGGGTCCCAAAACCACCCTAACTAAAAAGGTGATATTTTTTCAGGTGTATATTTATCATTATGTCACGCAATGCAGCAAGAAACCTTGCCACGCTTTGTGAAAAGGAGAGGGCAGGAATACACCATATCTATCAAGATATAGCGCATTCTTGCTCTCTGCGTGCACTAGTGCACAAACGGCTGCCTAGCACCAACACAGACACCCTTGCACTATGGTGCAAGACTGCCTACATTGTGGGCAGGATTGTTTTTATGTGGGAAGGGGCACCTTCCTGCACAAAAACAATCCTCTAAGAGGTTTTCCTCTCTCTGCATGTGCTGCAGAATGCAGCACATGTTGAAAGTGAAAAAAACGAAGAAAAATAGAGATATTTCTACTCGTTACAACTCCCCAGGGAAGGTGTAGCCTTCTGACGCATTCCCAGGTCTACCAGTATTGCTAAATCTGTGAATGCTTCAGATTCAATGGGTGGATGTGTGAGTACACCCACGTTCCACCCATGGAATGCCTCCCTGGGACTTCCGCTGCCTTGCATTACTCCAGATATAGCAAGCCACGCAGAGCCACGCAAGGTGGTCTTGCGTGGCTTGGTAAATCTCATTATAGGTTATGCATCGCCCTCCGCCCCCTTGTGTGGCACAAGGGTGACATAAAACCCTTGATAAATATGTCTGTTAGTGTTTTGTAACTGGATTTTGGTCCCAAAACATTGGTACACCTCATACCGAATTGCTATTTGGAAGGGGTGCCTACAACACGCTCCTTTCAAATAGCGATTTGGGCCTCATTTCCAACAGAACAACGCAGCGCGGCGCTGCAAGCTATTTTGCTTGGCCGAGCTGCGTCATTTTAAAAACACAGGGATACGTCATATTTACAACAATATGACACATCCCTGTGCTTTCCCCTGCGCTGGCGACAATTTGCTGCCATACGCCAACGCAGGCTCCCTTGCACCATGGTGCACGCCTTGCACCCAGAGAAAAACAGTACAACATCTTAGTAGATACAGCACTGTTCTGCTGTCTCCCCAAATGCAGGATAGTGCAGCAACTTTAGTTGCTGCGCCCTGTTGCTCGAAAATGTAGTGAATCTTCCCCTAGACTTAGACAAACTTTAAAACTTTTCCCACTTTTGGGCGATTGCTGTACAGTGCAGCACACATGCAAAGTCAGAAAAGTTTGGAGAAATAAAAACATTTCACCATTCTTAGAGGTGTTATTTTTTGGCTCAGATCCCTGTTTACAAATGTTTGTAGATAGGTATTTGCATCTAAAACATGGGTGGGTGCATGGGAACACCCATGTGCCACCCATGATATGCCCCTTGAACCAAAGCTAGCTTTACTTTGCATGACTTTAAAGCTACTTTTTAGCAAAAATAAAGTTTTGCCCTGGAAAGTAAATGTCAAATAAACATTTTCCAATGGTTTGCATTACTTCTGTGATGGAAACCTGGTGCAAAATGTTAGTAAATCTGTCCTCAAGTGTACTGTCTCCGGTAGTCGATAGTGGTTACTGTCTCCCCCTCAACAAGTGAACACTTTGCGGTAGCTGCTAATCAGCTACAGGGCACACAGACCTTTCCTGCAACTGGAGTTAGGAGAAAAGTCTGATTAGTATCTCACAAAAATAAGTTGTTTACCTGTTACCAGCAATGGGGAATTGGCTCCTTTTTTATAGATGCGATAGGTTTATTCAAAAATAGCAGTGAACGACCCTGAGCCTTTCCCAGCAAGCTTTAACTTTACCCATAACAATCTATCTCCCAGTTAACATAGCAAGACCTACCCATGACAAATGAACCTTCTATATCACTCAGAATGCCACACTGTGCTCTACAAAAGTGAATCACTGGGCAAATCTGGTCCGCTTCGACACTCACGGAGAGAAGATCGACGGTCTCCCTGCGGCAACCAAAAACCACTACAAGATTGGCTGCCCTTCCAATCAGGGACAATCTGTGATGGGTAGGTCGGTGGTGGAAGAGCCTGGGACAGTGCCACTTTCAATTGTTGCCCAGCAGCCAATCAATGTGCTGTAAACACAGAGGCCCAATTGCCATGAAGGTCCATGCTATCCTATACCGGTCTGCGATCCAGCCTGTGCAGGCAGCAAAAAAGTGTTGTCATTTTCGATAATGGAGTCCACCCTTTCCAATAGCCCATCCGTAGAGGAGACTTTGGCGCTTTTAGAAATTGAACATTGATCCCTGAGCAATGGTGGATTCCTCTCTATTCGCCTATCAGCCTCTCCTTTTTTTAGCAGAAATTTTGTATCTTGATGCCCACCGTAGCTTCAACTACTGTGCATGTCCTGCCATGTAGCGGTTTAAGTCACGGAGACAAATTTATCAAGACTTTGATCTGCAGCATAGTCCCACAAAGCGGCGCAAAGTATTGATAAAGTATTTACTTTCCAGTGAAAAACTTTTTTTTGAGCTGGAAAATTGCCTATAAAGTAGTGCAAATAGCGCTTTGACCTGTTTTGCACTATTTAGCTTCAAAGTGGTGTGCAATGGGTGGTACTGGGGCATTCCAACGCTTCCACCAATGGTTTCTGATGCGAAGTCAGTTTGTCTACAAAGATTGTGAGACGCGCCTATGCGTAAAACAATAAAGTAGGAGAAATGTTTTACTTTCTCCAAGCGTTCCTCTCATTACATATGTGATGCACTCTAGACACACATCCAATGCATGAAATGTTAAAAGAAAGTCTAACCATAGAATTTGTGTATTGGAAGGTTATCCTACCAGTACAAAGCCTATCCTAGATATCCCACACACACCTTTTTACTATGGTGCAAAGATTTGTGTGTGGCGCCTGTCAGCCTGTTTGAGTGCAAGCTCAGGGGCAGAGAGCAGGAGCAGGCCATATTTAGTACAGAGGGCTTTGTACCACTCTCTTTACCTAGTGCAACAACTCTGGTTGCTGCACTATTGTTTAATACATCTAAACCATAAACTACACCTTTTTGGTGCCTCTAAATGTCTGGGATCAATCATGGGCATGTCTGAAACCCTCATTACCGTGACAGCATTCAGAATGCCCAATGTTACCTCCACCTGTCTTCAGATTATTGTTTTAAACAAACTTATTCTGATTAACATAGCATTGTGTTTTACTTAGATGTTTTAGTATGCCATACATTGCAAAGGTTTTTATTAATCATGCAATAAAGATTTTCTTACTTATTAATGCATAATGTGTTTGCACCGTATTCAAAATCACTGACATTATTGGTGGCTTGCATGGGAATCTACATTAAAAGACATGCTTCCAAACTACTCTTACAGGTGAGTAATGCAGCCTGAATCACCTTACAGATGCACATACTCTGCCTTTAATGTAAAACAGCACTCACAGTCTAGAATTCAGAGGTGCGCCTAGAGTTACAGAGAATCAAACAACTTGTCTTTATTTACTTGTTTATTTATGAGTATTGCCATGTTGACTACAACTGTACTTGTGAATAAATGTTTATTTTGTGATTCTGTGTATGTTTCTAGATAGCTATTTTCTGAAGGTTACTGCAAATACTTTCACTGATTCTTCTTTGTTGAATGTACATATGGTTGACTTCTTCCCTGTATACATATAACCTATATAAGCTTGTGGCAAGATCTATCGACTGATACTGGCCAGGGGGCATATTCATTATTTCACGCAATGCAGCAAGAGAACGTGCTGCTTTGAGTGAAAGGGAGAGAGCACAAATCCTCCATATTTACAAACAAATGGAGCATTCCTGCTTGCACTGGTGCACAGTGGTGCAAGGGTGCCTGTGTTACAGGGAGGAATTTTTTTGTGCAGGAAGTGACACCAAAAAGGCATATTCCTCTTTCTACGTGTGCTGGAGACTGCAGCACCACAAATGGACAGAGGAAGTAACAAGGAGAAATAAAGTTTGTTAGGCCTCTGTCTGGTAGGTCCACCATTTTGGCACAAATTTAGGTTTTGTAAATCTGGGTTTGTGTCAAAATATATGGGTGGATGCATGGGAACGCCCATGCTCCATCCATGTAACACCTATCTTATGCAAAGCCATGCATAGTGGCTTTGCGTGGCTTAGTAAACGCCAAAAATGATTTTGTGTCGCCACAAAAGTGACACGACACAACCCTGATGCAAAATGATAGTAAATCTGGGCCCAGATTGAGAGTACAGCAATTGTGCTGTTGTTCTATAGTAGTATGTACAGTGCACTCTGCAGGACATCTGCTGGACCCTGTGTTCTCAAATCTTCCTTTTCTATCAGTCCACACTCCTATCCCGGTCTGTTGGTCAGATTACTATTTGATCTCTATGTCTCTCTCTGGGGTCCTCCCTTTGCGGAAGCAATGTCAGAAGGTTGTTTTTAAACGTCCGTGGCATAAACTTGATCTCGCCCAACTTCACGACCTTCTATCTAGCAATGCCTTCAGCTTGCCAGACAACCCTGATGCTGCTGACAAAGCTTTCTCAGACTGGATTAGCAGACCCCTTGATGCACTTATTCCGGCAAAGTGGTCAGCTAGCCGTAACTCCAAATCCAACCCATGGTACACCGACGATCTGGCCATTTTGCGTAAAACCTGCAAAAGGATGGAACGGGTATGGAGACGGGAGTATGACCCTTCGCTGAAGAAATGTTATCAAGTAGCAATGAAAAGCTATCACAGGGCCATTCACACAGCGCGTGCAGCGTATTTCACTGGAGAAATCAGGAGCAGTGGCAATCCTTCCAAAACGATTTTCTCCATACTGAAAAGTTTGAAACAGCCTGGGGTTCAGCCGTGCCTCCTATATCATCCAACGAGCAGTGTGAGGTTCTTGCCACCTTCTTTGTTGAAAAGGTGAAAAACATCTACTCGTCCTTGACCCGCATCGTTACGAGTCCTGACCCTGTGCCGGATCCGCTCCCAACTCATACTCTGGCTGCCTTTCCGCCGGTCTCCATAAAGGAGTTACGGTTGGTTTGCGCCAAGATTAAATCCGGCTCCCCCTCTGGCTCCCTCAAACCTGACCAAATCATGAGATCACTACCTCTGCTCTTGTCACCTTTGAGCCAGGTGATCAACAAATCTCTGTCCAGTGCGGCTGTTCCCAGCACTTGGAAGCAAGCAAGAGTGGTTCCTCTGCTTAAGAAACCTACCCTGGACGCTTCCAAACTGGAAAACTATCGCCCGATCTCCGTTCTCCCATGGATTGCTAAGATCACTGAGACTCACGTCAATTCCATCCTTACCAGATTTTTGGAAGTAAACAACCGGCTGGACATCTCTCAGAATGGCTTCCGCTCAGGACACAGCACGGATTCTGCACTCCTGGCTGTCATCGAGCATCTCAGGCTCAGTCTAGATGAGGGACGTGCGTCGGCCCTGATTCTTTTAGACCTCAGTGCCGCATTCGACACGGTCTCTCATCGGATCCTGTTGCGTAGGTTGAAGGAGGCAGGTGTCACGGGCTCGGCCTTGGCCTGGCTTGCTTCTTTTCTTTCTAATAGGGCCTTCCAGGTCGTGGCTCCACCGTTTGCCTCCACGCTCCATGCCAACAAACAAGGGGTCCCGCAGGGCTCCGCGTTGAGCCCCACGCTTTTTAACCTCTATGTGCAACCTTTGGCGGTCCTGGCGAGGAGCAGAGGGCTCACCATTGTATCATATGCTGATGATACACAGCTGGTGGTTGCTCTCGCGGACAACACCGGGGGGGCAGCATCCAAGTTCCAGGAGGATCTTACGGCTGTCGCCGAGTGGATGACTCATAATTGTCTCCAACTGAACTCCAGCAAGTCAGAGGTCTTGCTGGTGGGAAACCATCAAGAGCTATGGGGGGATCGGTGGTGGCCGGCCATATTGGGTTGTGCACCCACCCCTAAGCAGGTGGTGAAAGATCTTGGTGTCTGGGTCAATTCGAACCTCAGCTTTCAGTTTCAAACCAAGAAAGTCGCGGGGACCTGCTTTGGCATACTTCGGGGGCTTAAACCGTTGCTCGGGTTTTTTGACCCACCCGTTAGGCAAATGATTATTCAGGCCTCCATTTTATCAAGACTGGACTATGCCAATACACTGTACTTAGGGGTAAATAAGACCGAAACCCTGAGGTTACAGCAAGTTCAAAATGCGGCTGCCAGAACTCTGCTGGGTCTCCCCAGAACCTGCCCCACTTCTAGGGCAATTTGCCGGTTGCATTGGCTGCCTGTTGTCAACCGAGTAGAATTCAAGGTCCTCTGCAATGCATTCAAAATCTTGAAATCTTCCTCTCCGGCCATCTTGTCCAATCTACTATCACCCTATACCCCAACGCGCCAACTCCACTCCTCGGGACAACATCTGGCGATTGTGCCTCGTACGAGGAGGGCACGGTCGGGCGGGCGCTCTTTCCGTCTACTGGCTGCCAAGCTTTGGAATGCTCTGCCATCTCCCATCCGTGCCATGGAGAACTACTTGGCTTTCCGCAGGGCTATTAAAACCCATCTTTTCCCCACAGCCTAGTGCCTTCTCTCTGATTACCAGCCTCTATGTTCTGCTCCAGCGCTGGGACACCTCTTTGCTGAGGCAGCTGTGCGCTATACAAAACATGCTAACATAACAAACATGCTAACATAGTGCCACCGGGTTATTGGTTCACATTATCTGTAGTGCACCTCTTCTTTGTGCCTAACCATAGAACCAGTTCCTGTTGGCAGGTCGGTACACATATTGGCTATGTCTTGTAAATAAAAAATGTACACTCTCTTAGTATGTATATCCATAGTACTGTATTCTCATTGGAAGATGAGCTCCAAGCTTTAACATTGGAAAAACCTTTCTTTCAGATACATAGGAATAGGGTTGTCCTTCACACTAACCCTACATTTCTTCCTAAGGTGATCTCTCCATCAGTGGCGTGACGAAACTTGAGGGGGCACCACTGTAAAGTACATGGAGGGGCCCCCTCTGGTCTCCCTCAGAAGCTCTCAGGCAAGGTTACTGTGCTGAAGGGGCCCCTTGGAGCTTGGGGGCCCCCCCATACTGCGGGGGCCGAAGGGGCCTATGTTACGCCACTGCTCTCCATTCCACATTAATCAGTCTATAGAACTCCCAGTTTTATTTCCTCAACTTGACTTAGAGGCAGAATGGGCCCTTCATACCTTAGATGTTAATTGAGCCCTAATCTATTATTTGGATAGGACAAAACCCTTTCAGAAGACTCAACAACTTTGTTTATTTATTTCATATATCTAGTGCACTGCACCTCCCCTAAGGGATATCCCGGCACTAGGGCGGACATACAAAATACAGTGGTTAGCAGGTGAGCATTATAACGAGGTAAATGATACTTTTCATTCAGAAATGTTTTTAGCCTCTTGTAGAATGGGAGGAGTTTAGAGATCTCCCTCAAATAAGGTGGAAGAGAGTTCCAATGAGTAGATGACAAGCAGTAAAAGGAGTGACCCCCCACCCCACCCATCCGGGCTCAGTTAATTTGATTCTGCACCAAATATTTTGGGGCATAATTAAAAGCCCCATGTGCCGCCGGTGCATCACTTTTTTTGATGCACCGGCGGCACAGTTTGGTGCCCCATATTTACAAGGCCACGCAAAGCCACCCTGTGCGGCTTTTCGTGCCCTTGTAAATACGGCTCCTTTTCACGCATCGCTTTGCATGAAAAGGGGCTTTGCATGGTTGTTGCTGTGGGTGTTCCAACGCAACACCCACGGATTCTGCCGTATTCCCAGATTTACAACGTTTCATAAACCTGTGAATGGGTCAGAATCCTACGCCTCCCCAAGGGAGGCGTAAGGAGCCACAACAAGGAGAAATACTTTTATTTCTCCTCGTTTTTTCCTCTTTCTATGAGTGCTGCATTCTGCAGCACACATCGAAAGAGGAAAACACCTCTCGTGATTGTTTTTGTGCAGGAAGGTGTTCCTTCCTGCACAAAAACAATCATCCCTGCAACGCAGGCACCTTTGCACCATTGTGCAAGGGTGCCTGTGTTGGCGCTTGGCAGCCAATTGTGCACCAGTGCAGGGGAGAGCACAGGGATCCATCATATTGTTGTAAATATGACACGTGACTTGCAGCACCACGTTGCGTTACTTTCTTGTAAATAAGGCCCTTTGAGCTGCTAGACCGAAGATTCCTAGTCAGTATATATCTTTGGACCTAATTCCTGAGGACCAGAGTGCCTGTGCCATAAACAGCCCTGTGAGTATGGCAGAGTAGTTTAAAGACTGCCCGCTTCTTCATCGGTCGCCAATAAAGCTTGTCCAGACTGGTGGAGGCAGAGTCCCCAGAGGAGCTACCAAAAATCATTCTTGAGCCGTGTTTTGAATGCTCTGCTGCTTGTGAAACAGATAATCAGCCATTCAAACATATAGCAAGTTGCCATAATCTGGATGACTGACTATCAGAGCCTGCACAATGGACTTCCTACAGCTATGGGGCACTCATTTGAAGATCTTCTGGATCATCGTAAGTAGGCCAAAGTGGGCTCCACAAACCACATTAACGTGGTCGCTCATAGATAGAGTTCCATCAATAATGATGCCCAGGTTTCTAGCAGATTCAGCAGGTGTCAGGATGTGCCCACTGAACTGGGCCACCAGGTGTCTTTCCAAACTAAGGGTCAGATTTACCAAGGTTTTGCGTTGCCCTTGTACCACACAAGGGTGACGCAAAACCTAAGTGAGATGTATCGAACCCTGCAAGGCCTCATTGCGTGGTCCTGCCAGGCTTGATAAATCTGGAATAACGCAAATGGCTGCCTTGCGTTACTCTGCAGAAGGGAGGTGTTCCATGGGTGGAGCATGGGTGTTCCCACGCATCCACCCATGAATTCTGCCGCATTCCCAGATTTACCATTAGTGATAGACCTTGGAATGCATCAAAATGCTGTGGAGAGGCGTTACGAGAAGAAATATCTATATTTTGCCTAGTTTTTTTCCCCTCTTTCTACGTGTGCTGCATTCTGCAGCGCACATAGAAAGAGAAAAATGCCTCTCAGAATTTTTTTTTGTGCGCAGGAAGGTATCCCTTCCTACACACAAACAATCCTGCCTACACATGACGCAAGGGTGCCTGCATTGGGGCAAGGCAGCCAAAAGTGCGCAAGTGCTAGGAAAGGACAGGAATGCGCCGTATAATATTAAATACAGCGGATTCCTGCCTTTTCCCTTTCATGCAGCAATACACAGCAAGGTGGCTTGCTGCATTGCACTGCGTGTAAAAATTATAAATATGGGCTTGATTTTGCATTTCCAAATAAGATGACCTCTGTTTTGTCCCCATTTAACTTTAGGCAGTGTTTTTGCAAACAGCAAGACACCTCTGACAGGTAGCCCACTAGTCTGTTTTGGCAGGTGCCCACATCCTTCCCTACTGAAATAAGTTGTGTGTCATCAACATATGATATGAGGATGTTAGCCAAAGGAGCCATGTACACATTAAAAAGTGTTGGGCTCAGGGCCGAACCATGGGGAACACCACAATGTACGGTTACCTCATCAGATGTATATGGTTACAGATAAACTGCCTGAGTCCATCCCATCAGGAAGGAGACAATCCATTATAGAACGTCAGAGTGCATCCCAATTTCAGACAGGCGGCTGAGTAGAACAGCATGCAACACTGTATCAAATGTAGGGGAAAGATTGATTAAGATGAGGGCAGTAGCCTTGCCCTCATCGACCGCGCATCTGTTCTGTCAGTTAACAGCCCTAAATGCACACTGCGAATCATCTAATAACTGATTGGTTTCCAAATACTTGGTGAGTCTCAAATTCACCAGTTTCACCAGAATCTTCGCCGGGAAAGGAAAGCAACGAGATTGGCCTAAAGTTGTCTAGATTTGTAAGATCGGCCCCAGATTTCTTCAATAATGGAAGAAGTAGGGCTTTTTTCCAGAGCCCAGGGACCTCTGCCTTGCTCATGGATGTCAGTCAAGTGCAGGGCAAGAGTCATTGCAAGTCGATTAAAGACAAAGGGCCTCATTTACGAAGCTCCTTGCAGGACTTTTGTGCTGCCGGAGCATCACTTTTTTTAGGCTCTGGTGGCGCAATGAGCCGCAGCATGTTAACAATGCCACGCAAAGCCACTTTACGTGGCTTTTTATGGCCTGGTAAATATGTGCTCCTTTCACGCAGAACACTGCATGAAAGGGGCATTCCATGGGTGTTGCTGTGGGTGTTCCCACGCAACACCATGGAATCTGAAGCATTCCCAGATTTATGAGGAATTGTAAACCTGGGAATACGTAAGATTCTAACGCTACCCCAGGGGTGGCGTTAGGGAGGTGCAACGAGGAGAAATCTTTAATTTCTCCTTGTTTTTGCCTCTTTTTATGTGTGTTGCATTGTGCAGCACATATAGGAAGAGGAAATCGCCTCAATTGATTGATTTTGTGCAGAAAGGTGTCCCTTCCTGCACAAAATCAATCAGCCACGCAAAGCAGGCACCCTTTCACCATGGCGCAAGGGTGCCTGCGTTGGCACATGGCAGCCCATTGGGCGCCAGCACAGGGGAAAGGACAGGACTGCACCGTATCTTAGCGATACAGCGCATTCCTGCCCTTTTCTTTTGATGCAGCGCAGCAAGATTCCTTGCGGCGCTGCTCTGCGCCAAAACTTCATAAATGAGGCCCAAAGTGTGGACAAGGATCCACAGGGGAGCCTGACTTTTATTACCCATGATGTCCAGGGCTTCCTGTAGAAGAACTGGCTCAAAAGCCCCTCAACTAGGGGGCGTGGCTTAGGAGCCGAACATGACGGACGCGTCTCTGTAGAGCTCCGCTGTTCGCTCCCTTCCAGGGCCATCATCTGGCACGATCCTTGACCCCAGCAGCCGCACCGGCGAGCCACAAGTACGGGGACACGCAGCGACCCGGCAGGAGTGATCCGGCAGCGACGGAGAGCCGCACACACGCCGGGGGACGGCAACGGCCGAGCCGCGGCCGCCACATGTCGAGACTCGTGAGGAGGTGGCTGCCGCGGACATCATCTGAGTCCCCTTGGTAGCTGCGGACGGCGGCCCGGTCCCGGGGGAGGCAGAGTGCGCTATCGGCCTGAAGTGATCGTGCTGTCCCCCCGTCGACACCGCGGCTCCCCTCCCCTGCTCCTCACCTCATGCATCGGGCCTGCACGCTTGGGAGCTCCGAACCTGGCGGGGCCCACCCGAGGCCCGGAATCCGCGAGTCCTTCCCTGCGCCTGGAAGGCCAACATACCGCCGTGGATTGCCTGCCCGCCTACCGGGGGCTGAGAAGTCTGCCATAGAGGTGAGCCCGGTGGGGAGAGCACTGGGGGCTGCACCCGTCATGCCCAGCTGCGGCACGGTTCTCAGGTAGATCGCCTTGTTGCAGCGGATTGCGGTCGCCCCCGGGCTCAGGGCCCAGCCTGCCTGGGGCCTCGCCCAAAGTCAGCGCTCAGCATCACTACCGGTCGCCGCCCCATGCGCCAGATCCCTTGTGGAGAGTGAGGCGGCGGGAGGACTTGGGCCTTCGGGGCTGAAGATGCGCGCAGACGGCCAGGCAGTATTGCCTGGGATCGACCCTGCCCTGAGCGGAGGCAGCCCTGCAACGCCTGAACCGGCCCTCCTGGCATGCCGGGGACCCCGGGAGGCCGTCCGGAGGCCAACCACGCGCATCCGCAGGACACCTGGGTGGATGCGAGGAGTAGAGACACGGACGCGGTGCACCTGTCCAGTCTCGAGGTGGGTGACACGCCACGCTGCCTTCAGCCTGTTCTTCTCTTGCGGACCCTCTCTCCATCTCTGATAGCGGCGGGCGCTGGCCTGGAGTGGACCCTCTGGGTTGTGCCTCACGCCATTATGGGCAAGGGTAACCCCACGGCGGCGACACCCAAACAACACACCATGGACCACTACACCACTGCCACCCCGGCGGGCAAGGAAGCTGCGGAGGGCCTCTCCTCAGACACTGCAACGCTTTTGGAGGCCATTAACCAATCACGAACCGCCCTTGAGGCCCAGATCGGGGCAGTGGGCTCAGAAGTATCGTTCCTCCGCCAAGACCTCCGGAAGGCGGTCAACCGAATTACCGAAGCAGAGACAAGGGTTTCCACGGTGGAGGACACCGTTTCCACCCTCCAGAAGAAGGTTGACAAATTGGCCATGGTCTCCCAAGAATTGGCGCGCGGGTAGAGGACGCAGAAGGGCGAGCCCACCGCAACAACATCCGCCTGGTGGGCTTCCCTGAGGGCTGTGAGGGGTCCTTGATGGATGCCCTTCTGGCGGGTTGGCTCAGGGCGCTGCTACCCGCCGAAGACATCTCTTCCTGCTTCATGATTGAGAGGGCCCACCGCGCTCTGACGAAAAAACCGCCCCCGGGGAACGCCCGCGGCCCATTATCGCTCGGCTACTCAACTATGCCGACCGCAACGCCATTCTCCGCTTTGCCCGGACGCATAAAGACAAGATGATGTTTGAGTCCCATCCCATCATGGTCTTCCCGGATTACACCCGGCTGGTCCAGCAGCAGCGTCAATCCTTCGTAGCGGCCAAGCGACGTCTGCGCGAGCTGAACTTGTCCTATGAGCTACTGTTCCCGGCCCGCATGAAGGTGATCTATAACTCCCAAACATTCTTTTTCAATACCATAGAGGAGGTATTTGTATGGACAGACGAACGACGCAACCTCAAACCACACTCACCACCTCACAATGACTCCGACTCTTCCCTAGGCTCCCACCGAAGTGGTCGACAGGGCGGACATGTATCTCACCGGCGGAATCGATCCCGCTCCAATTGGCGCACCCAGAACCGGAAGGATACAGAGGACTGAGGTAGATCTGGGGTCTCGGACATATCTCACTCTATTCTCTTCTCTGATTAGAAGTGGCACTTCCAATGGCCACATGCTGGGGTTTACATATTCCCAGGGGCAGGGGTCTCTGTTATTTCCCTGGAAGGTGTTGAACCTCACACACCCTCAACGTTTTGAGTTATTATGGGTAATGTTGGGAGGGGGGGATCCATTGGGGGAACCGCCGGGGTCTTCATGTTTGGGGGCCAAGACGAGATTCCACAGCGACAGATACTCCATGTTTTAGGAAGTATGGGGGTGGAGGGAGGAGGGAGGGATTAGGGGGTTGTTTGTTATTTGTTTGATGTTTCTTGCACCTCACACGCACCACTATGTCCCATACTTTCTACATCACTCTTCGCACTACACTCTAAAAGATAGTCATGGCACGCACGGCGGGTGACCCCCCATCGGGCGAACTTAACGTTATCTCCTGGAATGTACAGGGTCTCCTAAATAAGGTCAAACGGGGGGCGGTACTCCATCTGGCGAAGCGTTACTCGGCCGACATTTTGTTATTACAGGAGACACATTTACTGGGCAATAAAGCTCCCTGCCTTTCTCGCTATGGGTACGCCAGGGTATACCACTCAGGCTTCTCAAGGGGGGCACGCGGCACAGCAGTACTTATCCATCGTAGAGTCCCACTACAAATCACACAGCATTGGTCAGACACGGGCGGCAGTTACACAGTCGCTTCTGGTACCCTGGCCGGGGAGCAGATCACAATTGGGAGTGTCTATGCCCCTCCACCGCTCGGCCAGACTTTCATTGAAAGAATATCGCAGTTATGGGGAGATCTCCCGGGTGGCCTGACGATCCTTGGGGGGGACTGGAACGATATCATGGATCCCGCGGACAGGTGGCGGGCTCGACCCTCCGTCGCTCCCCCTCCCAGGTCCAAACTAAACATACTAACACATACACTGGGTTGGGCGGACACATGGCGTGCCTTCCACCCCTCGGAGGCCAGATTTACATACGCGTCATCCGTTCACCCCACCCTTTCACGTCTGGACTATTTGTTCCTCCCGCATGGTTATATTCACAGAGTGTTGCACACCTCCATCATGCCCCGCGGCCTGTCAGATCATTCACCGATCCAACTCAAAATCTGCCTGCAAACCCGCCGTGCCCCCTACAGATGGCGCATGTCTCCTTGACTGCTCAGGGATACTGGGTATCAGGAGATGCTGCATCGGGCAACTACCGACTACTTTAATTTCAACACCGGGACCACTCAGTCCCCGATCACCCTATGGGAAGCCTTTAAACCTACGATTCGAGGGGCCGACATCAGGTATCGTACGGGGGAAAAGCAGCGCTGCACGGCACAGATACAAGAACTGGAGGATAGACCGATCACTCAACAAAGCTCACTAGTGGAGGGCTCCGACGCCGGTGCCCGCCGTGACCTATTACATGTTCAGCAGCAGCTGCACCAGTTGCTCACGGATAGTGCTAAGGAGGCCTGGCTGGCGACCCAGTATAGGATCTACCAATGGGGTGACAAATCCAGTCAGATGCTTCATAGACTGTGCCAGGCTAGCGCCTCCCCGACGCAGGTTCCTATCTTGAGATCCCCTGAAGGCGACATATGTACCTCCCCCGAGGCGGTGGTTCAGGCCTTTGCCAACTTCTATGCTGCTTTATACAAAGCCCACGAGGTCATAGATGCACCCCTCATAGATGCTTTTCTTTCCGATGTCCCTCCTAGACGCCTCTCGGACGAGCGGCGGGACGCCTTAGACAAGCCCATCTCCCTGGACGAGATGCGGGCAGCCCTATCGAATACGCACCCAGGACGCGCACCGGGCCCAAACGGGTTCCCGTGCGATTTTATGCGCCCCCACATGGGGACCACTGGCCCCCACCTACTCAAGGCGCTACACACAGCCTTAGAACAGGATATCCTGCCACAGGACTGGCGGCACGCTGAGATAGTCGTCTTCCTTAAACCAGACCGCCCTCCACAGGACCCGGGCTCATACCGCCCCATATCCCTGTTTAATTTTGAGCCTAAATTGCTAGGGAAGGTCCTGGCCGACCGCTTCCGCACGTGTATCCTAGACCTGGTGCATCCAGATCAATCTGGCTTTATGCCACAACGCTCCACCAGGCACAACATCAGGCGTGCCCACAATGCCGTAGCAGAGGCCCACCGTCTGGGGTGCCCCGCGGCTGTCCTACTGGCGGATATTGACAAAGCGTTTGACTCGCTGAGCTGGACCTATCTCTTTAAACTTCTAGAGGCGATTAATCTTGGGCCCCGCTTTCGCGCCTATGTGAAATTACTTTATACGGACCTCACGGCCACGGTTCGCGTGGCTGGCTATCACTCTGCCCCCTTCCCCATCTGCAGGGGAACTAGACAGGGATGTCCCCTTTCCCCGCTTTTATTCGCCCTAGCTATAGAGCCATTGGCAGCGTGGGTGCGCCGAGATGCGGTCTTCCGCGGGCTGGACTGGTCGCCGGAGTGCTCCGATAGGATTGCACTGTACGCTGATGACGCTTTATTCTTAATTTCCGACCCTTGGGCCACTGGGCAGGGGTGCTCCAGATTCTGCGGGTGTTCGTGGAGACGACTGGACTATGTGCCAACCCGTCCAAATCCGTCTTGTTCCCCATATGCGGAGAGCAGAGGAGTCAGGCTTGGGCTTCACAGCTGATCGTCGCAGAGGAGGGTTTTAAGTACCTAGGTGTGCATATCATTAGATGTCCCAACGAAGCATGGTCATGTAATATTGCTCCCTTGCTCCCAGCGGTGCGCGAGGAAACGACGGTTTGGTCCCACCTCCCCCTATCATTATATGGCCGGTCCGCCATTTTCAAAATGGTGTCCTTGCCACGCTTGCTTTATAGGCTGCAGAACTATCCATATTCTATTCCCCCGTCATGGTTTCTCCAAATAAATGCGCTCCCAAACAGGTTCCTCTGGGGGGGAGGGGCAGTCCGGGTGGCTCTGGCGACGTGCATTCAATCCACATACTGCGGCGGGATAGCGGTGGCTGACGTCCGGGCGTACTATTGAGCATCTCAGCTCTTAGTGATCAACGAATGGTGGTACAACTCTCAAGCTGATCCAGCTTATGCGGTGGAGAGACTCTTCTTGGCGGAACACCCGCTACTTCATCTCTTATACAGTACTTCATCCTTAGAGGCGCTCCCCCCGGCATGCCAAACGGTGATTCAGATTTGGAGACGAGTGTCCAGGTCCATGGGTTGGTGGGGCATGCTAACCGGCGCAACCCCCCTCTGGCGGGGTTCGCACATTCGGCCAGTTTCGACCCTGACGGGGTTCCGCAGATGGGATGACATAGGAATCTCCACGCTCGGGGATGTGATGCGGGGGTCCACGCTTAAATCCTTCCAGATGCTGCAGGAGGAGTTTGACCTACACAAGTCCCAGTTCTACAAGTATCTACAGCTCCGCCATGCTCTGTCTCCCCTGATACGACACCTCCAGTCACTACCCGAATTTCACCCAATGGAAGGTAGACTATTAATGGGCGACCTAGGGGCACACAAAATCCGTCAAATCTACCAAACCCTCACTACACACTCCAAAACTACCATACATCGGACCCGGGCGGCGTGGGAGGCAGACTTACCGGCCCTGACAGATGACAACTGGACAGAGGCCCTGGCTAGCCCTAGGTACTCGGCTGTCTCCACTAGGTACCGGCTGATCCAGTTCAAATACCTCCACAGAATTTATTACACTCGACTCCGCCTCTGGAGGATGGGGGTCATTCGATCCCCCACGTGCCTCCGCTGTAACTCTGATGACGGGTCGTTCCTCCATACTGTCTGGAGCTGCAGGGCCCTGCAACACTTCTGGTCGGGCGTGCTGTCTTGTCTGGGACGGGTATTGGCATGGGACATCCCGGCAGACCCTAGGCTGACACTTCTGCATAGCACGGAGGACATTGGGGGGAATAGATACAAGAGACACCTCCTTTTCCTGGGCCTCACTCTAGCCAAGCGGGACATTGCACAGCTGTGGAAGGCTTCCTCTCCCCCCGGGGTTGCGGCATGGAAAACAGCCTTGGATAAATGTATGTCGGCCGAAGTGGCGGTGTTTCAGGCACAGGGCTGCCCACAGAAACACGGGAACATCTGGGCTAGGTGGGCAAAACACCGGAGTATTGACCTGTCTCTCCTCACGCAACCAGCAAATCAGGACCCTCTTGAGCGACTGGTAGTAAATGACTCGCCAGTCTGATCGTTAGCTCGCCATGGATGTGGAAGTAAACTCCTTTGTTGTACATGTACATATTGCTTCTCAAGGGATGTATGGTGCAGAGTTCGGGGGTGGGGCGGGTGGTTTGGTCTGATGTTCCGCAGACCTCCGGGGGGAGGGGGAACATTCAGTACCTACAGTCTTTACAAATTGTCATGTGTTTATTGGTTGCTTATTGGGTTCTGCCCACTCGGTACTATGGAAAATCAATAAAATCTGTTGTTAAAAAAAAAAAAAACCTCAACTAGGCCCATCATCCATTGGAGGACCATCTTCCCTCAACACCCGATCCATGTCAGGCTGAGGGTCAAACCCTGTGTAAATCATATTGATCATATCACAAATAATATGCTAAGTTGATTGCATAGTCCCAAGGATGCAGGGGTGGACCTATTAAAGGCCCCTGGCTGGGATCACTCCTTCCCAATGCGAAAAAGTTCCCTGGAGGAACAGTTGCTCTTATCAATCTTTCGGGTAAAACGGTTCCTTTGTACAAGCGTCAGGGACTTATAATAACTGCTTTAAGCAGATCTAAAAACCACTTTCTCTCAAGCCTCTTGCATCTCAGCTTCTCTTCTTTCAGCCGGGGGGTGTCCCAGGGTGCCGGAGGATGATTTCTACAAGATTTATTTGTAGAAATAGGGACAATAATGTCCAGCATCGACCTCCAGGCTGAGGAGAAATTCCTGGCGGCTACATTCGGAGATGAAGTGTCTGTAATCTCTACTAAATTAAAAACCTTCTTGAACGTCCCCTCCTCTAGGCTTTTCCAGTTCATAAATATCTTGTATTCCTTACTTTTATTTGCTGCAGGTCTTGCTAGATGGCCAATCTTAAACTGCATGGGGAAGTGATCCGACCATCCCAGGGGCACCAACTCACCCATGAACCTGTTCATGAATAGAAGATCCAGGGTATGACCTGCCACATGGGTAGGGCCCTTAACCCCTTGCTTAAAGTCAATGATCTCCAGATCCAGCTCTAATTTATAAATGCTGGGATCATTTGGAGCTTCAAAATTATAATTAAAATCTCCCACCAGCAGGAAATATTCATATTTTACAGCATATGGGACTAGTTTCTAAAGTAACTTTGTGCTGAAGGTAGCCTTGGCGCTGGGAGGGCTATAGAGTAGTGCCCCTCCCACAGGGGCAGTGTGGGAGTCAAACGTGATGTGAAAAACAAGCATTGCTGTAGCAGTAGGCAGAGATTTACAATTTAGGCCCTTCTTGTATATCAATGCGATCCCTCCCCCAACCTTTGCCTTCCTGTTGCACATGATGATGTTACATCCCACACAGATTGCAATAGCCACATCCAGCCCTGATGCCTCGTTTAGCCAGGTTTTAGTAACGAATACCTGGTAAGGCTCATTATTATTGATGGTGTCCCATATATTTATCGCATGCTTAACCAAGGAGCAAGAGTTCAAATACAAACATTGAAGCTCTGGAAGTGGGAACTCCCAACTACCCTAACCCCCTCCCCCGAAGTGGTTGCCATATTAGATTTATTAGAGGGTCTCTCCCCAGATACACTAATAGTAGCATGAATCATGTGTTGATGACTGCAGGACCATTGCAATGGTGGCATGTAAATGGTCCTTTAAAAGACCCCGGAGTGCCTATGCAACAGAAGCTAGCAGACTTTTGTTTTGGTCTTAGGGCATGCAGCTGATCAGCTGAATAATTAATTTGGCAGGCCATACCTGTAATAAAAGGGCCAGAGTTCCTGGCGTCGTCCAGATGCAGATGCACTTGCCATAGGCAAGCCAGCAGCGTGCTGCTGCCAAATTTATGAGGCCGAGTTACCCCTTCAGGCCCCTCCACTTCCCAACCACTAGCACGCTGCCCAGAGAAAAATGGCAGCCAGCGGTAGCATAAAGTGCAATGAATCCAAATCTTTTTTTAAAAGATTTTTATCACAATTGTAAATTAGCAAAACACGCAACAAAAAGTGAAAAGTCCCTTGAGACCCCCACCAGTATAAAAATCAGCCAGTTGTTTCTAGCGCATCCGTGCTGCAGCCACATCTATGAGGCGGACTTCCCCCTTCAGGGCCCTCCCCCTCCAAACCACCAGCACGCCACCCAGAGAAAAATGGCTGCTCTTTGTTGCTTTTTCCAAACCACATTAGGGGAAAGCCTTATCAAAGTCAGGCATTGCCAGATGAATAGTTAAATGTATCCAGACATGTTATGCAAATGCTAAGAGGGTTTTCCCCGTCCCTCCAAGAGCCCACTCTACTTAACACCATTGTGTGAATGTACTAGTATGCCAGCAAGCCAACGTTGACACACATGCCTCGAACGGAAATTGTAACTTACCCTATAAGCATCTGTTCGAGGCATGTGGTGCTTAGATTGACATGCTCCCACCCTCCCACGAGGCCTATGACTGTTGCATGGTCATCTCTTTTTCTCTCTCCTGTATCAATTTGCTCCAGCTACATTCTCACCCACAGTGCGGAAAACAATCCAACACAGGAGCCGAAGACCATGCACATTACCAGCAAGAGGTGGAGTCACACTATCTCATGACTCAAGAAGAATTCTTTGAAGAAAAACAACTTGCACACATTCGGACCTAACACTAGATGGCAAGATTATGCACAGCTTGTGAATCTACAGCACTACATGCCTCGAACAGATGCTTACAGGGTGCGTAACATTTTCCTTCTAGTATTTCCAGCGTGGCTTTTCCAGGGATCGACCTATATGATGTTACCCAATCTCCATCCGCAAATATGCCTGCCAAGGGGCCCCACATTTTCTCACATTTACGCAACTACCTCTTAGCCTTATAGACCTCTAGTTCTAAGAGGGCGCAGTGGGTCATCCCTCTCCGTCACTCCGGTATGGTTCGAGCCTATTTCAATGGCCACCTGTGTGCAACATTTCTTTTAGCTATAATATAGCCCACTCCTAGATTTTAATTTTACTTGCAACCATGCTACATATGAATTATTTTGGTATAACAATAAGAGATTGGTGGATCCTGATCTTGTGTGGTCCAAAGCGAGGTGGACAAATTGGGGCCAGATTTATGAAGCCCTTACGTTGCCATTGCATCACCCAAGGCAATGCAAGGGCTTCATTGAGATTTACTAAGCCATACAAAGTCACCTTGCGTGGCTCTGCATGGCTTAGTAAATCTGGAGTAGCGCCAGGCAGCGCAAGTCACTGCCTTGCGTTACTCTGCCCAGGGAAAGTGTTCCAGGCTGGAGCGTGGGTGTTCCCATGCATCCACCCATGGATTTTAGCGCATTCCGAAATGTAAAAGACTAATAAACCAGGGAATGCGTATAAACAACTATACCATCCCAACAGAGGCGGAACAAGAAGAAATATGTTTATTTCTCCTCAATCTTGCACCATGGTGCAAGAGTGCCTGTGTTGGCGCATGGCAGCCAATTGTGCGCCAGTGCAGGGGAAAGCACAGGGATGTGACATATTATTATACATATGTCACATTCCTGTGCTTTGAAAGTGAATGGCTTGAGGTGCCGCGTTGAGTCACTTTCTCGTAAATTTCGCCCTTCAAGAACAGCCTGGTGGGTATATTTATTCTATTTCTACACTTAAGGGGCAGGCTTATCACTTGCATTGTGCATGCTGAGCACTGTAGCACACATGCAATGCATTTGTTTGAGAAATAAACACATTTTCCCTTGTTTACACCTACTACAAAAAGGCATTTGTTTCTGACGTAAAGACTGGCTAGCTTAGTCGATTGGGCTTGCGTAAAAAGCCATGGGTGTTGATACTGATCTACCCCAGTAACGTTCCACTTTACACAAAGCAATCCAAAACAGGGCTGAGCAAAGAGCACCTTTCCAGCACAAAACACCTTTTGCGTCAGATAGTGAATACCATGTTACGCATTGCACTGGTGAAAAACCTTAGTAAATCAGGATTATCCGCACACCAAAACAAGCATATCCATCAAGTACAAATTCCCATGCGTAGACAACCCCAGAAGGGCCTGGCACATTGGGGCACATATTTAACAAACATTTACGCATGCAGGGCAGCAAGCAAAATTGCTGCACTGCATTGTGTGAACGGGAGAGCTAAAAAGTGCTGTGTCTAAGAATATATGGGGCTCTTCAGCTCCCTCTCAGTGCCGGCACACTTGCAACTGCTAGCAGAAACACAGGCACCCTCCTGCCAAGGTGCGTGCGAAATGGGCCGGGTTGTTTTTGTGCAGGAAGGGATACCTTCCTGCACACAATCTTGTGAGGCAATTCCCTCTTTCTATGCATGATGCAAAATGCATCACGCACAGAAAGAGGAAGTAACAAGCAGAAATAAATATATTTCTCCTCATTACGCCTCACTGGGGAAGGCGTAGCATTTTGATATATACCCAGGTTTACTAGCTTTAGTAAATCTGGGAATGCCCCAAAATCCATGGGTGGATACGTGGTAATGCCCATGCTCCACCCATGGAACGCCTCCAAGATGCAATGTGACGCAACACAGCTCAAGGAGCTGCGTTATGCTACATTTTCTTTACCAAGCCATGCCTGGCGTCAATGCAGGCACCCTTGCACCATGGTGCAAGAGTGCCTGCATTGAAAGCAGGATTATTTTTGTACAGGAAGGGACACGTTCCTGCACAAATATAGTCCTCTAAGGCATTTTCGTGGCTTGATAAATCTAACTTAAGGGTATATCTCCAGTACAAATCCTATGCTTAACAGCGTACACACAACTCTGCACCATGGTGGGAGCCTGTGCATTGCATAAGGCACAGGGCATGACATCAACAGCAGGCCAATCTCGGTAGAAATGACGCTGCGCTGTTTTCCCCTTTCACAACAACGTACTGCAAATTTGAATGCTGCAAGGAAAATTACTAAATCTGAGCTTTCATTTCTCAAACATCTGATGCACTTATGGGCATATTTACAAGCCCCTATCGCCACAGGAACGTCACTTTCAAGGACGTTCCAGTGGCGATAGGGGCTTCGCCTTATTTACAAGGCGGCGTTAAGCCACTTAACTTGGCTTAACACCGCCTTGTAAATAAGGCACCCTTTCACGCTATACTTAGCGTGAAAGGGGTGGGCACTGGGTGTTGCGGTGGGTGTTCCGCCGCAACACGCATTGATTTTGACGCTGTCCCCTATTTACAAGGGTGACGTAAATAGGAGGCAGCGCCAAATTTAAGACCAGGGAAACACTGGTCTTAACATGGCTGAATGAGGAGAAATGATTTATTTCTCTTTGTTTTTGCTGTTTCTATGTGTGCTGCATTGTGCAGCACACAGCGAAACAGCAAAATGCCATGAATAATTGTTTATGTGCAGAAAGGTGTCCCTTCCTGCACATAAACAATCATTAAAAAATGACGATTTGCAACTTTTATGTGTGTTGCACAATGCAGCACACATAGAAGTTTCAAATTTCCATTTGTGATTGTTTATGCGCAGGAAGGGATACCTTCCTGCACATAAACAATCATTCCCTCAACGCAGGCACCCTTGCACTATATGCAAGGGTGCCTGCGTTGGCGCTAGGCAGCTTAATTTTGCGTCAGCGCTAGGGAAAATGCAGGGATGTGGCGTATATTTGTAAATAGGTCTCATCCCTGCGTTTTCGGAATGGCGGAGCATGGCGTTAGCATTTTGTGCTTAATGCCACGCTCTGCCTTTCCCTTGTAAATATACCCCTGTATGTGCTGCTGTGTACAACACACATCCAATGTGTTTGAACCTTCTGAGTTTGTCTACACATAGAGGTTTGTACTGCAGGCTTATACCTCTAGTGCAAATCCTGTGCTAGATAGCACACAAACCCCTCTGCACTATGGTGCAAGGCTTTGATGCACAAGGCAGCCTTGTTTGAGCACCAATGCAGCAGCAGGAGACTAATCTTAGTACAACTGGATCTGTGCTGTGTCCGCCACCTTGTACCATGCAGCACAGCAAATCTGGATACTGCCCTGTGTTGCATGAAAAATGTGTAAATCTGGGCCATTTCAGAAAGTACTTGGGGGGCTTATTTACAAGACCATTGCGCTGCTGGTGCGTCACTTTTTTGGCCGCACCTGCAGCGCAGTGTGCCTGCCCATATTTAAAAGGTCAGGTAAAGCCACACTGTATGGCTTTTCATGGACTTATAAATATGTGCCCCTTTCATGCATTACTCTACGTGAAAGGGGCGTTCCAGGGGTGGTGGTGTGGGCGTTCCCACGCAACATCCATGGAACCTGGCGCATTCGCAGATTTACAAGGTTTCATAAACTTGGGAATGCGGCAGATTACTCTGGCTCCCCAGGGGAGGCGTAAGGAGGCGCAAAGAGAAGAAAAACCTTTATTTCTCCTCGTTTTTCCTTTTTTTATTTGTGCTGCATTCTTCAGCACACATAGAAAGAGGAAAACACCTCTTGTTATTGTTTTGTGCAGGAAGGTGTCTCTTCCTGCACAAAAACAATCACCCCAACAATGCAGACACCCTTGCGCCAGCGCAGGAGGAAAGGACGGAAATGTGCTGCATCTTGTAGATAAGGCGCATTCCTTCCCTTTTCTCTTGACGCACGGCAGCGCCGCAGGAAGGCTTGCTGCGATGCTGTGCGTCAAAATATTGCAAATGAGGCCCTTAATATTTAATTGATCAACCTAGCACCAGTTTTCACAAACTGTTTCACTGGTTTTCAATTTGTTGCCTCTAAACCTCACTTGGAGAAGCCATGTACAATGATTTATTCTGGCATTATGTCGTGGATGTGTTTTAATGTAGGCCTTTTCTTGCATGCCTTATAGTGAAAATGTACGCTCTCCATAAGCATAAGCGCAAATTGTACCAAAAACAGGCGGTACACTTTCTGAAGTATTTGTTGTAGGTTTAGGAGTCTGTAACTCCAATGTATTCCACAAAGTGCCTTTCTGTCGGTAGGTTTTGACTGAGGTAAAAATTCCAGGGAGGAGCACAATGGGAGATATTGGGGCAGAAACTGCCAGAAGGAAGAGGTATCCGCTCATAAGCTTCTTAGCTCCTTAAGCATTACGTGACCGGCTCTGGAATATCAAACAAATAAAAGGTGATGGGAGGATGCTTGCAATGAATCCAACCACTGGAAATCTCTTGTGGGCAGCATTCCAAACCATCATGTTTTTGCCCATCACGCCACTTCAGATTAGATTCATCCATATGCAAATCAGTCATGGGCCTGCCCCAATAAGAAAGGTACATTAGGCAGGACCTCCCAAATAATGATAGTACATGGGTTCCATAGTGAGTAATTTCTACGAGTATAGATCTGTGAGGAAAGGACTGTGCATATGCTCATTTACTCCCACATTTACAAAAGTTTGCACAGGCACTCACGTGACCCAAAGCGACACAAAATATAAAGTTAATTTGCTCACCATTGGAAAGTCTAGCATGTTCAGTGCTAATTTGTGTTGACTGACACTAGAGCAAAACTTTAATAAATGTGGGTCCTGGATAAAACATTCAACAACTTCACGAAGTACCAGAGAGTTGGTAAATATTAACACCAAAGGGGTCATTTACTAATGATTTGCATGGGCGCTCTCATGGCTCAAATGACACAAAGCATTGCATTGCTTACTTACCCTTATAAAAGCCTACAGGTGCACGTGCGCGCACACACACACACACAAATACACACACACACACACACAAATACACACACACACACGAATACACCCCCACATGTCCTCCAAGATACAAAAAAAAGAACATTGCGTCAAATGGAGTGCATGACTGGAATAAAAATGGCAGATGTAAACGGCTCTGGAAACAACAAAAATGATAGCCCGGGTGTGCGAGTGTGATGGGACAGGTGTACGAATAGTAAACGTGGTAATGAGCACATGCATGGAATGAACAGAGACACACTTCACCAAGGAGTATTATCATGCTAATGAGCAGCGGAGGAAGTACGTGCTTGACTCCCAATAGAATGGCAGGCACTTCAGCCAATCACCAATGGCAAGGAGGGGCTTGGAACATGCCTGTGTCATCCCATCTCCACAGAATGCAGCCGTGATGAACATGCATGGGAGGGGGAGAAGTAGGCAGGGCCCCTGCTTGTGCCATCTTCACAGAATGCAATCATGATGGATAGTCGGAGGTTAAAATAATATGAATAGGCTGAGAAAGGGGAGGAGCGTGGTTCTACCATCTTTAGACAAAGCAATCATGAAGACACAGGCTCAGGATGTGGAGGCACAGGCAGCAGAGAAGCGTTGATGATCTCACAATGCTACCATGATGGATGGCCGAAAGCTGGAGCAGAGTAGTGAAAGGGGTTAGGCTTCGACTATCTCAGCGCAAGGCAATCCTGATGTATAGGGGAAAGGGACAGGCAAGGGGCAAGTATCTACCATCCCCACAGCATGTAATAATCCTGAATAGTTAGTGCAGAAGGACAAGGAGAGGCTTAGGAGTTGGCAGGGGACATGCTTTTGCAACTCCTAGACAATGCAATCGTGATGCATAGGCGCTGGATGGGGGCAGGGCACATGCAATCCCGATGGCCAGTAATTACGATGGCTGATGGAGGGGCAGATGGCATGCTGCTACCATCCCTGGATGATGCAATTTTGATAGACAAGCAGGGGGCGTGTAGAAGGGCACAAACCATGCATCTGTCGCTGGAGATCAGAGCCATTTGAATTGGATTGTGGCTGTAATGGATCACTTAGCAGAACATCTACTGGGTAAATGGACTATAGAGGAAACACTGACATACTTCTTTCAGTGGAAAATGGAGTAGTGGTCGCTGGGATGTAGACGAAAGGGGTCAATATTCTTTGTAGAAAAGTGCTCACTGTGAAATGGAGGTACGGGCTTACTGGTAGGGCAGGGAAAGGGGTGACTGATCTGTGGTTATAATGGGTTGCTAGGCCGTGCATGTAGGAAAGGAGTCACTGGGTTGTAGAGGTGAGGCTTGCTCAATTTTGCAGGGAGATCACTGGATTGTGGAGATAAGGGCTCACTGGACTGCGGAGGTAAGGGGGTCACTGGACTTTGTAAGTAAGACGTCACTGTACTCTGGAGATAAGAGGTCACTGGCTGGTGAAGGTAAGGGTCAACTGTGCTGTGGCGTAACAGGTCACTGGCTGTTGAAGTAAGTGAGGTATATGTCTTTCTCAGATGGACTATGGGGCTAGGCTCACTAAGCTGTGGCCAAAAGAGATCATGTAGCTGGTATGTAATAGGTAACCAAATCTGGAGACAAGGAAACACTAGCCAAGGTAGTAAGGCATCATGAAGCTGCAGAGGTGAGGTGCTACCTCATTTTGACAATGCCCCATAATGGAGACTGCAATCCTGGGTAAAACTTGATGATGATACTCCATTTTGGAAAAAAGCCAAAATTGGGTAAAAGCTATTTCCACTAAAACCAGTAAATTTGAAATCATGGGTTTGAATCCTGGGTCTGATATATCTAAAAACCTACTTCCAATGAATTTCTAAAATCAAAGAAATTGTAACAATAATTGTGCTTAAGATAAAAAAAATGGAGGGGCAAAGAAAAGGTTCACAAGGCGCAATAGTCTTTTTTCTTTGTCTACAATACTGAAAAGGAAAAAAAAGAAGATGGGGCAAGGAGAAAAAAATTAAGACAGCCATTGAAGGAGAAGATAAAAAGGTAAGTGTGCCAAAAGGACTCGAAGGGAAAAGGTGGTAGGGGTCAGTTGTTTACCACGAATCCTTTTCCCCGCAGGGAATTACAACGTGGTTGTTACAACGAACGCGTTGTAACCATGCATACCGTTACTCCGCAAGTCGGAACAACGACTTGCGGAGGGGGCAGAAGGTGTTGGATTTAAAATCCAACACCTTCCCTACTGTTGCACATACTGGAGTTGGAATAGTAAATTATACTATTCCAACATCCAGCGCCCCCCCCTAGAGCAAGTCGTTGTTACGACTTGCGGGGTAATGGTATGTGTTGTAATTCCCTGCGGGGAAAAAGCATGCGGAAAAAAGAGGCATATTCGGGTCAGGTGAGTAAAAACAAGGCGAGAAAAGAGACAAGTGTTTCAGGAGCACCGCAGTGATGGAGAACAGGGGGATTTAAAGCAAAAAACTGAAAGCATGAGAATAAGTGGTGGCACAGGTGGGAAGTCTCACTGATTAAAAAAACAGACATGGAGGGAAGTTGGGGTAAGGCCAGAGTTTAATTCGGGGGACCTCCTTAGAATAAGGGCAGAAGAGTTCAGGAGGGGAAATGTAACTAGTGAAAAAACTGCAAAGCACATTTTCCTCATGTAGCAATTCACCTGGTGAATCTCATTCAAGGTCAAAAATTTGTGGAAACTGGTTTGACCAAAGTCGGTTGTCAAACCAAAGCCAATTTCAGCAATGTTATTTTTTCATCAATTACACATAGAGTCTTTTTTCAATAGAGGTCACTTGGCTGGATAGATCAGAGATCCGTGGCTGGCTGGGTAAAGGGGGCATGCTTGCCTGTTGAAGGACGGGTGGAGCTTCATTAGATGTGAAGGTAAAGGAGCAGACTTCTCTTTGAAGATTGAGTTAGCCTCAGTGTCTGTAGATGAAAGGAAGCCATGCTTCACTAGTAAAGAATGAATAGAGGTTGCTTTTTTGTCTGGGAATATAAAGTCATTAAAGCTTCTATATTGAAGATTGGAGTTAACTTCATTGACTCTGGCGGTAGAAAGCACGCTTCTCTTCAGAGGAATGGAGTCAGTCTCATTGGCTTTGGGAGCCATGCCTCTCTATTTTGGAATGAGGTCAGTTTAATTGAAGGAATGGCAGGGGTCAGACTTTTCATTTTAGGAAAAGGTTTAGGGCCTGATTTAAATCTTGGCAGACGGGTCACTCTGTCACAACAGTGACGGATTTCCCGTCCGTCGAAATATAAATCCCATTATATCCTATGGGATTTATATTCCAGTGGATGGGATATCCATCACCATTGTGATGAAGTAACCTGTCCACCAAGATCTAAATCAGGCCTTTAGTCTAATTGCCTGTGAAGGTGGGGCCCACGCCTCTGTACTGTAGAATGGAGTTACCCTCATCGTCCATGGATTTGGAAGTAAGGACACATGCATCTCTGAAGAATGGAGTAAATCTCCTTGGCTGTGAAGGCAAGGGGCAGTCAGGCTGCTTGACTGTAGAACTGTACTAGGCTCATTAGCTTTGGAGTTAAGGTGCTTGCCCATTGAAGAATTTATTTACCATAATTGGCTGTGAAGGTAGGGGGGCATGCTCCTCAACTGACGAATGGAGTTACTCTCATTGGCTGTGGATGTAAGGGGGGGCATGTTCTTCTATTGAACAGCAGGTTCTTGAAGTAGTTGGAGCAAAGCCATGAAGGGATGACACAGTTTTCTCCCCCACACAATCAAAGCATGGTAGTAGCAGATGGCAATGACAGCTGATGAGGCGGGATGAAGGACGGAGCTCACCTCAAAGGCAGGAGGGGCTTGCGACTAGCACTGTCGGTGTGGGAACTGGGCAAGGCTACTAGATCAGAAACCAGAGGAGCCAAATAGTGAAAAGCCCTGAGGAAGCAAACTGGAGCAAGAGAAAAAAGAGACAGCAAACAGTGAGGTCAAACAGGTTGTATAAGAAATGCCATGGAGGAGTTCTGATAAAACCAACGCCCTGGAGTCCTTAGAACTCTGATTCAGTCAATGGGGAACACAGTTGTTTTAAAGCTTGGCAGCCGCGGCCCAATTACTTTTCCCTTGTGGTCGTCTGTCGAATTACCCCCCACCCACCCGGCCCCACCGCTCTTACCTGCACGGGCCGCGGCTGAAGCTTGGACAGATAGTATGTTCAAAAGAAGGATAAGCTTGAACATATGGACATACAGGAGGTTGTAGAACCCCAAGACTGGGTAAAATTCATGTAGCTGCTGAGTTATAAAGCACGGACATTCAGCAGGTTGCAAAGAAGTAACAAGGGGCGAAGTTTACCCAGCTGTTGAGCGACTAAAGGGATAATGTTCAGAAGGCTGCTGGGCTCTAACATAGGATAACATTCAAGCGGCTGCTGGGTTCTAACGTGGAGTATAGTTCAGGAGGTGACTAAGCTCTAAACTGCGGTGAAGTGCTGAGAAGTGCACGAACATTGGGAACATACGTAACAATGCTAACCCCTCCATAAGATGTGAATCATTCATGGGAAAACTGAGCTCTAATACAGGGAAACGCTCCAGAGGTCACAAAACTCTAACTTGGGGTAAAATTCAGGACATGGTTGGGCTCTAACACGGGATAAAGTGATGATGTTGACAAGGGCGAACAGAGGGAACATTCCTAAGGACGCTAAGTTGTGAATCATTCATGGGGACACTCGGGTCTAACACAGGGCAAAGCTCTGGAGGTTACAGAGCTCTAACGTGGTATAATGTTGAAGCAACTGCTGAGCCATAACATTGACTAATTTTCAGGCAGTTGCTGGGATGTAACATGTTCAAACACTGCTGGGCTATAATATGGGGTGGTAGGAGAGAACTAACATAGGGACATTGAGGAAGCTGCTGGGCTCTAACATTGGGTAAAGTTTAAGAAGTCTCTGAGCTCTAACAGAGACATTCTGTCGCCTGCTGTGAACTCTTGGGAGTTCTTGTGTAGTAAAACTGATACAGGGTTTCATAAGAATTTAAGGCATTTAAATACAATAGATATCTCAGCTGTGGGAGGTTCTGTTGCTTGTCCGGTGCATCCTACTGGCCTTTCATAGACATCACCTTGTTATGGAAATCTCCTGATTGCCCTGCTTGCTGGTCCACTTCAACTCTCGTTCTGGCAATCAACAGGGAGACCCCTTAAAGGGAAATTCCTCAACCCGGAATAAAGTGGCCAAAACACCCACCATGGTTTCCCCACTACCTTATGATCCAGCTCTGGCCTTACCTGCCATGCCTCAAGCTGCTGTGACAGGTTCAGTTTCTGCTGAATGGCATCCAGGAGCTGGCTGTTCAATGACATCACGTCTATCCTGCACTTAGCCAGCTCCATTTCAACAGCATTCTTCCTGAAAAGTAAGAAAGAAGTCAATCAGTAGGAAGAATGAGAGGGTTCAGCAAAGTACCACTATGGTACCATTGAGGAATCGTAATGTTGAGGATTAGAAAAGAACATCAGAGCCTCTAACCAGATTGTTGGTTGAAAACAGACATTTTGAGACTTTCTCTGCAGTCACTCAATGAAATCCAGTTAGCAAGTCAGGTACGTAGAGATTTAAGGAGCATATTTATAAAAAAATCAAGCAACGCAGAAAGTCACCTTGCTGCGCTGCATGATAGGGAAAGGGCAGGAATGGCAATATATATATATATATGCAGCACAATCCCGACTTGCCACATCCACTGGCAAGACAACAACAGGTGTAGTTTTTCCTAATGCAGTGCTTTATTTCATAGTTCAAATTCGTAGCAACCAGTCAATACATGGCCAGTGCCCAGTATGACGCGTTTCGACCGTTACATCACGGTCTTGATCACATGATGCGCTGTTAACTTGAATACGTTTTTTATATATACACACACACACAGACACATATATATACTCATATATATAAGTAATTATCGATTTTTTTCCACTGAAAAAAACCTAAGGATATATTGATAATATAGTTTGGAATTGAAATTATATCTTACTTTCATGTTTTTAAAACCTTAGAAATTCACTGACAAAAAATCTAAAGTTTAAAATGATGCTACAGTTAGGTCAAAATGATAGTTTAAACATATGGGGTCACATGTATCAAAAAGTATTTTGCGATTACCAAATAGCGATTTTTACCGAATCGCTATTTGGTAATCGCAAAATGCTATGTATGTAAGGAATCACCAAAGATTTTGTGATTCCTTAATATTACCAAATAGCGATTCGGAAAATAGGTAATTGCTATTAGGTTATAATTCTCCATTCATTCCTATGGGCCTAAAGACCCACAGGTGCGAATGGTTTTGCCTAATTGGTAATCACAAATTAGGTCATGCAAAGCCAAGGGTGCCCTGGGGCGTAAAACCCCACTGAAGCACACCCCAAATAAAAAATTTACACATATATAGTGCACGCATGCCCTAGGGGCATGTGTGCGCTACGTGGCACTATGAAAAATGCATTTGGTTACCATCAACTTGGAGTCAAGGGTAGTAGCATTTTCCTAAATGCAGTTTACATTTCGAAAATGCTTGGCACATGTGCTAAGGAAATCGCAAATTGCGACTCCCTATTTGTAGTCGCAATTTTAGGTAATCACTATTTTTGCGATTACCTAAAACTGTGACTACAAAGCCTTACATACATCTTGAAAGGCCAATTTGCATTCGCAAGCGGCCAAAGTTACAGATTCGCACCATTTGCAAATGCAAAATTGTTCAATACATGTGGCCGATGGTTTTAAACTAACAAAACAACTGAAATCCACCAGTTCTAGTTATCTCAGGTCACTATAACTCATGCCCTAAAGTAACTATACTTCGCACCCCCACCGTGCACAGTGTTGTTATCAATGATGTAATTTCAGATGTTGGAGTGATGTTATCAATGATGTCATAGAGCATGTGAGGTCATAGGCAGTGCATGGCGAGGGCGCGAGTTATAGGTACTTTAGGGTGTGAGTTATAATTACTTGAGATAACTATAACTAGTGAATTTCAGTGGTTTTGTTAATTTAATACAGTATGTTTAAATTGTCATTTTCACCTGATTATAATCACTTTAACCTATGTTTTTTCAGTGAATATCTAAGTTTTTTATTAATTTAAAGTAAGATATAATCACATTTCCTAACTATAATGTCACTATAACCTTTGTTTCTTTCAGTGAATTTTAATTTTTTTCCAACATAAAGATGTCCATCACCATGCACAAAGTGGGGTTGGGTGCGGGGCCGGCCAGTGGCCAAGCCCTGTGCACAACCCCCCATGGGCGACCAACCCTTCAGGCGTGCATGGATTTGGGTGCCCTACCCCTGCAGCACATGACCTTTGGCCGTGTGCAGCGTGGGGTTGGGCAGAGGACCTGGCCTGGTCCTTCCTGAACAAAGAAAATCCTGCTCGTAATGCAAGCCCCCAGCATGGCCCAAGGGAGCTTGCATTGGCACTAGGCTACCACAAGTGCACCAGCATTATGATACAGAAGAAACGTGCATTATCTTAGTAGACATGGCGCGTTTCTGCTATCTCCCTATCATGCAGCGCAGCACGTTTTCTTGCTGCTTTGCGTGGAATATAAGTAAATATACACCTCAGTGTGCCAGCATAAGATTCGGAAATCCCACAATAACAATCATTTTTTTAATATTAATTTTATTGGAGGAATCGTTTTTGCCCTCCCCTCACAAGGGACTATGGTTAGGAAAGGTTCACCCTGCCTCTAGTTGCCCTTTTTGCACAGTATTGGGTAGTGGGGGCCACAACAGAAATTTTTGTATCACAGCCAGCCAATCAGAGCACGGCAGATTCACAAATCTTCAGCCCAATTCACATGTCTGCAATGCATGATAGGAGATAAAGCTCCCTCGTACAATTGTGTGCCTTTAATTTTTAATGGGATTCACAAATCCTAAGTAGATAAGTGAATCCATGGAGGATTTGTGAATTAAAAGTCCAGATATCACTGCATGTCCAGACTGTAACACTTTTTAAACGCTAATTTTTCTAAAACTACTGAACAGGTTTACACCAAGCAAAGGCACTTCCTTGAATAGATTGCTATTTACATGCCAGGTATGATGTGATTCTATTTAGCTGTCTCTCCTATATCGAGCAGCAAAGAACCATAAGGGAGTTAAAATAAGAAATGTCATTTTTGAGACTCATCCAAATTTTAGGTCCCCAGTTGACACATCTGCGTGAAACTTGCAATGAAACCTAAGCTGGCTTTCCATGGCCTTGTATACATGGCCCCTTTCACACATTACTATGCGTGAAAGAGAAGTTACATGGGTATTGCTGAGAGTGTCCCTTATGCAACACCTATGGATTCTGACGCATTCCCAGATTTACAAGGTTTCGTAAACGTGGGAATGCGTCAGATTCTAACACCTTCCCAGGGGACGTGTTAAAGTGGCGCAACAAAGATAAATACCTTTATTCTGCAGCACATATAGAAGGAGGAAAACGCAATCAATTATTTTTTTGTGCAGGAAGGTGACCCTTCCTGCACAAAAAAAAATCATCCCTGTAATGCAGGATTCCTTGCACCATAGTGCAGTGGTACCTGGTTTGGCGCTAGGCAGCCAATTGTGCGCCAGCGCAGAGGAAAGTACAGAGCTGTGTGGTATTGCTGTAAATACAACGCATCCCTGCACTTTCCAATTGACGCAGCTCAGGCAAGCAAGATGGCTTGTAGCACCGTGCTGCATCATTTTCTAGTAAATATGCTCCTTAGAGTACTTCAGTTCAGCAGTTTTTGCTGTAGCCCTTCTTAAAGAAATCTATGGAAAATACATGGGGATTTTGCATTTTGGAACTCCCCTTTTTTCTCGGTTCCTGCTTGATGGATCACCCCGAAACTTTCCATGCACAAACTTGTCAAAAAGTAGAACCGTTTTGGAAAGTTTCATGACGATTTGCCAAACGGGGCTAAAGATTAGCAACGCAAAAAACACTTTCCTATGGAACAGATGACCTAACTACCCAGTCGCAACTGCTAGTGGATATGGGTATATATATATATATATAGAGCTGTAGATTCACATGCTTTGCATAAGTCTGCCATCTAGTGTTGGGTCCGGATGTTTGCACTTTGTTTTTGTTCGAAGAAGTCTTTTCCAGTCACGAGGTAGGTGACTCCTCCTTTCGGTGATAGTGCGCATGGGCATCGACTCCATTGTTAGATTGTTTTCCCGCAGAGGGTGAGAATGGAGTTAGTAAGAGTAGAATAGAGATGTCCATGTGTATGTATCTAAGTAAGATAGTACTGGAACAGGTACAGGTACCCGGGGAGGCGGGCGGGAGCATGTGAATCTACAGCTCTACATGCCAAGAACAGATGCATACTGGGTAAGTAGCATTCTCCGTTCGAGGCATGTGAGCTGTAGATCACATGCTTTGCATAGACTATACAGCAGTAATCTCCCAAAGCAGTGGCTAACCTGTAGCTGTTGCAGTGGTTTGAAATAGTGTACGTAGAACTGCCTGGCCTACATTAGCATGTTGTCTAGCTAACACATCTACACAATAGTGTTTTGTAAATGTGTGTGGTGTGGACCATGTTGCAGCTTTACAGATGTCAGCTATGGGAATGTTTCCTAAGAAAGCCATAGAAGCCACTAGTTTGCGGGTGGAATGCGCCCTAGAGGGAATTGGTAAAATTCTTTTTGCTTTTGCATAGCAAGTTTGAATGCATTTAACTATCCATCGTGCAATACCTGCTTTAGAAATGGGATTGCCTTTGTGTGGTGGAGCAAAAGCGACAAAGAGTTGTTTTGTTTTACGAAAAGGTTTTGGGGCATATTACCAACAGTCAGCGATAATTATCGCTAAGCGCGCTTAGCGCGATTTAAAATATCGCCGGCTATCGCTGGATTACATCGCCGAGTTAGCGCGTTATCATCAACGCTTAACTCCAAAGCGATAGAAAATCCAGCGATAGCGGCAAAATGCCTGAATATCGCTGGAAATCCAGCGATAAAAAAGCAGCGCTAGGGAAATCTTTGATGATAAGCCATGGTGGACTTATCCTGACAATCCACCTCCCATAGGATAATATGGCTAAGTCAGGAATTTTGCAGACGTTGGATTCCAGCGTTAATGGGGGCTTAGCGCGATTTTATTTGTAGCTACGCGGGGCCGGGGCATCGTTGTTAATAACGCGATGCTGCGTTAGCGATGTATTCCCATGAAGTTATGTGAGGAACGCCTACTTTGCATCTCATTAGCGATGCGATGCTAGGCGTTAGTAAAACGGGTGCTAGCACAAGGAAACACGCGCTAAAGCCTGTTAGCGTGTCCTTGTTAATACTGCGATGGAATTATCGCCGCTTTTCGGCCGAAAACGGCCGCTAAAGCGGTGATAATGGGCTTGATAATATGCCCCTTTGTCCTTTCTATGTAATAGAGTAATGCTCTTTTAACATCCAAGGTGTGAAGAGCACGTTCTGCCATAGAATCTGGTTGAGGAAAGAACACAGGCAACTCAACAGATTGGTTGATGTGGAAGGCAGCGATAACTTTAGGCAGAAATTTAGGGTTAGTGCGAAGAACCACTTTGTTTTGGTGTACTTGTAAAAATGGTTCTTCTATGGTTAATGCCTGAAGCTCACCCATTCTCCTCAGTGATGTGATAGCAATGAGGAAAGCAACTTTCCAAGTGAGAAATTGCAGTTCACATTTATGCAATGGCTCGAAGGGTGGACCCATTAGTTTGGTAAGGACAATATTAAGATTCCACACTGGGGCAGGTGGAAGTGTGGGAGGAATTACTCTTTTAAGTCCTTCGATGAAAGCTTTAATAACAGGCACTCTGAAAAGGGACAGATGTTGTCTATTTTGAAGATAAGCGGCTATTGCAGCGAGATGTAAGCGTATAGATATGTACGCTAAATTTGAGCGTTGTAAATGTAGTAAATAGCAAATGATATTTTGAACGGAAGCATCAAGTGGGTTGATATGGTTGTTATTACAATAAATAATAAACCGCTTCCATTTTGCTGCATAGCAAGCTCTTGTAGTAGGCCTTCTGGCCTCTTTAATGATATTCATACAGTCTGGTGGAAGATTCAGATAACCAAATTCTATGACTTCAGGTGCCAGATCGCAAGGTTGAGAGGTTTGGGATCTGGATCTGGATGTCTTATCTCTCCATCGCTCTGCGTGAGGAGACTGGATGTGAGATGTAGTTTGTGATGAGGAACTACTGAGAGTTCCAACACGGGCCCAAGTGGGAGCTACCAGGATTAGTGTGAGGGATGTTTGCCTGAGTTTCCGAACCACTAGTGGAATGAGTGGGAGAGGCGGAAAAGCGTAGGCAAATATCCCTGACCAGTTCATCCATAGAGCATTGCCTTTAGATAATGGGTATGGATACCTGGAGGCAAAGTTTGGGCATTTTGCGTTTTGGTGTGTGGCGAACAGATCTATGTCTGGGAAGCTCCACATCTGAAAGAACGGGAGGAGAACTTGAGGGTGAAGTTCCCACTCATGGATGTGTTGTCTCTGTCTCCTGAGCAGATCTGCGATCTGATTGTTTACTCCTGGGAGGTGTTCCGCGAGGAGGTAAGTTTTTTGATGAATGGCCCACCTCCAAATGGCTTGTGCAAGGTGTGACAGTTGGAGAGAGTGTGTCCCCCCTGTTTCTGTATGTAATACATGGCTGTCATGTTGTCTGTGCGTATTAGAACAGCTTTGCCTACAAGGTGAGTTTGGAAGGCTTTAAGCGCTAGAAAGACTGCTAGCAGCTCTAGATGACTTTTGTGGAGTTGCTTTTCCTTTTGACTCCACAATCCCTGAATCGTGTGAGTTTGGCGATGAGCTCCCCAACCATTGAGTGATGCGTCTGTTGATAGCACTATCTGTGGAACTGGGTCGGTGAAAGGCCGCCCTTTGGAAAGGCTCTGTGGATTCCACCACTGCAGACAGCGATGAGTGCGGCTGTCTAGCAACACTAGATCTGTCAATCGACCCTGAGACTGATTCCACTGACGTGCTAAACATTCCTGAAGGGGACGCATTTGAAGTCTTGCATACGGAACTATCATGATGCAGGATGCCATCATTCCTAGTAGCTGCATGAATACTCTAGCTGGTAATGAGTGGTTGGGTTGAAATTTGGAAATGAGAACCTGAATATTGTGGATTCTGACTGGATTGGGACAGGCTAGAGGTTTTTGTGTATCTAGAGTGGCCCCCAAGTACGTTTGCGTCTTGGAGGATAGAAGATGGGACTTCAACAGATTTACTGTGAATCCGAGGTCGTGTAGTAAGTGTAGTGTTCTTTGAGTGTGCTGTAGGCACTTTGTGAGAGTGCTGGCTTTGATGAGCCAGTCGTCTAGATATGGGAAGACGTGAACATGTTGTCTTCGCAGATGTGCAGCGACTACTGCCAGGCATTTGGTGAATACTCTGGGGGCAGTGGTGACTCCGAATGGGAGCACTTTGAATTGGTAATGTTGTCCCGCTACCACAAACCTGAGGTATTTGCGATGAGCGGGATGTATCGGAATATGGAAGTTCGCATTCTTTAAGTCCAGAGTGGACATAAACTCGCCTTGTTGTAACAGAGGAAGCACCTGTTGGAGAGTGACCATATGGAAGTGATCTGAATGAATGTATAGGTTTAATTCTTTGAGGTCTAATATAGGTCTGAGAGAACTATCCTTTTTGGGAATTAGAAAGTAAAGAGAGTATACACCCATCCCTTGATATTGTAATGGGACAGGCTCTATCGCTCCCTTTTCCAGAAGAGATTGGACCTCTTGTTTGAGTAGGTGTATATGTTCTTGGGATAGTTTGTGTTTTCGTGGTGGAATGTTTGGAGGGTTGTTGGTAAGCTCCAGGCAATAACCAGATTGGATAATTTGTAAAACCCATTTGTCTGATGTGATGGTATTCCAGACTGGGAGAAATTGAGTGAGACGTTCCCCCGACAGGTGTTGAAAGATCTAGGGGAAGGGGAGACAAGTCACTGTTTATTTGTGGCTGGGGAAGTACGGGTGTATTACCTTTCCCTCTTCCTTTGCCATTGTTTCCCCGAAATCCACCTCGGAAATAACCTCTGGTAGATTGACTATTGTCTGTATATGAGGTAGAGGACCCGTCAGTAGGCATGGTCTTTGAGCCTCCCCTGTAAAAGGAGCAGAGAAAGGAACCACAGTTGGATGGTGTCTGAAGTGATCCCATTGATTTGGCTACCTCAGTGTCTTTCTTCATTTTTTCTAATGAAGTGTCCACTGCAGGGCCAAATAAATGTTCCTTGTTAAATGGTAGATTTAAAATGGATGCTTGAACCTCCGGTTTAAATCCTGATACCCTTAGCCATGCGTGACGTCTAAGTAGGACGCTGGTGTTAATAGCGCGTGAAGCAGTGTCTGCTGCGTCTAGAGCACACCTGATTGAAGTGTTGGAAATAAGCTTCCCTTCCTGGATGTGGTCATGAGCTTTAGCTTTATGCTCATCAGGCAGATATTGGATCAACTGCTCTAGCTCATCATAATGAGCTCTGTTATACCTTGCTAAGAGTGCTTGTGTATTAGCTATGCACCAATGATTGGCTGCTTGCGCTGCTACTCTTTTGCCTGAGGCATCTATTAACTTAGCTTCTTTATAAGGAGGCGGGGCGTCTCCTGTTGATTGAGAATTAGCTAATTTACGAGCATTTGATACCACTAAAGAATCTAATGGAACCTGACCCCTGATGTAAATTGTGTCTGTAGGTGCAGCTTTATATTTTTTGTCAACTCTAGGTGTGAGGATCCTAGCTCGCACTGGATCTTTGAATACCTCATCTGCATGTTTTAACATACCTTTGAGCATAGGTAGTGTATGTGTAGTCTTTTGTGATATCTCAAATAAAAAATCTTCCTCAAGAGGCTCCTTATGGAGCTGTACTCCATGGTACTGTGCAGCTCTATTAAGCAACTCAATGAATCCCACATTATCATCTGGAGGAGAAGGCTTAGATGGGTATAGGTCTGGATCGTTATCATTATTGGGATCAGTGTTATAGTCGACGCATGGGTCTGGAGCATTGTCTTGTGGCACAACCCCATGTGCGTCCCCATCTTCATCCCCATCCCCCTCATCTTGATAATCTGGATATTGTGGCTGAGGGGAATTTGTGGGTGTTATGAGGAAATTAGGATCAATAGGTGGAGAAGGTGAAGAAGGTGAAAGAGGTGGTGGAGAAGTGTTAGTACCCATACTCTTTCTCTTTAGAGGGATATGATAAGAGTCCTCGAATTCTGGTTTTCTTTTTGCTGGCAACTTTGTATAAAGGTGTCCTGTTTTAGGGTTAATAACAAGTTCCTTTTGTTTGGGGTCTGTGTTGGCAAGCGGAACATCCAAACAAGACTCCTTAGATGGTGGAGGAGCAGTTTTTTCTTTTGGGGCCAGAATTTTCAGAGTGGAAGATTTTGGTGCCGATGATTTCGGAGCCAAGGATTTCAGCGCCGAGGATTTTGGATCCGAAGTTTGTTTCAGTGCCGAAGTGTTTGAGGGATCACTTGGTTTGTTTTTCGGTGCCGAAGTTTTGGGTTCGGTCCCCGAAGAAGGTCGACTCGGTCCTGAGGCGGAAGGCTTTGATACGTGTTTCGGTGCCGGGCCCGAATGCGGAGCATTCGAAACTTTTTCTCAGTGCCGACCTTGGCCCGAAGGCAGAGGAGGGACCGGAGCCTTTTAAGAGGGTACCTTTTGGGGCAGAGGAGTATCTTTACTCACGGTACGCTGACCGGGCGTGATGTTTTCCTCGATGTCGGAGTGTTCCTAAGACACGTAGATGTGTTCTTCCTCCGCTGCCTCGGCTCCCTGTGCTTCGAAGATCTCTTGGTCTACATTTTCTCCGTAGAGATCTGTAGCGGAGCCTCTGTGTTGCTGATAAATTTCGTGACGTCGAGCCCGACGGTCACGGAGCGTCTTCTTCGATCGGAACGATCGGCATGCTTCGCAGTTTTCTTCCTTGTGTTCGGGTGATAAACACAAATTGCACATGTCGTGTAGATCGGCGCAGGGGTACTTAGAGTGGCACCCGGGGCAGAATTGGAATGGAGTCCGTTCCATCTACTGCGAACTCGGTCAACACCGCTAGGCCCAAGGGTCTTGCACAAGACTTTCCGATCGAAGTTTTAGAAATGGATACGATACGCGAAGACAGGAATACGCGATCGAGAAGCAATACCGTTGAGGGTAGTGGATTGCGCACCTAGGGGAACCCAAGAACGGTGTCGAACCGGAGCGCAGCAATTCACGTCCGAACCCGATGGCAGAAAAAAACAATCTAACAATGGAGTTGATGCCCATGCGCACTATCACCGAAAGGAGGAGTCACCTACCTTGTGACTGGAAAAGACTTCTTCGAACAAAAACAAAGTGCAAACATCCGAACCCAACACTAGATGGCAGATTTATGCAAAGCATGTGATCCACAGTTCACATGCCTCGAACATCTATATTCTTACCTTTCCTGCTGGCAGCCGTAATCTTCTGCTCCTGTGCAGCGCCTCACTGATTCCCTGCTCCCGTCCCAACACTGCAATTCCCATGAGCACCGGCTCCCAGACCCCATGCAATCCCAACGCTTTGTTATATTCCATATAGGTACCCTATATAGGCGCAGGTAACACTGCAACCTTTCACCTATATCCTTCCCTACATTACATACATAACGGTTCATAGGGACTGACCTTTTACCTAGATACGACACTGCATTCAGAACGCGGGTTTTTCCCTGGTTCGAAACTCATACATTATGCATGAGGCTTCTTGGAAGCACAGCAGGACGAACATCTCCTGTATAATATCTATGTTAAAGTTCAAGCCCGACGTCATCCTTTAGGCCGACTCAGTAACACAGCAAGGTAGGACCCTTGGGGAGACCTATGGGTATATATACATCATGTCTTGCTTAGACAGACAGAGGAGACCGTGACTTCCCGGCTGACACACTGACCAGAGACGCTGAGGTTCCTGCATGCAGACGCTCCAGCTAGCAGTGGTCTAACATCCCTCGCGGGGTGTCCAACTCGAGACCAGGACTGGGTCCCACATTCTCTAACTCTCAGGTAATGGGGTGGACTAGATTTTAGAGGGATTCTTGGCATAACACCTACACAGATGCTAGGTACATTTAGGTACATCTAGTTAGGGAGGCATCGTAGGAGTACGCACTTTTAGGTTGCCCTTTTTATCATGTGTTTTATGTACTTGTATATATTCATGATTTATGCAAGATGGTAAAACTATACCATCCCTTTACTTTTGTAATATTGCTAATCATATATCTCTGCTACTGTCTAATGGTTGTTGCAGCTCATCTATGCTACACTAGAATAACAACTGTTCAATAAATACTTATTGACACGCCCAGACCATTTATTCTGTGTATCTCTGAGACAAACTAAGTGAGCACGAGTGACTGAGCGAAAAGTAGTATATTGTTTCCATGATTCTGGGGGATCAGGGTTGTCATGTTCTGAGGTTGCCAAGAACTATTCTCTCTCCGATAAGAGGAGATTCTAGTGGCACTGTGAGCTAGCTAATGCAAACAGGCTAACGTATCCGGTGGGGGTGCTCGGAACCAGTCTGCCACCAAACCCACAGTTTATGTTATCCAAACGCGCAGGTCCTGTATAGGCTATATAGGAACTACACGACAGCTTCTGTAATACTATTACTCCCAGCATGAGAGAAGCGCTGGGATTGGGCGGAGCGGGCCAGTTTTGAGCTCCAGCAGGGACTGGGAGCCTGTGCCCCTGAGCACTGCGGATATCTCCAAGGAACAGCCTGGAGATATCCAAGTGTGCCTGTCAGTTTGGCCGGCCCAAACCGCCATGCGCACTTTCAGTGCTGACAGCACCTCTCCCACCAAAGCTGATGCTATGAACATGGCCCGCTGTAGACTTGCGCACTGCAAGAGAAAAAAAAATTGACAATAAAATAGTTTTATTGTCATCTTATTTTTCTTCTATCTGCTGCATTTCAGCAGTGGGGCAACGATCCAGTTTAATTAATTGAATCGATATCAACAAGCAATAACGCTTTTCGACGAAGAACGTTTTTCTGGTTTTTAAGAAAGACGTTCTTCACCGAAACTCGTTATCGCTTGTCAATATCATTTGGAATTCAATTAATTAAACTGGATTGCTGTAACAGCATACTTGGAGTGCCGTTTTGTTTCTTTGTGTAAAAACAAGTGGCTTCTATATTGACACAGGTGCTGCACCCTGGAACCGGCACCAACGCACTCCATGGATATGGCCGGCATTTCTGCAGCAGCAGGGAGTTTGTGATATAAATAAATAAATATAATATCACTCTCTCTCTCTCTCTCTCTCTCTCTCTCTCTATATATATATATATATATATATATATATATATATATATATATATATATATATATAGATAGAAAGATACATAGATATATCTATATATATAAAAACAAGAGGATTGTATATTTACACAGGGGCTGCACGCTGGCATGGGCACAACGCACTCAGGTGGATGCGACCGGCATTTCTGCAGCAGTAGGGAGTTTGTGATATATACATATATATATCACAAACTCCCTACTGCTGCAGAAATGTGGATCGCACTACAGTGCAAGTGTGCTTATGTTGGCACTAGGTAGCACACATTGTGCCTGCGCTAGGGCAGAGAAGAAATGCCCCATATCTTTCTAAATCTGGAGCATTTCTGCTCTCTCTCTTTCATGCAACACAGAGCAGCACATTCCTTTGCTGCGCCGCGTTGCGTGATTTAATCGTAAATGTGTCCCCTAATGTCCACAAACGTATCCATATCTTACTGCTGTCTTCCACGGTTTATGAGCACTAGATTGAGGTGCCTATGAACATCCCCTTCTTCCTTCTTCCCTGCCTCCCACATGTACTGAACACTCTCCCAAACAATACTATGTTCACAATGCAATTTTACATGAGCCTATATGTGCCAAGGAAGCTACCCTTTCCTACCTCCTGAAATACCAAAAGATCCAGATGAAATCACTTAAAATAGATTAATTACTCCTTTATACCTTATTGCTTTTTTATAAACTCATTAAATAGTTTTTCAAGTTTTATAAAGTCAGTACGGGGGCAGGCATAAAAAATGATGTACAGCGCTATGATGCCATAATGTACGCATGGCACTACAGGCAACACTTGGGCTCAGATTTACAAATAGTTTCAGTCAGGTTTGTGTTACTTTTTTAACACGAACCGAAGCAAAGTGTTTTTGGTGGGATATACAATCCAATGCAATTCACAATTTGCGTTTTATTGTAGGTAAGTAAATAATTTATAAAGCCCGCGATCACCGAAGTATCTTGGCGCTGGCGGTGCTCTCAAACTACAGTTACCCAGCGGAGACTAAATGGATGAAGAGGAAAAAAGCCAGGTCTTTAATAATTTTCTGAAGAGGGGGTGACTTGCTTTGGATCTTAAAGATAGGGGCAAGGAAATCCAAAGTTTGCCTGCTAGGAAAGAAAATCTTCTACCACCCCAAGTGACTTTATTTATTTTTGGAATGGTGGCCAATTTGGCTGTGGAGGATCTTAGGGGTCTCCGTGGGGAGTACCAAGAGAACAGGTTCTGCAGGTACAAGGGGCCTGAGCTATATAGGGCTTTAGGGGCAAGGCAGAGTGCTTTAAATTTCACTCTGTCTACCACTGGCAGCCAATGAAGATCCCACATCTTTCCCGATATAGATGCGAATTTGGGCAGCTTCAAGAGTAGCCATGCTGCCACGTTCTACAGTGATTGCAATTTCTGGAGAAGGGGTTTGTTTACCCCTAGATAAAGGGTGTTGCAATAATTTATCCTAGAGAGGATCAGTGCTACCACCACTGTTTTTGGAATTCACTAGGGATGAACCTGAAGATCTTTTTGAACCGCTTAATTAGATAATAACAAGCGGATGTGATACAGTTTATCTGACTAGAGAAACTAAGTTGGTCATCAAAAAGGACCCCAAGATTTTTTGCCTTCAGAGTTGGGGATGGTAAAGGCCCAAGTTCCGTAAGCCACCAGGTGGTATCCCATGATGGGGAATTCTTGCCATATAAGATCACCTCCGTTTTTTCAGCATTTAACTTTAGGCAATTTATTTGCATCCATGTTGAGACCTGTGAGAGACATTTATTGAAATTTCTGGCTGCAGTGACCTCATTATCCGGGACTGATACAATAATCTGTGCCTCATCAGCGTAGGAAATGGCCATCAGGCCGTAAGATTGAATCATTTGTACCAACTGGGAGATGTATATATTAAAAAAGTGTAGGTGACAGGGAAGAACCCTGCGGCACCCAGCAGGGCAGAGAGAAAGCTTCCGATGTAAGACATTCGAGCTCCACCGTTTGTACTCTGTCTGTCTGACAGGAACGATCTCAGCAATGCAAGGGCAGACCCTCCAATCCCTGCCCCCTCCAGCCTATTGATAAGGACCTCGTGGTTCTAGGGGCGTAACACAGGCACCCGCATCCCCCGCGGTGCGGGGGGGCCCCGAGCTGCAGGGGCCCCCTCAGCACAGTGCTTAGGCCTGAGCGCTTCGGATTAAATCCGGAGCGTGGGCCCCTACGTGTACATTGCAGGGGGGCCCCTTAAACTTTCGTTACGCCACTGCGTGGTTCGCTATATCAAATGCAGCTGAGAGATCAAGGAGGATCAATACTGCCCTCCCGCTCTCGCCCACAAGCCTTCGGATCTCCTCCGAGGCCGTCACCAGAGGCGATTCTGTACTATGCTTTGGCCTGAACCCCTATTGCGTTGAATTCAGTAGGTTCGAGGTGTCAAGATAGTTGGTAAGTTCCTCATTCAAGGCTTTCTCCAAGACTTTAGCAGGGAAAGGTAGTTGTGATATTGGGCGGTAATTCTTAGTCATAGTAGGGTCTAAAGATTATGGGGCAGATTTACAACTTCTGGCGCATCCCTGCAAATCAGCAGGGATGCGCCAGAATAGATGCGATACGCAATTCTCTCCTTGCGCCACCACGGATGCGCCGCATTTACAATGCGGCGCACCGTGGCGCAAGAAAGGCCGATGCGTGTCGCATCCTTGTGGCGTAAGGGCGGCGCATTGCTGGAGTCGTGTCGCAAGCGCGATGCGGCTCCAGCAATGCACAGGGGCCGCCCATACCTAACGTGGTGCGCCACTCCTTACGCCTGCTTGAAGCAGGCGTAAGATTTGTCGCAGCGGCGTCGGAAAAGTGACGCAGTGAAATCTTGTAGATTTCACTGCGTCACTTTTACGATGCTTTCCTGCGATGGAACGCCCACCCTGCGAGGGAACGCCCACATGAAACCTGACGCAGGTTTCATGTGGCGCAGGGCTTTACAACGTGACGCATCTCCCTAGATGCGTCACGTTGTAAATAATGCGCAACGTGGCGCATGGTTTGCGTCGCCGCTGCGTCACAAAAGTGACGCAACAGCGGCGCAAAAGTGGCGCAAGGGGCTTGTAAATCTGCCCCTATTTCTTTAGGATCAGAAGGACAGATGTCTTCTTCTAATCCGCTGGATAATGGCCTTCCCTTATAATCATGTTTAGCAGCCAGGTGAGGTGCGTTGCTACCACTTCGGGAGCTAGTTTTAGAAAAAAAGGTGTGCAGGGTTCTAAGAGGGAGCCTGATTTGATGATCTCCATAAGTCTCGTCACATTCTCCACTGAGAGGGGTGGAAAGCTATTGAAGTTTTCTGAAGGGGACTTATCTTCCCTTAAAGCATGTGATACCGGCCATGAGACCATTGGAGGGATCTGTGCTACACTTGCACCAGTTGATGCTGCGAATTGTTTAAAAACGCAGTTGACTTTCTCTTGACAGAAGACTGCCAAGTCATTGCAAAAATTCTGATGAGGAATAAAGCCATTACTATGATCACAGATGGATAAATTGACCACCGTTTTAAAGAGCTCCAATGAGGAGTTCTTTGCTGCCCTGATTTTATTAGAGAAGTATTGAGGGGCAGATTTACGAGCCACTTGCAACACATTTGAGCCGCCATTGCATCACTTTTGTGATGCAGCAGAAGCGTAAATAATGCGGCCAATTTACAACGTGACGCATCTAGGGAGATGCGTCACGTTGTAAAGCCCTGCGTCACATTATACCTGCGTCAGGTATAATGTATGCAGGGTGGGCGTTCCCACACAGGAAAGCCTTGTAAAAATGATTCAGTGAAATCTGCAAGATTTCACTGCGCCACTTCTAAGACGCCACTGCGTCAAAACCTTACGCCTGCTTGAAGCAGGCGTAAGGAGTGACGCAGTACAATAAGTAAAGGCCTCAACATGCATTGCTGGAATTGCGTCGTGCTTGCGACACGACTCCAGCAAAGCGTGACTTTTGGGCCAACAGATGCGTCAGAATTTTTGACGCATCTGTCAATCCTTGCGCCATGGTGCGCCGTATTGTAAATACGGCGCATCCATGGTGGCGCAAGGGTATCGCAGGCTGGTGCAGGGAAACTGAAGCATCTATACAGATGCGTCAGTTAATTGTAAATCTGCCCCCCAGTTTTTACTGACATGGTGAGTTCTTTAGAATCTTTACACAAGCGGATATATTCGTTTATATCCTCTGGGTTATACCCTTTCCTCCAGGTTCGTTCAGCTGCTCCCCATTTTTGTTTCAATTTCCTCAGCTACAGGGCATACCATGGGGCTGAGGGATATTTCCTAAAGCTCTTTACAGATTTTGCTGGTGCTGGTAGTTTCAATGCCTGTCGTCAAATTGGGACTTGCGACACTGAGGGCGGTTGCAAGCTGCGTTTCATCAACTTTCCGCCGAAGCGAACCATCCGCAGAGCACCTACACTGCTAGGTTGTGGTATTGAGTCTGCGATATTCAAGTTAAACATTACCGCCTTATGAACAGTCCAGGTCAGGGGCAGCACCCTCTCCAGCTTAAGCCCAAAGTTATCCGTCAAAATGCCGTCCAAGGTGTGGCTGGCATTATGAGAGGGTACATTGATAATTTGTTTCATACCAAAACTACTACAGCATTCAATCAGCAGCTCGGAGTCCCTATTGGCCGCCTGTTCTAAGTGGAAGTTCAGATCCCCTACGACTGTAAAGTACGAGGATTCCATACATGATTCCAAGATGTTCTGTAGCCTCTCCACAAAAGTGTTCCTAGGGCCTGGGGGACAATATATTAAAAAGCCATTAAAATCAGCTTTGTTGTTAAACTTAAAATAAAACAGTAAAGTTTCTCCCTGGTCTAAGGTCTTTGGGGTAAATGAAGCCTTGCCTAGGGTCCTATATATTATTGCAATCCGTCCACCCTTCTTACTCACTCTGTCAAGCCTGTGAAATGTATAACTTTCAGGAATAGCCACCGTTAGGTCAGGATCGGAGGACTCATCCAACCACGTTTCTGTAATAAAGGCTATATCGGGGGAGTAAGTCTCCATGAAGTCAGCAAACTCCATATTGTGCCTATTTAATGATTATGGGGCTTATTTATGAGCCCTTACGACACTTTTACACCGCCAGTGAGTCACTTATTGTGATGCACCAGCAGCTTAAAAAATGCTCCTGTTGCACCCTATTTACAAAGTGACGCATCCAGGCAGATGAGTCACTTTGTAAACCCCTGCGCCAGGTCTAATGTATGCAGGGTGGGCGTTCCCCCGCATAAAAGTCTCGTAGAGGTGGCGCATTGGGGGGGGGGGAGGTAGCAGCACCCCTCCCCCCCAGCGCCTTGAGACCCTCACGGGTATGTAGTGCGCTCTACAAATGATGTGATTGATTGATTGATTGATTGAAATCTATAAGATTTCAGTGCACCACTTCTAGGACGCGATTGCGTCAAATCCTTACGTCTGCCTCATGTCAGGCATAAGGGTGACGCAGTGCATTAAGGATAGGCCTCTCCCACGCATTGCTGGAGTTGCGTCATGCTTGCGACACAACTCCAGCAATGCGTAACTCTTGTGCCGACAGATACGTCAGGATTCCTGACGTATCTGTCTTCCCTTGCGACATTTAGCGCTGTATATTAAATACGGCACATCCATTGTGTCGCAAGGAGAGCACAGTGAAAACTGTTGCATCGCTGTTTTGTCGCAGCGATGCAACAGTTTTCATAAAAGAGGCCCCTAGTGTTTAGTAGAAGACATGAAATAACCCACTCTGCTGAGTTATTCATGAGCTGGTGGTGACTGAGAATTTGTTTTTGCTTAGATTTGTCCCCTCGCTGTGGGAGGGCGTAGTTACAGCCTGCGCACTTCTGAAACTCAGTTGTCGCATTGCAGTCAAACTTGGCGCAAGTTGAGGGCTCACCTGAGTGATTTAATGCTAAGAGTTCTGCCTTGGAGTATCCCAAAAACACGTGTGCCTCCCTGAGACTGCAACGCATACAAAACGCCTCCGCACGCCTGATCCTCGACATACCACGCCACAGCCACATCACCCCCCACCTGAGGAACCTGCACTGGCTCCCCGTCGACAGGAGGATCTCCTTCAAACTCCTCATCCACGCACACAAGGCACTCCACAAGACTGGCCCAGCCTACCTCAACAGACGACTCTTCTTCTACGTCCCCAACCGCCAGCTCCGCTCCGCCGACCTCTCCCTCGCCACCGTCCCTCGCATTCGAAGAACAACCACCGGCGGCAGATCCTTCTCACACCTCGCCGCCAAGACCTGGAACACCCTTCCACTAAGCCTACGACAGACCCAAGACCTGCTGACCTTCAGGAGGCTACTCAAGACCTGGCTGTTCGACCAGTAGCAGCACCCCCCTCCCCCCCCCCTTTCTCTCCCCAGCGCCTTGAGACCCTCGCGGGTAGGTAGTGCGCTCTACAAATTCTGTGATTGATTGAGACAGGCACAAAGAAGAGAAATGCTTTAATTCTCCTCCTTTTTTCCCCTCTTTATATGTGTGCTGCATTCTACAGCACACACACAAAGTGGGAAACTATTAAAGCAGTTTGTGTACTACAATGAACCCCTTCCTGTACAAGAACTATGCTTACTACAATGTAAACACCCTTGCACTATGGTGCAAGCGTATCTGCGTTGGCGCATGGTAGCCAAAAGTGTGCCAGCGAAGGGAGAGAGTAGAACAGTGCCACATCTTACTAGACATGGTGCTGTTCTGCTCTCTCCAGTTCATGCAACGCAGCACAGCAACTTTACTTGCTGCTCTTCTCTGCGTGAATTGTACTTAAATCTGGGCGAGCATGTCAACCAATGGCTAGGACATGATTATGAGTATATCTATACATATATATATGTGAATATGAGAGTGTACCAAGGTTCCATCTAACCCTTATGAAGGGCCACTCTTTTGCCTACCTTATTCCCAAATTGTGGAATTCTCTGCCCGATGATCTTAGAAATTGGCATTCATTTCTAACCTTTGGAAAAAACTGGAGACTTGGCTATTTTAAATCTTTGTCCTGGGACACCCTATCTGCATCTGTCCTGCGCAGGGAAACCCCTCGGGGTAGCTGTGCGCATTACAAATTTGCTAAATAAATAAATATACCTTATTGTTCATATCCCTTGTCTAACCCTTCACCTCTCAGCACTTGTACCTACACAAGCAGCATACGTATTCCATGTTAATCATTTGGGGGAAGATTTACAAGAACTGACGCATCTCTGAATATTAGCAGAGATGCATCAGTTAAATTGCGTCACACAAAGAAAACCCTTGCGCCACCATGGATGCGTCGCATTTACAATGCGGCGCACCGTGGCGCAAGGATTGACAGATGCGTCACGCATCTGTTGGCGTAAAGGTAACGCATTGCTGGAGTCGTGTCGCAAGCACGACGCAACTCCAGCAATGCTCAGGAATGCCTATTCCTATTGTGCTGCGTCACTCCTTATGCCTGTTTCAAGCAGGCGTAAGGTTTTGATGCAGTGGCCTCGTAAAAGTGACGTATTGAAATCTTGTAGATTTCACTGCATCACTTTTACGAGGCTTTCTTGCGTCGGAACGCCCACCCTGCATACATTATACCTGACGCAGGTATAATGTGACGCAGGGCTTTACAATGTGAAGCATCTCCCTAGATGCATTACGTTGTAAATGTGTCACAACGTGGCACATTGTTTACGACGCCGCTGCGTCACAATAGTGACGCAACTGCAGCGTAAAAGTGTCGCAAGGGGCTTGTAAATCTGCCCTGGTTTCTAAATAATTCGGCCTCTGCACGTAAACACATAAATAGATTAAAACATGTTTAATGACGACAGCCTGTGGGGCAGTGGGCTTTGGATCAAAGCTATAATGAGTCATTTCAGATACGCCGACGGTGGATGCCCCCTATGGGGCTTATGTACAAGCCCCTTGCGCCGCCGATGCGCCACTTTTTCCCATATTAAAAGTGACGCATCAGCGGCGCAAGGGGCTTGTAAATTAGCCCCCCAATCTGGGGATGGTGGAATTACGCACAACGGGTGAATCTATAACAGATTCAAGCTGCACAAAGATTAAAAATCCTTTTACAGCTGTTGCTTTGATCGTGGATACGTGAAGCACTTATATGTGTAGCTGTGAGGCGACACTCCTGCACTTTAGGAGCATTCTTTTACAGCCACCATTATGCATTGTGGGAACGAGGGAGAACTCCATTCCAGCTCTGGGTCTCTGCATGGCCACTGGTGCACTCTAGGACTGTCACACTTCTCTTTACAGCTGTCAGTCTGCACTGTAGGGCTGTGACAGCACCCTATCCAGGCTCCCAGCCTGCATCCTTGGGTTGGCAGAGAGCTGCACTCTCCGATATAAAGAGCTCTCAAGTTGCAGTCTAAGGCCACGTGGGCAGCTGTCACTGCATCCACACACCTGCACAAGTATTGTGCCAAACAGTCGCTCTCATGCAGTTATCAGCGTCCTGATTCTCGAAAAGCATCTCTTGGTAGTCAAGCTCTGATGATCCTTCCAGCGTGTTCTAGAATGTTCTGCTGGGACTGGCGCATCCCAGGACCAGCAGCTGGTCGTCATGGATACAGGAGATTGGGAGCTCTGCTCATCATGACTAATGTATAAAGAGCCAGCTCTGACTGAGGGACCATCGCGCACAGCATGCAAAGTGAGGCGGCTAGGGCTCAGGAGCCCGGGGCAGCGTCACTTGGTTTATCTGGGGGAGATGCTACAGTGAAATACCGCGAAGTATCGCACTGGGGTACCTGGAAGAGAGGCCCCATGATGGCTATACCGAGGTACCTGAGAGAAAGAGGGTCTGAACACCGCACTGGGGGTACCTGCAAGAGAGGCTCTGAACACCGCACTGGGGGTGCCACGGAAAGAGGCTCTGAACACCGCACTGGGGGTGCCACGGAAAGAGGCTCTGAACACCTTACAGGGGTCACCTGAAGTACCCCAGATCACAGGGGAATACCTGGGAGAGAGAGGCTCTGAGCACCGCACTTGGGGTACCTGCAAGAGAGGCTCTGAACACTGAACTGGGGGTACCTGCAAGAGAGGCTCTGATCACAGCACTGGGGGTGCCACGGAAAGAGGCTCTGAACACCGCACTGGGAGTGCCACGGAAAGAGGCTCTGAACACCTTACAGGGGTCACCTGAAGTACCCCAGATCACAGGGGAATACCTGGGAGAGAGAGGCTCTGAGCACCGCACTTGGGGTACCTGCAAGAGAGGCTCTGAACACTGAACTGGGGGTACCTGCAAGAGAGGCTCTGAACACTGAACTGGGGGTACCTGGGAAAGAGGCTCTGAACACCTTACAGGGGTCACCTGAAGTACCCCAGATCACAGGGGAATGCCTGGGAGAGAGAGGCTCTGAACACCGCACTGGGGGGTGCCTCGGAAAGAGGCTATTAACACTTTACAGGGGTCACCTGAAGTACCCCACATCACAGGGGAATGCCTGGGAAAGAGGCTCTGAACACCGCACTGGGGGTACCTGCAAGAGAGGCTCTGAACACTGAACTGGGGGTACCTGCAAGAGAGGCTCTGAACACCTTACAGGGGTCACCTGAAGTACCCCAGATCACAGGGGGATACCTGGGAGAGAGAGGCTCTGAACACCGCACTGGGGGGTACCCAGAAGAGAGGCTCTGAACACTGAACTGGGGGTACCTGGGAAAGAGGCTCTGAGCACCGCACTGGGGGTGCCTCGGAAAGAGGCTCTGAACACCTTACAAGGGTGACCAGAAGTACCCCAGATCACAGGGGAATACCTGGGAGGGAGAGGCTCCGAACACTGAACTGTGGGTACCTGCAAGAGAGGCTCTGAACACCTTATAGGGGTCACCTGGAGTACCCCACATCACAGGGGAATACCTGGGAGAGAGAGAGGCTCTGAACACAGCACTGGGGTTACCTGGAGTACCCTATATTACGGGAGGGGGATACCCGGAGAGAGAGACTCTGAAGACCATATTGGGGATACCCCGAGGAGAAGCTGCCATCCCAACACTAATAGTACATGACGGGGAGGCTACCAAGACTCACTATACTAGGGGAACCTGGCAGGGGCACTAATGAATCAGCACATTAAGGTACATGGCAGAGAGGCACCCATGAATCAGCACATTAAAGTACCTGGAAGAGAGGCACCCATGAATCAGCACAATAAGGTACATGGCAGAGAGGCGCCATGAACCAGCACATTAAGGTACTTGGAAGAGAGGCGCCCATGAACCAGCACATTAAGGTACCTGGAAGAGAGGCACCCATGAATCAGCACATTAAGGTACCTGGAAGAGAGGCACCCATGAATCAGCACATTAAGGTAAATGGCAGAGAGGCGCCCATGAACCAGCACATTAAGCTACCTGGAAGAGAGGCGCCCATGAATCAGCACATTAAGGTACCTGGAAGAGAGGCACCCATGAATCAGCACATTAAGTTACATGGCAGAGAGGCACCCATGAATCAGCACTTTAAGGTACCTGGAAGAGAGGCGCCCATGAATCAGCACATTAAGGTACATGGCAGAGAGGCGCCCATGAACCAGCAAGAGAGCCTTTGAATGCCACACACGGTACATGGGGGAGAGGCCCTCATTCCCATGCTGGGGGTATATGGTGTAGAGCCCCCCATCCTCATGCGGGGGTACATGGAGGAAAGGCCTCCTATCCCCATGCTGGGGGTACATGGATGAAAGGCTCCCAATCCACATACTGGGGGTACATGGAGGAAAGGCTTCCTATCCCCACGTTGGACATACATGGAGGAGATGCCCCTCATTCGAACAGTAGGGGTAAATAGAGGACCCTATCCCCTAGCTCGAGGTACCTGGGGGAGAGGCCCCATCACCACGCCTGGGGTACATGGAGATCAAGCCCCCAAACTCCATGCTGGGAGTAAATAGAGGAAAGGCCCCCATCTCCACACTGGGGGCACACGGAGGTGAGACTTCAGTAAATTACAAGACTGTGGTATCTAGAGTAGAGGCTCCAGTGAAACACCACACTGTGGTTCTATCAGAAGACGCACCCCTCAATCACCTCACTAGGTTATCTGGAGGAGAGACTCCCCTCAATCACCACACTGGGGTATCTTAAGGAGACTCTCTCAGCACGAGGCTGGGGATACCTGGAGAAGGACCTGTCAATCAATACACTGGCTACACAGAGGAGAACCTTCCAAAGATCAACACACTCAGGGGAATATTTACTAGAGAAGTGGCGGAGCGCGACGTTAGCCTCCTTGGCTTAATGCCACACTCCGCCACTTCTGAAATGCAGGGCTGCACCATATTTACAACAATATGGTGCAGCCCTGCGTTTCCCCCTGTGCTGACGCTAAATTTAGCAGCCTAGCGCCAACGCAGGCACCCTTGCACCATAGTGCAAGAGTGTCTGCGTTGAGGGGAAGATTGTTTATCTGCGGGAAGATCTTCCTTCCTGCACATAAACAATCTTTAAATGGCATTTTGTAACTTCTATGTGTGCTGCTTAACGCAGCACACATAGAAGTTGCAAAATTAATTTTTTTTTATTGATTGTTTATGTGCAGGAAGGGTCACCTTCCTGCACATAAACAATCAATGGAAATTTGCTGTTTCAATGTGTGCTGCACAACACAGCACACATGTAAACAGCAAAAACGAGGAGAAATTAAACATTTCTCCTCGTTGTGCCTGTTTAAGACCAGGTTTTCCCTGGTCTTAATTTTGGCACTGCCCCATATTTAAGCGGCCCTTGTAAATATGGGGCAGGGTTAAAATCAATAGGTGTTGCGGTGGAACGCCCACCGCAACACACACTGCCCACCCCTTTCATGCTAAGTATAGCGTGAAAGGGGTCATTATGCACAAGGCAGCGTTAAGCCACATTAAGTGGCTTAACGCTGCCTTGTAAATAAGGCAAAGCACATATCGCCACAGGAACATCACTTTTAGTGACGTTCCTGTGGTGATAGGGGCTTGTATATATACCCCTCAGAGAGGCCGGAGGAGAGGCTCCCATCCACACACTGGCTTATCTGGAGGAGAGGCTACCATCAGTCACTGCTGGGGGGTACCAGAAGGGTATCTGGAGGAGAGGCTACCCAGGGTGTACCTGAAAGGTACCTGGGGGAGAGGCTGCCATCAATCCCTATGCAGGGGGTACCTGAAGGGTACCTGGAGGAGAGGCTCTCATCCCCACAAGGGCTTATCTGGAGGAGAGGCTACCATCAATCACTATGTGGGGGGTACCAGAAGGCTACGCAGAGGGGACCTGAAATGTACCTGGAGGAGAGGCTTCCATCCACACACTTGTCTATCTGGAGCAGAGACTGCCATTAATCACTACATGGGGTGTACCAAATGGTCATCATTCGCTAAGCGGGGACACCTGAAGGCTACCTGGAGGAAAGTCTACGCGGGGGTGCCAGAAGGGTACCTGGACGAGAGGCTCCCATCCCTACACTGACTAATTTGGTGGAAAGACGGACATCAATCAATATGTGAGGGTACCAGAAGGGTACATGGAGGAGAGCCTTACATCCCCACATTGGCTTATCTGGAAGACAGGCTGCCGTCAATCACTACACGAGGGTAACAGAAGGGTATCTAGAGGAGAGGCTCACATACAGGGGCATATTGATTGTTGAAATCCCAAAACCAAGAAAAGCAAAACTTCAAAACAGGCCTTGTCATCTCTGGCTCCAAGAGTACTGAACTTCGGGACATATTTACAATATTTTGGTGAAGAGCATCGCCACAATCCTTCTAGCTGTGCTGCCCTACGTCAAAAGAAAAGGGCAGGAAAGCACCGTATCTACAAGATACAGCGCATTCCTGCCCTTTCTGCCAGCGTCAGTGCACAAAATGCAGCCGAACGCCAATGCTGGCACCCTTGCACCATGGTGCAAGGGTGTCTGTGTTGTTGGCATGATTAATTTTGTGCAGGAAAGGACACCTTCCTGCACAAAAATAATCAAAGGAGGCATTTTCCTCTATCTATGTGTGTTGCAGAATGCAGCACACATGGAAAGAGGAACAAATGAGGAGAAATGTAAACATTTCTCCTTGTTATGCCTGCTTTTGGAAGGCATTAGTTTTGGTGCTGCCCCAGATTGACGCTATGTTGTAAATCTGGGGCAGTGTCAAAAACCATGGGTGTTGTGTGGGAACACTTACAGCAACACCCATGGGACACCCCTTTCACGCAGAGTAAGGCATTGCCTTACTCCATATTTTCTAGGCCATGAACAACCATGCAGGGTAGCTTTGTATGGCATTGTAAATATGGGCCGGCACACTGCGCCTCTGGAGTGTCACAAAAGTGATGCTCTGGCGACGTAAAAGTGCCACAGGGGCAATGTAAATATGACCTTCATTCCAGGCCAGATCAGATGTAGCCCAAAGCTACTTGCATTTCAGAAAACTGAAAACACACTTAGACTGTATAAGGACTATTCACAGCCTATCCTTCAGTACTGCTTCAATGTATATCCTTCTCTAATAACTTATATTCTAGTTTGTTCTATGTAAAGTACTAATATCTTTATATGAGCTGCAAATACATGTAAAGTGCTCTAGGGCTAGGACTGCGCTATATACTACAAATAAATAGAAACTGTCCTTGGGAGGTGTGAAGAAGTGGACTATTAACTGAGGGTGGAATACCTGGAGGGAAGGCTCCCATCCGCACAGTATCCCATTTCTCAAGTAAAGAGCATGTTTCAATGAGGAATCTTGGCCTTACCTCTGTATGTAAAGTATGTAAGCAGCACCAAAACTACATTAAACTTAGGGGTGGGCGTAACTAGCATAATTCAGTGTAGTGTAATCACACAGAATTACCAGACCATTCTGTGAGATTACGCTTAATTACACAAGAAGAGTAATTCTGTGTTTGGCTCTATTTTTTAGAGCAAATATGCCTCCTCACGTTCAAAATGGGCACGAGAATGCATTTCGCCATAAGAAATAGCGCCTAATGCAACAGAACATAAATAACAAGCACGAGCAGCCACTCGCGCTTACTAAATGTGCTCATGGGCTAGGATTTTCACCCAATTTACCCCTGACATTTATCGCTATTTTCTAATCGCAAAAGGCCCCCCTCGTGTCCAAAATTAGCGCAAGAAGGCATTTTGCGCTAAGAAATAGCGCTAAATGTGCTGTTGGAGTAGAACTTTCTCCAAAACTTACTCCCAGCATCTAGCACAATTTTCTTAGCGCAAAATGCACCCACGGATGCATTTTGCATTAAGAACTAGCCCAAATGCAGCAGAACACAAATAGCCAGCGCGCGCGGCTGCTCACAAATATGCTCTTATGGTAGGATTGTTCCCCTCAAATTACTCTTAATTAAGAGTAAAATGACACCAAAACACTTAAAATTGATAAAGGGGATCAGGAGTTATGACGTTTTGAAAACATAGCTAAACATTGAAAAACCACTGAGGTCCAAAATTGAATGCTGTAGTAGTGTATTACTGAAAGTAGCCACTGGAGGCCGCACTTGTATCAAAAATTAAAAAAACTAAAGTTGATAGTGAACTACCCAAGGCTTGATTATGAGTGCGTCGGTTAAACGACCTGTGCGTAAACTCCTGTTTCTGCTCGGGTCCGAATTACGAGCTTTATTTTATTTGCCGCATCCGATAATTATTGGATGCGTTAAATACATCAACGCTCATTAAATTTCGGCAGGTAAAAACCTGCCAAATTTTATCAGAGTACTAGTATACGGTATTTACCGTATCATGCCGCTTTTGGTGCTTTAAACACCAAAATCTGCATGTTATTTTCCATAAATTCATAGTAGGTGCTATTTATCGCACCCAATAAATAACGTACTCCGTGGTATTGTTATCCGGTGCACTAAATAGTGCCTACACTCGTATTCGGGGCCTCAATCTCACACAGGCTTGGAGGGCAGTGGCAGAGTCAGTTACCTTGTAGACTTGTGCACCAGATGTTGCCAAACTTCATGTGCTCTTTTTAGGGACCCAGGCCATAAGTTCAAGAAGGAGTCACTCCTCAGCTCCCCTCTGCTTCCAGGCCAGAGCAAAAAGCCCAGTCCAACTTTTAAAAGATGCCATTGGCCAGATTCATTATAGTATTGCGTTGCCCTTGCTTCACACGTGTGGGTAGATTTATAAACATTTTGCACTGGGTTTGCATCACAAAAGTGATGCTAACCAGCACAAAATGTTTTTTTCTAATTTTCTTTCCAGTGCAAAACTTGTTTTGCCTTGGAAAGTATCCTGAAAGTAACGCAAGGCATTGCGAAGCACTGCTTGTGTTTCTTAGCAGCGAGGGGGCGTTACATGGGCGTTCCCTTGCTACAACCCATGCCTTTTGATGCAAAACCCTATCTACAAACAATAGTAGACAGGGTTTTACGGCAAAAGTTAACACCATTTAAAAGGAGGCGTTAAAAGGTTAAATGTTTTTATTTCTCCTTTGTTTTCCGACTTTGCGTGCGTGCTGCACTGTGCAGCACACATGCAAAGTAGGAAAAAGTTTTAAAGCGTGTCTAGGTATATTATTTTGTACAGGAAGGGTTCCCTTCCTACACAAAACCAATGGTAGACACAGGCACGCAACCTAAAACTATGGTGCTAAGGTGTGTGCCTGGCGCATGGCTGCTGAAATCAGCGCCGGTGCTAGGGAGAGGAGAGAGTCATATCTCTGTAGATATGATGCTGTCCTTCTCCCTCCCTGTCACGCAACGCAGCACAGCGCAGCATTTTTGGCTGCTGCGCTGCGTTCCGTGGCTTATATGTAAATCTGATACCAAAGGGGATGATGGACGGAGCGCTTGAGCTAATCAAACACTCACCCCCAGTCAACTGATCTGGGTTTAATCCATCATCATTCTTTAGCTCACTCCACCACCCCAGTTCAGACATGGCCATATGCAAATCAGTCTGACCCTGTGCCTCATGGGAACAGTCCAGCCCGAACTGCCAAGCCATGTCTTCCCTGGACCGGAAACAAGCATCCTGGGACCGGTTTCTGGCCATTCAGCCGTCATCAGCCAGGCTAGCTTGAATCCAGTGGCAAAGTGAGCAAGGGACCCACGTCTGGGCATACCCTGCCAACTTAGGGCGAACAAAGCGATACCAAAGGGGATGATGGACGGAGCGCTTGAGCTAATCAAACACTCACCCCCAGTCAACTGATCTGGGTTTAATCCATCATCATTCTTTAGCTCACTCCACCACCCCAGTTCAGACATGGCCATATGCAAATCAGTCTGACCCTGTGCCTCATGGGAACAGTCCAGCCCGAACTGCCAAGCCATGTCTTCCCTGGACCGGAAACAAGCATCCTGGGACCGGTTTCTGCTCACTTTGCCACTGGATTCAAGCAAGCCTGGCTGATGACGGCTGGAATGCCAGAAACCGGTCCTAGGATGCTTGTTTCCGGTCCAGGGAAGACATGGCTTGGCAGTTCGGGCTGGACTGTTCCCATGAGGCACAGGGTCAGACTGATTTGCATATGGCCATGTCTGAACTGGGGTGGTGGAGTGAGCTAAAGAATGATGATGGATTAAACCCAGATCAGTTGACTGGGGGTGAGTGTTTGATTGGCTCAAACGTTCCGTCCATCATCCCCTTTTGTATCGCCTTATATGTCAATCTGGGCCTCGGTGTCGCAAGGGCAACACAATGCTAAAGTCAGATTTACCAAGCCATGCACGGCCAACTTGCGTGGCCTTGTGGTGCTTGGTAAATCTGGAGTAAGGCAGCGCAGGTTGCTGCCTTGTGTCACTTTGTCCCAGGGCGGCGTTCCATGGGTGGAGCGTGGGTGTTCCCACGCATCCACCCATGGATTACGGCACCCTCCCCCAGGTTTACGATTAGCCTCGGAATGCATCAAAATGCTACCCCTACCCAGGGGAGGCGTAGTGAGAAGAAATACCTTTAATTTTCCTTGTTGTTTCCTCTTTTTACATGTGCTGCATTCTGCAGCACACACAGCAAGAGGAAAAAGCCTCAGAGATTTGTTTTTGTGCAGTAAGGTGTCCCTTACTGCACAAAAACAATCCTGCCTGCAACGCAGGCACCCGTGCCCCATGGCCCAAGGGTGCCTGTGTTGGTGCTAGGCAGCACATTGTGTGCCAGCACAAGGAGAGGCCAGGAATGTGCCATATAATGTTAAATATGGTGCATTCCTACCCTCTCCCTTTCACGCAGCAAGGTGTCTTGCTGCGTTGCATTGTGTGAAAGTTTGATCAATCTGGCCCTATGTTTTCTTGCTGCATTGATTTGCATGAAATAATGATTAATATGGCTCTGAATATCTTCTTCCTGGACAGGGAGAAATTCTGGGATATCAGGGCATAGCAGCAGGGGGAAATAGGATCCAACACTCTCCTCTACAAGGAACCCAGCACAGCTCCCAGTTGTCACTGGCCTGCTGGCTACACTCCAGAGAAGCCTTTGTTATCCTTCATTTCTCTGATGACTAGAGGTGGTGGTTTCCTTCACAGTCACTTCCAGAGTTTGGGTACAAGGGAGAGCACAAACTAAGACAGACAACAAGCAATATCTTCACTTTCTTCATCTTGTCCTGTCCAAACCCACGCGTCCTCTATTTCCCGTGTATTAGGAGCCCCAAGAAATAAGTGGAATGCAGTAGTCATAGGAAGAAGGCTTTTGACCTCTACTCACAGAACCCCTGTACTGGGCCCTCCTAAATTGTTCAGCCGTTCCCTTAGCTTATGGCTTAAACAACCCCAGAAAGTGCAACTCCAGATGATTCCCAAAATTGCAGAAGGAAATTGCATTGCATGAGCTCTCTCAGCCCGCCTTTTGGCAGGTGGATCAAAACGAGGAACCTCCCTCTCCCCGCCCATCGAAATCCTGCGCAACCTGATCCCGTTTCCCTTTAACGCCCCTGAGTGAGGAGAGCCTGGGAGGCAGAGGCCAGCATCAGATGCAGGTCCACACTAGAACTGCTCTCATATAGACAAGGCACTGGAAGGGGACCCTGTCTGTTCTTTGTGAGACAAGCTGGGAGTTGGCTCCTTCCCCTGCTCTCATAATCCATAGTTAAGTGGAAGCGGATGGCCTTGCAACTGAGCACCCCTGTTTTACTGCCAGGAATCCCATAAAAGGCCCTAATTTCTCCAGGAAGACCATGATGAGAGTCCCTCACACTTACTCCAGGTTAAATTAGGACAGGGGACTCTCATTACACTCCCTGCAGGAGAGAAGAGCCAGGCAGGGGCTGCCATGAGCCAGGCAGAGATGAACAGTTTTTCTAATAATGATCTTTGCTGTAGTTCCAACAAAAATGTAAGTTCACCAAGAAAATACGGCCCAGATGTACTAATGGCTTGAGCTGGCACTCGCAGGACGTAAAGCAGAGGAACCAGCAGCAATAATCCACTTTCATGTGCAAAAGCTGTTTGCACTGAAAGTTGACCCTTGTTCAGCACAAAAACTGCTTTGCACCAACACCCTATTAATGTATGCAAAGTGGGCATGCCAGGGGTGGAACAGCACAAAAAATCATGGGGCCCGATTCACAAAGGTAAACTGAGACGAAAGTCTAACTTTACGACTTATGGTATTCACAAAGGTCATTTACGAGTCGTAAAGTTAGACTTTTGTCTCAGTTAAACTTAAGTTTTGGTCTTAAGTTTAACTGAGACCAAAAGTCCTGGTCTTGTTTAAACTTAAGACAAAAACTTAAGTTTAACTGGGACAAAAGTCTAACTTTACGACTTGTAAATGCCCTTTGTGAATACCGAAAGTCGTAAAGTTAGACTTTCGTATCAGCTTACCTTTGTGAATCGGGAAACATAGGCTTTGGCATAAAGTCAGACTGACTAAAGTAGTGTTATCTGACTTTGCACCAAATCTTAAGTGAAACTATGTTCAAGCAAGGAGTCAAGCGGTATATCATTTGATACACCTAAGTGTAATTTGTGTGATTCACACAAAAGCGCACATCTGACATGTCTGACCCCTCTGCAGTTGTCTACACAGAAGGGTGTACCCTGAGTGAATATAGCCCCTGACATCGCATGCTTTTACAACGCATGCGATTACAGTGACTTCTGTAGGGGGCGCCCTGGACTTAGGAATAGTATAATTTACTATTCCAACTCCAGTGTGCGCAACAGTAGGGAAGGTGTTGGAATAGTAAATTATACTATTCCTTAGGTTAGCGCGCCCCCTACAGCAAGTCGATGTAACGACTTGCGTTGTAATGTACTGCGATGTAACAACGCGGTCGTTGTAACGACCGCATTGTAATCGCATGCGTTGAAACGCATGAGATGTAATGGTTGTTTCCCACCCTGAGTACAAATAGTATGCTACAGATTGCTGGCTCAACTTTGCACCATAGGGAAATCATGCCGAACAGCCATTTTTAGTACAAGCTCGCCTGATGATGTCATCAGCAGTCATCTCTTGCTAAATCCAATGCTTCACTTTTTTGTCCTCCACACAATGCAGCACTGCAGTTTTCAAACGGACCTTTGTTGCGCCAAGGACAGTAAAACTGGGCCTAGATTTATAAAACCAAATTAAATGCAGAACTATTGCTTTTTTTTAGCTGGTTCTCAATGGCCAAGAGACTTTTAGGGATTTTATACATAAACAGTCCTTTACAAATGGCAAGGCTGCTTTAGCCCGCACCACAGTAATCTCATTTAAAAATTATATTATTGCAAAGACTGTGACAATTACCTACTACATATATCTCAGTTCTACACATTTCATAATTTAGAATGCATTTAATCTATTCTTCCTTATTTCCTACAGGGTGTTAGTGGTAAAGCCTGCCTCCATCGTTTTCTATGGGAGTGTGCTGCAATACCAGTGGTTGGCCATGTCTGGGCCTTGACTTAAACTAAAGCTGGGCAGGGGTGCATATAAGCCTGTTTAACTATTAGGGCTGTAGTAGAATTAGAAGTATATTTTGTGAAAAGCAATGTTCCTACTCTTATCTGGATGTGTGCTTTACATCAGCGTGTTCCTCTCTGAAGCCCTCCTTAAATTACTCATACCTTCACCCATTTTGTGGTCATTATTTCCATTCTCCGACTACTCCTCCATGCCCCTTCCACATTCACTACTACAACCTATACTTACATGTGCAGAGAGCTCCGCCACCTGGGTGGAGATCTCCTTACAGAAAAGCTAAGAAAGGAGGAGGTTATGGTCTCTGGCCGTAGGTTTGTGAACTGTATTTTGTATTACGTGAAGTAGTACCACTGGAGTACTACTGGAGTACCACTGGAGTACCACTGGAGTACCACTGGAGTACTACTTCATGGGCTCCAAAATTCCTCAGGTGAATCAGGCCCTAAAATCGTACTCTCTGGGTCTGCATATACTAAGGGTCACTCAGATGCAAGTGTTTCATAACTTCTGTTGACTGAAATAAAAACAAAATCAGATTTCTATGGACAGACGACGTTGGATTACATTCTCTTGTTTGCAAAATCCTGAAGGAAATTGAGCCCCTGAACCTAGGAGACATCAAGACATTTTGGAAAACCTGTCTCTGTTTATTTCAGCCTGGCTAGAATAGCTTCCTCTGAACATAGCAGATTACATTTCTAGCCAAACTGTTAAAAAGCAACCTGCCTGCAGCTCCAGGAGTTCACTGAAATTCACGGATCCATATTACTAAAGCCAGCGTTAGCACAAGCGAAAGCAGCATATGCTATTTACTATCCAGCACACTTTTCACAGAGTAAAAATTCCTTTACATCAAAGCAGCATTACCAGAGTGCATCAGCGTAAACACCCATAGGTTTTAACGCTAAGCTCGAACTGCTAACTCAGCGAGACTGAGGTTTGCATAAAAAACTAACGATTATAGGAAGGAGGTACAATTAATAGTAAATGTGTTCATTCCTCAAAACAACAACACATTGCATGTGTGCTGCACTTCATAGTCAGTAGTAGAAGTTCTTAACAGGCTGATAGACCTTGAAAGTATTTTGTTCACTTATTTTGTTTGGGATTTGTACACAACTGTCCATGGACTAGAATTTGACAGGCGCTTTAAAGCACTCCAATGGGAGGGCTTCTCAGCAGGACTGCCTAACCTTTAAGCAGACAACACTGACATATATCAGAAGAGCTGATATCATTCTAAAGAGTAAGGGGCATTTTGGCTAAACTTTCACGCATGCAGGGCAGCAAGCAAAGATGCTGGGATGCGTTGTCTGAAAGGGAGAAGGCAGAAACGCTCCATATTTACAAAGATATGGCACGTTTCTGGTCTCTCCTTGCACTGTGTGCAGCCCAGCACCAACGCAGGCACCCTTTTTTGTGCAGATGGGAACACCTTCCTGCACAAAAACAACCCTTAGAGGCATTTTCATCTGTCTATGTATGCTGCAGAATGCAGCACACATGGAAAGAGGGAATAACAAGGAGAAATAAAGATATTTATATGTAACATAACGCAGCGCAAGCAGCTGCCTTGCATTACATTTCATTACAAAACCACACAAATCAGGCCTTGCTTGGCTTTGTACATATTATTGAAGCCTTTTAGTTGTCCTTGCATGATGCATATAATGCAAAGGCTTCATAAATATGGGCGTCAGTATTTTGATTTGTCAGCTTGTCTTCTATATACATAATGGGACATAAGCTGCACTTCTCAGCAAGACTGATATACTTGTAAGTGCACACTGCTTACAATTATTGGCAGAGGAATGTATGTAATCCTGTGAATACAGAAGGTGTGGGAGGAGAGTGGGCTTGTACTTCACAAGATTGAGGTCAGAAATACTGATCTGCACCTATGTAGACTCCTGAATATGAACTACCAACACATCATCAAGGTAGGCATATACAGATAAGCATAGGTTTACTATTCTAACTCCACAGCTGCGTAACTTTATGATATGTTGGTAATTAACATTGTGGAGTAGATGCAAGAGCAGGTTGATATTAAAAACTCAGGGGCATATTATCAAGGGCTTTATCGCCGCTTTAGCAGCACTTTTTGCAGCTAAAGCGGCGATAATTTTATCGCCCCATTAGCAAGCAGGCGTTAGCGACAGCTTTCAGGCGTTAGAGGCCGCGTTTACCATCGCCTTGCATGTCAGCGATAATTATCGCTAATGACATGCAAGGAAGGCGTTCCCTACTAAAAGCGACTGAAAACAGTCGCTAATCCCACTACCCCTATTAGCAAGGCAGGCGAAGCGATATAATAGTCGCGCTAAGCGCGTTTATCGCTAGATTCTAACACCTGCTAGTGAGGACGACTTACCTGTTTAAAGTATAGGAGGTGGATTCTAATGCTGAATCCACCTTAGCGTTAATGCGAGAATATCGCTGGTTTTCCAGCGATATTCTCGCTTTTTGCCGCTATCGCTGGAAATATTATCGCTATGGAGATAAACCTTACTAATAGGGTGTTATCTCAGCGGTAATTTCCAGCGATAGGCGGCGTTAACAAAAAACGCGCTAAGCGCGGTTAGCGATAAATATCGCTAATCCTTGATAATATGCCCCTCAATATTTTGGTAGAACACGGAGTGCGGCTGTGTGAGAGACTGCGGAGGGTGTTAGTGGTGCTGAAACAATTTTCAGAATGAAGGTGCTGGCAGCAGTATCAATGCCACAAAATCATAAGGAGTTACAAATATTGCTCTGTTACTAAATACGTCATTGTAGCTGTAGCAGATGAGCAAAGCCGCTCGCGTGGGGCTCCCAAAGAAATTTTTCTGTAAACATTGAACTCCTGTAGTGCAATTTGACGCACATATTCTGTTAATATACATAAAATTTGTTATGATTTATAGTGACAAGATTCTGAATCATAATGCTGTTTGGATGTTAATAAAATACATACGAATAGCTGGATGGCCACTTCAATGTCATATTTTTGGATGAGGCAGGTGTTAATGGTGCTTTTGAGCTAAAGATGGTCTGATACAAACCATTTTAAAGTGATGCTTTTCAATTTGCAACACTACCCTAATGTAGTTGGACTTTCTAGCTAAATAAATCTTGCATAGGTCCCTCACTTACATGCTTTGCCCAGGTAGAATCAAGATACTTTACAGTAATATGTTTGAACTTGGTCACCTTGAAACACCGAACCGCAGCTTTTGTAATTGTGAGGAAATGTGGTGTATCATATGGTGTGGCTGTGAGGCCTCACCATGTAATACATTCACAAACCTGTCTTGAGTCTGAATCAGACTCGTTTGTCAAACCTTAGCTCATTCCTGGGTAGCTGGGGTTTTGAGCAGTCAGGCTTAAACAAAGGAACAAGTGTACAGCATTTAAACAGCTTCAAAATAATTGAATAGGAAAGAAAGACAACTTTCAAGAAATACAAAACCAATTTATAAAAATAGGCTGTATTTTAATGAAATTTTGAATACTAAAATGAATAAAATCCACCAGAGGGTTCTGGAGATATACTTAAAGGAAGATTAAATCACAACTTTTCACTCAATCGTGAACAAGCACTTGACAAATGCCACGAATATAACAAACCTTTACAAGAAAAGTTATATCAAAGTTGAATGCGGTCAGTTTGGGTTAGTTTAGATGCCCAAATCTGGTGGGGAGCCAGTCAGGGGAAGTAGCAAAGTCCCAAGGAACAGTTAACTTGAAAAGAAAGTAGCCTCCTGTACAGTGCAGTGTTATTTTCCATTGACTTCTATGGGGTGGTCCTGATGCAAGGGATTCAGGATGCTGAAGATGTTGTGGGATGCTGAGGATGGTGTGAGGTTTACAAGTGTCTTCTTGGGGCCACTCCTCGGTCCATGGTCAGTTGGGGTAACTTTGGCCACAGAGGTTGATGTCCCTTGAAGTCCTGATGTATCCAGCAAAAGTCCTGTTGCCCGTGGACACTGGTCTCCGGTCACAATGAAACCAGTGGTTTGCTTCTCCTGGCAATAACTTTACTTCTGGGCAACCAAACTGCACTCCAACAACTCTACAGGATCCAGTAGACTTGGGTGCAACTTTTGAGCATTGGGATTCAGTCTCCCATGCTGCACTTTGGCGAGGAGCGACAACCCGTTGATCTGGGCTAGCAACTTGCCAAGGCAGGCTTCCTAAGCTTTTGTGGCCTTGGCACTGCAACAGGAAGTCAGCCAACTGACTCTTGGAGTCGCTTCTTCTGTCTGGGGCTCAGGGACAGCTTTCCCTTGAATGTGGCACCACAGGCACAGTCCTCTCTTTGCTGGCCCAAGGAGCAGCAGGTGCCGCCCAACTTTGGTGCAGCCTCTCTTTGTGCAAGGCCCAAGGTCAGCAGGGTAGTCGTTCTTTGTTCCAATTCTCCAGAACAGATGAGATCTGAGGTCTGGGTGACATGTGTGTCATATTTATGCCCAGAAAGTGCCCTTAGGGTTGAAGTGGTTACTAGCCAACAGGCTACTGGGTCCTCTCCGCCTGATGATGACTTCTTACAATGTGTGGCAACTAGCTATCAAATCAGAGTACTGTGTTCTGCCCACACTCAAGATAGAAGAACCCCTCTCTTGGTGTGTGGAGCTTGGTTGCCCATCCCAAAGGTGTGGCTACCTGAGGGCTACATGTCCACGGAAAAACTGACCTGGCAACTGGTTTCCCCTCTCTGTCTCCGATGTCAGCCCGTTTACCTGAACAAAGAGTAGCTGCTCTCATGTCTGTTCCCCGTCTGCCCTTAAAAGATGTCTGCCTCCCCTTTTGAAGTTCGCCTTTTGGGCTCACACCCTGTGTGGCTTTCTGCCAGGGAGATGTAACACCTCATCCAACGGCAGGCCTCTATTGATCCTCCTCCTGGCAGTCATTCACACTTCTCTCCAAGAGGGCAGAATGCTGTCTTGTGGCCAGTATCTGCAAATGGCCACTGGAAACTGAGACAACAGAGTGGCAACTTTCTAAAAGTTGCATTTGCTCAAAAGTTAGATTAAATTCGACTTCGGCATCAAGTCGTGTTTGATGTAACAATTCTTTTGATACCTTGAAGTGGTAACTTTAGTAGTCCCATTCCGAAGTTAGCACAGCTGAGTTGTCATTGTGTAACCTTGTACTCACCAATGGGACTGCTAGCCTTTCCATAGTGAAAACAACAATTTTGGTTTTTCACTGTTAGGACATATAAGAATACATGTCCTACTTAATACTATATAGCACCCTGCTTTAGGACTCAATAGGCCTACCTCAGGGGTGACATATATATTAAAAATGAGGTGTGTACTTGGTCATTGATTTAAATGGCAGAGTTGAGTTCGCAGCTCAAAACTGCTCCCCCAGTCTGCAGTGGTGGACTGGGAGACAGGCTTTACTTTGTTCCACTCAGGCTGGCACATTAAGTGTTGCAGTCCCTCGGTGTATGTAGCCAGAGGGTGCCCTAGAAAGTGGACACAAATATGGGGCAAATGGAACGTATATAGAGGAAACATCTGTGCCTCACCCTTGCTCCCCTCCGCCCCCCTCACCCATTGCACAAGGTCTGCAGGCACTGAACTGATGAACTCAAGAAAATATCAATAAATTGTGAATAACCGAACTACCCAAACCAAGAAATGTAAAATTGTTTGAATAATTAATGCGATGCGCAAATTGTTGTAACACTGTCATCAATAAAAAAAAGTTTTACAAAAAAAAAAAGTGTCGCAGTCCCTGGGGCACAGCTTAACTTACAGACCCTGTGTACCTCTGGTACCATATACTAGGGGCTTATAAGTAAGTTAACCTATGCTCATTGGGTTTAAGCCAATTCAACATGAACTTTTAAGGGCCAGAGCACTGGCACTGAGGTCTTGCTAGCACGCCTCAGTGCACTCTCAGAGTTGAAAAACCAGCACCTAATAGTCAAAAAGTGGGGCAAAAAGTGAGAGTGAACTGCAAACAGCCATTTCCTCGCAGTGTGCTTTATTCCTGTGGATGCTTTGCGCCTGGTGGCCCCTTACTGCTATGGCTCACGATCCGCACCCTCACACTATGTTGCAGATGCCTGGGGTGCAGGGGCTGGCCATGGCACCTGTGGTGTCGGGATCTTTGACTCTGTGAGATTCCCTTGCTGTCTAGAGCGGTTCACTGACAGAAAATCGAAACAAATATTGTGGGACATAAATATCGAATCAAAAATATCTAACACAAAAATATTGTTTTCCTATAATAATTATGTAAATAACAAAAATATTGAAAAAGAAAAAAGTGAATGTGTTCATCTGTAATGAAACTGGTGCTCATGTAAAGAGCTCTGATACCTTTGGGTCGAGTTTGCGCTATATAAAACTAAAAAGAAATATAAATATATCGTTACACACTAATATCAATTACAAAAATATCACTTTTTAGCTTATATATATGTTAAAATAGTTAACATTAAATTTATTAACATGTAACTAATATAATATAAATTAAATATAATTAAATAAACTAAAACTATATGTTTGCCTTATTTAAAAAAACACACACATATATGTGTGTGTGTATGTTTATTTACACATATATAATTTAAAACTATTAAAATAATTGTAATTTATATTATAATTTACAATTTTTTCACTTTAATAATATAACAAATATATATATATATATATATATATTACCTACTGGCGGTCGCCAGTAGGTAGTTATAGTTAGGACCTATTTTCGATAGGAAATTCACAACATTCTATTTCCAATAACTTTGGCGCCGGTTGATGAATCTTCACGAAATTTTCAAAACTCGTGGGGCGCTCCGGTCTGCTCCTATCCTGAAAGTTTCGGGGTGATTCGGCAAGCGGGGGCCGAGAAAAAAGGGGGGTCCCAAAACGTGTTTTCCCCATGCAATTTTCCATAGGAAACTTTAGACACGGCTACAGCCCGAACTGCTGAACGGAATTACACCAAATTTGGCAAAGAGGTAGTTCTTGGTTCAGAAAGAACCCTTTTTGTTAAATGGTGTAAATCCGTTCAGTAGTTCCTGAGAAATTTGAAAAAGAAAACATATCGATATCTGGGCGGAGCCTAACCACACATGTCATCGTGAGATCTGATTGGCTGTCAGCACTTCATCCTGGAATTGCTGGCAGCCATCTTGGGACCAATATAAATGATAGTACCCCATTGAAATGCATTGTAGTGAATCGAAGATTTTGAGGGTTACCAAAAGGAGAACTATAAATGGTGATAACAGACTTTAGTTACATTAGAATTCATTTGTTGATGTTACCATACTAATTTCAGGAATTGTGGTGTGTTCTAAGGTGATTTTACCCTGTGAAAAACCTTCTGCTGGAATATCATGAATCATGTTTGAAAGAAAACTATTTTCACATGCTTGTCCCATACAGTTTTGGAAGGTGCTCCAGAAGCTAAAATGAGAGCATATTTTCTGTAAATTCACATTATCTTTCTCAGTCATGTGAGAATGAAGTCTGACATTCTCAGTAAAACATGTACATCCAACAAGGGCAGAGACTGTCAGTTGATTCCTTTGTGTTCTACTGCAGCTTCCCAGAGTGTTCTAAAGAACAACTAGAGTGCTAACAGCCTTACTTATGACAAAAGTATGGCACACCTGAAGCCATCTTGATTGGAATAAACTGGTAACACTTAAAACATTTAATTTAAAAAGGAACAAAATGATGGGGTTCATTTTGTCATAGAAATTATGGTTAGTGCTGTAGAAAGAAAAATTAGGACATGTTTCAAGTGAGATCTCAAATATCTTCCTGTTATATTTCAACAGGAGCAGCCTGTCAGTTGATGCCTTTGTGTTCTACTGCAGCTTCCCAGAGTGTTCTAAAGAACAACTAGAGCGCTAACAGTCTTACTTATGACAAAATTATGGCACACCTGAAGCCATCTTGATTGGAATAAACTGGTAACTCTTAAAACATTTAATTTAAAAAGGAACAAAATGAGGGGGTTCATTTTGTCATAGAAATTATGGTTAGTGCTGTAGAAAGAAAAATTAGGACATGTTTTAAGTGAGATCTCAAATATCTTCCTGTTATATTTCAACAGGAGCAGCCTGTCAGTTGATGCCTTTGTGTTCTACTGCAGCTTCCCAGAGTGTTCTAAAGAACAACTAGAGCGCTAACAGTCTTACTTATGACAAAAGTATGGCACACCTGAATCCATCTTGATTGGAATAAACTGGTAACACTTAAAACATTTAATTTAAAAAGGAACAAAATGAGGGGGTTCATTTTGCCATAGAAATTATGGTTAGTGCTGCAGAAAGAAAATTTAGGGCATGTTTTAAGTGAGATCTCAAATCCTCTTCTATTTCATTAGAAAATTCTGACATGCAGACTGAAACAATCACTTTCAATACCAGCAGTAGACTTCCAGTTAGCTCCCTGGTGAGCAGTAGCTTTACTACAGTGATCTAATGAACAACTAGAGTGCTAACATTCTGAATTTATGGCAAATGTGTGACACATCTGAATGCCTTCTTGATGGAATCAAAGTAAAAAACTGAAAGCATTTCCTACTGAGGAGACTGCAGTAAATGACGAAATTAGGAAACTTCATAACAAATAAGTCTCCCAAGATGGCCACCAGAGAAAAAAGAGCCCAAATGTAGCACAAATATCACCCACATGTAGCCCACATATAGCCCAATGACAGAAGTGTGCAAAACACTTTTTATTTTTAGTTTTTCTGCAGTTTTATATAGTGCAAACTGGTCAGGTATTGGAGCGTTACATCTTACTTGGACCCCTTAATGCGTATTTTGCACGAAGTACATGAGATTGATCTTGCGAAACATTGAACTTTACGATTCTGTTAACCTGAAGTTGCTCTGAACCGGGCTTTGTAACACCCGTTTTTACCTACTGGTTTTAATTAATTCTCACTGTATTGTATTAGGAAAGAGGATTTACTGTTTTTATGTACACTTTTATGATCTATGTTTCTAAATCAGATCAAATAAAGTTTAATGAATTCTATGGCAGGACGGAGGCAAGGATTATGCATATCTTTCCTCACTTTATTTGCATAGCAGTTCAAAGAAAACGTATCACAACAATCATTAAACAAAAGACTACACAACCCATGAACCATTAGGGGGTAGTCTCCAAGGCAACTATAGTCCAATCATATCACAGTCCATCGTATATAATATTGTGACGTCCCTTCCGCTTCCTCTTTCTTCACTGCTTGTCAGTTAAGTGCATTCCTTACATTCTTGGCTTAATCTGACGTTGTTGCTGTTTGTATAGCGGTTTCTTGTGCACGTTATTAGCATTATTGCCTTGGTATTGTTTCATATTCCCTGCGCAGCAGGCTTTTGCCCGAGCGCGTTCTCCCCCTCGCAGTTTCTCCCGCTGTGTGCTCTGCGCGCGGTGAGATCCTGTCAGGCGCGTCTGGTCCGAGCGAGGCAGCTCCGTCGAGCGCTCCCGCTGGTCTTTACGCGCGTTTGGGAATCAGGTCACTCCTTTAGTGTCCGCTTGATTCCCGACCAACCCTCGCCTAATTTTGACACCGCTACGCGGTGATTTCCCCACACGGCCACGTTAGTGACCAGCGCCACCTGGTGGTGGTAATTGGTATTGCGCCTCAGTCTATTCTTATAACAGCTTCGGGGAAAGCCCAGCTGTTGGAGCACCGGCGAGGGGGCTGCCTTAAGGATTTTAAGGGCATTTGTTCTGTGCTCACACCCTCTGCTATCATGTCTTCTCCAGAAGACCATTTTTACTCCTCCTACCAGGAAGTGGAGGAGGAATGGCCCCCCAACTTCTCCCTCCAGCAGTGGACCAAGCCCTCTCTCTGGCTATTTCTAGGGCGCTGGCTCCTCTTAGGGATCAGGTTGATAAGCTGGCGAAAAGCATCCCTGGGGTGTTCAGTGACCCAGATCTGGTGGTGGCGGGTCCCAGTAGCTCCCAGATGGGGAATAAAAGGGCCGTTAAGCATAACGCGGGGCACTTGGAAGGATTTGATAAACTTACGGAGACCTTCCTCAAGAGTGCGCGAACGCTAAAACATGCACCCTGCCGGGAGGAGGTGGGGCCCGGAGAAAATTGCGACACTGTCACCACTATTGTAGACCCCGACGGCGATTTCTTCTCCGATGAGGATAAGGACTCGGGGCGTCCCTGGTGTCCAGAGTCCCACTCCTCTCAGTCCCCGGTTGGGGACGGGGTCCACTCGGACATGTTCGAGCCTACCCAAATTTACCATCCTAGGTCGGCGGAGTGGACACCTGACGCCAAAGTGGCAGAGTATGTGGTGGGGAAAATCCATCAACCTCTTGAAAGGGAGGTCAGGAATAGGATGAGGGGAGAATGCCCCAGGCCCTCACTGAAGGGGAAGGTGGCACACACGCCTGAAATTGATGAGAAACTATGTACCTTTTTCTCCAAGTATATGAGGGATCCCAAGAAAGGAATTGATAGGTCTTGGACGTGGTAGGGCCCTTGACCCAAATTATTCAATTGACGGAGCGTTCCAAAGAGTCAGGATCCCCTTTGTCCACGGATATTGTGGCTGGTTGGGCGCACTACCCTAAACCCTAAAACACTACCCCTCCACTAACCAAACTCCACTGCACTACCCTAAACCCTAAAACACTACCCCCAGCACGACACCCTACACTAACCAAACATAACTGCACTACCCTAAACCCTAAAACACTACCACCAGCACGACTCCCTACACTACCCAAACACCACTGCACTACCCTAAACCCTAAATCTACCCACAGCACAACCCCCTACACTACACAAACACCACTGCACTACCCTAAACCCTAAAACACTACAACCAGCACGACCCCTTCACTACACAAACACCACTGCACTACCCTGAACCCTAAATCTACCCCCAGCATGACCCCCTACACTACACAAACACCACTGCACTACCCTAAACCCTAAAACACTACCCCCAGCATGACCCCCTTCACTACCTAAACACAACTGCACTACCCTAAACCCTAAAACACTACCCCCAGCACGACCCCCTGCACTACCCAAACACAACTGCACTACCCTAAACCCAAAAACACTACCCCAGCACGACCCCCTACACTACCCAAACACCACTGCACGACCCTAAACCCTAAAACACGATCCCCTACACTACACAAACACCACTGCACTACCCTAAACCCTAAAACACTAGAACCCAGCACGACCCCCTACAGTACACAAACACCACTGCACTACCCTAAACCCTAAAACACTACCCCCTACACTACACAAACACCACTGCACTACCCTAAACCCTAAAACACTACCCCCAGCACGACCCCCTATACTACACAAACACCACTGCACTACCGTAAACCCAAAACACTACCCCAGCACTACCCCCTACACTACCCAAACACCACTACACTACCCTAAACCCTAAAACACTACCCCCAGCATGACCCCCTACACTACCCAAACACCACTGCACTACCCTAAACCCTAAAACACTACCCCCAGCACGACCCCCTACACTATCCAAACACCACTGCGCTACCCTAAACCCTAAAACACTACCCCCAGCACGACTCCCTACACTACACAAACACCACTGGACTACCCTAAAACACTACCCCCAGCATGACTCCATACACTACCCAAACACCACTGCACTACACTAAACCCTAAAACACTAACCCCGGCATGACCCCCTACACTACCCAAACACCACTGCACTACCCTATACCCTAAAACACGACCCCTACACTACACAAACACGACTGCACTACGCTAAACCCTAAACCACTACCCACAGCATGACCCCCTACACCACACAAACACCACTGCACTACCCTAAACCCTAAAATACTACCCCCTACACTACACAAACACCACTGCACTACCCTAAACCCTAAAACACTACCCCCAGCATGACCCCTACACTACACAAACACCACTGCACAAACCTAAACCCCCCTACACTATGCAAACACCACTGCATTACTCTAAACCCTAAAACACTACCCTCAGCATGACCTCCCACACTACACAAACACCACTGCACTACCCTAAACCCTAAAACACTACCCCCAGCACGACCCCCTACACTACCCAAACACCACTGCACTACCCTAAACCCTAAAACACTAACCCCGGCATGACCCCCTACACTACCCAAACACCACTGCACTAACCTATATCCTAAAACACGACCCCTACACTATACAAACACGACTGCACTACCCTAAACCCTAAAACACTACCCACAGCATGACCCCCTACACCACACAAACACCACTGCACTACCCTAAACCCTAAAATACTACCCCCTACACTACACAAACACCACTACACTACCCTAAACCCTAGAACACTACCCCCAGCATGACCCCCTACACTACACAAACACCACTGCACAAACCTAAACCCCCCTACACTATGCAAACACCACTGCATTACTCTAAACCCTAAAACACTACCCCCAGCACGACCCCCTCACAACACAAACACCACTGCACTACCCTAAACCCTAAATCTACCCCCAGCACGACCCCCTACACTACCCAAACACCACTGCCATACCCTAAACCCTAAAACACTACCCCCAGCATGAACCCCTACACTACCCAAACACCACTGCACTACCCTAAACCCTAAAACACTACCCCCAGCACTACCCCCTACACTACACAAACACCACTGCACTACCCTAAACCCTAAAACACTACCCCAGCACTACCCCCTACACTACCCAAACACCACTGCACTAACATAAACCCTAAAACACTACCCCCAGCACAACCCCCTACACTACACAAACACCACTGCACTACCCTAAACCCTAAAACACTACCCCCAGCACGACTCCCTACACTACCCAAACACCACTGCACTACCCTAAACCCTAAATCTACCCCCAGCCTGACCCCCTACACTACCCAAACACCACTGCACTACCCTAAACCATAAAACACTACCCCCAGCCTGACCCCCTACACTACCCATACACCACTGCACTACCCTAAACCCTAAAACACTACCCCCAGCACGACCCCCTACACTACTGCACTACCCTAAACCCTAAAACACTACCCCCAGCACGACCCCCTACACTACCCAAACACCACTGCACTACCCTAAACCCTAAACCACTACCCCCAGCACGACCCCCTACACCACCCAAACACCACTGCACTATCCTAAACCCTAGAAAAGAAACCCCCACCCCATGCCCAATCCCCCTTACCTCTCACTCCTCGTGGTTCCTCTCTCCTCGTGGTTCCTGCTTCACGTCGTCTCTGAGGGGCGGGGCACGTCGTTGTGAGGAAACGGAACAGCCTCTGTTTCCTTACAACGACATGGATCGTCTACATGTTTTTTAGAATGCATGGTCATTTACCATACATACCTTTACAACAAAATTCGTTGTAAAGGCATGCGTGGTAAATGACCATGCATTCTAAAAAAATGCGTAGTAATGACTTCGTGATGTACAACGCATGCGTGGTAATGCATGCGTTGTAATGGTATCGCAAAGTAAAAAAGTCATTGTAACGGCTGTTTACCGATCGAAGCTGGCCCCTGTTCTTCAGTGAGACGTTTATTTGATTAATTAGCAGGAAGGAATGTGGTTTTTTTACCGAAAAGTGCATTCCCAGCTGTTGTATTGTGAAAGTGTCCGCGTGGCCTGGTTTCACTTCCGGTGAGAGAGTGGAAGAGTCTGTTTGGATCTAAAGGAGTTCTGTTGTTGGATGGGGCCGGCGCGACATGTCATCAGAAAACATAGCTAATGGAAAGCGTCCTCCCTGAAGTGTGGAGCAGTGCCATGAGAGGTCAACGAGTGTGCGTCCCACCGCAGTATGACCGTACCGCGTGACCCATGTGCCGCCTCCAGGGTACGGGAGGCAGAAGCGGCATCGCAGGTCCTCTTGAAGACCGTTGTAGCACTAATTCTACATTTTGGTACTTGGGCATTTTAACTTCGTTGTTCCTGCCAGATACAAAGAGAAGATCCTGTGTTATTCAGTGCCCTCGTTACCTTTTTTGTGGGTTGTGGTGCTTGTCACTTCGCTGCCACGCCGGTGCACACGACTGGGCACCCCACCTCGTGTGCCATCTGCAGGGCCTCTGCCCTCGGATCACTGGTTTCGGTTTCTGGAGTGGCAACATAAACAGTTGCTCCCAAAGGACTAGCCTGAACACTTAGGTGAATATCCCCTGCACCAGCATTCCACGGAAATTCTTTCCTAGCTCTCCCACGTCAACGAGGACGTCATAATAGCACGGCTCCGCTCGCGACACCATATGACGTCATCGGAGCCATAAGAGGACCTCGTCAGCGTGCTGACGTCAGTTCCACCCATTTTTTCCGTGCCACCGAGGCAAACAGGGGACCGAGACATTTTCACATGTATACATAGTATAATAAATATATATATATATATTCACTGAAAAAACCATAGGTTTCAGGCACGTTATAGTTAGAAATTAGCATTTAAAAAACCTTAGAAATTCACTTAAAAAACCATAGGTTTCAGGCACGTTATAGTTAGAAATTAGCATTTAAAAAACCTTAGAAATTCACTGAAAAAACCATAGGTTTCAGGGGCGTTATAGTTAGTTGGACATTTCACTCGTACAAAACCATAGAAATTCCCCCGTTATAGTTAGTTCAGCTAACTATAACTCGCGCGCCCCCAATGCACTGCAGATGACGTCACATATTACATCACTCATGACATGGTCAGTGACATCACTCATGACATCACTGATGACATCTCAAATGACATCACTGATGACATCACTGATGACATCATCCAGTGAATGTGTGTTTTTCTGAAAATTAAATATGTTTTATATATGTATATCTCAAGGTCGATGGAAGAATAAATGGGTATATAAGTGTCTAAATGGATGTTTTTTTGTAAAATTGATTGTATAACTGACTAAGTGTATCTTAGTGAATACATGGGTTAGTGAGTAATGTTTAAATATGAAAATATCTGTATCAGTCTCTCACTTTGTGTATAAGTGGCTGCATGGGTTGGTGAGTAGCTACATGAGTGTCTATATGGGTTATTAGTTGGTTTTTTGAGTATCAGTATGAGTGTCTGAGTGTCTGTATGGTTCGGTGGGGGTATTACTTAGTGCATAGATGCATGAATGAGTGACTCACTGTTTGTATGTGTTGAAGACAGCATGTGTACAGGACTGTATAGGTGGATGAGTATGTGTATGGGTGTGTTAGTGACTGAATGACTGTCTCAATAGTGTCTTTATGAGTAACTACATATGTTTTAAACTAGTATATGTGAGTATTGGTGTATATAAGTGAGTATATGTGAGAGTGAGAGATTGGAAGAGTTCCTGTACAAATAAGTAGATGTTTCTATAAGTGATTGTTTAAGAGAGTAAGTATGTGTAAGTTTCTGTAGAAGTAAGTGTGGTAGTGTGTGTATAACTGTATATGCAAGTAAATGGATGTTTGATACTTTGTTTGCATGTGTGACTATGTGTGTGAGTAACTCTATGGATGAGTGGCGGTGTGTAACAGGATGTATAGGTGTATGAGTACATATGATGAGTGAGTACATGTATGAGTGACTGTATAGGGACTGTTGGTGAATGAGTGGATGTGTGTGTAGATCTTGGAATTACTGAATAGGTGTGTTGTAACTGGTATTGGTATGTCCATTGTTTTGAAAATGTTAGTTTGTATTTTTGAGTGTGTGTATCAAAGGTTATATTAGGGTGAGAGGAGGTCTGCCACTCTATCACAAGGATGATGTCATCAGTGATGTCATTTGAGATGTCATCAGTGATGTCATGAGTGATGTCACTGACCATGTCATGAGTGATGTAATATGTGACATCATCAGCAGTGCATTGCGGGTGCGCGAGTTATAGTTAGCTGAACTAACTATAACGGGGGAATTTCTATGGTTTTGTACGAGGGAAATGTCCAACTAACTATAACGCCCCTGAAACCTATGGTTTTTTCAGTGAATATATATATATATATATATATATATACTGTAACAAATAAGAATAAACTGGAAAAAATGTAAGAACATACCAATTTAGTTACACATACAAACATAAACACCATAGAGGAATTACACTTTACCAAAAATATATTAAACATTACGAACGTTACAAATTAAAATAATATAATTTAAAATACACAGAAACATCATAATAATATAAATTTAAACAATATAAACAAAACTATAAAATTATAGGAATAATACAAATACTATTCCCACTCTTGTCTGTGCAAAACTAGGGAAAGCATTGGACTCAGGACAAGTACAAATTACTATTCCCACTCCAGTCGATGCAGCAGTAGTGAAAGTGTTGGATTGCGGAGGGGTAAAATTTAGTATTCCCACTCCAGTCTGTGCAACAGTAGGCAAAGCGTTGGATTGCGGAGGGGTAAAATTTAGTATTCCCACTCCAGTCTTTGAAACAGTAGGGAAAAGGTTGGACAGAGGAGAGGTAAAAAATTACTATTCCCACTCCAGTCTGTGCAACAGCAGGGAAAGCGCTGGACTCGGGAGGGGTAAAAATTACTATTCCCACTCCAGTCTGTGCAACAGTAGGGAAAGCTTTGGTCTCAGGACGGGTAAAATTTACTATTCCCACTCCAGTCAGTGCAAAAGTAGGGAAAGTGTTGGATTGCGGAGGGGTAAAATTTACTATTCCCACTCCAGTCTGTGCAACAGTAGGGAAAGGGTTGGCTAGTGTAGGGGTAAAATTTACTATTCCCACTCCAGTCTGTGCAACAGTACGGAAAGGGTTGGACTCAGGAGGGATAAAAATTACTATTCCCACTCCAGTCAGTGCAACAGTAGAGAAAGTGTTGGGTTGCGGCGGGGTAAAATTTACTAGCCAACTCCATCACTGCAACAGTAGGGAAAGTGTTTGATTGCTGAGGGGTAAAATGTACTATTCCCACTCCAGTCTGTGCAATTGTAGGGAAAGCGTTGGATGTAGCCTTTATCCCTACAAACCCAACAACCCACACCTAATAAATAACTTACAAAATATCTTAATTACATAATGCACATAATTAATAATCTATTAAACAAATAAATAAATAAAGTATATTTAATTAACATCCCACCCTCTACCACGCACCTGATATATAACTTAAAACTTTTAATTAATTGCACAATTTACATAATTATCAATTAAATAATTAATAATGTTTAAAAATTTATTATTAAATAATTATAATTAAACTACTTCCCACCCTATACCCGTACTAACCCCACAACCTGCACCTAAAACATACATTAAAAATAAAATTAATTATACAATTTACATAATTAATTATCAATTAAATAATTATTAATTAAAAATTAATTAATTATTAATAATAATTAATTTACTTCCCACCCTGTAGCCCCTAAAAACCCACAACTTGCTACGACACTAAAAATTAAAATGAACTATTAAATTTAATTTAAAAACAACTAAAAATGTACAAACTATATTAAAAAAACATTAACAATAATTTTATAACATATAGAATTAAAATATATACTAAAATACATAAAAATAATTAAAAAACTATATTAACAGCAATATTTTTGTAAACGATATTAACAACATAGATAGTTTTAACATCGAGATTACTTACCTTAAAAATGGATATTCTTGTCAACGATTTTTTGCACATGATATTTCTGCAATACATTTCCAACTCGATATTTCTGCATCACAATATCTTTTTTTCGATATTTTGTCTGAACACTGTCGTGAGCCCCATTGGGGACCACCTCACTCCCTCTGCTGTCCCAGCTCTTCCTTTGAATAGTCTTGACTAATTGAATTCTATCTGTGGGCCCCGACACTGCCCGCAGTTTCTCACCTACACTTGGTCCCCGCAGGTTTCGTGCCATCATGGGTCGGACTCAGCATCCTAGGGAGGACACATCGGCAAGCGCCTCCCAAGAAGGCATAAGGAGGGTGAGAGTGGCAGCGATCCCTCCCATATGGACAGTATGTTTGACAAGCTCCTGGCCACAACTGACACCTCTGGAGAGCGCCTGGAGGGTAAATAGATTCCTTTGTAGTGGAGCTGGGCCTTATACGGGAGGATTCCCAGAGGCTGTTTTAGAGGGTAACTGCTTTGGAAACCTCTGTGCAGGCATTGGTGCCTGCAGCCCAAACCTCAGAACACTGCCTCACAGAGCTGGAGGTCCACTCACAACGGTTGGCTGCCAGGCTGGAGGACCAGGAGGGGAGGGCTCGTCGGAACAACATCCGAGCTATGAGGCTGCCGGAGAGAGTTGATGGAGACTCTCTCCTGGGCTTTCTGGAAGGGTGGCTGCAGGCAATGGTGGCCCTGGAGGGCTTGTCTAAATGCTATGCCCTGAGCACATAGGGTACCCACACAACCTCTCACGTAGATTAGGCAAACACTGTGGTCCTGATGAATTGCCTCTGGTCCTAAAGTGGACTACATGAGGCAAGAAACATGTTGGTCTATTTTCAGACCTTTGGAAACATTGATACCTTGAGGTCGAGAGTGTTTTTAATCTTAACAAAGACTCCCTATCATTAAAGAAGGTTCTTCAGAGGGTCTTTGGTTACTTTTCATTTTTCCATTTCCCTCTAATTATTTTGGCCAAACTACTTTGCGATAAAATTGGGTCAGACAAATTTGTGTCCTTGGCAACTCGGAAAAAGAACTCGGGCAAAGAGCCCCCTCGCGGGTTCCGTCAGGCATTACAGCGTTGACCCAACAAGGAGCACAACCCAATGATGATGCATGCGACCATTTGGTGGGAGAAGGCTTGTGCTCCGCAACTATGGTGCCTCAGATAACAACACTATGAGACATTAGTCTCTTGAATAAGAACCTACTTTGGATGAGTTGAGTTTCCTGTTTTTTGGAACTGCGCACTAGTTTATATTGAACTTCTACAGCATCATCAGAATGACAATGAATTAGAACTTACTGCAATGCTTCTGACCAACCAAAGTAACAAAACTGCATCATTGGCCGCAAGACTTCTAAGGGAATTAAGGATGGAAAGAACTAATTATTGGCATTTACTTCCCATAGGTTACCCGGCTGTGGCCTAACGGCTAGAACGGTCGACCTCGAAGCTGGGGAACCGGGTTCGAGTCTTGGCAGGGACGCTCAACATCCTGTGATTCTGGGCAAATCACTTAATCGCCACGTGCCTAACGAAAAAATGTATGTGTCTGTCTGTCACACATCTGGTGCTCATGTAAAGTGCTCTGGCACCTTCGGGTCGAGTTTGCGCTATATAAAACTAAAAAAAAAAAAAATTGTTTCATAGGCCTACCTTGTAAAGGTTGTTGGAATTGGCAGTAATTTAAACATCTACAGTGGAGGCATATTTCCCCACTAAGTACTGTGGGACAGATTTACAAGCCCCTTGCTCCACTTTTGCGTCATTTTTAACATGGGAAAAGTGACGCAAAAGTGGCGCAAGGGGCTTGTAAATAAGCCCCTATGCTTCTAACCCCAGACTCCTGGAAAAAAATCAAATAAAAGAGAAGGGGAGGAAAGGGAAGAGACTAAAAAGGAATAGGGAGAAAGGAAGAAAACAGGCGGCAAGGGTAGAGGAAAGGACAGATGGAAGAAAAAAAGGGAAATAGGAAAAGTTGTGAAGTGAGGCAGGATAGAACTCAGAAGGAAAGAGTGAGGTTCCTGAGAGACTGCGGGTTGAACAGGTTGGGCAGAGTGAAGACGGGTTGGCAAACTGAATAACAAGTACAGGTCCTGCAGTGGACGTGGCAGAGGAGGGAGAGTTTAGAGGTAAGAGAGACAGAAAGCAGAGGAGGTGGGAGGTGGTGCAATGAAGAGGGTAGTGGCAGAATGTAAGATGGGGGAGGATTAATAGACAGTAATGTGGAAGTGAGCGGAGAAACTCCGTACAGAGCTGTGATACTTTCAATAGAGCATATCCTAACAGGGCTGCTCTATTTGTAATGGGTGTTTGTTCTTCTTAGCAGAGCTGCTGTATTTTTATTGGCCATTTTTACTTCTTAACAGGGCTGCTGCATTTTTAATGAGCGTTTTTACTTCTTAACAGAGCTGTTATATTTTTAATGGGTGCTTGTACTTTTTAGCAGGGTTGCTCTGTTTTTATTGGGTGCTTGTACTTCTTAGCAGGGTTGCTATGTTTTTATTGGGTGCTTGTATTTCTTAGCAGGGTTGCTCTGTTTTTATTGGGTGCTTGTACTTCTTAGCAGGGTTGCTGTGTTTTTATTGGGTGCTTGTATTTCTTAGCAGGGTTGCTCTGTTTTTATTGGGTGCTTGTACTTCTTAGCAGGGTTGCTGTGTTTTTATTGGGTGCGTGTACTTCTTAGCAGGGTTTCTGTGTTTTTATTGGGTGCTAGCACTTCTTAGCAGGGCTGCTATACTTATAATAGGTGTATATTTGCACGTCTTAGCCCGCTTGCTATACTTTTGATTGGGCTGTACTTTCGCTTCCTAGCAGGGTTACTATACTTTGAATGGCTTGGGTGAAGTGAGCATTGGCGTCAGCTGCTCGGTAAACCTCTGTCACGGGCCAGCCTCTCCCAGGAGGCGCCGCGGCACCGCCATGATGGGAGAACCCTTCCCTGCGAGGCAGGAGGAAAGACAAACGAGCTGCTCGTGCGTTAATCAGCACATCCCTCAATTAGGAAGGCACCATCTCAGGCCTTTCAAACTCTCCGAGACCTTGCAGTGAGCCCGTTTCTAATTGCGTCGTTACGAGCCATTTGTAGCAGGTCGTCTTACCCCAGATGGAAGGGAGAAGAGAGCACGAGAAGAGAGAAATGAAAGCCAGAACGAGCTAAGAAAAAAACGTCAGAAAATGTTTAAGTGTTTCTGTCATCTTCGTAGTCTGAAAACGTCAAAACAAGCCGGACGAGGCTGCTAAGATGGACGTGTCATGCCCGCGGGCACAGCTGGGTAGTCCGCACCGGTCTGTTTTTGAGTTGGTCCAGCCGTGCGCTGGGCAGCGCATTGTCGCAGTGGAATGACGCTGCGATCCATGGGGCAGGAACAGAATCGGACAGGCTGTGAGGCCATTTAGAAGGCATTTTTCTCTGGATAGGTGGTCAACCTCTCGCGGGAGGCACCTGGAAGCTAGGGGGGTCTCATAGGACAACTACAAGGCGGTGGGAAGCCCTCAGTTGCCATTGCCTGACTCCAACATGGCGGACTCGGAGCTCCGAGGACGTACCATCCCACCTCGGCCATGGATATGAGCCTGAACTTTATGGGGCATCTAGCAAGGGATCCTCCGCAGAACGATACAGGAGGTCAGTGGACAATGCGCCCTTATCTGGACAACATAATCATGCGAGGAGTGCCTGCCCTAAAATGGCCGCCATGAGTGGGCCTTCCACACAAGCACTCTTTCTCCCCGTGTGGGCGAGGGACCCAGCATTTGTTCTCCGGGGCTACAGGGACCTCTCCGAGAGTGACCACAACGGCTCTTTCACCTCTCCTCCCATGGGGCGAGCTGGAGGATGAGGAGGACGGCGTTTTCCTAGTAACATCTGGATGGTTGCCTTCTATGGATCCATGACGCTGACCCATGGGCGGCAACAGAAACTATTTGTACCTACCACAGAACCCAACAACCCTTGGTCGTTGCCCGGTGGAGCTGTCCTATGCAGCTATAGAGGAGTCTGGTTCACCCCCTTGACCGTCACCTACCCAGCCGGACATCGGACATTTGCTCTCACGGTTCTACGGCTTCATCTGTCTTTCTCTTTGACTGCTTTGAATGCTTTGCTCAGAAACTGTTTGGCCTTTATCGCGGAGCCTGAGTACCCTTGGCCGTTGCCCGGTGGAGCTGTCCCACGCAGCTATAGAGGAGTCTGGCTATGGTTCACCCCCTCGGCCGTCACCTACCCAGCCGGACATCGGACATTGTTTCTCACGGTTCTTCACAGTTTTATCTGTCTGCCTCTTAGACTGCTTTCTATGCTTTACTCCCCCTGAAGTACTTTCCCCCCTCCGGTCTTCCTGACACTATCTGCATTCCTCTCCCCTGTTTTTCCTCCACCCTCCCCCCCCTTCCCTCCTTTCCCCATTTGACACAACTCTGGGTTTTGGCTACGCGCTAATAACTTACTTTATTCGTGTAATCTCATGTTTTTCTCCTCAGCCTATACTTGTAACTGCAACTGTAACTGTAACTGATGTATCTTTCGTAACCTGTAACCTGCGGATCCTCATGTAAAGCGCTCTGATACCTCCGGGTCTAGCCAGTGCTATATAAAACTTTTCAAATAAACAAACAAATAAATAAATAAATAAATAAATGTGGCAGTTCTAACACCTGTTAGCAAGGCTGCTCTATTTTTAACGGGCAGTACTAGTGCATCTAGCAGTGCAGAGCTGCTATGCTTTTGATGGGACAGTATTATAACATGCAAGCAACCACCATCATTGAGAAGGGTTATAACAAAACCTTTTTGCAACTTCTGCACAATTATTTAACTGCACTGGACATTACGGAGTGAGTGCAAAAGTATTAGAGAGAGAAATTATGACATGAGTCGACACTGAAGAACCCACTTAGGCCTTCATTTTAAGCTAGGTGGAACAGGGTAAGGTATTTACCACAAGTGGTAAATGCTATTAGCCAGGGCTAAAGTATTTACAAGGTGTGGTAAAGAACTTCTATTCCGAGTTTTAAACTTATGAATAAGGCATAACATGTGGAATCTGTTTTAACCACAGCAAATTCCTGCTTTCTTTGACTTTATTACAGGTCTTATTCCCCCAATACATTTCGGCAAGTTTGACCAGCTAGAAGGAACCAGGAGAAAACTGCAAGGATGACACGACTTGTAATTGCGATCCCTGGGCAAGCAGGCATTTGTGCAGGGTTCGGGATTTAGCCCTAATCTTGTAATGAGTAGGGTGCACAGATGGCTGTCACCGTGATACAACTATACCATTCCTGGACTTTGCTTTAACATATCATTGTTATCAGGTGTGTTGGTCCAATTATCTCAATTAAAATGAACCAAGACTATAACTCCCAGAATGCACTTGTATGTAGAAGGTAAGTCCAGGAATGGAAAAGCAGTTAAACCTGCAGATATTTATCAATAGAAAAAGTTCAGTCTTTACCAGAACATGTGGATTTTGGTGCGGCAAGCACCGAACTCAGCATGTTATTTCTCACTACAACTAGTATTTGGGTGGTATTCATCGCACCCGATACATTGTATTCTACTAGGTGCCCTAAATAGCTCACCAATAACCGGGTCACTTGTGATGAGGACCTTAGTCAATGACATCCTTTTGTACAGCCAGTGCAACCAATAACTGTACCACTAGATGGCGCTCTTTCCACAGACAATGAAGCGGTTTAAGTTAACAGCGTGAGTTACTGCTGTGCCAGCCCCCTGTGTTGCCTCTACATTTAACACGTTTCAACAAACTTGAAAAAGTTACTTTTGGAAATGATAACAAAGACACATTTCTGACTATTAGCTTCAAAACCAATCGGTTACCCATGAGACGTTACTTATTTAGAAAAATCAACCATGACTAGGTCTGGAGGACTACAAAGGTAAGCAGGTATTTAATTTCCCGAAAAAGTTATAGATTACACATTTTGCATGACATCACACGATTGATTTACTTATTGCTTGGGAATATATTTTTTATGACCAATGCTGGTGGTTTCACCGATGGTAGATTGCATGCAGGGGGCTGGAAGTTGATTTTTAGATGTGGCTGTCAAATGTCCCTTGCGGCATTCCATAGCGACAAATCCTTTTGGAGATAAATGTGTGGGACGTGGCGGAGTACAGCAAGAGGAGCTGCATGCTTGTGTGTAGCCTGCACACCATTCTAACGTCACAACTGCTGTTTTGACTAATGGTGCTGATAGAAAAGAACCCTGCCTGGCAGGCATAAGATGCACAGCTGAGTTTCCTTCTCAGTGCATTTCCTGACCTGAAAAGTCACCCCTTTCAACATGGGGCAGCAGCAGTTTCTTGGAGGCCCATCAGATGGTCTATTAAACATCTCCACTAAAATGTGAGCACGGTATTACGGTGGTAAAGTAAAAAATACTTAAAATAAAAATAAAAATATTTGTATGCATATAGCAGCCTTACTACAATATATTGAACCACTAACACAATTTTTTTAAAGAGGAAAACAAAATTAATTGAAGTGCTAACATCGTAACAACATCAAAGTTATGTTTAGTGTGCACATTACCAGGTAGGGTTAATGCACGCCAAGTGCAGTGTGCAGCTACTGTTGCCAGAATTCACCATCGTCATAAAATACGTGCTTTCTAGCCCCGGGCCTTCATTTAACACATCAGTACATCCTGGCAGTCGCAGTCTGTGCTTCATTAGGCCTTACTCTGCTAAGAGCTGATAGCAATGATTTGTAAAGGAAACGATAAGAAATGGACATGTTTTTAAGCCCTTGAGGCTTGCGTGCACCTTATTGCATGACTGCAAATGTTTGAGTATACCAAAGAGGCCCAGGATGGAATGGGCAAAGAGAGTGCACTGTATTCAATCAATCAATCAATCACAGAATTTGTAGAGCGCACTACTTACCCGCGAGGGTCTCAAGGCGCTGGGGAGAGGGATGGGGGGGGGAGGGATGCTGCTACTGGTCGAACAGCCAGGTCTTGAGTAGCCTCCTGAAGGTCAGCAGGTCTTGGGTCTTTCGTAGGCTTAGTGGAAGGGTGTTCCAGGTCTTGGCGGCAAGGTGTGAGAAGGATCTGCCGCCGGTGGTTGTTCTTCGAATGCGGGGGACGGTGGCGAGGGAGAGGTCGGCGGAGCGGAGCTGGCGGTTGGGGACGTAGAAGAAGAGTCGTCTGTTGAGGTAGGCTGGGCCAGTTTTGTGGAGTGCCTTGTGTGCGTGGGTGAGGAGTTTGAAGGTGATCCTCCTGTCGACGGGGAGCCAGTGCAGGTTCCTCAAGTGGGGGGTGATGTGGCTGTGGCGTGGTACGTCGAGGATCAGTCGTGCGGAGGCGTTTTGTATGCGTTGTAGTCGCTTGATGAGCTTGGCCGGGGCTCCCACGTAGAGGGCGTTCCCATAGTCTAGTCTGCTACTGACGTATTGTTATACATAGGCTATCACTCCAATAGGGCTAAGGATTGGATGGGTATAGAGACACTGGAACACATTTCATTTACAGACCTGAAGTTGGAGGATTGTAATAAACCCCTTTAATGTTAAACTGAGGGCTCCACTTATTGTTTCTGTGACAGTAATCTATTCCACCCAACTAGACTACCCATTACAACTCATTTCCATCCTCTGACTGTCCTTCTGCAATATATCGTCAGAAGCTGTCGGTGGCAGTACGACTGTGTGAGCATTGGCTAAGCTTCCCAAACCAAACTTGATAATACACCGGGACAAATTTCACACTTATTTTGGACCAACTGTTAGTTTTTGAAACACGGCGTGCCTCTTCACTGGTGGCTACTAGTTTATTGCTTCCCCTTTGTCATCAGCATCTTCTTGCAAGATGCATCATTGAGTGCACATGCATTCTGCTGAAATCTGCTGTGACCTGCAAGTCCTGATGCAATGCTAGCTCAGCCTTTCATCTTCCGTGATTGGTAAACTGAGTATCATCAAAGCGGGCAATGTTAGTACTGTTATCTACTGCACTTAGATATTGTTATTATTCATTGGAATTAGAGTGGCATGTCGGAAAACTGGAAGATAAGCTAGCCTTTTGAAAGGCCTGTAGGGTTTGGACTGGGTCAGTCACGCGGTAGAGTAGCCACATGTCTGCTGTCTTTTTTTCTTATCAGCCAGAATGTTGTTACCCCTAAACATCGACTCAATAATATCGTTTGATCATAATGTAGTGGCCAAAATATTGTGACCACAAAAATGTTGTCAGAAATATCTAACGTAATATAGCGATGTTTTACTTTTTTACAAAAGAATTTAGGGGCATATTAGCAAGACTGGCGATAAAATTATCGCTGTTTTAGCGGCAGGAAACTGCCGCTAAAACGGCGATAATGGGCTTGCTAATATGCGTTATAGAATTCCAATAGAAGCCCAGGTTAGACGTCCTGCACATCTAACCTGGGCTTCTATTGGAATTCTATAACGCATATTATCAGGCCCATTATCGCCGTTTTAGCGGCAGTTTCCTGCCGCTAAAACGGCGATAATTTTATCGCCGGTCTTGCTAATATGCCCCTGAATTTTAAAATGTTATCTAAATTATGATTGTTTTTACAAGTTGTTTTATTGTATTATGTTTTTATTTTATTATGTATATTGTTGTAAATGCGTTTGTAATTATTTTTCAATATTATAGTAATGTATGTATTTTTCGGGTTGTTGGTTTTATATGGGGTTTGGCAGGGTAGGTTTTTTAATTGTTTAATTTTAATTGATTAATTAGATATTTTTCATTTATTATTTATTTGTTCAAATGTTTAACACATGTTTAAACTATTTATTAAACTGTACTTTCAGGTTATTACTAATGAAATCTGCTCTCAATGTGCTGTTCCAGTCATCATCAATGACTTTGCCACCTCTTTCTTAACCATTCTGAAGCCAATAACCTAAAGTATTACTATGTTATTGTGTGCAGTGTTTCTGCAAAACTGCTCCATTCATAAATAAATGAAGTTAAATATTTAGGAAACATGATACATGGAAGCTTCTGCTCAAATACTCTTAATACTGGAGTATGAAAGTGTAAATTACATTGCCCTAAATATTTAGGACAATGAAGTACTTCCTCCCCTCCGTATCGGGAGCATTATGATTTACTATACATAAGCATGATCTTTGAATATTTATTAAACAAGGTCTGCCACTCTATGGTCATCATAAAGGTTTAGCTCGTTATGGTTTAGCAGAAATACGAGTATGTCAAGGTCAAGGTCAAGGAAAGCTTTATTCGAATGTTATTGTTAACAATCATAAAAGCATTAAAATTGATCCAACCAATAATAAAATCCAAAGGTTAAAAACAGAAACAATCACAGTAAACAGTGCATTCAGATCATTTTTAAACATACATACACATTTCACTCTGTGAGATATCCTACAATTATAACGGCTTAATTCATTAATATTTAAAATTCTTCATTAATAAGACTTTTTCTTAATCGAAGCACTCTCTTTAAAAACATGGCTAACCTCCAAGCAACGTGTTCATTCTCCAGGAGCTGGAGTTTTATCAGTGCAGGACGACATTGTCTCAGCCCCTGAGATTTTAAAAGTGGAAGTAGCCACACTTTCCTTAACACTGAATAAAATTTACAGAAAAAGACTAAATGAATAGTGGACTGGGTGGATTGATTGTCACAGGGGCATAATGGTAACTGTCGCGAGCAGTCATTCATTTTAGGCAGAGTCACTAATCTGTGCACAGTATTAAGCCTAAACCTAAACAATAGCATTCTATCATACGTCCCTGGAACAAATGACAAATATGGCTCCATTCTTAACGTAGATAATAGTAATTGGTGTTGGCTAACACTAGGCTTTAAAAGTTCTTCTGACAATCTAACCGTTTCCAGCAAGTGTAAAGCCTCCTTCTTAAGGACCTTTCTAGGGATCGTCTGCAGGGTCACGGGGTCAGTGAAGTATTCTGGGTGCCCTAAATCTGCCATAAAATCACGGACAAATCTGACCCAAGGAATCTTTAAGGCTCCATCTAATTTGAGGCAGTCCTGCAGAATCTCCCTATTTAGCTGCGTCTGTTCCTTTGTCCAAATACTGTGCCACAACAGTATAGGTTCTACCTTAATAAGATCTGAAATAAAGGGGAGACCCAACTCCTCGTGGCAAACGTAAGAGGAGGTACTAGATGGGACTGACAGAATAAATCTTAAAAATACATTTTCAACTTGTTGCAACAGCTTAGTATTAGCTAGGCCCCACACCCCTGCTCCATGCATAACTGATGTAATACATTTCGCTTTATATATTTGTAGGAGCTCCTCAGGAGGTTTCTTTCCTAATTTCTTTGAAAAGGTTACAAGGGCTTTGGATGTATGAATAAACACCAATTTTTTCATGATTATAGTTTGAGCCCATGAATCATTATAATTAAACTGTACTCCAAGATATGAGAAACTTTTAGTTGAGGCTAACTTATGGCCATCTACAAATATATCTCTTGGTCTCAACGGCCCTTGCCCGCATCTCATTACAAATGTCTTAGATATATTAGTGCTAAGACCAAGATCCTTCATAAAGACTGAGAAACAGTCAAGGACCCGCTGAAGACCAATTTGGGTTCTTGCCATTAAAACTGCGTCGTCCGCATAAAGAAGAGCTGGGATGGGACGACCAGCAACTTGTGGAAAATCTTGTGCACTTCTCACTAGTGTATCACCCAGTCCATTAATGTACAGATTAAAAAGAAAGGGGGCCAGCACACAGCCCTGCCTGACCCCCCTCCGTACGGCAAAGGCGGCCCTGCGCTCACCCCTGCTCCATAGCGCACACTGGCTGATGCTCCATTATACAAATTTCTTAAGAAGACAATAATGTGTGGGTCAACCCTCAACTCCTCTAGGATCTCCCATAGTCTATCATGCCTAACTGAATCAAACGCCGCGGTTAGGTCCACGAAGACCAGAAACAATCTACCTTTTTTAGCCCTTGTATATTTCCCGGTTAACATGGCCAAATTTAAGCACTGTTCCACAGTACCCAGCCCCTCGCGAAAACCATATTGTAAGTCTGATAAAACCTGTGTTTCGTCGGCCCAGTCTTGCAAGCGTTCCAAGATCACCCGCCCCACCACTTTAACCATAGAGTCGAGCAGGGAGATCGGTCTGTAGCAGCCCGGGTTTTGACGGTCTCCTTTTTTAAAAATGGGGACAATTATTGACTCCCCCCAGGTCTTTGGGAATCGAGTTTGGCAGCTGGCATTGATGACTTGCGTTATGATCGGCCCCCAAAGAATGGTGTTAGATTTAAACAAGTCCACAGGAACACCATCTGGGCCCGGAGCTTTGCCAGTCTGACTTAGGGCTAGTGCTCTATTTACCTCGTCTAAAGTAAATTTCAGATTAACATTACTATGGTTACTCACTGCACTAACACTGGTCGAAGGGGAGGGGTTATCTGGTCCATTGTATACTTGTGCAAAGTGCCTGATCCATTCCTCTTCCGTAATGGCGATTTCTATTGACGGGCGATCTCTAGGAGTTAAACAAGCATTAAAAATGCAATAGGTCTCGCCTTTCATTAAGTTAAAGCCATTTGCTTTGCTATACAATACCATTAGCAAAGCAAATGGCTTTAACTTAATCAAAGGCGAGACCTATTGCATTTTCAATGCTCGTTTTTTGAGGGGTCTACACTTTACACACAGAACTCGGAAACTCCGAGTTAATGCTTGGACCTTTAGATAGCACAAATCGAAAGCATAGAGAACCAACCCCTGCTCACTGTTTCCAACTTGAGTTGCCTGCATTCAATGGAAGAAATTCTGATGTAGATGTATTAACTTTCAGCACTCTAAGCTTATAACAAAAAGACGCTCAGCTCTACGCCGAGCCAGGACAGTTCTGATACAGCCCCAGGTGTCTACTACATGCGCTATGTTCAGAGCTGCCCCTGTTTGCACAAGAGTGTGGTGTTAACATAATCTGCTACGTCACAATAGTTCATTTGCATCAGTGGTGGGGAAGAGCACCTAGAGCATCTACACACAACGCCTACTTCCACAGCTTTTCTTCCTACCCCGGGTGCCTAATATCCACAATGGGGAATCATAGAAGATAAAAGCTGGCTCTAGAGACCATTGCTAATTAAATAAATGATAATCCTAATGAACATGTAGGGCATAGGAATGATCACTGCACACTGATTTGACTGAACACACACGTGATGAATTTCCAGGGCATAAAGTGCCAGGAAATCGCAGTCGGTCCTCCCAATAGACTTCCACCCTCCGGATTACACCTTCCAGCAAGAGGGCTTTCAAGTCCCTTTCAAGAGACGTCAAATAATTTGGAACATGCTCTTCCTTTAGAAATTTCCAGTGCTTGGCTTCTTTTCGATAATGCATTTTACAATTTGGAATTTACTTGTGTTTGTAGGGTATTTTTTTCAAAATCTATCATATGCATCGCTGAACAATGTACAAATACGTCAGGAGGTACTCAGATTTTACTGGTGTTTTGATTATACCTACTGTATTATGCACAGTCCTACATAAGTAACAAAGAGCTCCATATTTAACACCCACTCAATACTTGTGCGCATTAAGAAAAGGTTGTTTAAGAAAGTGCAAGACACTACGAAACACTGGAGAAGATTAACCAGGCTGACCAGACTACAACAGAATTCCTTCTGCGACAATCCACCTACAACAATTACAGCTCTCCTCCTAATGTACTCTAAGCTGGGCATAGAGTTCACTAAAATTACTCCAAATTGTAATTTTGTAATCTTTTAGCTCTAAAATGCCATCTATCATCTGCAAACAGTTTACAAATTTCACTAACCACTCAAAAGTTTGTCTGGATTTCCAACACCTCAGAAGCATTCTTTTAGCCACTAAGTAATCCCAGAACTCCTAAGCCTCTGTGACTCGAAAATGACTTAAAGCAGATGTTAACAATGCATTTTTAATGAACTCCTGCTCTAAACATATTTGTTTAACTGAATTAATATATGTCAAATTTGATGAAGCAATACAAAGCTCCGCCCAAAGTTACAGGGATAATGGAAGATTCACAGTGTGGTAGGAGTAGCCACTCTAATCTCCATTCAATAAGGGACCCATTCTTGTACATTAGTTGCATACCAGCTTGTTCAAGCTACAGGCCCAATTTCGAATGCACAAATAATTCCTTACTTCACTGTAGTTATGGTGTCCCGAGTAGGGAAGCCAGTACCACAGTAATGTTAATGTTTAGATAAACAATATAATGGTTAGTGGGTGGATCTTAGCTTGAACCATGGGCAGAGGTTGACGGGTAGGGTTTTACTCACAAATCAACTTTTCTTTTTCAGGCAATAAACTGGACAGACCAGCTGAGCAAGTGATCACTGTCTTTCTAAAAAGCATTGGCATAGCCAATTGATCTCGGCAATGGAAGTGCCTAATTGCAGAGATGTTCCTAGAGATGATCGGGAAAAGCCCCTGCCCTGAGAGCGACAGAAGCATATTTTGGTGAAAATTATGAAGCACAAGTGATATTGCATAAACTGCCAAAACACACTATATGAATGCACAGCGTGATTCCAGGCAGCGAGCGCTGAAGCTAGGTATGTTGCTTGTTGCTGCTCCTCAGCCTGAATATACTAAATCATGATTGATTTGTTTAAACCTACATCACGCTTAAGAAGCTCTGGGCATTCATAAGTGTATTTTGGCAGTTTATGCAATATCACTCGTGCTTGATAATTTTCACCAAAATATGCTTCTGTCGCTCTCAGGGCAGGGTCTCTTCCTGAACATCTCTCGGAACGTCTATGCAATTAGGCACTCCCAATGCCAAGACCGATTGACTATGACCATGCTTGTTTTCTTCAGGAGTAATGATTTCCGTTTGCAAATGAATATACTGCTGCAAATAGGCCATGCAAATACACTCTAGAATGTGAGAGAGTCTGGGGCAGATAGAGCAGACTCTTCAAATTAAAATAAAATGCTAAGTGTGAGTTTCCTATTAAAGTCTGGTTGCAGTAAAGCTCTGCGTTAACTTTTGCCACGGTGAAGACCTGGAACTCGGGTATCTCTGAGGACCCACTCTGGTCATTCTCCTAATTGGCTTCATAGAGGTGTTCAGACTGGAGGTGTTAAGGCAAGGAAGCCCATGATAGCAGCATTTTTTCTATAATGACTTCTTGTGTCAGCCTGATTTACGGTGTAATGGGAGACTTTACTTCACACAGTTTATAGATTTTGCTCCTCGAAAATTAAACACAATGCACTATCCTATGGTGTTAAAAGGCTCCGAGACCTAAAAAGTTAAAAGCAAAGGTGACGATGTGTCCGACACACCTGTGTTTGGTATTAGCTTTAAAACAAGTTGAATTCTAGTTGGGAAACTACAGAACACTTCTATTGTGTGCGTGGTTGAAGTCCTTCACTAGTATAAAGAGTGAAATGCGGAAAAAGTAACACGACTCTCTCTTGATGTTATGTGCACATTGAATTTGCTGTCTACAGCAGAGACCTAAAAACCAACTACAGAAAATAGCTTCATCTTGACAAAAAATAAAAAAGATACTGGTTTTGCATCTTTTTATCATCCCCCCCTCCACCCTGGTACAAAGAACAGCTTCTTTTGTAATGATTTACGAAACTCTGGGCATAGACAGAGGTGGAGAACTACGCATATAGCACCTCTGCTAAACTTGAGGGCAACGCAATCCTGAATTGACAACACACCACAGCTTGGTTGCAGGTGCACATAATTTTATTGCAATCGTTTTTCACTTTGTTATCCCTAGCTTTTTGCAGGTGGTAACAAGTCAAGGGCTTTCACAAAATGTATGGTAAATGCAGAAACGTAGAGCGAGTACACTGGTGCATAATGTAACCATTCATCAAGTGCAAGTCAAGTCCATGGAGTTGCCAGAGGCTGAAAATTTGTAGACTGGGTGTGACTGACTGCAGGCAGAGTGGGTGTGGCGGGAAGTCAGGGGTGGTGCGACCGGTGCAACTGCATCTGTCCCTGCGCTCTGGGGTGGGGTTTAGAAATAACTCATGGGTGTAAAAGTACCTGCTGCAGGGTTCCCTATATGTCAAGCCGGTTTCAGACAAAAATAAAAATTCAAGATAACTCCGGTTATTAATTTTCCTACTGGAGAGAGAGATCACAGTTTTGCCTAGTGGCAGTTTTGACTCATTATAAAGTAGCGCAGATGGTTAATATGCCGGCTGCAAAAAATGTGTGCGAGCATATCACAGAACTGTATTTTATGAGGCTAGGTCAGTGGGTTACTGTTTTTGTCACAGATATCCATTGATTATAGCAGTTCATAAGTTACAATTCTAATACAGCATGGTGACCTATGAACGGTCTTCAAAGAGCTGCATGCAAAATGAATGCTATAGGTTACAATATTATGCTTTTTCCCGTCTTTCATTATCCTAATGTTGCTAAAAAGGGTTTGTTTAGGTGGAAATACATTTGTATTAGTAAAATCAACTACAACCACTGTGGTACGTTTAAAATCCTCATTGTCTTGTGTAACAGCTATAAAACAAATGAAATGCATGTGAAAGAGGGGCTACGGAGAAATGAGGGGTACAGTAGGAGGGTAGTTGTGAGGGAATCCGTGGAGCGGGAGGTCACTAAGGGGCGCCAAACAAAATGGTGCCACCAGCGTTAACGCTGGCCCTGTAGGAAGTCTTCACTTGCAATGAAAATGCAGACCAGATTGTCATGGACGGCAATTATGGGGTAGCTTGAGGTGCAGCTGCTACCCCTGGCTTAAGCTTTGGTGTCCCATCACTGCCCTTACCTAGGTCCATTTGGATTTTAAATCTGTGAACTGATCAAAAAGAACAGGAACGGGGGGGGGAAGAGGGTGGAGGTCTGTATACTTCCGGTCATTTCCACTCTTGTCCTTTCTCGATACTTTCAACAGGATATGGAGCCTAAGGGTGTGAAAAGTGATCAGTCCTGTGATGTCATCCGGGGCAACAAAGGTGGTGAGATGCTACTTGCGCTCCCCCTGGCATTTTGGCGTTCATTCGAAAGTATATATATAACTGCGGGGAAAGGAGGAGACCGGCTGGGCTTGCTCGACATCTGCTCTCAGTATGCACCCCGGACCTCTTGCTAGCCCAATAGGTGAACAGCCCTGCAGAAATCTCTCTCGCTTGACTGGAATGTCCCGTACATCTTTGGCACCTCTCCGCTCTCTTTGACTCCCCCTCCCCTGCAGATAACTCCAGCTCCTCGTTTTGGAAAGCGTCCGTGAACGCACCTGATTCCCACAGCCGTTTCCAGCCCTGGCTGCCTGGGAAAAATGTCAGAAGGGCTGCTGCTGACTTAACAAGATGGCGGCGGGCTGTCCACTGTCCCACGGACCCGCGCATGCTGTCTGCTTTGGACAGATGGCGAGAGCAGCCATCTTTGTCCATGCAGGCGCGTGCATGAGCCCACGGCGGAGAATGCGAGCGAGCGCGGCAGCCTGCTGAGCTGACCACACGCTCGTGCACCATGGCCTTTTGCTTGCGCGTAACCGCAGGGAAAAGGCCATGACGCACGAGCGTGTGGTCAGCTTTTCAAACCCCCTAACATAAAGTCTTGCCAGAGCAGCGCTTGCGCGCTACTCGAGGCTCGACCTAAAAAGGTGCCCTTACTGCCCTCCAGAAGGCTGCACTGTCTCTCGACATTGCTGCTGAGTGTAGAGATTCCCAAGCTTCCTTTCTCATAATACTCTTTCTTTCCTTAATTGCCTGCCTATATTCCAGTCTAGCCCTCCTGACATTATTCAGAATTCTTGGCTGCCTGTGTAGTTCAAGCTTCAAGTTGGAATACGCTTGTGTACACCTTGTATTGAACCAGCCCATATCTTTGGCTTTGTTGCGGCGTTGGGCGGACAATAATTTCATAAGCTCATTAGATATTTCAATATAGGATGCTACGATCCTGTCATGAGGGGCCAGTTCACTTAGGCAAGTGTCAATGGCAGATTTACACTTATTCACTAGACGTTTTGTCATTGCCATGGGGTCCACCATTGACCATTTCAGAGTATAGCCGTTAATTTTGTCAAGTTTAATTTCACCAATACCCGTTGAGGTGATCTTGCTTCTCTTTAGGTTGTTTAGTGGCAGGTTAACCTTTAAGCATAAGGGGTAATGATCGCTCAGAGGGTTGTCTCCAACCTCAAAAGAAAGTGCTCTAGATGCATGATTACATGAGACTAAAATATAATCTATTGTAGAGACCAGACCCCTTCCATTAAAAGTAAAAGGCATTGGTGCTGGAGAGGAGACAAACTCATTCACAAAACCCAGTTCAGTGGAGGCGAGGAATTCATTAAACAACTCCCCCACCATTGTGTGGAAAAAATGGGTATTACTAAGATCTTCTTCGTTCATGAAGCCACATATTCTATTAGCCTCAAAAGGACACAGTGCACAATTAAAATCTCCCATCATAATTATCATAACATCAAATAGGCTTGAATTACAAATCCCACTCAATTCGGCATCCAAGTTTCTCAGCACCTGATTAAGTTCTTCTGGGGCCGTGTTGTTATAAAAGTTGACTAAAACTACACATTGGTTACCCCTAAAAAATAGCTTAACTATCTGATAAAATCTATCCCCCAGGGAGGCCTCTATTTTATTAATTGTCAACTTATTAGATATATATGTACAAAGACCTCCCTTAAGTCTACCCCCTAGCCCCTTCACAGCCTGGGTGTCGAAGGTTTTAAAACCATTAATATGGAATTGTTCACTAGACCAGGTTTCCTGTAAACAAAGTATGTCACAGCTCTGGATATAGTTGCACCATACTGGATTAATTATCTTAGACCGTAGTCCTGAGATGTTCCATGAGATGACTTTAGTATAAGGTGCATCATTATCTTGTGGGTGGGTGGGTGGGACAGGCCCATTACTATTAGAATGATCAATACGGGCTACCTCTGGTAGTTGTGCAGGGAGGCTCCCGGTTACAGACAGGGGGGCCTCTTTCTCTTTGATGTTTTCCCTCTCTAATATGTCCTCCTTCTGCCATTGCTGATTTATATCCCTCTCTCGGTCAGACTGTTCCATGTGACAGTTGTGAACAGTGAACCCCAGGCTGCAACTCACTGCTGACCCAATCTCCCAAGTTAAGTGTGGGGCCTGTCGAGTCAGTCAGTCAATATCTCCCAAGGTACTAAAAACATCAAATCGGTTATTAGTCGGGATGGTGTACCTTTGTTGTACCACCCCCAGAAAATTCTCTCCCTCTAATCGGTGTTGTATAGGCCCAGGGGGTTGATAAAAGTAGCCCAGGGGGAGGATATTTATCCCCATATTGGTAACAAATCTGGAGCCCGCCCTTTCTAATATAGTTTGAATCATTTCAGGGGAGCTAAGCGTTAACACAACACAGTCACCTGGCATAGACTTGGTAGAGCTCCCAATCCAGCCAATTCTCCTGGCCATCTTAAATCCAGTAAACAGTTTGTTAGTTAGACCTGTCCTTTCCCCTAAAAAGTGAAGCGACTTATTTCTTAGAGAGGATCAGTGTTCTTCCTCTCCAACTGATAACGGAGGGACATTTGCCACGACGACTGTATATGGTGTAGCTTGCGGGGGAAGGTTTAAAGTCCTCATCTCTGGCGACTTTCTCCAGGTCTCATTTGGATGTCTTGATGTAGTTGAGGGGTTGCCCCTAGTGCCTGGAGTTTGAGTTTCTCCCCCAAGGGTCGACCGCATAGGGCCCTTCGCCTGCTGGTTATCCCTTGCCTGAATACTCAAAGATGTGTATATTAAGTCCTTTTGATTTTGTGATAATTGTGGTGCACTTACTCCCGTCGCGTCTGATCTTGCTGGATCGTTTATATTTCTCACAGTTGAGTGGCCCTGGTTCTGTGAAACTCTCCCACCCATGCAGTGATCCTTAGATTGACTAGCCGATGGAGCCTCTTGCATTCTGCACACACATGGGGTATTGCGATCCGATAAAATCGAGGTTACAGTGTTTTCAAGATTAATTAGTCTCCCTTCGATTTTCGTGAGTACTGCATTTAATGGATTTAAAAGACCCGCTATAGTGGCTTCCATCCTTTTCCAGTACTCCTCCTGCTCAAAATCCAGAGATAAACTTGTGTGCCCTGGGGTGTTCTGGGTAGTATTTAACTCCTGGTTGATTTCTCTCTCGTTTTGGCCTTACCGCCCGAGCCGTTAAAATATGACTTTGTTTGTTAAGACCCTGCCCCCTTTTCTTCTTGGATGGGGGAGCCGGATTACCTCCTTCTTTGGTTTTAGCTTTCTGTCCTCTAGTAGTCACAGTCAGAGTTTGCATTGTGTTCTTAGGCTCCTTGGCCACAGGGGGGGTCATTATTATCCAAACCACTCGCCATAGGTAGCAATGGGTCAATTAGAGAGCTATCGGAGTCGTGGGTATGGCATGCTGCTGGCGTGGTTATTACGGAGCGAACATGGGATGATTGTGGCTCCAATGAGAGTCTGCGCTCTGTGAGCTGTATTTCATGCATTAATGCCGACTCGGCCCTGATTAAAAAGGCATCTAGAGTCCCAGCCACTCCCTGGCCAGTGAGCGATTTACGTCTACTCATGTTGGGAATTTCCTAGATTTGTCTATGATATGTAGCTATTAAAATATTCCTTTGTGCATGCTCAGAATCTACCAAGTGTAAAATGTAATAACCCTTACTTGAGATTGTCAATGGTGTGGCCCAGCCCGGCCTCCTCCGGTCACTGACGGGCGCAGACGGGCCCGCCCTTGGCCCAAGCTTGGCCCGGGCACACCCGCGCGCGTCCTGCGCTGCGGGAGTCCCGGCCGCCCTTTATGCGCCTCCTGGCGCTAGAAACAAGCGTTGGCGCCTCCCTGGTGCGTAGAACTGTGGGTGATGGAGTCCCCACTGATGCGGGCTGGACACGGGCTGGCAATCAGGTATCGTAGAACACGGGCTCCCGTGCTGCGGGAGTCCCGGCCGCCCTTTATGCGCCTCCTGGCGCTAGAAACAAGCGTCGGTGCCTCCCTGGCGCGTAGAACTGTGGGTGATGGAGTCCCCACTGATGCGGGCTGGACACGGGCTGGTAATCAGGTATCGTAGAACACGGGCTCCCGCGCTGCGGGAGTCCCGGCCGCCCTTTATGCGCCTCCTGGCGCTAAAAACAAGCGTCGGCGCCTCCCTGGCGCGTAGAACTGTGGGTGATGGAGTCCCCACTGATGCGAGCTGGACACGGGGTGGCAATCAGGTATCGTAGAACACGGGCTCCCGCGCTGCGGGAGTCCCGGCCGCCCGCGCTGCGGGAGTCCCGGCCGCCCTTTATGCGCCTCCTGGCGCTAGAAACAAGTGTCGGCGCCTCCCTGGCGCGTAGAACTGTGGGTGATGGAGTCCCCACTGATGCGGGCTGGACACGGGCTGGCAATCAGGTATCGTAGAACACGGGCTCCCGCGCTGCGGGAGTCCCGGCCGCCCTTTATGCGCCTCCTGGTGCTAGAAACAAGCGTCGGCGCCTCCCTGGTGCATAGAACTGTGGGTGATGGAGTCCCCACTGATGCGGGCTGGACACGGGCTGGCAATCAGGTATCGTAGAACACGGGCTCCCGCGCTGCGGGAGTCCCGGCTGCCCTTTATGCGCCTCCTGGTGCTAGAAACAAGCGTCGGCGCCTCCCTGGCGCGTAGAACTGTGGGTGATGGAGTCCCCACTGATGCGGGCTGGACACGGGCTGGCAATCAGGTATCGTAGAACACGGGCTCCCGCGCTGCGAGAGTCCCGGCCGCCCTTTATGCGCCTCCTGGCGCTAGAAACAAGCGTCGGCGCCTCCCTGGCGCGTAGAACTGTGGGTGATGGAGTCCCCACTGATGCGAGCTGGACACGGGCTGGCAATCAGGTATCGTAGAATTTAACACCAACGGTTATGCCCAAGTCAAATGCTTCAATTACATTTTTTTCTAAAGATGAACTAAAAGTCACTTTTCCTGATTCACACAGAGGCCCAACGTGGGAAATAATGTGGGTTTTCATGTCCCTTTAAACCCAATCCTGAGTAAAAGAACACCCAAATTGTTAGGTTTGTGAAGCTTCTATTGCAGATCAACATCCATTAATCTAGCAGCGGTTAATCAGCTGTAGCAAGAATCATACATGTTTATTTTATATAAGGTGCATTGTTGGCTTTGGGGCTACATATTCACGAACCACGCGATCGACGACCAAAATGGTGGGACTTATTTACAAGCCCCTTGCGCCCCATGTAAATAAGCCCCTGAATTTCCAATAAACAAGATGGTATTCTGAATTCAACCACTAGATGGCGAAACGGGCTAATACATAACATGAAAAAACCAATCCTTAGAGGAAAATTCCTCTTTCTATGTGAGCTGCAGAATGCAGCACACATAGAAAGAGGAAGTAACAAGTAGAAATAAAGATATTTCTCCTTGTTACACCTCACCCGGGGAGGCATATCTTTTTGGCACATTTCCAGGGTTACCAGTTCTGGTGAATCTGGGAATGCATAAAAAACCATGGGAGTTGCGTGGGAATACCCATGTACCGCCCATGGAACACCTCCCTGGCGCAGAGTAAAGCAACGCAGCGATTTGGGCTGCGTTGCTTTACTCAAGATTTATGAAGCCACTTAGGGCCACGCAAGGTGGCCTTGCGTGGTTGGTGCAATGGGGCTCAAAGTACTTTAGTGATGGTCAGAGTTGCCCCATAGCTCTGGAGTTACAGAGCGTTAGCACATCCTTAAATATTCTACCCATCTCCCTCCTGCTCCCACTCTCCCTCCCGTGCCGCCTACCCTTTACCATTATTGGAATCCTTACTTGGCTATGGCTTCATCGCGATCATGGATCGCCTTTGCTAGCTGCTCCTTGGGTCCTTTATCCTCAGAAATCGATCGCAGACGGTCGCGTTCTTCTTTGATGGTACTCATTTCCACACTAAGCTGTCTCACCTGCCACAAACAAAGACACAAAACACCCATGTTACAACATTAAACAAGCCCACCGAATGCTCCTGGAGCAGAAGGTCCCCTTATAGATCATCTGACAAACTGTAGGAGGACTGCAGATCCAGGAATGATCTTATTAGGAAGCCGATTGCCTCTACCGCTTGTGTGTTGACATGTTAGCACTCACCTATTTGAATGCTGATTTTGCATGGCACACCTCGGTGTGTACGAAGACTGTGTCTCATATAACTCTGTGTTTACACTGTGACCATTTCCAGGTTATGTGATAACTCGTTAATTGTCTCACCTAATTGTGTGTTGATGCATTGGGCGTCCATGGTTCTGGGCCAACTCTATTTCAAGTTGCGGGTTTTTATTTAGCATTTGGCCACCCAGCTTTTGAGTACTATAGACAGTAGTGGCGGCTCCTCCGCCAAGGCGGAGGAGCATCGCCCCACTGCCCTCAGAGCAGTGTAAAAGGAAAAATAAAATGATAATAACAGAAGTTATTATCATTTTATTTTTAGGATCTCCCAGCCAGGTAAGGGCAGGGTGGGGCTGGGCTCCCGTGACATTGAGGGAGGAGGAGTGGTTGCTGCCGCATGAAGTACGCATGACAGTTTGGCCAGCTGTCTTGGGCCGACCAAACAGTCATGCACACTTTGCATGATCTCCACCTGGGTGGAGAACATGCACAGGCTGTCAGTCCCCTTCTGAGTGCCGAACTACGGCTCTCAGACCAATCATGAGGCCGCTGTTCTGGTGACAGCAGCATCGTGATTGGCTTAGGGGAGCCTGGGTACTGCCGGGAGCCAGCAGAACATCGAGCAGGAAGAACAGGCTGCCGCGACGAGCAGGTAAGTCTTTTTTTCTTCTTTTAAACCACCTCTCCTCCCGCCAAGGTTACCTACAAGCCGCCACTGACTAAAGGTAAAGAAACAATTACATGATGGGATGGGACAAAAAGCAAAAAACTAGACAGTAAGTACAAGACAACGTTGTGTAAAAGATGCGTGTTGGTGGAAAAAGTCCAACAGCAAATATATGCATTCGTCAACCATTACAAGATGTGGGAATTTGTTAAATGTGACATATTACCTTAGATGGAAACAAATAGATAAATTGACTTTACTCAAGATCTTTTTCATAGCAGGGGTCAAAAAGCACACAGGCCACAGTTCCAGGGGACTGTACTTTACATGGTTTCAGGATGTTTGGAAAATTAGTGTCTCCAGGCTCTATCACAAAACAGTTGGGGGCTTATTTACAAGCCCCTTGCGCCACTTTTGTGTCATTTTTAACATGGGGAAAGTGATGTACGGGTGGCGCAAGGGGCTTATAAATCTGCCCCTTGGTGTCCTGGTGCCATCCAGGAATACACGTCCGCATTGTGTTTTAACCCCTTCTGTGCTCATGACGGCCGGGAGCCATCATGACACACAGTGGGCGTGTGCTCATGACGGCTCCCGGCCGTCATGGCAGCCACCCACAGGGGAAGCGCTGGCGCTCCCCCCGTGGGACGCCGATCTACGTGATTCCACCGGGGAAGGCAGGGGAAGCCCTTCCCCTGCCTCCCCCCGCCCCCCCCTCCACGTCATCAATGATGTCATTGGAGGTTTCCCTTTGTTTCCCCGACGCGCTGGAAGCCATTTGCTTCCGGCGCGTCGGGGAACAAATAGGTACGTTTTTCCTCTGGGGAGGGGAGGATTTCAGCAAAAGAGGCATCGGGGGAAAGGAAAGGGTTTTCCTTTCCCCTGATGCTTCTTTTGTGCATTCCTGCTGCACGATCGTGCAGCAGGAATGCCCACTAGAGCCAGGGATTTGTTTTATTTTTTAAATTTACTGTTTGTGGGAGCGGCCCCTTAGGCAAGGGTCGCTCCCCCTATGGGGGCATTTGTAATTGGCTTTGTCTGCCCCCCTGCGGGGGGGACAGATTTATAATTATTTTTAAAAAAATTGGCCCACTGGACCACCAGCGAGCAATGTGTGGGGAGTGGCCCCTTGGGCAAGGGTCACTCCCCTTCGGGGTATGTTTTTGGCTGTCTGCCCCCATGGGGGGGGGGCAGATCAAGCCTTTGTTTTTTATCTAGGGCCCACTAGGCCACCAGGGATTTTTTTTTTTGGAGAGTGACCCCTTGGGCATGGGTCGCTCTCCTTTGGGGGCTGTCTCTCCCCATATTTGGCCCACTAGACCACCAGGGATTTGTTTCTGGGGAGTGGCCCCTTGGGCAAGGGTCGCTCCCCTTATGGGGGCAATGTTTTTTGGCTTTGTCTGCCCCTCTGGGGGGCAGATTTCGCCATTTTTTTAAAGTGGCCCACTGGACCACCAGGGAATACTTTGTGGGGAGTGGCCCCTTGGGCAAGGGTCACTCCCCTTCGGGGGCTATGTTTTTGGCTGTCTGCCCCCATGGGGGGGGGGGCAGATCTTGCCTTTTTTTCTATCTAGGGCCCACTAGGCCACCAGGGAATTGTTTTTGGGAAAGTGACCCCTTGGGCAAGGGTCGCTCTCCTTTGGGGGCTGTGTCTCCCCATGTTTGGCCCACTAGACCACCAGGTATTTGTTTGTGGGGAGTGGCCCCTTGGGCAAGGGTCGCGCCCCTTATGGGGGCAATGTTTTTTGGCTTTGTCTGCCCCCCTGGGGGGCAGATTTTGTCTTTTTTTTTTTAAGTGGCCCACTGGACCACCAGGGAATACTTTGTGGGGAGTGGCCCCTTGGGCAAGGGTCACTCCCCTTTGGGGGCTATGTTTTTGGCTGTCTGCCCCCATTGGGGGGGGCAGATCTCGCCTTTTTTTTAATCTAGGGCCCACTAGGCCACCAGGGATTTTTTGGGGGGAGAGTGACCCCTTGGGCAAGGGTCGCTCTCCTTTGGGGGCTGGGGCTTGTCATGTTTGGGCCCACTAGACCACCAGGGATTTGTTTGTGGGGAGTGGCCCCTTGGGCAAGGGTCGCTCCCCTTTATGGGAGGATGATTGTGGCCATTTCTGTCCTCTTTGGGTGGCAGATCAGCAGTATGTTTTTAAGGCCCATCTGCCCCCAAGGGGGGCAGAAGCCACTAGACAACAGGGGTTTTTTAATTTTTGTGTTGGTGAGTGGCCTCAAGGGCAAGGGTTGCTCCCCTTTTACAGGGGTGAATATTTTATTTATACTCTTAGGCCCACCTACCCCTTAGCTTAGCTGGTGGATTGTGTGTGGACTGGTGCATTATTTGAATATGTGATTGTAATGGGTTTTTTTCTCCTTTTTATTCTAGTGTAAAGCTTTTGATTCCTGTTTGCGGTTTCGGCAGTGGTTGTTCTGCAGTTTTGCGTAAGTGCATTTATTTGGTAAGAAAAACATTTTTGTTGTGTTTACTCCAAATGAGTATTATTGTCATGCATGAATGAATTTTTTTGTAAGTGGTGTCATAATGGCAGCATATTTGTTAGTGTTCAGATCATGAAATTCTTTGCGATGTGTTTTGCATTGTCTTATGTGTAATTTTTTTTTTTTTTCTTTTTTAGTGGGATATTGTTGATCCTTACTGTGTCTGTGCAGAGTAGGTGGTGGTGAGTATAGCTGCTTCTGTCAAGTGAGTGGTATAGTGTTGGAGTATATAGGTCTTTGTGATAAAGTTACATTTTGTTTATTTCTTTTTTTACAAAGGGTTTGTTGTTGTTGAATTGTTTGACAAGTTACCTTTATTAGTAAGCATTATGGCTAGCCGTAGAATGACTGCTCAGCAGGTGGTTGGTATGCTTCTTGAATCTTCCTCTGAGCAGGATTATGAGACTGACAGTGCGTCTGAGGGAGAGGAGGGAGGGGAAGATTCAGGCAGTGAGTTTTCTCTCCACATGGAATCATCGGATGATGAAGCTACTCTCAGTGCGGATGAAGCTACTCTCGGTGTGGATGAAGCTACTCTCAGTGCGGATGAAGTGCCTGTTTTAGAGGAGGACACTGCTGTGCCGATGGTGCAAGAGGCATCTGGATTGCAGCCTGAGGCTGCTAGGCTTCCTACTGGAAGTGCTGGACTCTGGGTTGATCCAAACATGGTGCAGCCGGTGTTGCCTGCCTTTAGTGGTGATGCAGGGTGTAGAGTGGATTGTGAACATTTTTTGCCTATACAGTTTTTTCAGTTGTTTATGGATGATGTATTTTTGGGTGAGATTGTTGAGCAGACTAATTTGTATGCTGAACAGTTTTTGAGGGACAACAGTGCCAGACTTAGGCCCCACTCTAGAGCTACCCGGTGGACTCCCACAAATCTGGAAGAGATGAAGAAGTTTTTGGGTTTGACTTTATTGATGGGTTTGATAAGGAAGCCGTCCATGGCTTCATATTGGTCTACCAGTCCCTTGATGGCAACGGCCATATTTCCTGCAATTATGACTCGTGATCGGTATTTACTTTTGCTTCGGATGCTGCATTTTGTTGATAATGCTTTGGCGTTGTCACGAGATCACCCTGACTGTGACCGTCTTTTTAAGATTCGGCCTGTTCTTGATCACTTTGTAGATCGATTTTCAGAGATCTATACTCCAGGGAAAGAAATATCTATTGATGATTCTTTGGTCCTGTTCAAGGGTCGTTTGGTTTTTAGGCAGTACATTCCTAGCAAGAGGGCACGTTATGGAATTAAGCTGATTATGTTGTCTGAGAGTAGGACAGGATATGTTTTTAATTTCCGTGTGTACACTGGTAGGGATTCCACTATTGACCTCCCTGGTTGTCCGTCCACTTTTGGAGTTTCAGAGAAAATTGTGTGGGATCTTGCTAGAGGACTGTTTAACAGAGGCCACCATTTGTACCTTGATAACTTCTACACTGCTGTGCAATTGTTTAAGGAATTGTTCAAAGTGGACACTTTTGCTTGTGGCACAATCCGCTCTAACCGTAAAGGTTATCCAAAAGAGCTTGTTTGCAAAAAACTTCAGAGGGGACAGTGCAGTTCCTTGCGTAGTGATGAACTACTAGCTGTGAAATTTGTGGACAGGAGGGATGTGTACATGCTGACTACCATCCATGATGAGAGTACTTCAGCTGTGGCTGTTTGGGGTCAGATTGCTGAAGTGCGCAAACCTGTGTGCATTTTAGACTACAATAAGCACATGGGTGGTGTTGATAGAGTAGATCAGAGGTTGGAACCTTACACTGCTATTCGTAAGGCTTACATTTGGTATAAGAAGTTGGCCATCCATCTCTTCAATTTAGCAACTTTCAATGCTTTTGTTGTGTTCAAGGAGTGTTCTCCTGCGTCAAAGTTGACTTTTGTTCATTTTCAGGAGTCTGTGATAGGCAGCCTTGTTGTTGTGGAACAGGCAAGTGTTCCTAGAGTTGGAGTGGTGGAGGATGTGGCTAGATTGAAAGATCGCCACTTTCCTGATTTAATTCCTCCCGCGCCCAAAAAAACCAATCCCTGTAAGAGATGTAGAGTCTGCTTGCGAAGAGGTGTGCGGAAGGAGAGTCGTATGCACTGTGCCGATTGTCCTTCTAATCCTGGGCTGTGTGTGCCCACATTTTTCAGATTGTATCACACTCAAAAGAGTTTTTGGGAGCAACCATGAGTCTAATAGTGTACTGCCTGGTCTGTATGGTTTTATATAGTTCAGTTTAACGTTTGGCAATAGAATGATGTCTTCAGTTACTGCTGTTGTTTTTGTAGTTATAGTTTTGTATTTAGTTGCAATTTGTGTTTTCTTTCTTGTTTAAAAAAAATTTATGACGGTGTGCGTGGACTGGCGCTTGGCTGGCGGTGTGCGTGGACTGGAGCTTGGCTGGCGGTGTCCGTGGACTGGCGCATGGCTGGCGGTGAGTGGACTGGAGCTTGGCTGGCGGTGAGTGGACTGGCGCTTGGCTGGCGTGTGAGTGGACTGGCGCTTGGCTGGCGGTGTGCATGGATTGGCGCTTGGCTGGCGGTGTGTGTGGATTGGCGCTTGGCTGGCGGTGTGTGTGGATTGGTGCTTGGCTGGCGGTGGGCATGGATTGGTGCTTGGCTGGCGGTGTGCGTGGACAGGTGCTTGGCTGGCGGTGAGTGGACTGGCGCTTGGCTGGCGGTGTGCGTGGATTGGCGCTTGGCTGGCGGTGTGCATGGATTGGCGCTTGGCTGGCGGTGTGCGTGGACTGGCGCTTGGCTGGCGGTGTGCGTGGACGGGCGCTTGGCTGGCGGTGTGTGAGTAGTGGCTTGCTGTTGGTCTCTACACACACTGCTAGATAAACGCCACTCCACGCAATCCGTGAGCTGGTGTAGTTGCTGTGTCAGGAATGTGGGCGTGTGAAAGTGATGGGCCCTTGAATGGCGCTGTCTGCTGGTGTGAGTGTTGTAATGTGCTGGGCCCGCGGCTGGCGGTGTGAATGGTTTTGTATGTGTCACATGTATGAAAGGTGTATGAATGGCCTGTAAAGCGGTTGGTGCCTTGTCGTGGCTTTACAGCTCACGAGCTGTGAGTCAATGGTTCAGTTTCTCGTCCTTTCAATTATTAAGAGTGCATTTCATTTTTGTGAAATCTCTGGTTAATACAACTGTATATACTGAACCATCACTCACCCTCGTGCCAAATCCAACCAGTAAGTCTGTGTGCTTGAAGAATAGGTGGTTGTGCAGAAATATTTGTCTTTTCTGTCTTTCTCAACCAGGGTGTACCTTGTCCCTTTTTGTGAGTGTTGTAATGTGTTGGTTTTGTGCCTGGTGGTGTGAATGGTCTTGTGTGTATCATGTATGAAAGGTGTGTGAATGGCCTGTAAAGCGGTTGGTGCCTTGCCGTGGCTTTACAGCTCACGAGCTGCGAGTCACTGGTTCAGTTTTTTGTCCTTTTAATTATTGACAGTGCATTTCATTTTTGTGAAATCTCTTGTTAATAAAATTTTATATACTGAACCAACACTCGCCCTCGTGCCAAATCTAACCAGTATGTGTGTGTGCTTGAGGAATAGATGGCTGTGCAGTAATCTTTGTCTTTTTAGTCTCTCTGCCAAGGTGTACATTCCATCTAAGAATAACCTACCAACTGTAGATATTGTCGTAAACTTAACACCCATGGGAGTACATGGTGATGTCTCTCTTGTGGATACCAACACGTTATCTTACCCACAATGTCCTAAAAAATCTCAAAATGTCTGTCACATTTTCCTTGCATTATTGTGCCAAAATTTTCACGCTGCAGAAAGAAACAACAACTTTCCTATCCCCCACCTTTCTCCAAGTATTCCAATAGAAATGGTACCTCACTCACGTGGGAGGCTCAAGTACCCACGACAGGCAAGGGCCCAAAACGTAGTGAGGCGACATCAAAATTGCCTATCACAAAACAACCTGGTTTTGCAAGAGGGGGTCACCTGGGTTTTTGGCCCCGTGCCTGGCGGCCAGCTAGGGAAACCTACCAAACCCACACATTTCTGAAAACTGAGACACCTAGGGGATTCCAGGGAGGTATGGCTTGCGTGGATCCCCCAACGTTTCCTTACCCAGAATCCCTGCAAACCTCAAATTTAGCTGAACAAATCACTTTTTTGCACATTTTTGTGTGGGAAAGATGTGGCATCAACGGGCTGACACAAATTTCCTACCACCCAGCGTTCCCCAGGGTCTCCCGATACAAATGGTGCCTCACTCGTGTGGGAGGCCCAAGTACCCGCGACAGGCAAGGGCCCAAAACGTAGTGAGGCGACATCAAAATTGCCTATCTCAAAACGACCTGGTTTTGCAAGGGGGTCACCTTTGATTTTTTGCCCCATGCTCGGCGTCCATCTAGGGAAACCTACCAAACCCACACATTTCTGAAAACTAGACACCAGGGGGATTCCAGAGAGGTATGGCTTGCGTGGATCCCACAACGTTTCCTTACCCAGAATCCCCTGCAAACCTCAAATTTTGCTGAAAAAGTACACTTTTTTCACACATTTTTGTGTGGGAAAGTTCTGGCATCACCGGGCTGACACAAATTTCCTACCACCCAGCATTCCCCAGGGTCTCCCGATAAAAATGGTGCCTCACTCGTGTGGGAGGCCCAAGTACCCGCGACAGGCAAGGGCCCAAAATGTAGTGAGGAGACATCAAAATTGCCTATCTCAAAACGACCTGGTTTTGCAAGGGGGTCACCTTTGTTATTTTGCCCCATGCTCGGCGTCCATCTAGGAAACCTACCAAACCCACACATTTCTGAAAACAGACACCAGGGGGATTCCAGGGAGGTATGGCTTACGTGGATCCCCAACGTTTCCGTCCAGAATCCTGCAAACCTCAAATTTTGCTGCAAAAGTCACTTTTGTCACACATTTTGTGTGGGAAAGTTGTGGCATCACCGGGCTGACACAAATCTCCTACCACCCAGTGTTCCTAGGGTCTCCTGATAAAATGGTGCCTCACTCGTGTGGGAGGCCCAGAGTACCTGCGACAGGCAAGGGCCCAAAACGGATTGAGGGCAACATCAAAATTGCCTATCATAAAATGTTTTGGGCCCTTGCCTGTCGCGGGTACTTGGGCCTCCCACACGAGTGAGGCACCATTTTTATCGGGAGACACTGGGGAATGCTGGGTGGTAGGAAGTTTGTGTCAGCCCGGTGATGCCACAGCTTTCCCACACAAAAATGTGTGAAAAAAGTGACTTTTTCAGCAAAAGTTGAGGTTTGCAGGGGATTCTGGGTAAGGAAACGTTGGGGGATCCACGCAAGCGAACACTCCCTGGAATCCCCCGGGTGTCTAGTTTTCAGAAATGTGTGGGTTTGGTAGGTTTCCCTAGATGGCCGCAGAGCACGGGGCCAAAAACAAAGGTGACCCCCCTTGCAAAACCAGGTCATTTTGAGATAGGCAATTTTGAGGTTGCCTCAATACGTTTTGGGTCTTTGCCTGTCGCGGGTACTTGGGCCTCCCACACGAGTGAGGCACCATTTTTATCGGGAGACCCGGGGGAACGCTGGGTGGTAGGAAATTTGTGTCAGCCCGGTGATGCCACAACTTTCCCACACAAAAATGTGTGGAAAAAGTGATTTTTTCAGCAAAATTTGAGGTTTGCAGGGGATTCTGGGTAAGGAAACGTTGGGGGATCCACGCAAGCCATACCTCCCTGGAATCCCCCGGGTGTCTAGTTTACAGAAATGTGTGTGTTTGGTAGGTTTCCCTAGATGGCCGCAGAGCACGGGGCCAAAAACAAAGGTGACCCCCCCTTGCAAAACCAGGTCGTTTTGAGATAGGCAATTTTGATGTTGCCTCAATACGTTTTGGGCCCTTGCCTGTCGCGGGTACTTGGGCCTCCCACACGAGTGAGGCACCATTTTTATCGGGAGACCCGGGGGAACGCTGGGTGGTAGGAAATTTGTGTCAGCCCGGTGATGCCACAACTTTCCCACACAAAAATGTGCGAAAAAAGTGATTTTTTTTCAGCTAAATTTGAGGTTTGCAGGGGATTATGGGTAAGGAAACATTGGGGGATCCATGCAAGCCATACCTCCCTGGAATCCCCCGGGTGTCTAGTTTTCAGAAATGTGTGGGTTTGGTAGGTTTCCCTAGATGGCCGCCGATCACGGGACCAAAAACCCAGGTGACCCCCCTTGCAAAACCAGGTTGTTTTGAGATAGGCAATTTTGATGTTGCCTCAATACGTTTTGGGCTCTTGCCTGTCGCGGGTACTTGGGCCTCCCACATGAGTGAGGCACCATTTTTATCGGGAGACCCGGAGGAACGGTGGGTGGTAGGAAATTTGTGTCAGCCCGGTGATGCCACAACTTTCCCACACAAAAATGTGTGAAAAAAGTGATTTTTTTCAGCTAAATTTGAGGTTTGCAGGGGATTCTGGGTAAGGAAACGTTGGGGGATCCACGCAAGCCATACCTCCCTGGAATCCCCCGGGTGACTAGTTTTCAGAAATTTGTGGGTTTGGTAGGTTTCCCTAGATGGCTGCTGAGCACGGGGCCAAAAACCCAGGTGACCCCCCTTGCAAAACCAGTTTGTTTTGAGACAGGCAATTTTGATGTTGCCTCACTACGTTTTGGGCCCTAGTCTGTCGCGGGTACTTGGGCCTCACACACGAGTGAGGCACCATTTTAATCGGGAGACCCGGGGGAACGCTGGGTGGTAGGAAATTTGTGTCAGCCCGGTGATACCACAACTTTCCCACACAAAAATGTGTCAAAAAAAGTGATTTTTTCAGCTAAATTTGAGGTTTGCAGGGGATTCTGGGTAAGGAAACGTTGGGGGATCCACGCAAGCCATACCTCCCTGGAATCCCCCGAGTGACTAGTTTTCAGAAATGTGTGGGTTTGGTAGGTTTCCCTAGATGGCCGCCGAGCACGGGGCCAAAAACCCAGGTGACCCCTCTTGCAAAACCAGGTTGTTTTGAGATAGGCAATTTTGATGTTGCCTCACTACGTTTTGGGCCCTTGCCTGTCGCGGGTACTTGGGCCTCCCACACGAGTGAGGCACCATTTTTATCGGGAGACCCGGGGGAACGCTGGGTGGTAGGAAATTTGTGTCAGCCTGGTGATGCCACAACTTTCCCACACAAAAATGTGTGAAAAAAGTGATTTTTTCAGCTAAATTTGAGGTTTGCAGGGGATTCTGGGTAAGGAAACGTTGGGGGATCCACGTAAGCCATACCTCCCTGGAATCTCCCGGGTGTCTAGTTTTCAAAAATGTATAGGTTTGCTAGGTTTCCCTAGGTGCCGGCAGAGCTAGGGTTCAAAAACTACAGCTAGGCACTTTGCCAAACAAGGGTCATTTTTCACTGTGAAATTGTGGTGTGTCCACGTTCCGTTTTGCACCGTTTCCTGTTGCAGGCACTAGGCCTACCCACGCAAGTGAGGTAACATTTTTCTCGGAAGACTTTGAGGAATGCGGGGTAGGTGGAAATTTGTAGATCCACGCAGATTCCACAACTTTCCAGCACCGAAATTTGAAGATAATGTGGTTTTTTTGACAAATTGTTTAGGTTTGCACGGAATTCTGAGCAACAGAACCTGGTGAGAGGCAGTCGAGTCACCCCATCCTGGATTTCCCTGGGTGTCTAGTTTTCAAAAATGTATAGGTTTGCTAGGTTTCCCTAGGTGCCGGCAGAGCTAGGGTTCAAAAACTACAGCTAGGCACTTTGCCAAAAAAGGGACATTTTTCACTGTGAAATTGTGTTGTGTCCACCTTGTGTTTTGCGCCGTTTCCTGTCGCGGGCACTAGGCCTACCCACACAAGTGAGGTACCATTTTTCTCGGAAGACTTTGGGAAACGCGGGGTGGGTGGAAATTTGTGGATCCACGCAGATTCCAGAACTTTCCACCACAGAAATGTGAGGAAAATGTGTTTTTTTGACAATTTTTTAGGTTTGCAAGGGATTCTGGGTAACAGAACCTGGTGAGAGCCAGACAAGTCACCCCATCCTGGATTCCCCTGGGTGTCTAGTTTTCAAAAACGTATATAGGTTTGCTAGGTTTCCCTAGGTGCCGGCAGAGCTAGGGTTCAAAAACTACAGCTAGGCACTTTGCCAAAAAAGGGTAATTTTTCACTGTGAAATTGTGGTGTGTCCACGTTGCGTTTTGCGCCGTTTCCTGTCGCGGGCACTAGGCCTACCCACACAAGTGAGGTACCATTTTTCTTGGAAGACTTTGGGGAATGCGGGGTGGGTGGAAATTTGTGGATCCACGCAGATTCCAGAACTTTCCACCACAGAAATGTGAGGAAAATGTGTTTTTTTGGACAAATTCTTAGGTTTGCAAGGGATTCTGGGTAACAGAACCTGGTGAGAGGCAGTCAAGTCACCCCATATTGGATTCCTCTGGGTGTCTAGTTTTAAAAAATGAATAGGTTTGCTAGGTTTCCCTAGGTGCCGGCAGAGCTAGGGTTCAAAAACTACAGCTAGGCAGTTTGTCAAAAAAGGGTCATTTTTCACTGTGAAATTGTGGTGTGTCCACGTTGCGTTTTGCGCCGTTTCCTGTTGCGGGCACTAGGCCTACCCACACAAGTGAGGTACCATTTTTCTCGGAAGACTTTGGGGAACGCGGGGTGGGTGGAAATTTGTGGATCCACGCAGATTCCAGAACTTACCACCACAGAAATGTGAGGAAAATGTGTTTTTTTTGATAATTGTTTAGGTTTGCAAGGGATTGTGGGTAACAGAACCTGGTGAGAGGCAGTCAAGTCACCCCATCCTGGATTCCCCTGGGTGTCTAGTTTTCAAAAATGTATAGGTTTGCTAGGTTTCCCTAGGTGCCGGCAGAGCTAGGGTTCAAAAACTACAGCTAGGCACTTTGCCAAAAAAGGGTCATTTTTCAATGTGAAATTGTGGTGTGTCCACGTTGCGTTTTGCGCCGTTTCATGTCGCGGTCACTAGGCCTACCCACGCAAGTGAGGTACCATTTTTCTCTGAAGACTTTGGGGAACGTGGGGTGGGTGGAAATTTGTGGATCCACGCAGATTCCAGAACTTTCCACCACAGAAATGTGAGGAAAATGTGTTTTTTTTACAATTTTTTAGGTTTGCAAGGGATTCTGGGTAACAGAACCTGGTGGGAGCCAGTCAAGTCACCCCATCCTGGATTCCCCTGGCTGTCTAGTTTTAAAAAATGTATAGGTTGGCTAGGTTTCCCTAGGTGCCGGCAGAGCTAGGGTTCAAAAACTACAGCTAGGCACTTTGCCAAAAAAGGGTCATTTTTCACTGTGAAATTGTGGTGTGTCCACGTTGCGTTTTGCGCCGTTTCCTGTCGCGGGCACTAGGCCTATCCATGCAAGTGAGGTACCATTTTTCTCGGAAGACTTAGGGGAACGCGAAGTGGGTGGAAATTTGTGGATCCACGCAGATTCCAGAACTTTCCACCACAGAAATGTGAGGAAAATGTGGTTTTTTTGACATTTCTTTAGGTTTGCAAGGGATTGTGGGTAACAGAACCTGGTGAGAGGCAGTCAAGTCACCCCATCCTGCATTCCCCTGGGTGTCTAGTTTTCAAAAATGTATAGGTTTGCTAGGTTTCCCTAGGTGCCGACAGAGCTAGGGTCAAAAAACTACAGCTAGGCACTTTGCAAAAAAAGGGTAATTTTTCATTGTGAAAATGTGGTGTGTTCACGTTGCGTTTTGAGCCGTGTCCTGTCGTGGGCACTATGCCTACCCACACAAGTGAGGTACCATTTTTATCGGGAGACTTAGGGTAATTCAGGTTTGTAAAGCAACTGTTATTACCTATTGACTTTCAATGCATTTCTGCCTTCCAAATGAAAGACAATATGTAAAAAAGAAGTCATTTTGAAAAATGACGGATAATTCTCTTGCTAGTATGAGTATTCCCAATTTCGGAAATGTGCAAATATCTACTGTTTCTAAACTCTATATTTTGTTCCCATTTCAGAAATACATAGGTGTCTTTCATACCGATTTTTCCATGTATACATTTTCCCAGAATAATTGCTATATGCCCGGTACATAATAAAAAACCATTGCAAGTCGCTGCTCAGATTTTGGCTCTGGGTTCGTCGGGTTCTTGGTGAACCTACAAGTCCTATATATCCCCACAACCAGTAAGGTCCCGCGGATGTAACGGTATATTGCTTTCACAGAGCTGTCATAATTAGAAGAAGTTACAGGTGAAAACGTTAACACAAAAGGCTGTTTTTTTCAACTAATTTTCAATTTTTCCTATATTTAACTGTTAGTTTCTATAAAGAAACCTTGAAGGATCTACACAAATGACCCTTTGCTGAATTCAGATTTTTGTCTACTTTACTAAAATGTATAGCTTTCCAGGATCCATTATTGCTTTCATACCCATTTCTACCATTAACTGGAAGGAGGTTGAAAGCACAAAAAATAGCAAAAATAGGCTATGTCCCAGAAAAATGCCAAAACTGTGAAAAAAAATTTGGTTTTCTGACAAAAGTCTGTCATTCCCTAAAAGCTGGGAAAATGGTGATTTCAGCCCCACAAACCCTTTTTTGATACCATTTGCAGGGAAAAACCCAGACGCTTTCATTTGCAGCACTTTTTTCCAATTTTTCCAAAAAAAACAAAATTTAGCTGTATTTTGGCTAATTTATGGGTCCCCTCCAGGGGAATCCACAAACCCTGGGTACCTTTAGAATTCCCATGATGTTGGAAGAAAAGGACGCAAATTTGGCGTGGATACCTTATGTGGTCAAAAGGTTACAGGGGCCTAAGCGCGAACTACCCCAAATAGCCAAAAAAAGGCTTAGCACAGGGGGGGGAAAGGCCTAGCAGCGAAGGGGTTAAGGACTTTTGCCCAAACACAGGTGTGACTCACCTTCTCTTTTAGCCAATGGGTGCTTTTATTTCATAAAGCCTCCTTTGAATCTTTTGCCACCACTTTGGATGCGCTGGTGATAATATTGTTTCTGGCATCATTCGCCAGAGTCCAATTCTGGTTGTCCTTGGTTGGGGGCAAGGAGGGTTTTGTTCTTAATGTTGCTCTTCACAGTCTCAGCTGTTGTTTTCAGAGCCTTGGGTACTGATGTCTCCAACCTCTATACTTCCATTTTCCTCATGGTCAACTACTGCACCGAGAGGGCCTTCTTCCAGATATTTGGGCCTTGGACTGGGTGCTTGTTTGGGTTGTTTGCTTTACGACCCTGAGTAGAGCTTGGACCCCTTGCCAGAACATAGAGTTTCAATCAAAACATTTTCCAGTGGACTCTATGCTGTCTCTCAGGGGATGTGAAGTAGGAGCCTGATTTGAAGACATGGAATGGGTTCATCTTGTCTGTGATACTTTTGATTTCACTGAGACTCCACAGGTTCCCTGTGCTGAGCATCTGGAGTTTTTCTTTCTTGCACTTCAGCTCTTCCACCAGTTTGACAATCACTGGCTTCTAGGTGTCAACTAACAGCAACGATTCACTGTGCCATGGCTGAGGGATTTGTGGCATGGATGGAGACATATTGTTTGGTTCTAACACATGGGGAGGCACCTAAGGGGACTCATTAACAACACTCTCTTTACTATCCTGACCACAGACATTGTTCACGGATAAATCTTCATATACCATACGCTCTACGTTGCAATTTTGAGCTACTCCACATGTGGTGCATCTTAGGAAGCTCTTTGGGGGAATGGTCAACTCTAGAGTACCCATTAAACCCTGGTGCTCCCGGCCTGCTCCTCCACCATAAGACACATCCAAGGAGCCACCAGAATGGTTGGGGGAACTTAGAGGGTCCTGGTGGGAAACGGCTATGCTTATTTTGTAAGCTCTGTACGGGCCATGTTTACATCTCTCTCCCTCTACAATCCATCTATTGCCTCCAGCCTCCTTCATCTATAGAAGGTTTTCTGCAATGGTTCCCTTTGAGATCGCAAAGCAGACTGCAGTTCAACTTACACCTGGGGTTGAAACTCAGGTGAGGTTGGTACTGCCCCCTTCATTTCTATCACCTTTGACCCTAAGGGACGGTGGAGCAGGAGGTGGGGTGGGAGATGTGGGGTGGGGGGGGTTTGGGTTTGCTGGCTTTCTCACTTTCTTACCAGCTAATGTAGCTGAGCAAATATCACCAGAATAAGTTGCTGGGCTCGAATAATTAGACCTCATTGGCCTAGTGGGATGCTGCCAGGGGCCTTTGCTGAAGAACTTCTGAACAGGGCGGACTTGATTATGCTTCTGGTCTTTGGTTTTGCCACCAGACTGCACACCTCCTTTCCATGCTTCCCACATTTGTCTTTCCTTCTTCCTTTGTTCTGTCACAGTGATATTTTTCCAGGTGAGAACAGAGCAGCGAGTTACGTGAAGAGGAAGGCCAGGTTGAAGGAGCAAGGATTTGATTTTGATTGATTTGATTAATACATTTGTAAAGCGCACGTATGCCAAAGGGCGTCTTGGCGCTAGAATTGGCAGGACTGAGTGATGCAGATATGGGATTCAGGCAGAATCAGTTAGAGAATAGCCAAGTTTTCAACGCTCTTCTAAAGGACATGCGTGAAGTGCTGCTCTTTATCGAAATTGGCAGGAGGTTCCAAGTTTTAGCTGTCCCTAGTAGGAAACTTCTTCCCCCCAGCGTACCTGCTTGAACTTGGGTATTTGTAGCAGTTTTGAGTGAGATGATCTTAAATTTCTGGCTGGCACATACCATTTCAAGTGCGTCCTCAGATACTGTGGCCCTTTACCATGTAGAGCTTTATATGCTAGGCATTGTGATTTGAATTTAATTCTTTTTTCCACTAGAAGCCAGTGGAGGGCTCTCAATCTGTGGGAGACTGGCTCATATTTGGGGATATCCAGTATTAATCTGGCTGCAGCATTCTGCAATTGCTGCAGTTTTAGTAAGTACTGGGATTGTATCCCCAAATATAGGGCATTGCCATAGTCCAGTCTGGAGAGGGCCAAGGTTGTAACAAGTGTTTTTAATGCATCGGGGGGAATGAATGGACGGATTTTCCTGATCGTCTTTAAAATAGCCCAAAAAGTGGAGGAAATTTTATTAATCTGACTATCAAATGTCAATTTGTCATCAAAGACAACACCTAGGTTCTTAACCCTAGGGACTGGGATTGGGCATTCGCCCAAATTGGCAGGCCACCATCTAGGAGACCAAAAGGAAGAATTGGATCCTAGTAACATGACTTCAGTTTTTTCGCCGTTCAATTTCAGGCAGTTGGTCTGCATCCATGTGTTTATCTGAGACATGCAGTCGTTAAACCGATCGGCTGTCTCCTCCACGTTATTAGAAACTGATACCACCACCTGGGTATCATCAGCGTAGGAGACCACCAAAAAACCACACTGCCTAATGATCGAGGCCAGAGGGGCCACATAAATATTAAAAAGTGTGGGGCTCAATGAAGTGCCCTGTGGCACACCACACGGCAGTTTGAAAGATTTGGAAGCTGAGTCACCCAGTTCTACTGAAAAAGTTCTATCCATTAGGTAGGATGACAGTAGATTGAGGGCAGTGTCTTGAATCCCCAGCTCCGCTAGTCTGCCAGTTAATATTTCGTGGTTAACTGTATCGAAGGCCGCCGATAGATCTAACAAATTCAAGGCGGTCTTCCCCCCTGCATCCAGTGTTCTCCTAAGTTCCTCTGCCGCCATGACCAGAGCAGTGTCTGTTCCGTGACCCTCCCTGAAGGGGCCTGGACCTTCGCACATAGCAACATAGATGCTAGCAGCAACAGAAGTGTCTAAAGAAATATTTATACTTAGGGTTGGAAGGGGGGCTTCATGAGGAGACAGAGATTCCACCACAAGTCTGTAGAAGAGTGTCCTCTGTCTAGGATGGAGTCTGCTACCAGTATTATAATGGGCCAGTGCTTCTGATTTTTGGCAATGTCTCTTTCTTCCTCATTACCCCTTTTGCCCCTCTTTCCACTCATTGAAACTCAATGTTAGAGTGTGGGAGGCAAACCTAAAAGCAAGCCATCAACAAGCACATTTTGTTTTTTTGGGAAAGACAAGGATGTCAGAGTATTTGAAAGGAGCTATTGGGGGGCTGTGGGAAACTTCAAAGAACATTAAAGGGCAAGTCCCTGTGGAATACTACGAAATTGTGTGATTGAAAGATAATTACAAGTGAGGATGTCAAGCCTCGCACACCCCTGCTACATCAGCTCCTATGGCTCTCGCTCTTGGATTCTTTGGTCCAACAATGCAAGTTGCAAAGATCCTTGGCTTCCTCGTGCCAGCTTTACCTGTTTCCTAGTGCCAGACGCTACCCGGGACACCTCCACCTGCAGTTTGCCATGTTAATTTGAGTGTGAGCATGGTACAGACGTGTGTGAACCCAGCAACTCACGCTGTGCTAACTTGATTCTCACCTGGTTGCGTGTTGATGCATGGGGGTTGTGAGTTATCCCTCACCTAGCTGTGCATTAGCCTTCACTTGGTTGACGAGATAACCCTCACCAGGTCATGTGCTGATGCAATACATCTCACCGTTGGGTACGTACACTAGGCACCACCCCAGGATGTGTGCTATTGCTGACCACGCCACCCGTACCTAGTTGTCTACTGATCCTGTGACTCTCCCTTGGATATTTGTTGATTCTGTGGGTTTTGAATGGTTGTATGCTGACCTCTGAGCATGGTAGTGAGACATTGCATACTAAGGGGCATATTTACAAGCCTGTATCGCCACCAGACTGTCACCTTTTTTGACGTTGTGGTGGCGATACGGGCTTCGCCTTATTTACAAGGCAGCATTAAGCCACTTAACGTGGCTTAATGTCGCCTTGTAAATAAGGCCCCCTTTCACGCTAGACTTAGCGTGAAAGGGGTGGGCAATGGGTGTTGCGGTGGGCGTTCCGCCGCAACACTCATTGATTTTTACGCTGCCCCATATTTACAAGAGTGGCGTAAATATGGGGCAACACCAAAAGTAAGACCAGGGAAAACCTGGTCTTAAGAGGGCGCAACGAGGAGCAATGCTTTATTTCTCCTAGTTTTTGATGCTTTTATGTGTGCTGAATTGCGGAGCACATATAAAAACAGCAAAACGCCATGCATGATTGTTTATGTACAGGAAGGTGTCCCTTCCTGCACATAAACAATCATTCCCCACAACGCAGGCATCCTTGCACTATGGTGCGAGGGTGCCTGTGTTGGCGCTAGGCAGCTGAAATTAGCGACAGCGCAGGGGGAAACGCAGGGCTGCACAGTATTGTTGTAAATACGGTGCAGCCCTGTGTTTCAGAAGTGGCGGAGCGCGGCGTTAAGCCAAGAAGGCTAAAGCCGCGCTCCGTCACTTCTTTGTACATATGCCCCTAAATGTCATGCTACAAGAATATCTTAACAACAAAATAGACAACCAAAATAGTGTAGGTTGACTATACTTAACTCCAAATCTATGTATCTTGAAGATATATCAAATTTTGCATGTGTACCGCATTGTACAGCAGATATAAATGTGGGGAAATCATCAAAGCATAGCTTTTGTACTGAAAGGCTTTCCTTAAGGTGTGTGCGTGGCGCAAGTACGTGGCAGCCTAAAGTACGCATGCACTGGGGGAGAGGAAAACAGTGCTATATCTTACTAGATATATATTGTCAAGGTGCATAGATTTGGAGTTATGAATATTAAATCTATACTTTTTACCATTATATACATAACTCCACAATATTTTGGTTATCCATTCTTTTGGCTATGGTGTTCTTGAGGCACAATATTTAGTGCATAATATTCTGATATACAACCAACCCTGGGTTCCCCCTCTGCTGACGCTGTGCTTCTTCTCTACATCTCTGCTTACACTGAGCACTTTACATACTGTGAGGTGATTAACGCCTGGTTGTGTGTTTACTATGCGACCCTCACCTGGTTGTGCAGTCTCTGCAGCTCCTCCAAGCTCTGCTTCATACTGTGCTGTTCACAGTGTAGAAGCTCCCGCAGTGCTCTTGAGTCCTCACTCGTCCGCTTGATCTGTTCTTCTAGTGCCTCGTCATCGCTTCGGCGACAGCCCTACAAGAGAACCATGACATGTTCATCTCTCATCGTGGCTGGCCCAGGAAATAAATACAATAAAATGACACCAAGCACTATTTGTCTGAAAATTCAGACAACGCTGCAACTTTCCTATGCCGGTGAGTCTTTTTTACATTCAACTCTCAAGAATCTGGTTTGAGATCCTCTAAAGAAACTAATGTGGTTGAGAATCACATGACACACTCAGGCTTTAGCCATTGTGTGTGTATATATATATATATATATATATATATATATATATATATATATATATATATATATAAATATATATTCCACGACAACAGCCTCATGTCGACCGAGAAATGAAAGGCATACCAGGAAATATGGAAATATACTTGGTGGATTTATTGCCAGTACGTTAAAACACCGAACAGACACGTTTCGGCACCTTCGCCTTCCTCAAAAAATAAATATATATATATATAGAGAGAGAGAGAGAGAGACTTGTTGCTGCAGGTACAAAAGGGATTTGTTCCTCCATGACATCTAAACTCCATGCAGGTGTAAAATGAAGCATGTCCTTGCAAGTTTACGAAAAGATCTTTCCCTTCAAGATATTGATACGATTGTTCCGCATAAGCTTGTCTGCACCTTACAGTAGATGAGAATGGATAATGAGTGCAAAGTTGCTTAACACTGTACTCATAGACTCTAACAAATCACAAGCTCACACAACTGCTTGCGCATCTTCCCAATCGCAAGACTCTGACCTTGCAATAGCCTTACAGGGGAGAACCCTCCAAGGGACTCTGGACCGGCACCGTTGCACGTTAGGATACGCATAGAGGAGTGGTCTTCCACTGCCTCACCGACGCTGCTTGTGCAGGCCTTACGGTGCATTTATCAGGTAAAGGAGTTGGCCAATGGATGTCCACGATTACTTGAAGACGAGCAGGTAAAGGTATCATGGCTTGGGGCCATGGGCAGCGCTGAGACTTCAGCAAATGCTGAACAAACGTGCACTTCCTCCACATGCCTGTGTGAAGGGATCTTAAAGAGGCTGGGTTACCTGTAATAACAGGAATACCCACATGAATCAGGTTCTAAGGAAAACCTGGAGAACAGACCAATAGCATGGAAGGACACTCCTACTGAAAAGGGGTTTTGTTCCAACTTCTCTATTTAAAGAGTCTTTAAAATTGGCAGCTGGAAAAGCAAGATTTGTTGATAGCAAAGTGGTGGTCACCCATTTCTGCTTTGCAAACAAGTGTGTTCTTGACCCGAACAACAGAGTAACCCTAAGGGATTGGGGTGAGGTTTGCATACAAGGAGACAGGGAGACTGGTGGACAGCGTAGTGACGGCATCCATTTCTTCTTTGCAAGACCAAGGGGAACAGGACTGTATTAAAGTGGGACCCTCTTATGGTTTAACCTGTACTGTATCCATTGGGATCAGGACACAACTAAGATCACTCAAACCAAAAGTACATGAAGTACCATTCAGAGGCTGGTTGTATGTTGAATAAAGCAACTTTTTTCAACATAGTAGCAAGAGGTGTCTGGACGCCATTCTTCGAAGGAGTTCTCACACCCACTCTCACTGTGAGATTCCTTCCTCCCTTTTACCTGTGTTCTATCTTGACTGGCTGATGGAGGTGTTTCTTTCCCACGCTTTACAAACAGGCAGCGTCCGCATTGCTGCCTCCCCAGACATGCCTGCATATGTACAAAGAAACCTGTCCATGCAGGTGTATGTATGAATATATTAGTGTCTCTTTAATTATGTTACTATTTTGTAAATCTTACCGTACAGTTTTCTAATCTTTTTGCAGCATTTAGAAAGTCTTTGCCCCCCCACCCTTGTATGATCTCAAGTTCTGGATAGAAGAGCGGAAGGTTGGACGGTCGGACAAGTAGGACATTCAATGGATGTGTAATGCCTAAATATACTGTTCTGGGACCCCAGTCCCTTTTTACAAGGGGGCAGGAGGGTAGATGTGATCCTGTCTGGAGACATGCCTATTTCAAAAGGCTTGTCTTGAAGGCTTTCTTGAAGGTCAGCAGGCTGGTTCGCCTCTGAAATCAGGAGAGCAGTACTCTGGCCTATCGGCACCAGTGCTTCTAGAGATTCAACCTTGTTTCGCTGATCCAGTTTGTGTTGCACAGAGGGCAGTAGCAGTAATAAGATGCACTTCTGTGTGACAAGTGTAGAATCAGGACTACCAGCAAGTAGGTCACTGCCCCTGGTACGGGTGGGAGAGATCCAGGGTTTTACTTAATTTCCTAGGTTGAGTTCAGGGAAACTGAGTTTGATTTACTGCAACATGATGACTGGGATTTCTTGGTGCTTTTAAGGAGAGGTTGCTGTCAATGATGAATCCAAGATAGTTAACATTTGGGGGAGTGTTGGGTAATAAATCTACTTCATTTCAAAAGCATTACTGGTCCAGTTAGTGATCGGAATAGACTTGGTTTCAGTCGGATGCAACTTCAAATGGGTTCTTAATGTTCATGGAACAATGAGGATGAGAAATTAATGAGTTGATGGATGTCCCGGACCTTCATCCAGATGCATATGTCCTCAACACACTGGAGGCTCATTTTATAATGGCTCATGAGCAGGACTTCGAGTAGAGGTTGAAAATGAAGGGACAGAGAATTGATGCTAGAGATACTCCACATGTAACTGTTAAAGGCTGAGATTCCGATCTGTCCATCTGGGTGAACTGATATCAGTAAAAGAGACAGAAAGTGAATGGGTGAAGTTCCATGTCTCAGAATCTTACATGTGTTGCTAGGATAATGATCACATATTAAAGATTGAAAGTGTCAAAGGCAGCCAAGACGTCTAGCAGGATTGAGAGTGGTTGTCCTTATCAGGGAAGAGAAGGGAATCGTCCATGACCTCAAATCTTGTTATCTTTGTGCTGCAGTGTGGCCTGAAGGCAGATTGATAGTAGTGAAGAAGGAGATGTTGGGTGCTGATTTTCTTTTAGTTGAAGATTAGCAAGTTTGTGATTGGGCAGTTAATTAGAAGAATCTGCAGGCGTGTTCTGAGTGCATTGGAGAAGATGCCTTATATGACTAAGACAATGACTATGTTGAAGAGCGGTGCAATTAATAATCCAGTGAGTAATTTCCTGATGTTGGAAGGCGGGGTGCCTTATTTTCATCGATTGTGTGTAAGAGTTGTAAGAATCTTAGTGAGTTTCATCTTTGTGGCTGAGCTAAAGGTGTTCCAATTGAGACTGTTTGTTGTAAGATGGGAGGAACAGTGGCAATCTGCTTAGTTTTGTGGTGTCTGAACTCATTTGTCTTGTCTGTGCAGAATTTGTTTGGACCCTTGTACTTGATGATTGAGTGAGGTATGGATGGGTCTGTTAGAGGACCGATGCAGTGCTAAAGAATTTTGAAAAGGGCTTTGCTTTTCTTGGAAGGTTCTGTAGAGGTTGACATGTAGTAGGTTGCTTTGGCTGAGCTAGTGAGAGGTTGAAGAGATTATAGCTCTATTACTTGTTTTGTGATTTTGAAATAGTAACATTTTCTCTTGGCAGACAGGCATATCCTTTATTTTAGTCCCAATTTTGAGGCAACAACAAAACTATAAAAACAAACAACTTTCCCTTGTTTACATCAAAACATAGTCAGTAGAAAGATCATAAAAACAGAGATCATCCCAACGTCAATAATACTTTAAAAACTGCTAAAATAATTTACACATTTTTATGGTAAGTCATTTCAATTCTCGATTATTTAGACATATGCAAACATCACTCCCCTACACATTGAAACAGAGCATAAGCAACAATTAATTTTCCAAAACAATTTATCCTGCATTAGGGCCACCACAAAGGTCTTCACGACAGCCAGGCAGGGATCAGCTCCCCTGTTGGGAAAAACACATCCCTGACCTCCAAATGATTTGTGGAACTGAGAAAAAGGTGGAAGGCACACTCAGAAGTATTTGACACATGTCCTTTTGCCATCTTCCTCTAAATGGATCCCTAATTATCCTTATTCTCATTTTAAGCTTTCACAGGACCACGTCTGTTTATATGACCCTATAGACTTGTCTACATCTGGAGAGACAAGGCTCATCATAGATCCGCTTGTGCAGGTCTTCTATTACACGCTTGGTAAAGGGTGTGTTAAACGTCTGTTTGGCTATCCATAGGTCAGGAGAGGTCTCTTGTAAACAACTGCAGAGATGTGTCTGTGGTAAACACCTGCTGGTGCAAGTATAATGTAAACACTTGCGGGTACAGGGCCTCAGTAATCAAGGCGTGTGTTAGACGCGTGTCAGTGCAGGTGTTTACGGAAAACATGCCCATGCAGGTGTTTACCAGAGGCTTATCTCTGTAGGTGTTGACCAGAGTTCTTCCCTCCATATGTCCACCAGGGGTATTTCTCTGAAGCTCTTTTCTGGAGGCAGACCATATATTCAGAATTACCGTTAAGTCGCTGCCGTCCAGGATGCTCACGATGAGTTGCTTGAGTTCGCTGAGGGCGGTGCGAAGGCTGCCTGCAGGGACATCTTTAGCCGAAGAGGTTTCTGATGATTCGTCCATAGATGAGTCTGTGGACACGGCTGAGTCAGCGCTGTCATTGCCCCTCAGTTGCGAACATATTGATCGCACTTGGCAGTAGGCTTCCCAAAGTTGCAACTTCAGCTGGTAGGAAAAACAAGTTGCATATTAAGAAACTACGTAACACAGGCACTCAAAAGCCCCATGAAGACGGCAACACCAGGGGGAGTTTCTTAGTGATGACAACAAACACCAGTTCAGAACCACCCTGAAGGTATTATCAGCTGGCAGAGATAACCAGAGATTGCAATAACTGCTGACTGAGACCCACCTTGAAGGTAATAACAGCTGGTAGATGCAACCAGTGAAAGCAATAATCGCAGACTGAGACCCATGTGAAGGTGATACCAGCTGGTAGATGCAACCAGTGAAGGCAATAATCGCAGACTGAGACCCATGTGAAGGTGATACCAGCTGGTAGATGCAACCAGTGAAGGCAATAATCGCATACTGAGACCCATGTGAAGGTGATACCAGCTGGTAGATGCAACCAGTGAAGGCAATAATCGCAGACTGAGACCCACATGAAGGTAATACCAGCTGGCCCAGATCTCAAGTGTTGCCAGTAAGATCGGGCAGAGAATCCAGCAATGACAGTGTCTGCCACTAGACACCCATGATGACTGTAGTACTATCATTCTGTGACTTTCGTGATTATGTGATCATAAATAAGCGCGGCTGGCAGATCAGACAGCGTGGAGAAGGATGGCTGGGAAAGACCTAAGTTAACCACCAGCAAATTGTGAAGGGGCCAAGGGTGGACTAGTCACTGGATGGGTTTCCTTTCAAAATCAGAACTTCTCCTGGGGATAGGCTGCCAAATCCCTCCTGAAACCCATCCATAATATGAGCTAATAAAAGTCTGATGACAAAAGGGCAAGTGTAAGAAACCTCAAGACAATGAGCTCTAGCAAGTGGATTTGGCAAGAAGAAGGAAACCATAGTCCTGAACTCCCACCCCTTCTCCCCCATAGAATTCTTCTCAGCCTCCCCCACTAACTAGTTCCCTCCTCAATGAACACAGGAAGATTCTGCAGACTTCACAGCAACAGATGTTTTTACAGTCAATTTCCATATTGTAACGATTTTGAATTTTGGAGCATTGTTACAGCACAAGGCAGCACTGCTTAAACTGTACTCACTGTACCCATGGCACACACTCCAGTACAAATTTCTACTGTTGACAACTGGCAAAGGGCAAGCCACATAAAATGTGTAACTTTGCAGCGTTTACACATCTTATGCGTAAGAATATCTAATGTCATTGTGCTCGCTCCTTATCTGTGCCTGGTTAGGTCTCGCCTACGCAGCGCGCATGCGCCGCATAGGCAAAAAGACCTTTTGCAATCGATTCGGCTTTTCAGCCAAAAACGTGCACGCGTTCCATTGCCTTCAATGGCAACGCGTGCACGTTTGGCGATTCACTTGCGGGAGCGAGCAGCTGGCGTCATATGGTAGCAATTATCGCTCCTGGCGCCGCTCGCTCCCGCAAGGGAATCGCACTCCCCCCACCCCTCCCACTTCTTTAACCCGGAGTACTGTTTCACTTTCGCGGCCGCGGTGCGGGGCGGCACTTGTGTTTCATAGCACTTACCACCCCTGACCAGAGGTTTATCATTCCTAGCAGTAACTGCTGATTTCCGTATACTGACCAATAAATGACACCTTATTTAAGGACTATTACGTGTTTCTGGACAAGCTTGTAACATTTACATGCACTGTCTTCGCATTTTAGGCATCCAGTAACAATGTTGCTGGTGAGTGCATTTTTATAGCCTATCTCAATACATCCACACCGATTGTGAAAATTGCTTTTGTGCGCCCAGATCCGCCGCTGCTGCGCATCTTCCACCTCACCCACAGTAGAAGCCACGGATCTGACCCAAAGCACAAGGTACCCTGCCCACCCACCCACACAGAAAGCATGCATGCCTGGCTCACCTCGGCCACCCCTCTGCTCAGCTCTCGCCCGCATTCCTGCTCCGGGGGCAGGAGGCGGGCACGTACTCATGGTGGATGCGGGAGCATGCTGGTCCGCGCACCCGGGTGGAGGCTAAAGCATGCGGGAGAACGCAGCCCAACTCCTTCTCCTCCGCGCACAGCTCACACAGTCCTCCAGAATCGGTTCACATACCGCTGCGGGCGGAGACACAAGTTTAGCAGCATCTGCAGTGCCCGTGCGCGCTCCCCAGCCCTGCCCCGGCTGCCACTCTCAGCACAGCAGCCCGACGGCCATGATGGTTTGGGGGCACGTACTGCCAGGGCGACACCAGTAGCCATGATGGGAAAGGTATTGATTGCAGGCTTCGTTGTAAGGGCGGTAGCCATGATGCGTTGGGCAAATGTGACTTCAGCAATAACTAAAGCTTAGGGCGTCTGCCGATAATAATAAACAAATAATAGCATGGTGAACCGATGAGGTTTAGTTCATTCCTTCCATTAACCTTTGAGCGATAATTCTTTGTACGAGTTTTCGTACGAAAGGTGTGCACCGTTTGCACACATGCTAAGAGTCAAACAACTTTTAAGTTTGAGAGGGGCGCAGGCAGTGAGTAGTTGGTTTATAATGGGCAGGTCAGGAATGGATAGGAAACTACGGACCTGGAGCCCACACAGTGCGACCGATGATATTGTGTGTGGGGATGGGTAAAAGGAAGATAGAGTCGCTAGAGCATATCGTCTTATTGTGTGCGCATTGCTTTCACACGTACTGCCCCAAATAAATTCAAAGGAAACAAGCATTGGCATAGCCAATAGGTCTCACTTTTGGGACTTTATAAGTATTTAGTTATGCAGCACAATATCCTTGGTGCAACAACATGAACTGTTGCATGGTTAAACACTTAAAAGGTCCCAAAGGCGAGACCTATTGGCTATGCCAATGCTTGTTTTATTTGGTGCTAGGATTTCACGCGCAGCAAGGTCACACTTTTTTAGTAAGTCGAAAATCTACCATTGTTTTAGCATTGATCCCACCCTGTCAGGCCCTCTTAGAATAGATAACAGTGTACGCTGGCGCTCTGAATTGCAGAGCCATGTTGCACTGCGCTCCTGTCCACATTTTTGCATCAGAAAGTTGATTGGAACTGCCGCTGGTGCTGGTTTGAATTGAGAAACGCTGCTTATTGTGGTGCATCTGTGCTGGAGTACAATAAAGGGGTGAATGTGCGCTTTAAAAATACACATGCTATGTCATGTTATGGGACAGACTCTCAAGACAGGTTGACCTCTAGCCAGGAAGGGGGTCTAGCCCTCCCTAACACTTCTCAGTATTTCTGCTTCTGAGTTTTTGCAAAATATAGCGGCATTGGAAAAAAGTTCCCCTAAATAATGCAGCCAGCCAGAAATGCATTCTTTGTCCTCTGATGCACCCTGACTGTGCCTACATTGTGTTCCCTGAGTATCTTCCCTCTCATTTCAAAGTATTTTATTGACCGACCAGAATAAACTGGATCTATCTCACAGCCCCATGTTCTGTGGATGATAGTGTATCTATCTACATGTCTTCTTTTAGACATTCAATCAAGCCTGTTTGAGTGACATATGTCCACACCTCCTTCTTCCCACATGTGCTCATCACACAGAGGTACTATTACCTCAAGCTGGTTAAGTAAACCTCAATGGACTCCGCTCTCCCTTCCTCCCCAGTACCATACAATCTGTTGTGATAACACTTCGCCATTTCCCCCAATCCTCCAAATCACATGCGTTATCATACATACATGTCACAATATCTAAACATACATTAACCTCCTCTTCATGGTCACGTAGGGATCTACACTTCCTCCTTCTACTCTTTTACATTTGCTCATGCCGGGTCAGGGACTAAGATCTCTTTAGTGCAGCTGGTGCAGTGACACCAAGAACCAGGGATGTAAAAGACCCACTGCACTCTAATCATGCCTCTCTTCTACTGCCCAGCTGAGGTGCAGGGGCATTTTCCTTGCTTGCATTAGGGTGAATGGTCTCCTTGCTTCACACCGGTGTCTGGTCGTACCTTCACATTATATAAATGTGCGCACAGCTCAGGAGCGTCCAACACAGATGCAAATGTATCAGATCCAAAAAAGATTTAGCAATATCAACTTAGATGCATTTACAGACAAGGAACCTAATGCCCTGATTCTAAATGGTGTGGAATAGGGCATGATATTTCCCACACCCGGTAAATACTGTTATCCCAGAAGGAGACATTTACCGCATATGGTAAAAACCTTCTGTTCTTAGTTTTTATCTTAGAAATGAGGCATAACATGCATCACCAGTATTTAACACACTGAAATACGCATTTTTTTCTGCCATTTTTATGGGCTTTTTCTCATGGTATATTTCAGTAGGTTTGACCTGCCAGAGTCTATCAGGTGAAAACTGAGAGGGTGTGTTAATTATCAGACAACTCCTAATTCCGATCCGTGTGCAAACTCTTGTTAGCAAAGAGATCAAAAATGAGCTGTGACCTTGTAAACAGAGCTCTGATAAAAAAATATTATTCCATTGTGAAGTATTTGGTGCAGGTGGTAAATACCTCCTGTTATAAATTTTCAATTTGAAAATGAGGCATAACACACAGAATCTGTATTGAACACATCAAACTGAGCATCTCTGCTTTTTCCCTGGGCATATGTGACTGATAAACTCTGGCAGGTTTGACTTGCTAGAAACTGTCAGGGAAAGATTGCAGAGGTACAGTGTTTATCACAAAACTTGGAAGTGCAATCCCTGTGCAAAGTCCAGTGTGTGCAGTGGATCAAGGCTAAGATGTAAGGTTTTCAAGGAATGGTCTTTGCATAAAAACAGCTAGATGAAGGGACAGAACGTTGCTTTTGCACACTTGAGAACTCATTGACATATTCAGTGGCTATCCTAAATATCCGGCTTGGATCTCTAGGACCTGTCGACACACCCCGCTAGAGGAATAGGTGTACTATTCGCACCTGCACCCGCTCCTGCTCCTGCTCTTCCGCTTCCATGCTCTGCTCAATCTCTGACAACAACGAGGTACTATTGCTATTGAAGTTCTGCAGGTTGCGCTCCTCGCTTAGCTCCTCCAACTTCCGCTGCAGCTGGCGGGATGAGAGGCGCAGCTCTTGCAGCTCCTGCTGGCTTTGGCGTAGCTGTGGAAAAAAAGAAACAACTTAAGAAAAAAAAACGGACCCTGAGCAATGCCATATAATGTCCGTTGTTTTGTTACTTGAAATGACAAAGAAATTTACACACAAAAAAAACTTAAGTAAAAAAAATTGTCAATGCTGGTTGTGATTCACAACCTATTAGATAGAGATGGTTTGCAAAGATCGCATCACAGCTCCCAAACTTCTGTGGCAACAAAAGTGGGAGTGTAAACGAGAGTGAGAGACAGAGTTACAAAACACATAGGATATATATAATACAGAGATATATAGTGGGTATAAAGATAAAGGATCTATATAAACCTTGCAGATTTACACCTTTTTACCTTTTTCGAAAAGAAAAAGGCATTCTCTGAATTGTTCTCTATGTAATGATAGATGCCATTCATCTTGAAAAGTTCTATTAAACTGTTTAGTTGAAGTGGTTTCTCAGTAATGGTATTCTCTAAAAAGGTTTTCCTAGTAAGTAAGTAAGTAAGTAAGTAAGTCCGTTTTTATATAGCGCAGCTACTCACCCTTACGGGTCTCAAGGCGCTGGGGGCCGGAGTGGAAATTAAGTGAGCTATTGCCCAGAGTCACATGGTGCTGAGCTGAGCTGCCGCCGGAGCCGGGGATCGAACCGTGAACCCCGTGCTCCGAAGTCAGCTGCCCTGGCCGCTGCACCACACCTCTCCACACCAACATGCAACCTCCTCCTGTCCGTCCTCGGTGTAGTGGAGCCCCATGTGCTGTCTCTGAGTCCCATGTGCTGTCTCTGAGTCCCATGTGCTGTCTCTGAGGTGGTGTGACCCAGTGTGACCCCCTCCTGTCCATCTTCGGTGTAGTCGAGTTCCATGTGCTGTCTCTGAGGTGGTGTGACCCTCTCCTGTCCGTCCTCAGGGTAGTAGAGTCACATGTGCTGTCTCTGAGGTGGTGCGACCCCCTCCTGTCCGTCCTCAGGGTAGTAGAGTCCCATGTGCTGTCTCTGAGGTGGTGCGACCCCCTCCTGTCCGTCCTCAGGGTAGTAGAGTCCCATGTGCTGTCTCTGAGGTGGTGTGACCCCCTCCTGTCCGTTCTCGGTGTAGTCGAGTCCCATGTGCTGTCTCTGAGGTGGTGTGACCCCCTCCTGTCCGTCCTCAGGGTAGTAGAGTCCCATGTGTTGTCTCTGAGGTGGTGTGACCCCCTCCTGTCCGTCCTCAGGGTAGTAGAGTCCCATGTGCTGTCTCTGAGGTGGTGCGACCCCCTCCTGTCCGTCCTCGGTGTAGTAGAGTCCCATGTGCTGTCTCTGAGGTGGTGCGACCCCCTCCTGTCCGTCCTCAGGGTAGTAGAGTCTCATGTGCTGTCTCTGAGGTGGTGTGACCCCCTCCTGTCCGTCCTCAGGGTAGTCGAGTCCCATGTGCTGTCTCTGAGGTGGTGTGACCCCCTCCTGTCCGTCCTCGGTGTAGAAGAGTCCCATGTGCTGTCTCTGAGGTGGTGTGACCCCTCCTGTCTGTCCTCGGTGTAGTAGAGTCCCATGTGCTGTCTCTGAGGTGGTGTGACCCCCTCCTGTCCGTCCTCAGGGTAGTCGAGTTCCATGTGCTGTCTCTGAGGTGGTGTGACCCCCTCCTGTCCATCCTCGGTGTAGTAGCGCCCCATGTGCTGTCTCTGAGGTGGTGTGATCCCGTGTGACTCACTCCTGTCCGTCCTCAGGGTAGTAGAGTCCCATGTGCTGTCTCTGAGGTGGTGCGACCCCCTCCTGTCCGTCCTCAGAGTAGTAGAGTCCCGTGTGCTGCTCTCTGAGGTGGTGCGACCCCCTCCTGTCCGTCCTCGGTGTAGTAGAGCCCCATGTGCTGTCTCTGAGGTGGTGCGACCCACTCCTGTCCGTCCTCAGGGTAGTAGAGTCCCAGGTGCTGTCTCTGAGGTGGTGTGACCCCCACCTGTCCGTCCTCAGGGTAGTAGAGTCCCATGTGCTGTCTCTGAGGTGGTGTGACCCCCTCCTGTCCGTCCTCAGTGTAGTAGCGCCCCATGTGCTGTCTCTGAGGTGGTGTGACCCCCTCCTGTCCGTCCTCGGTGTAGTAGAGCCCCATGTGCTGTCTCTGAGGTGGTGTGACCCCTCCTGTCCGTCCTCAGGGTAGTCGAGTCCCATGTGCTGTCTCTGAGGTGGTGTGACCCCCTCCTGTCCGTCCTCGGTGTAGAAGAGTCCCATGTGCTGTCTCTGAGGTGGTGTGACCCCTCCTGTCTGTCCTTGGTGTAGTAGAGTCCCATGTGCTGTCTCTGAGGTGGTGTGACCCCCTCCTGTCCGTCCTCAGGGTAGTCGAGTTCCATGTGCTGTCTCTGAGGTGGTGTGACCCCCTCCTGTCCATCCTCGGTGTAGTAGCGCCCCATGTGCTGTCTCTGAGGTGGTGTGATCCCGTGTGACTCACTCCTGTCCGTCCTCAGGGTAGTAGAGTCCCATGTGCTGTCTCTGAGGTGGTGCGACCCCCTCCTGTCCGTCCTCAGAGTAGTAGAGCCCCATGTGCTGTCTCTGAGGTGGTGCGACCCACTCCTGTCCGTCCTCAGGGTAGTAGAGTCCCAGGTGCTGTCTCTGAGGTGGTGTGACCCCCACCTGTCCGTCCTCAGGGTAGTAGAGTCCCATGTGCTGTCTCTGAGGTGGTGTGACCCCCTCCTGTCCGTCCTCAGTGTAGTAGCGCCCCATGTGCTGTCTCTGAGGTGGTGTGACCCCCTCCTGTCCGTCCTCGGTGTAGTAGAGCCCCATGTGCTGTCTCTGAGGTGGTGTGACCCCTCCTGTCTGTCCTCGGTGTAGTAGAGTCCCATGTGCTGTCTCTGAGGTGGTGCGACCCCCTCCTGTCCATCCTCAGGGTAGTAGAGTCCCATGTGCTGTCTCTGAGGTGGTGCGACCCCCTCCTGTCCGTCCTCAGGGTAGTAGAGTCCCATGTGCTGTCTCTGAGGTGGTGCGACCCCCTCCTGTCCGTCCTCGGTGTAGTAGAGTCCCATGTGCTGTCTCTGAGGTGGTGCGACCCCCTCCTCTCCGTCCTCGGTGTAGTAGAGTCCTATGTGGTGTCTCTGAGTCCCATGTGCTGTCTCTGAGGTGGTGTGACCCCCTCCTGTCCGTCCTCGGTGTAGTAGAGTCCCATGTGCTGTCTCTGAGGTGGTGTGACCCCCTCCTGTCCGTCCTCGGTGTAGTAGAGTCCCATGTGCTGTCTCTGAGGTGGTCCGACCCCCTCCTGTCCGTCCTCGGTGTAGTAGAGTCCCATGTGCTGTCTCTGGGGTGTTGCGACCCCCTCCTCTCCGTCCTCGGTGTAGTAGAGTCCCATGTGCTGTCTCTGAGTCCCATGTGCTGTCTCTGAGGTGGCGTGACCCCCTCCTGTCTGTCCTCGGTGTAGTAGAGTCCTATGTGCTGTCTCTGAGTCCCATGTACTGTCTCTGAGGTGGTGTGACCCCTCCTGTCTGTCCTCGGTGTAGTAGAGTCCTATGTGCTGTCTCTGAGTCCCATGTGCTGTCTCTGAGTCCCATGTGCTCTCTTTGAGATGGTGTCACTCCCTCCTGTCCGTCCTCGGTGTAGTAGAGTCCCATGTGCTGTCTCTCAGGTGGTGTGACCCCCTCCTGTCCATCCTCGGTGTAGTAGAGTCCTATGTGCTGTCTCTGAGTCCCATGTGCTGTCTCTGAGGTGGTGCGACCCCCTCCTGTCCGTCCTCGGTGTAGTAGAGTCCCATGTGCTGTCTCTGAGTCCCATGTGCTCTCTCTGAGATGGTGTCACTCCCTCCTGTCCGTCCTCAGTGTAGTAGAGTCCTATGTGCTGTCTCTGAGTCCCATGTGCTGTCTCTGAGGTGGTGTGACCCCCTCCTGTCCGTCCTCGGTGTAGTAGAGTCCCATGTGCTGTCTCCGAGGTGGTGTGACCCCTCCTGTCCGTCCTCGGTGCAGTAGAGTCCCATGTGCTGTCTCTGAGGTGGTGCGACCCCCTCCTGTCCGTCCTCAGTGTAGTAGAACCCCATGTGCTGTCTCTGAGGGGGTGTGACCCCCTCCTGTCCGTCCTCGGTGTAGTAGAGTCCCATGTGCTGTCTCTGAGGTGGTGTGACCCCCTCCTGTCCGTCCTCGGTGTAGTAGAGTCCCATGTGCTGTCTCTGAGGTGGCGTGACCCCCTCCTGTCCGTCCTCAGTGTAGTAGAGTCCCATGTGTTGTCTCTGAGGTGGTGTGACCCCCTCCTGTCCGTCCTCAGGGTAGTAGAGTCCCATGTGCTGTCTCTGAGGTGGTGCGACCCCCTCCTGTCCGTCCTCGGTGTAGTAGAGTCCCATGTGCTGTCTCTGAGGTGGTGCGACCCCCTCCTGTCCGTCCTCAGGGTAGTAGAGTCTCATGTGCTGTCTCTGAGGTGGTGTGACCCCCTCCTGTCCGTCCTCAGGGTAGTCGAGTCCCATGTGCTGTCTCTGAGGTGGTGTGACCCCCTCCTGTCCGTCCTCGGTGTAGAAGAGTCCCATGTGCTGTCTCTGAGGTGGTGTGACCCCTCCTGTCTGTCCTCGGTGTAGTAGAGTCCCATGTGCTGTCTCTGAGGTGGTGTGACCCCCTCCTGTCCGTCCTCAGGGTAGTCGAGTTCCATGTGCTGTCTCTGAGGTGGTGTGACCCCCTCCTGTCCATCCTCGGTGTAGTAGCGCCCCATGTGCTGTCTCTGAGGTGGTGTGATCCCGTGTGACTCACTCCTGTCCGTCCTCAGGGTAGTAGAGTCCCATGTGCTGTCTCTGAGGTGGTGCGACCCCCTCCTGTCCGTCCTCAGAGTAGTAGAGTCCCGTGTGCTGTCTCTGAGGTGGTGCGACCCCCTCCTGTCCGTCCTCGGTGTAGTAGAGCCCCATGTGCTGTCTCTGAGGTGGTGCGACCCACTCCTGTCCGTCCTCAGGGTAGTAGAGTCCCAGGTGCTGTCTCTGAGGTGGTGTGACCCCCACCTGTCCGTCCTCAGGGTAGTAGAGTCCCATGTGCTGTCTCTGAGGTGGTGTGACCCCCTCCTGTCCGTCCTCAGTGTAGTAGCACCCCATGTGCTGTCTCTGAGGTGGTGTGACCCCCTCCTGTCCGTCCTCGGTGTAGTAGAGCCCCATGTGCTGTCTCTGAGGTGGTGTGACCCCTCCTGTCCGTCCTCAGGGTAGTCGAGTCCCATGTGCTGTCTCTGAGGTGGTGTGACCCCCTCCTGTCCGTCCTCGGTGTAGAAGAGTCCCATGTGCTGTCTCTGAGGTGGTGTGACCCCTCCTGTCTGTCCTCGGTGTAGTAGAGTCCCATGTGCTGTCTCTGAGGTGGTGTGACCCCCTCCTGTCCGTCCTCAGGGTAGTCGAGTTCCATGTGCTGTCTCTGAGGTGGTGTGACCCCCTCCTGTCCATCCTCGGTGTAGTAGCGCCCCATGTGCTGTCTCTGAGGTGGTGTGATCCCGTGTGACTCACTCCTGTCCGTCCTCAGGGTAGTAGAGTCCCATGTGCTGTCTCTGAGGTGGTGCGACCCCCTCCTGTCCGTCCTCAGAGTAGTAGAGTCCCGTGGTGCTGTCTCTGAGGTGGTGCGACCCCCTCCTGTCCGTCCTCGGTGTAGTAGAGCCCCATGTGCTGTCTCTGAGGTGGTGCGACCCACTCCTGTCCGTCCTCAGGGTAGTAGAGTCCCAGGTGCTGTCTCTGAGGTGGTGTGACCCCCACCTGTCCGTCCTCAGGGTAGTAGAGTCCCATGTGCTGTCTCTGAGGTGGTGTGACCCCCTCCTGTCCGTCCTCAGTGTAGTAGCGCCCCATGTGCTGTCTCTGAGGTGGTGTGACCCCTCCTGTCCGTCCTCGGTGTAGTAGAGCCCCATGTGCTGTCTCTGAGGTGGTGTGACCCCTCCTGTCTGTCCTCGGTGTAGTAGAGTCCCATGTGCTGTCTCTGAGGTGGTGCGACCCCTCCTGTCCATCCTCAGGGTAGTAGAGTCCCATGTGCTGTCTCTGAGGTGGTGCGACCCCCTCCTGTCCGTCCTCAGGGTAGTAGAGTCCCATGTGCTGTCTCTGAGGTGGTGCGACCCCCTCCTGTCCGTCCTCGGTGTAGTAGAGTCCCATGTGCTGTCTCTGAGGTGGTGCGACCCCCTCCTCTCCGTCCTCGGTGTAGTAGAGTCCTATGTGGTGTCTCTGAGTCCCATGTGCTGTCTCTGAGGTGGTGTGACCCCCTCCTGTCCGTCCTCGGTGTAGTAGAGTCCCATGTGCTGTCTCTGAGGTGGTCCGACCCCCTCCTGTCCGTCTTCGGTGTAGTAGAGTCCCATGTGCTGTCTCTGAGGTGTTGCGACCCCCTCCTCTCCGTCCTCGGTGTAGTAGAGTCCCATGTGCTGTCTCTGAGTCCCATGTGCTGTCTCTGAGGTGGCGTGACCCCCTCCTGTCTGTCCTCGGTGTAGTAGAGTCCTATGTGCTGTCTCTGAGTCCCATGTACTGTCTCTGAGGTGGTGTGACCCCCTCCTGTCTGTCCTCGGTGTAGTAGAGTCCTATGTGCTGTCTCTGAGTCCCATGTGCTGTCTCTGAGTCCCATGTGCTCTCTTTGAGATGGTGTCACTCCCTCCTGTCCGTCCTCGGTGTAGTAGAGTCCCATGTGCTGTCTCTCAGGTGGTGTGACCCCCTCCTGTCCATCCTCGGTGTAGTAGAGTCCTATGTGCTGTCTCTGAGTCCCATGTGCTGTCTCTGAGGTGGTGCGACCCCCTCCTGTCCGTCCTCGGTGTAGTAGAGTCCCATGTGCTGTCTCTGAGTCCCATGTGCTCTCTCTGAGATGGTGTCACTCCCTCCTGTCCGTCCTCAGTGTAGTAGAGTCCTATGTGCTGTCTCTGAGTCCCATGTGCTGTCTCTGAGGTGGTGTGACCCCCTCCTGTCCGTCCTCGGTGTAGTAGAGTCCCATGTGCTGTCTCCGAGGTGGTGTGACCCCTCCTGTCCGTCCTCGGTGCAGTAGAGTCCCATGTGCTGTCTCTGAGGTGGTGCGACCCCCTCCTGTCCGTCCTCAGTGTAGTAGAACCCCATGTGCTGTCTCTGAGGGGGTGTGACCCCCTCCTGTCCGTCCTCGGTGTAGTAGAGACCCATGTGCTGTCTCTGAGGTGGTGTGACCCCCTCCTGTCCGTCCTCGGTGTAGTAGAGTCCCATGTGCTGTCTCTGAGGTGGCGTGACCCCCTCCTGTCCGTCCTCAGTGTAGTAGAGCCCCATGTGCTGTCTCTGAGGTGGTGTGACCCCCTCCTGTCCGTCCTCGGTGTAGTAGAGTCCCATGTGCTGTCTCTGAGGTGGTGTGACCCCCTCCTGTCTGTCTGCGGTGTAGTAGTGTCCCATGTGCTGTCTCTGAGCCCCATGTGCTGTTTCTGAGGTGGTGCGACCCCCTCCTCTCCGTCCTCGTTGTAGTAGAGTCCCATGTGCTGCCTCTGAGGTGGTGTGACCCCCTCCTGTCCGTCCTCGGTGTAGTAGAGTCCCATGTGCTCTCTCTGAGGTGGTGCGACCCCCTCCTCTCCGTCCTCGGTGTAGTAGAGTCCCATGTGCTGTCTCTGAGGTGGTGCGACCCCCTCCTGTCCGTCCTCGGTGTAGTAGAGTCCCATGTGCTGTCTCTGAGGTGGTGTGACCCCCTCCTGTCCGTCCTCGGTGTAGTAGAGTCCCATGTGCTGTCTCTCAGGTGGTGCGACCCCCTCCTGTCCATCCTCGGTGTAGTAGAGTCCTATGTGCTGTCTCTGAGTCCCATGTGCGGTCTCTGAGGTGGTGCGACCCCCTCCTGTCCGTTCTCGGTGTAGTAGAGTCCCATGTGCTGTCTCTGAGTCCCATGTGCTGTCTCTGAGTCCCATGTGCTCTCTCTGAGATGGTGTCACTCCCTCCTGTCCGTCCTCGGTGTAGTAGAGTCCCATGTGCTGCCTCTGAGGTGGTGTGACCCCCTCCTGTCCGTCCTCGGTGTAGTAGAGTCCCATGTGCTGTCTCTGAGGTGGTGCGACCACCTCCTGTCCGTCCTCGGTGTAGTAGAGGCTCATGTGCTGTCTCTGAGGTGGTGTGACCCCCTCCTGTCCGTCCTCGGTGTAGTAGAGTCCTATGTGCTGTCTCTGAGTTCCATTTGCTGTCTCTGAGGTGGTGCGACCCCCTCCTGTCCGTCCTCGGTGTAGTAGAGTCCCATGTGCGGTCTCTGAGGTGGTGCGACCCCCTCCTGTCCGTCCTCGGTGTAGTAGAGTCCCATGTGTGGTCTCTGAGGTGGTGCGACCCCCTCCTGTCCGTCCTAGGTGTAGTAGAGCCCCATGTGCTGTCTCTGAGGTGGTGCGACCCCCTCCTGTCTGTCCTCGGGGTAGTAGAGCCCCATGTGCTGTCTCTGAGGTGGTGTGACCCCACTCCTGTCCGTCCTTGGTGTAGCAGAGTCCCACGTGCTGTCTCTGAGTTCCATTTGCTGTCTCTGAGGTGGTGCGACCCCCTCCTGTCCGTCCTCGGTGTAGTAGAGTCCCATGTGCTGTCTCTGAGGTGGTGCGACCCACTCCTGTCCGTCCTCAGGGTAGTAGAGTCCCATGTGCTGTCTCTGAGGTGGTGCGACCCCCTCCTGTCCGACCTCGGTGTAGTAGAGCCCCATGTGCTGTCTCTGAGGTGGTGCGACCCCCTCCTGTCTGTCCTCGGGGTAGTAGAGCCCCATGTGCTGTCTCTGAGGTGGTGTGACCCCACTCCTGTCCGTCCTTGGTGTAGCAGAGTCCCATGTGCTGTCTCTGAGGTGGTGCGACCCACTCCTGTCTGTCCTCAGGGTAGTAGAGTTCCATGTGCTGTCTCTGAGGTGGTGTGACCCACTGCTGTCCGTCCTCAGGGTAGTAGAGTCCCATGTGCTGTCTCTGAGGTGGTGTGACCCACTTCTTTGTGCTCTTAGTGTGGTGCACAGTCATGTGCCATTGCTATTGGGTAGACAGAGATCTATCATTATAGTTTTATCTCTGCAGGTCTTTTCATAGGTCTGTCTGATGGTCCTAGTCTAGCACAGGTATGTGTGATCCCTGCCGGTGTTTTTATAACTTACACCTTGGCTTACTGCATGTCCCCTCGAAGCATCTAGTATGGCCCTATTGACATTTACGGGTGGGGGCAAAATGTCACTAGGGCACCAAAAATCTACGCACCAGCCCTGGAAGTCACTTGATTGTGGCAGTATCAGGGCAACAGCAGAAAATCAGAGGATGCCCTGTTACCCGATGTAGGAAAGTGCCTCATTTTGACATGGTCACCCCCACTTTTTGCCCTACTACTGATGTTTTTGACTGAAAGTACACTGGGTCCCTGCTAACCAGGTCCCAGTGTCAGTGCCCCTTCCATAAAACAAGGGACATGTTCAATTGGTCACCATTTGGCAAGGCCTTTAGCACCAGAGTAAGTCCCTAGTAAATGGCACCTCTGGAACCTTCGACATGTGGAATAAAGAGCGTACCTAGGGGACCCACACACAAATTGCATGCAGAGTGCCATTGCAGGATGCATGAAATGGTGCAAACCAGTTTGAAAACACGACATGGTATACTCCCTGTGTGCCATGCCCATACACACTGCATATACTATATGCAAGTCACCTCTACAGCACGTCTACAGCAGGTCTTACAGCCCTAAGGCAGGGTGCATTATATTATATGTGCAGATATTCCACTGTGATGTCTGGTTCCATTGCCACAATATTGCAAGTATTCAGGAAGCCATCTTAAGTATATGTAGTGGGCATTGGTCATGTCACACAGCTACATAATGGCGTCACTGAAAATAAGGGTGTTTGATTTCAAATATCTCGTCTTGGCAAATCCATACTGATGCCAGTATCACATTTGTCCTGACATGCACCCAGAGGGCAATTTAGAGGTTCCAACTGAATCTTTCTAGACTCTTAGTATGCTGGCTGACTGGTACCTTCCAGCCTGCCACCAAAGACAAGTTTATGACTCCCTGCAGGTGAAAGCCTGTGCTCTCTGAGGTCAGAAACAATGCCTGCTCCAGGGGAAGGTGTTCACATCTCCTCCAGCAGAATGGCTAGTGATTTAGTATATCACGGCCAGAGGCTTCAAAGACTCTACTGTCTTTGGTATGTGACCCTGGCTTCCCCCAGACCTGGGAGATGCCACCCCCTGCCCTGAGGCCCATTTGGCACCAGGACAGGTGAGAAAATTAGCTAGTCAGAAGGCATGTTCACTCTCAGGCTAGTCACACCCTTAAGGTGGGCTACCTGAAGTGGACAGCCCCATCTCCCCAGTGAGTCTCGAGCAGATAAACTCTCCAGGAGCCCTCCAGCATCAATACCCTGGGTACAGGAGCCCTTGCAGCAGCCAAGGCTTGTTAAGTGTACAGACCGGTCACAAACCCTGCCAAGACCAACCTACCAACGAGAGACATCAGCATCAATGAGGCCAGCACCAAGAGTGGCCCTGCTGTCTTGTTTACCTACCATCACCAGGTCAACCCAAGAAGTGAGAGTCTCGAACACAAGCGACCTGCCAGACAAAACACCTCTGCACCTGAGCCCCAAAGCCCGAGTCCGAGCCAACCAGCATGCCCCCTTGCTCCAGAGACCCTCAAGAGCTGAACCCCCCTTTGGGTTCTGCCGGACCTGTCCCCAAGTCTCCACTTGCAGCCATTTTTCTGTTACAGGTTTTTCCATTGACTTTAACGGGTAGCGTTTGAGGCTACCATCACAACCAGCACCTCTGCACCCGGACAGACCTAGGCAGATAAATCTGAACGGTTGGTGGTTCTTTGGACTTTGGCCCCTAAGCACCTTAAGTCCAGAAGAGTAACCCTTAAAATCATTTGTAAGTGCACTTATGCCCAAGAACTCAGTTATTCCCTACCTAAGTTCTCAGGAGAGCACGGATCTATTCCCTTACATGTATTACATTCCGGATAAGCGCCTACGTAATGAAGTCTTGCATTTGAGGGTGGGAATCGACCCTGGGTGGCATATCAAGAGATTAAAAATAGCAGTTGCTAAGAATAATGGGCATTGCCCCTGTAGGCGAAGTATTTAACAAATATGGAATTCAAATGAGGGAAATGGGTCTGGTTTTGATATATGACCCCTTGGGTTCCGAGATGGAGCAATAGCCATTGGCCAGTATTTGTGTAAAATCTTAAAGTCACCTGCTATATTACCCCTTTTTAGGATTTTAACATAATGTTGGCATGGTCTTTTTTCTTTACTTAGCAATGAAAGTCAAAATGCATTGAGGGGATCTCAAAATAGGAATATGTAAGAAGACAGGAAGTATGTCTTAAACTGAAGCAAGATCAAGAGTGAGCATTGAAGTTGTGATAAGCTGCTATTGCTATTTGCACTTTATGAATGCTGATAGGCGTAATATGAATGGTTGTCATCGGCTAAAATGTTATCATGTTGTTTTATTAGAGCTGTAAAATATATGTGATATTTTGGGCTGTGAACAATATTGAGTCACGGTAAGGAGAAATTTTAATGTGATATGTTTGTAAGTGCACAAATTGTAATTATATGGGGTTGCAAGATACAATCATGAATTGTTGTTTTAGGCTATTTAACAAAATATTGTATACTTATGAAATGTGTGTATATTTCTATAAGATTTTACTTCTTGGAAATAAAAGTATTTGACTGACTGACAATTATGCAGTGAATGTTTCTCCCATAGGAAAACATTACCTGGTTGGGACTCCTACATCAAACCTGACAGCTGTGATTTTCTACTGTTTTACCTATAAAAATCTATAACATCTAAAGTACTTACCCGATTACGATGATCTTGGTGTCTAGAATTATATAAATATCTGTGTTATTTTTCTAAGTTGGTCTTGAGTTTCTTCCTGAGTGTGTGACTCATTTATTGACTGTGTGTGCAACAAATGCTTAATACTACCCTCTGAAAAGCCTAAACTGCTCGCCCACACTACCACAAATAGAGCATTTGGGATTATTAATTTAAGCCCTGTAAGCCAATAGGGGTCTTCTGGACTTTCTGCACGGTGTACCTCATCTTGGTGCACTACATAAAAAGCCAGCTTCCTACACCCGACACTCGTCTCATCTGGACTTGAAGAACTGCTTGCACTACAGAGCGGAGCCTCAGCTGGATTCGCCATTATAAACACTGCGCCACTCGCCAAAAGATCGCCAGCACAGCAGAGCCGGAAGACACGCCTATTTAGAGTAGATGAGCCTTCCAACAATACTTTTCTGTTTACAACCGCTATGTACGTTTTAGAGATTGCGAACAGAAAGAAGAAACAAAAGGGGCATATTTACAAGCCCCTATAACTTTTTCCGACGTTCCAATGGCAATAGGGGCTTCGCCTTATTTACAAGGCGGCGTTAAGCCACTTAACATGGCCTAACGCTGCCTTGTAAATAAGGCCCCCTTTCACGCTATACTTAGCGTGGAAGGGGTGGGCAATGGGTGTTGCGGTGGGCATTCTGCGGCAACACCCATTGATTTTGACGCTGCCCCCTATTTACAAGGGTGGCGTAAATATGGGGCAGTGCCAAAATTAAGACCAGGGGAAACTTGGTCTTACCCTGGCAAAACGAGGAGAAATGCTTTATTTCTCCTCGTTTTTGCTGTTTCTATGTGTGCTGCACTGTGCAGCACACTAGAAACAGCAAAACACCATGAGTCATTTAAAAATGACGATTTTCAACTTCTATGTGTGCTGCACAATGCAGCACACATAGAAGTTAAAAATCGCCATTCTGGACTGTTTATGTGCAGGACGGGCCACCTTCCTGCACATAAACAATCATTCCCTCAACGCAGGCACTCTTCCACTATGGTGCAAGGGTGCCTGCATTGGTGCTAGGCAGCTGAGTTCAACTCCAGCGCAGGGGAAAACGCAGGGATGCACCGTAATGTTGTACATATGGTGCATCCCTGCGTTTTCAGGATGGTGGAGCGCGGCGTTAGCTATTTTGGCTTAACGCCCCGCTACGCTATTCTATTTGTAAATATGCCCCAAAGTCTCTTGACATGCCAGATGAAAGTTCTCAGCGCATCAGAGACATTGCTTCATAGGTCTATTTCTGAAAACAAACAAATTCTGAGGCGGCCTGTTTGACAGGACCGATTGTGTGAAAATGCCCTGCTACAACAGCAGGGAATATTAAAAATGGCCGGCCCCCTGAAATCTAAAGGATGCTTCTTTTGCCCTCCTGTGGCTGGGGTTACGAGACTGGGTTTAACCCTCAAGATGCTCCCCTACAGGTTAACTAAAAAAAAGTCCACCTTCGTTCCACCATAAAAGAGAGGCCATTTGGGGTGTGTTGGCACGCGGTTTCTTTTGGGGTATAGTGGTTCTGTGCCCAAGGGTAGGAGGCCTGAAGTTAAATCCAGCCTCAAGTGCTTGAAATACCTGCTATTTACAGGACCAGTGTTTTGGTGTCATATGAAAGAAAAGTCACTGTTATTAGCGTGTTTGAAGCTTTGAATATTATTAGCCATTTTACAAATTACACTAAGGGCCTGAATGCGAGTAGGCTCTGCCAGATGCATCGAGCTGGTCAGAATTTGTCAGATGTGATAATTTTTGCATATTCCAAGTTTTGGGGGAAATAGGCGGATTTTGGTGCTTTTGACCCCAAACTCCATGGCCTAGTAAATATCGGACCTTGACACCTTGCTAAATTCTGGCTGGCTTGATGTGTCAAAATTTAACAACGATGCGATCTTCGTTGCGCGTGATAATCAACAGGTGTGATAAACACCGCACTACTTGTAACTCTGATCTCAATGTAACGGGACACTTAGAATCAGGTCCTTAATATTGGGGGTTTGGCTTTTTTAAGTCCACATAGGCCTGGATTAATTATTGTTCATGCGATGCATTTCTGCATGAAAAGCTGCAGCGCTGCATTGCTTCAAAGTGGACAAATTATGCAGAACACTATTCAGCAGGACTTGTGAGCTGATGATGTCATTGGCTGCATTGGTCTAAAAAAAGACATATTTGCACTATAGTGCATAGGAGATGTACCAGTGCCTTCCAGGGAATTTGTATTCGAGCTCCATCCTCCAGTACACATTTCAACATGAGGACAACTGCCCCAGGGGACTTGAGGTGCAGCCTTTAGTACAAATTCGAACACGAGGACAACCCTCGTCAGATGTGTAACTTGGTTGCAATTGCACGTTTTGTGCATAGGAGCATGAAGCCATACTTTCCTTTCTCCATGTGTGTGCCTGTTTTCCATTGGCGTAAGAATTTCTCGTAGAGTCCGGTTAAGTAGCTCTAGCTTTAGGTGAAACCTATAGGCTATAGGTGTTTGTGCAGTTCCACCCCTTCACGCAGATGCTCCATAGCGCACAAATATTTTGGCGCAGAGCTAAAGTCAATTTTCCGCGCAAAAAAGTTTTGTGCGTGGAAAATGACCCATGGTGCTGCCATAGGTGGTGTAAATACAGTACATCTGAGCAGGTAGGAAAACGAATAGGCTGCGAGAAAAGATGAACTGTCCAAGATCATACATTTTGTAAAACTGGAAAGCCCTGATTCAAACTCGGGTTTCCAGGTCCGACAGCTCACTGACAATTTTCCCACTAGAAGAGAGTTTCTTAAACGCTCACTGACGTGACTCAATTTTCCTGTAACAGCCCACGTGTGATATGGCTGTGATAATGGTATTATTAGATAGCTGTGTACCTGTTATCTGCAACTCGCACGCTGCACCCCCGGGCCCCGCGCGCCACATCCCTCACGTTTCTGCTTCAGTAAACATGAGTCAACGCTGATCAAAAACCGGACCACTGACTAGGACGCATCTCTTCAGTCACAACGCCGCCCCCGCCTCCTTTGTGATGTTTTTGTCCTCTCTGAAGGTCAGCGGGGAATTAATGAGTGGGACTGAGTGCTGAAGCGGCATTTTTCAACGCAGCCAAGGGTTCTACAGGGAAGAAGCCAACACTCACAGGCAGAGCTCCCAAGGCTTCCGGCCACGCGCTCTAGGCTTTTGCTTTGCATCCTGGGAGTTAATTAAGCCTTGTTCATCCCATTATAAAACCAGGACTACAAGTCCCAAAATGCAAAGTGAAAACCTAGACTGGATGAGGTACTCACGGACTGAACCGAGAGCTATGTTAAAAGAGGCAGGTGTTAAGGGGCAAAGCATCTCTGCTGATGATTACTTCATATTTAAAGCTTAGCCAGGCCTAGCAGGCCCAGTACTACTGTAGCGGCCTCTCTCAGCCACGCCCAGCTCCGCTTAGCCCGACATGCCCAGCTCAGCCCTCCCCTGTGCACCTGGTGGCTGATGGCTAAGACCAGCCCAACCCTGTGTGCCCGGTGGCTGATGGCTAAGGCCAGCCCAGCCCTGTGTGCCCAATGACTGATGGCTAAGGCCAGCCCAACCCTGTGTGCCCGGTGGCTGATGGCTAAGGCCAGCCCAGCCCTGTGTAATCTGTGGCTGATGGTTAAGGCCAGTCCAGCCCTGTGTGTCCGGTGGCTGATGGCTAAGGCCAGCCCAGCCCTGTGTGTCCGGTGGCTGATGGCTAAGGCCAGCCCAGCTCCGTGTGTCCGGTGGCTGATGGCTAAGGCACAGCCCAGCCCTGTGTAATCTGTGGCTAAGGCCAGTCAAGGTACGTCCAGGTCAGCCCAGCTCAGTCCTGTGTGGCCTCTGACAGGTAGTTAGGACCATCCCAGGCCTGTGTGCCCAGTGACCGGTGGTTAAAGTTAGCCCAGCCCTAACATCTGAAGTCAGTGCCCAAGCACCAGCACAGCCGTGCCCTTTGGGGTCAGTGGGTAAGGCCAGCCCAGTCCTATGTGCCCGCTGACTGATGGCTAAAGGTAGCCTTCCCACTAGGACCAATTTCCAAGGCCAGCCTAGCCTTGCGCTGCCTGCATGGCCACTGACCGGTGGCTAAAAGTAGCCCAGCCCAGCCCTGGCCTTTGTGGCTAGTGCACAAGCCCTGCCCTGTCTGGGCCGTGGTTAAAGCCAGGCCAGCCGTGACCTGTGTGACCACAGACCGGCGGCTAAGAGCAGCGCTGCTGCTTTGTTTTACGTGGCTCAGCCCAGTACAATCCTTAATAAGTCCAGCCTGACAGACGCTGCGTACGGCCGGGCATGTCTCAGTACTCTATTGACCAGGTCAACGCTGCCTGAACCAGCCCTGTTCGGCCTAGCTCTACTGGCTCACCTAGTACAGCACTGGTATCCCAGGCAGCCCGGTCCGCCGCAGCCCAGCCCTGGCCACGCCTGTTCCAACCCAGTCCCGCCCTTTCCAGCCCTGCCTAATATACATCCGCTAATATCTGAAGAAGGGGCCCCCCGCACATGTCGTCTCCCACACTTTCACCTCATTTGTTGGTACAATATCAAGTACCACAGATTAGCAAAAAAGAGGGTCCTAGCCTTAACCACCTGGCCCCTACCGTACCTACGGGTATGTGTTACAGCCTCCACCTGGCCCCTACCGTACCTACGGGTATGTGTTACAGCCTCCACCTGGCCCCTACCGTACCTAAAGGTATGTGTTACAGCCTCCACCTAGCCCCTACCGTACCTACGGGTATGTCTTACAGCCTCCACCTGGCCCCTACCGTACTTACGTGTATGTATTACAGCCTCCACCTAGCCCCTACCGTACCTCCGGGTATGTGTTACAGCCTCCACCTAGCCCCTACTGTACCTACGGGTATGTGTTACAGCCTCCACCTGCAGGCCTCATTCAGAGCCCCTCACTCACACACCGACTCCAGCCTGCCCCATGCTGTCAGCGGACCATAAATCATAATAAAGCCCTTGCAAAAAATGTCCAAACCAGCCCCTCACAGCAGGAGGCCGAAAGTAGAATGGGGCCATGTGGACTTTCATGACTGGGTCAAGCCCATTCTGCTTTGATAGCACCCCCTAGCCTGCAGCTCACCGGGAAAACGCCAGAGTGAAGGAATGGCCAGTCAGGCCCTGCATGCTGTAACTGCAACTTCTCACTACCTCCTTGTACCATACAGACACCGGCCAGAGCTCGACCCTTGCAGGCCTGTTGGGATGGGAAATGTCCCCTGCATGGAATATGGCCACCATGGGCTTCCGCAGAAGTTTTTCAGGGGGGGGGGGGCATCATTTTAATGTCATCCATCTTCCGACCCTTTTTGACAATGTTAAAGAGAAGGGGCATAGTCATTAAAGGGCTAGTGAAAAATCTAGTGGGGGGCAGCGTTCCCCCTTGCCCCTCCCTGCGGACACCCATGACGGCCACATACCCATGCCCTGAGTGCCCGACTGCAAGTGAAATTGGTATCCTAACTAATTTATTTGTCCTGTAATCATGCTAAAATAGTGCGTGTGCAGAGGCCTAGGCTGGTCCAAGGTAACGGAAGGTCCAGATCATGTGTGTGACCTAGAAGGGAACACCGAACAGGCCCTTATAACCACCATGGGGTTACTGTCTATGTCCTGGATTAATCACATTAAGTGTGGAGGCAGCTTACTGTGTTTTTTAATTATTAGTCTTCACCAGACCTTTTTTTGAGCATCAGAGGAGACTGCCACCCGCTGCCTCCACTCATACAAAGATCTGCCTGAACGTAACTACCAGATTCTTGCACTGATGTTCCATGTGTGTGTATGTGCAGTGGATGTTTCCCACAGGTTGAGAGTCTGAGTAATGGGGCAAATGGGATCCATTTTGGATGACCCATGGTTTAGCGCGGCACAAGATGAAGCGGACATGGCAGCCGATGGGAACGGTCGCGAGCTGAGGAGCTCCGTCCGCCGCTTCCCCAGTAGTCAATTATCTTGTCCCCCGAACCGGGCCGAGGGACCCCAATTGCAAGCAGGAAGTAGCCTGGCGCTGCCGGCGAGGGGAAACGAGCACTGCTTCGCCTTAATTGCTGCCTTCTGCCACGAAATTGCAGAGAGCAGGCCGGGCGGAGGCGGGAACAAAATGGCGGCCGTCTCCTGAATGCCGCGGCGGGCCCGCTGAGACTCACCGATGGTGAAGTGATCCCCAGCACCAAACCCGTCAAGACCGGTAGGGAGATCCAGAGCGCGCTGGTGGAAGTAAGGGCGCTGACGAGCGGACTGCAGCCTGGCAGCAGTGAAGTTGGCCTGCACTGGCGGCCGCGAAATGGCGCCCGCGACGGGGCGAATCTAGTGCAGCCACTGCAGCGGATGGGCAGGACCCGGCGTCGGAGCCTCTGCGGCCCAGCGGGAGATCGGGGGCGTGACCGCTGGCGGAGCGAGGCTGGGGCACACAACAACGGATAAGTGGCGCCTCCACCATGTACACACTCACCTGCATGGCGCAAGAACAGTTTAGTGGTGCCTGACGGAACCGGCGGGAGTTTTGCCCGCGCCGGAGGGGACTCAGCGCCGAAAGCGCGGATCACCAGACACTGTGCGGTGCCAACTGACGGCCCGCTTTACCTCCTGAGAGTGCTGGGAGGTGGTGGCACGGCGCTGAAGGTGTGCAACGCTGCTGTAATTGGTAATCGCTCCCCGTACACAGAGCTGCAGCTCCCATGCCGTGGCGGCCTGGTGCCACAATGGGAACCATGAGGTAGGACGCCCTGCAAGGTGATAGCCGGCGAAGCGGGGGGCCCTGGCTGAGGTGAGCCTTACACCCCGGGCGCACATTGAGACACGGCGCGCATCAGCGGCTATCTGGCGATTGCACCGCCGGCAATGGGGGGCCTGCATTCCCCCGGTGGGATCCCCTGACTTTGGATGCCGCATGTCAAGTAGGCCCTGCCGCGCGGTCTGAGCGGCAGCCTGCGTGGCAGACGGCCCAACGGGGGCACCCCTGAGATCGATTTGCAGGGGACGGCACCAGCGGTGACGTACTCAGGCACTGGAGGGACGCTGGGTACTGCTGGCTGGGGGGCACTCGTGTCGTCACTGCTCCCCCCATCACTTTTGCAGCCGTAGGTTACCTCAGTTCTGGGGTAGCCCCGCGGAAGCTGCGGAGAGCATCGACTGGAGCGGATACCCTAGCTATTGCTGGGCTGGGATGTTGGAGCGCGCCACTCTCTGCTGAATAGACGGCTAGTGGATCCTCTACTGGCCCTGAGGCGCAAGCAAAGTCCCAAGGAGGTGAATATAACTGTCCCGCACCCCTATAGAGTAATTCCGGAGCCAAGAGAGGTCAGAGAGCGTATCACTCCTGGACAGGTGCTTCTGGGCGTGCGGCGCAGCATATGCAGCGCTCCTGAAGTGTGTGGCCCTACCCCTGGGGGATTCCGCTCTGAGCTCTTCCATTGATCTTTGAACTCCAGCAGCTGACTAAAAGGGCCCGGCTAAGCCCAGATAGCACATCCCTCCAGCGCAGCGGGGAACGCCTGAGGTGAGCGGAGACCACCCATTTGATCCACAACAATGGGGAGGACGCAAAAAAGGAGAGGGTTCACTACCCTTAGTGTGGATGCCCCGGGCACCCAGACGGATGAAGAGGAAGAAATCCTGGAATCGGGGGGAGGCTCGACTCCCAGAAGACCCACATTGTCCGACATTATGCAGGCGATCACAGCCTCCAGAGAGGTGCTGGAAGGGAAAATTGACGCGATTGGCACGGATTTAAACTTGTTAAAGGATGACCACCAAAAGCTCAAGGACAGGGTGACCACTAATGAAAAGGAGCTGAGGGGCCTCCCAGAGATGGTGCTTGGGATGCAGCGATCCCTTACGGTCCTGGAGGCTAAGGTAAAGGTGCTGGAACTGTGGGCCGAAGACAGCGAGGGCAGGTCCCGCAGGAATAATATCTGCATCATTGGAGAGCCGGAAAAAACAGAAGGGCCGAATATGGTGCGCTTCTTGGAGGATTGGATAAGAACGGAGGTGGCTCCGGAAGGGTTATCACCCTTCTATGCCCTGGAGCGAGCGCAAAGGGTTCCAGCAACACCACCAAAACCGGGGGCCCCACCGAGACCAATAGTGGCACGATTGCTGCACTTTCGGGACAGGTATCACATCTTGCAGAGCGCCCGCCAGAACCAGGGGCTACAAATCTGACTCAAAAAGAAGTTACGCCAACTACACTTGCCCTATGCAATGTTGTTCCCCGCGCGCCTTCGAGTGGCAGACCCTGCGGGAACTTGTTTTTTTCTCACACCGCAAGAAGCTTGGGAGTGGCTTGAGAGGCGCAGTCCGAATACCCCCGCGCCTCCGCTCCAACCTCTCCGCACCAGAGCCCTCGCAGTCACAAAAATGGCTCCAACGCCCCATCGCCCAGAGAACTTAGTCTGGAACGCCGTAAAGCATTGCAGGCCGTGGCGACGCATAGCCACAGCAGTCCCAGCTTCTCATCGAGCAGGAGCGGTCTGCACACCGGCAGCCCAGAAACGTCACCAGATCGCAGCGACAATGACAGCTTGGGAGCGGATTTGCCAAAGGTTACACCCCAGACTGCAGACAAACTCATGTGATGTGTGTACCGGTGCGGTAGGTGATTACGATTCCACAGACAAGGTATGCACCTGCACCCAGAAGAACTCTCATAAACTCGGCCGTATGCCCCACTGCTCTCAGAGCCGCAACTAACTGGCCCTGGGGATTACTGTCTGGCTTCCTTGCTGGGGGGGCGGCGGAACGGGGAATCTGGGACCCAGACTGTAGGTCATTTACCCCTACACCTGCTGTTGGATGTTTGTATGCTTCAGAAGAGTTTGAATGGGAACTAGTTTTCCAGTACCTGTCCAGGGGAGGGGGAGTTGGGGTTTTTCTTTCGGTTGGGGAATGTTGGGGGGGCCAGGCGTGTCACAGGGGAAGGGGGGTTTAACACATGCCGGAAATTCATACGACAATGGGATCCCCCCTAGCTTTAAAATGCATCTCATGGAACGTGGGGGGGATGCACTCAATGGTACGACGTCATAAAATACACTCATATTTGGTTCGCAGAGGAATTCAGATTGCGCTACTTCAGGAAACCCACATAATAGCAAAGGAAGGCGCGGCATTGCAGTGTCGCTGGAGGGGTCAAGCATACTATACTACTTACTCCGCGTATGCCCGGGGGTCCTCATTTGGGTCAGAGCGGGGGTACCTTTTCAGTGCACAACGCAGATAATAGACCCAGAAGGCAGGTACGTGGTGATATCGGGGAGACTGGATGGTAGGGACTTGGTCCTAGGTAGTATTTACGCGCCCAATACGGACCAACCAACATTTCTCTCACATCTATCTAGGAAGCTGGCGACTGTCCTCACGGGTTCCGTACTATTGGGGGGCGACTTTAACTGTACGTCGGATGTAAATCTAGATCGCTCTCATCCTCCTCTCCCTGATGCTCCTGCACACAAATTAGCAGAGGCGCGTCGTGAATGGCAACAGAAATGGGGCTTGATAGATTCCTGGAGGCCGCAACACCCTACGAGCCGGTATTATTCTTTTTTTTCTGCCATGCATGAATTGCATGTCCGGCTGGATGCCATATTGTGCTCTCCTGATGTCCACGAGGGGATTGGTACTAGTGAGTACCTCACTAGGACGCTCTCTGACCACAATCCCGTCCTAGTGAGTCTACAATGGTCCCACGCGCGACCCAAGATCCCTACCTTGCGCTTGCGACCTGAGGCTTTGGATGATCCCGTATTTCACGCCGCGATAGGGACAGCTATTACCAACTACTTCCAAGATAACGCTAACACCGCAACATCCTCTTTGGTGGAGTGGGATGCATGCAAAGCAGTCATTAGGGGACGCTGTATCTCTGAGTTGATGGGCGCACGGAAGGTGCTCCTTACGGACATAGAGAGGGATGACTGACGGCTGCGAGACTTGGAAAAAGATAGGCCCGAGAACCCGGACAGGCAGCAGGAGCTTCTGGAGGCTAGAGAGGCAGTGGCAGTGCAGGTGGAGCGCCTGCGTTGCTTCGACTATAAAAAATACATCACCCGTGCTCACTCAGAAAGAGACAAGTCGGGAGCCCTTCTGGCTTGGTTGGCTAACCTCGCCAGGAGAGGCTCAACGATCTTGGAACTTAGAGACCACGATGGGGCAGCGAGATATGACCAGCAGGGCATCAACGACCTGTTCCTGACCTATTATACGGACCTCTACAGGAGTAAACTGACTCTGGCAGAGGAGGATTTGCTCGAGTTCACACGTGATGTGGAACTACCAGCTCTAGATGAGGACAGTGCGGAGGCGCTGGTTTGGGAGATAGAGCTTGGAGAAGTGCGAAGAGCCATTAAGAACATGGCTCGCAATAAAACCCTGGGCACGGATGGCCTGCCAATTGAATTCTATTTAGCATATATTGATTTGCTGGCTCCCAGGCTGGTACAGTTATATAATGACGCAAAGCGGGTGGGCCACCTCCTTGCGACTACAAGAGAGGCGATCATCATACTGCTACTCAGTCCTGCCAGCAGCACCGGGAAACGTTTACGGGGAGAGAGCCACGCACAGCGGGTCCGCTGGACTCCATCTCCCAGGCTCCCCCGCACCGTAATCGGCACCAGCAAGCGCACGGAGGCGCTCTTAAGCAACCCAAGGCTCCCGCAGCGCGGGAAACTTCAGTCCTGCCAGCAGCACCGGGAAACGTTTACGGGGAGAGAGCCACGCACAGCGGGTCCGCTGGACTCCATCTCCCAGGCTCCCCCGCACCGTAATCGGCACCAGCGAGCGCACGGAGGCGCTCTTAAGCAACCCAAAGCTCCCGCAGCGTGGGAAACTTCAGTCCTGCCAGCAGCACCGGGAAACGTTTACGGGGAGAGAGCCACGCACAGCGGGTCCGCTGGACTCCATCTCCCAGGCTCCCCCGCACCGTAATCGGCACCAGCGAGCGCACGGAGGCGCTCTTAAGCAAACCAAGGCTCCCGCAGCGCGGGAAGGGCGCGGGCTCGCCCGGGCGAACCCCCGGGCCAAGGGCGGGCCCGTCCGCGCCCGTCAAAGCCCAGATAAGGCTGGGCTGGGCCTATCTTCTTTAAATTACTTTCTTTTTTCTTTGTTAGGCTTATAGTCTACTATCTGTCGCATTCTGGTTCTGCATGCTCTTAACTCTTTGAAACCTGGAGGATACTGGTTACCGGTCGATGCTACGTAAGGACATTTTATCTTTACTCCTGTTTTTATTTATTTTTTTGATAACTGAATTTTGTAAATTTTTGTTTTATGGCTAAAGTAAAGCAGCCTGGTGAGAGGGAGAGTGCTTTAGGCACTCTAAATTCCCCTAGGCCTATGATGAATACAACATTGGATAGTTTTCTGACGCGTGCCGCGAAGGCCATAGATAAAGAAATACTTGTGGTTCAGCGTCGTCTTTCCATAGAAGGGGGTTCTGCTCCAAATCAGGATATAATTTTGGAGGGGGATAGATTGACCACCGTTGTGGGAAACCTTACTGTAGACCAACCAATAACATCTGTGGCCAGTCTTGACACGCACATAAGACATTTACAGTCACCAACAATAGCCAGTCCCCCAGTAAAAAGAAAGAGGAAACTTAGGAATCAGGAGTCTGAATCTATAGTATTCACCAGGTCAAAAAGAAAAGCGAAACAGGTTCCCACCCATGTTACTAATAAGTCTACAGATGTCGAACAGGAAGAAAAAAGTTCTCATTCTTCGGTATATCCATCTTTACTTCTATCCCCTCAAGATAGTAAGCTTTTACTTGATGGCTTCGATGGAATTATGCAAACTAGATTACAGCCAATCCTGAATAGGCTTGATACCCTAGAGAATAACATGGTAATTATAACTCAATTATTGATGCGGTATTCAAGGGAACCTTCTAACTGTAGCCTGCTAAGTTCTGGCCCTGGGACACAATTAGACATTGATAAAAGGAGTGAAGGAAGTAGCAAAGGGGAGAAAGCTAGTGGAGCTGACTCTAGTAAGACAACAAGGAACCAGGGAAACATATTCCAACCTTTAGATAAGGCCAGGGACCAAATGAGTGATCAATTAGGTTCAAAAGAATGTATTGGGGGCAACAATAGTCAACGAGAAAACGATGGCAAAAGAGCCCCCCTTAGAACTAATATGAAGCAGGATAGGAGAAATCAGGGAGCTATTCAGCTGGAAAATACATTAATGAAGGAAGTACCATCGTGTGAGGGCAGTGATAGTAAGGTGACTTTGCACCTCCCCCCTGAGTGCTGTCCCTATGTTGTGATCCTATCTAATGTTCCCCCTCTTGGGGACGAGAAAAAGGAATCCTTTGCCCAATTAAAAAATAAGGTGTGTTATTGGCTTACACACAACACTGATTTCTCTAGCCATAGTTTCCATGACATCATGTTTACTCGTAGAACACACTGGGTTGGACCCCTCCAGAAAACAGTAAAGGGAGACTGTATAGTGATCAATTGCAGATCACCAGCACTGGCATGTCATCTTCTTGCTAGTTGGCGGAATCCCGCGGGCTATGAGGCACAACATAATATTAATCTATTGCCCCTTGGTTTCTATTATAGGCATCCTAATCACCTGAGGTTTCACACTCAACACTTGGCCCCAGCACCTAAAACTCTAGCAATTAGGCAAACATCCCCCCCTCTGGTACTTAGTAACAGATTTGAAACCCTCTCTAATCTAGATGATCTCGACTGACTGAATTTAGTGGAAAGAGATTCGGTGGATAACCTAGCTTTAACCACTACAGGAGAGGATAATTTAGTTTGTAAAATTCCAGTGGATAATGATAAAAGTATTATTCCTTCTATAAGGCTAGAGGTCCTTGAAAAACCCTGCACGTCTACTGACGCGACTAGAGACTTGGAGGATAATGTTGTCTCAACCATTACAACCAAGGATAATTTAGCCCGCAAAATTATAGAGGGTAAGAGTATAAGTAATACTCCGTCTATAGGGTCAAAGGCCCATGGAATACATTGCATACCCACCAATTCGAATCCTGTTTCAAGTTCATGCCAATGTCAAAGTAAAAATACTAATCAGGTTACACAGATTCTATCTTGGAATTCAGCTGGTATTAGATCCAAGCTAAACGATCCGGAATGGGGCAGTTTAGTTGATAACCATCATATATGCTTATTCCAAGAGACATGGGCAACTGAGCAGGTCCATAGGGTGGGGTTTTGCACATTTAGTATTGAAGCCAGACCATCTAGGGTGGGCCGACCGGCGGGAGGGTTGTTAATATGGGTTAAGTTATCACTGAATTGCAAGGTTAAAATTCTGAAGGTTGATTCACAGGAGATTCTTGGCATTGAATTGTCTTGGCCAAAAAAGAGTGTGCAAGTCAGATTGTTTAATATTTATAATAGGTTTACTAGTAAACACAGGCCCTCAGAAACAATAGTAACATTGACTGATTATCTTGATAAAAATAGTGGGGGCCCACCAATTATTTTGGCCGGAGACTTCAATGTAACGTACGAGCCAGTCGAATTTTTTCATGATTTAGTGAAGGAAGAGGAGACTGCTAGGGGCATTAAGAAGTTATCCAACTCCCCCATCAAGAGATTAACTAAGGTGGGACAACAGGTTTTGTCTCTGACCCTTGTACATGGGTTAAGGGCTTGTAATGGGCGAACGAAATCAGATGAAACGGCAGAATTTACCTTTAAGAGGGGCAGATTAAAAAGTAGGATCGAGTATATTATGGTGGACCTTGGCATGTGGCCCCTTGTACAGGATATGACTGTACTATTACGTGAGGATAGTGACCACAATGCCCTAAGTATGGATTTATTTGGTCTACCAATTTTTGAGAGCTCACTTATCAAAAGTCAGGGCCCTATTATAACAACCAATAATAATAGACGCATTAAATGGTCCTGCCTGTTAGCGAATGGTCAATCGATCCCAAGAATTTATGAAGAAGTGGCTCAGACATTAGTGACAGTAGGTGCTGCACATTATATTGAGGTGGACATTATTTTAGGAAGTTTCTTGAAATTGATTAGCAGCATTAAACAATATTTTAATAAATCGATTAATTTTGATACTTTTAAGCGAATTAATGCCCCATGGTACAATGAAGATTGTAAACTAGCAAAGGCTAACCTTGTGGAAGCTGTAAAACAGGGAGACCAAGGGGTTATCTCCAACAGTAGGAAGTTGTATAAGAGGGCGCAGGTTGCAGCTATAAGGCTATGGGAGACTTGCATTTGGCATACCTTGGCTGAAGCGTCTAAACAAAAAGACAGCCAAATGTTTTGGCATCTATTAGCTAAAGGGTCAATGAAGCAGGCCAGCGAGGAGGATTTTTTTATTCAGCCCCAGGTGTGGGAAGACTATTTTAAAAAGCTTTATGCTAGTGCAGCCATCTCGGATCTAGCAGTGGGAACTAAGGAACCCCTTTTGGAAGGTATCACTGAGGCGATACAGGGGTCGGCTGATTTATTCTCTTTAAAAGAAACCATTGTAGCGATCAATCAGCTTCAAGCAGGAAAAGCCCCAGGTCTTGATAGACTCCCTGGAGATTTGTATAGAGCTGAGCCGAACATCTGGGGCCCTCTGCTCCAAAAGATTTTTAACGCTATTCAATTAGGTGGCGAAATTCCATCAACCTGGAAAGGAGCAGAAATAATACCCATTTATAAAAGGGTAATAAAGGGGATCCTGCTAATTACAGACCAATAAGCCGTATAGATGTCTCACAGAAATTGTTCTGCAAGATGATTCTGCTTCGTATCCAGAGCTGGATTGAAGCAAATAATGTAATTTCGCACCTTCAGGCAGGATTTAGGTCAAGCACAAGCACTTTAGACCAAGTTTTTAAATTCCTATTGCTTTTATGGAAAGAGGTGAAGATCTGGAAGGGCCATTTATATGTTGTTTTTGTAGACCTCAAGACAGCCTTTGATTCTATAGATCGTAATAAATTGTGGGCTGTCTTGAGGGAACTTGGTTTACCGAAGGATCTTCTCCAGCTATTGGTCCGCTTGCATGATGCTAATTACGCCAAGATTAGGTGGAAGTCAGATGGCAGCCTTACAAATAGCATCCCAATTTCTAAAGGGGTGCGCCAGGGTTGTGTATTAGCGCCAACTTTATTCACCCTGTATATAAATGGGTTGATTGCGGAACTATATGACTGTGATGGTGATCCCCCAAGACTGGCTGGAAGTCCCCTGACGGCCCTGCTTTTTGCAGACGATACACTTCTTATTTCTAAAACACCGAAGGGGATCCAAAACATTGTGAATAAATTTGCAGAAGCATGTAAGGACCGAGGTTCGGAAATTAATTGTTCCAAAACTAAATATATGATTTTTAATCCTTATAAATGCTCTAAAAGCAAGTTGACATTGGGTACTCAACAACTGGAACAGGTTAATGTTTTTGATTATCTTGGCGTTAGAATAAGTGATAACCTTGCTTGGTCTTCCCAAATTTTAAAGAGTGAATTATCACTACAGATGGTGGATTGTGCCATAGCGAGGAGACTAAGAGGTTCATCCTATCGCCCCATTTCCCCTGTATTAGAGATACATAGGGCTAAAGGTCATGGTGCAGCCTTATATGGCGCTGAATTATGGGGTATGGAGTGCACTAAAAAACTTGAGATAGCAGAAAATAAATTCCTTAGAGCTATACTCAATGTTCCAATAAATACCCCAATTTTACCCTTGCGTCTTGATTTGGGAGTTAAATCCATTTCGTATTATGCTGTCCTCAGAGCCTTGATGTTCTAGATAAGGATATGGGTTAACATCACAGAGATTAATGTAAAAGATGGAGTGGTGGAACTCCTAAATCTACAAAAACAGAAAGGCGCTCTTCACTGGTTTAAAAAGGTTAAAGAATGGCTGTATCGTCTGGGTTTGGAATCTTTGTGGGAGAACCCGGGTTCCATAACAAAAAATATGGTTCCTTTTTTAAAAAAGAGATTCTGGGTTTACATTAATTCTCTTAACATTGAAAGTACAACTTATGGAATTTTAACGATGCAATTTTTAGATGTCAAGTTTTGTTTTAATTTCAAATTATTTATGGATGAAATTGAACCCCCACAGGCAAGAGCACTCTACATCCAGTTTAGACTTGAAACATTACCGCTGAATGCATGGAAACATAAATGGACAAATGCTCGAACCTTGCCAATGTGCCCAACATGTCTCAATGCTGAAGAGACTATTGATCATTTTCTCTTTTCCTGCCCTGCTTATAGTGCCATTAGGAAATCATGGATTATTTCAGCTTGTCGATTGCTTTCATTTGCTACGCCCACAGAAGCAATACGTATTTTTCGATCCGATTCCACACAATGGCTTGTTTTTGCTATTTCACAATATTTGTTGTATGCATGGTGGCTGAGATCAAAAGCTTTGACTTGAACTATTTTTGGGGTTGTTTATAGCTTCGATTTCTTGATTTCTTTTATACCTTTTAGATGACAAATATTATAAAATTTTCCATTTTTATTGAACATGAGACAGGGGCTTAAAAAGGGATATTAAATTGTTATTGGAATATCTTACTTTTTAAAATTTTGTAGTATTGTTAATTATGATTGTATGTATGCTGTTATGATCATGCGATTGATCGACAATAAAATCTATCTATCTACTGCTACTCAAGCCGGGGAAGCCACCATGGGATAAG